>BDSL01000023.1:0-600000 GCA_003116995.1 Yamagishiella unicocca | reverse complement strand
TGCAGTTTGGCTAAGCGCCTGTGCGCTTGATGCCGAAGTACCTAATACGTTTGGGTGATGCCAAGCTAGCTACGTGCATACAACGCGAAGCCGCCTTACCTTTTACCCTTGTTGTTATCTTCGGCGTGAGGCTGACACAATAATATTTGTACGCACCGGCGGCCGTGGCGGTATCCAGAAGCGCAGCCAGGTGTCGCTGGTGTGACATTGCTTACTACTTGTCATCATGTACGTATCCGTGCTCCGACCTTACTTCCACGACAGGCTAAATGCATGCCGTGTTCGCCTGTTTGGAAGAGGCGTGTTACTCGTCGACTCAACTGAGGAATGAAAGACGGGATTAAGATAATTGTGCTGCAGCGAGCAGCAGGTCGTACGGCCATACCGCCGGCACTGTGCTGTGCTTGACTTCCAGCAGCGAGCGTTCGCGCTCACGACAGTCGGTGGGATACGGCCATACGTGTGTGCTGCTGCTGGGTGGCTGGGCATGATCGTCGTGCGCTTGTGCGAGGAGCGAGCGGCGGCTGGAGCATTTTCGTACCATGGGGTAGATGGGAAGGAGGGCGTGATGAGCTGCACACCCTACATATGAACGTGGCTTTTCTGAACGTAAGCGTTTACCCGTAAGTAATAATAATGCACGTCTCTGTAATGCGTCGTTGATATACTTGCTACCCCTACCCTCAACGGCCTCGCTCAATCCGGTAAGGCAAGTATCTGATGCTTTCCTGTTAGGCATATCTGAAACGCTTTGGGCTAACCCATCGCCAGCGATACCCCCTCGGAGATCGAAGTAATTGTAGCTTAGCAGAATAGTTCATGCAGTGAGGAAATACGTGCACAGCACAATTAAATGCGACGTTGTTTCCTTACAGCAGCCCGCTCTACCTGCACGCTCTTGCACGTACGTCCAACCTTACTTCGCTGCTGCTTCTTATGTAGCATGCAGGAGGTGTGCGACCGATACGACATACAAAGATACCGACCCATGTATATGTGCCCCACGTTTTCCTCCGGTGCCGGGAGCCACGGGGGGCGGGGCGGCTCGCGGCTGCTGTCAGCTACTGCCGATCGTCTGGGGACCCGAATGCCATGGCGTCTGATCGCCGCCGCTGCCGCCACTCACTGAGCATTCCATCCGTTAAAGGGCATGCCCACTAATTGCTTCGATTTGCTTGCTGTCGCTTCACCGACCGGAAGGTGTACGGTATATGTCCAGATGATTTCGCCTTACAGAAAGTAGTACAACTGCGTACAAATTAAAGGTTCAGCGTCATCAAGCCCCGGCGAACCCAGGACAAGAAGAGGGGCCCAAAAGAGGGGCTACATATTGGAGAGAGCAGTACGGTACGTCCGACGGACAATACATAAGTTAGTCCAAGTACGGCCGACGAGCACTTGCATGCCAGCAATCAAATCGATCGAGTGGGGCGAGAGCGACAGAAACCCTTTTTGATGAGCGACTCACCCAGTGTCCAGCCAGGTCCAGCGGTAACGCTAGCGATTATGTGAAGAATTCTACACAAACATGCCGAAAAGCGCTAGCGATTATGTGAAGATTTCTATAAAAAAAACGTTCCTTGGGGTTCCCTGAAGACGAATGATTTCTTTCTTTGTATGGTGTTTCCCCAAACTCTGGCAAGCCCAGGACAAGTAAGAGGGGGGCCGATACCGATCGAGGTCGAAAAGGAATGCTCCCGAACGAAGTGCGGGCGTTTGGTTTGGCCATACCGATTTCCATCCCTTCACCAAAAACCGGTGGTGGTTCATGCTTGTTAAGAATCGTTATTATGTTACACCGTCCCCAAACCCGAGCTAACCCAGGACAAGAACAGGGGCCCTTGTCCGTATTTATATCAACCGAGCCAGGTCAGGCATACACGTCCGCATCTATCTCGTCCGACGCCGAGCAAACCCAGGACAAGGGGGGGGCCAGCGCTAGCAGCCAACAGACGCCCCAAAGGCACAGGGATAAAAATAAAGCCCCGCCACGCTCAAGAGGTCGGGCGGGGCCCAGACAAAAAAAGAGAACTCAAACACCCCAAAGCCCACCGCACGGAAAAACGGTTGACCAGCAGCCAGCACGCAGCCAGCAGGACCGTCGGGCTGGGGCCGGAACCCCCCGGTGGCCCCGCCGGGCACCAAAAACACGCGAAAGAATGCGCGCAAGCGCACGGCACCAGGTGGGGCCCTTCCAGGTGGGTGAGGCATACAGGTAGGGAACTTGCGCGCCCATGCATGGAATTTACCGCCTGGCTCACAGTGCAGGCTCACACTCATCCACTCACATGTCATATGTCCCGCCCGAGCGCCGGCGGCACGACTTTTTCCGGCACTGATTCCGGAGCCAGGGCATTTACGTTATAATGTTGCTGTAGTGTGTTGCTGTAACTACAGCGTCTCTGTTGCTTACAGGATTTGTTGCGTCATAAATCCGGTTCCTACTTGTCTCAACAGCGATGGGGGCATGTGTGGATCTCGTGGTTCAGGTCGGGGCGCAGGGACCTTATATATTACGAGGTCGGTGCAGCACGGTGCAGCCGCGCGCTGTCAGCACCGCCATTACGTTTCGAACTTGCTTGCAACTTGGTGAGCTGCAGCTCGGCTACCAGGAGCGCCAGTCCGCGGGGATGCGGGACCGCGTGCGTTCTGTTGGGTTCATCCCCCTGCCGCTTGCCGACTCTTTTTTTGGTCCCGCCGCCTTGGGCTGCTGCCCTGCACGAGCTTTTTGCTTTCACCCTTCCGCGCTGTTTCGCGCGGGGTGTGCGTTTCGTTTTGTGGTGCCTGACGGCTATGAAGTGGCTGCTGTGGCTTGCGTGTCACGGCTGTTGTTTGGGCAGGGTGGCGTCTATCTTGTTGAGGCGTCTGCTGCTGGGTTCAGCCCCGGCTCCCATGGCCCCCTCGACTTGTCCTGGGTTCGCCAGGGCTTGAGGACACTTATCCACTGACCGTCCAGTAGACTCCTCTATCGCGTGTCGCACCCGTACGAGATAATGAAGCCGGCACGGCATCTCGTACGTTGAGGTCTCGGTATGGGCCCCGCTTCTTGTCCTGGGCTTTCCCCGGGTTGAGGACACTGTGACGTTTTATTATTAATAACGGAAATTATATCGCCGCGACAGGCAGGGTACTATTATATTGGGTGTGCCCTTACTCTTTTTTTAATCCACGCCCCGGGCAGTTGTACACGTATGTGAAGGCTTCCATGTAGTCTGTCACGCACGTGGCACGTGTCTGTTGCTCGTTGCAGCACGCAGCAGCGTATTGGGACTGTCGCATCATTCGCGTTGCGAAGGTGCGAACACAGTTTGTCGTTTCCCGTTGCGCGCGCTATTCCAGCGTTTGCTTCGTAACCCTAAGTTCCTGCAAAAACGGACTTAATGCCACGTGCCTTTTTATAGTGCTGGCGACCCTCTTTCGGAATGTTACGGATGCGACCAATTGTAACATCATTGTGACCAAATTAAGTAAGATGTTACAATTTCCACAAGCCCGGGCAAAATCGACTGAATCATATTGTTTCGGAAAGATTTAAGGCTACTCTCATGAGCATGAGGTCGGGCTTGGCGACACTTTCACACCTTGTTATGAGGGGTGTTTCTACGGGACTGAAACCACGTTCTACGGGAGCTAAGTGTTTCTATGGAGATGCTCGTCCCACCGTTGCGTAGGATGTTTTTCTACGGAAACCGGGCCGCCCGGGTGCCGAGGAGTGGCCCGACGGTTGACTCGGGTGCGGTTTTCTGGGCGTGTTTGGGTTATGGGGCCTTCGGCCCCCGCTCTGCTGTCTTTTGTGGGTGCTTTTGGGGTCTGGGGCTTGGGGCCCCCGTTTTGCCGGGACGCGTACACGCGTTCCTTGCGTCTCGCTGCTGGCTTGGTGCAGGTGGTTCGTGTTTTCTGGACGCGCTTGTTCTCCTCCCCGTGCTTTGAGTTGTGCGTGCTGCCTTCTCCGTGTCCTCGTGTTTGGCTGCCTTCGGCTTTTGCCCCTTCCCGGCCGGTGAGGGCGGGCTCTTTTGCCCAGTGACCTGTGTCGTGGTCTGGCCCATCGGGCCCGCCTGGTTGCGCTTCCGCGCTTGAGCCGTTCTGGCTCCCTTGTAATACTCGCATTCTACGGAGCTACGGCCGGTTTGGCCCGTAGCTCAGTAGTAAGGCGTAGAAACGGTTATGCCTGCTGGAGCTAGTGGAGCTAGTGGAGCGAGCACGTCAGTGCAGGTTATGCGTTCCCTGGACCACTGAAACACGCGGGCTTTCCTGTTGGCAAATTTCAATAGCGAGCGTCTTTATAGCAAGGAATTGCTCAACCCCGAAGACCATTTACAGACATCTTGGTAATACTATAAGATATGAGCGCCTTAATCCAGTAACCTCTTATGCCCGACTGCGTATGGAAGCCATCGGACAACCATGCATGTATGAACTTCTTTGGGCACCCGTCGCAAAACGACCAACATCTTACTGTCAGCAATCAGTCCGATATTGATATATCGACGGTAAATGAGCTTGGTAGCCGGGCAGGGACGCCAAATGTCGACCCGCGCATTGCCTCTTTCGGGCTGCCGCCGCTCAGCAGCCAGTTCGATATGATTGGGCTTGCTGCTCGCCAAAGCCAATACCGCAGCATGATGGCGGGCGGCGTACCTCCTCAACACCACGGCGTTTTGGGGCCGCTGTCGGCGCTTGCTTGGCGCTCCGACACAGGCGGTGCTGATACCGAACTCCTTACACTCCTTCCGTGCGAGTACGCTTAGCCCGGTTCTTTGGGTAGTGCCGGCGGCGAGGAAGAGGAATAAGCCCAACGACATCGCCGTCTCCCTCGTCGTCGTCGCTTTCGTCGTCAGATAGGAACTCCAAGACCATGGCGGCGGCCTGGACGATGATAAAGAACCCGGCTATAGCGCAAACCAACGATGTGAACATCTGGAGTCTGTATTGGTGCAAGGCCATAAGTAGGACGATGGCCTGCTGGTTTGTGGGTGCCATATTGAAAGTGACTTCGCTTTGAGGTGCCAATAGCGCTAAGGGACTGTTCTTATTTCCTAATGTACCTGTAGAAGATAAAGTATACAATTGCTTAAGAAATCTCTTAGCTAGTTCCGGTCTGGATCCTGGAGATCCATATATAGAAACAGCGCTTGTACGGTTCCTACGCGAGGCTACGCGCTTCCTGCGTACGAGTAGAAGCAGCCGATAACGGCATAGGCTGGGCATGCATGTAGTACATACATGCAACACATCTTCTACTATCCGTACTCCTTGAGTCGCGCAAAAACGGCCGACTCGATCCGCTCGAGCTCGGGCCCGGGGGCGCTTCAAGATCCACAGCAGCCTACCTACCCTTGCCTGAACCGCATCAGCGCCACATGGTGCTTACGCGGTATGGCCATATAAATCTGTCGGGTCCTCCTTTCGCATCAACCAAGCCCATCCAGTGCTTATAGTGACGCATCTTAACTCCAGGGTGTTCATTGCTAGAGATGGTCAATATCGAGGTAACGGTGGTACCACTCGTCCATAAACCTAATCGGTAAACTCTCTAATAAATAAGTGAAGCCAGCCAAAGAGCTATGATCTGGGGGCGATCCGCGTGGGCAGGCGTGGGTGAGCCCGCCGACGGCGGTTGCCCCGCTCTCCAATAATAAATAAGTTTCCCAAACAGCCTTAATACCTTTGCGGCCCCTGCGCAGTCGCCTGTAAAACCATTGTTTGCAGCGATAATTATTACTTGGTGTGTCGTGCCATGGTCGCTCTGCCGGGCATTCCGCCGTACTCAATCGTTGGATCGGTCCTTTACTCAGTCGAATACCGATGATACCAGTATAACTAATAAAATTTCTATTATTACGGAATGGCAAATTGGCAACGTATCACCTAGCGCTATTCAAAGAGTAACTTGCTCGTCCCCTGCCTGTACTTAATCCATTACTACTCATCGCTGCCGAGTAGCGTGGCTTTCCCTCCGTATGTTAAATATGTGAAGAGCCTTTCGTGACCTGTGACCCTTGCTGAGCCCGCGAGCTGGACGGTCCAGAGCTAGTTAGATCTCAGACGCAACACGGAAGACTACTATTGGGTTCCTTCGAATGTCACTTTAATTACTAGAGACATAATGCTTAATATTATCTTATTATTGGTTAAGACCAAGATTAAAATGAATTGTGTGCGTCCACTGCTTGCACCTCAGACCAAACCTTCGCTTGCACCGTCGTGCTGTCATTGATCTGGGAAGTATTGAGTAAGAAGTAATTGTAATGTTTTTAATCCCCCCAAAAACGATGGCTATCGGAGTTTTGAACCGCGGTGCGGCTATACGACAACCCAAACGTATTCACTAACCGCTTTGTTCTGTAAAGGCTGGGGCTTTGAAATTCACTTATTACTAGTAAAGAATAATAACGAACGGTGTACTCATCGTTTAAAACCTGTGGAATGCTGCGGTAATGCGGCAGGAGGCTGTGCCACAGGCCGTGGCTTGCCCAAATGGTGCTGCGTCTGTTCAATTGCTGCCTAAGCAGCCGTAAACCCGATGAGCAGGAAGATGGACAGGCGCCGGATGAAAAACGCGGCATTTCGGCCACAAGACAGGCCCAGTCCACTCTCGTTACAAGTCCAAGCGATTCTACGTTGGAGCAAACTCATAGCAAGCTGCCTAACCTTGTGCAGGTGAGCGCAGCTCAAATTCAGTAATTCGCAATACAAGGCGGCAAACTTCCATTCGCGCACGGAGTCCCTGTTGCAGGAACTTCTGGTGCGTTTGCCCCAAGTCACAGGGAATACATGGCTTGCTCGACTTGAGTCAAGCATAACATTGCTGTCTTCGTTAACGGAGGTAGATGCCGCGAGGTGGGTGAGGCGAAAGCGACACCTTCACGGTAAACGACGGTGATGATGCTGTTGCGGTCGCTTTCCTTTCATTGATAGCTCGATGAGTGGCTGCGATCGAGTGCGACATGTTCCCGCCGGGTCACGGCCGGTCGTTGCCTTCGACAGTGTATGGCTGTTACTGAAACATGGTTATCTCGCGCCCTGTTAAGACTGTTCGGACCTTGGTAAGCGACATGTCTGACGCCGGCCTGTGCCACGCAGCAAACAGCAGGGGCGGCAGTTTAGCTGCGTGTCGTCTATTCGTTGAAGGCCGCCGCCGCCGCCGTACGCAGACCGGCTCACAACTCCTATACCCCAGGACCATTCCCCTGCACCTATCACGGCGATCGCTTTGCATCTTGTGATATCCCTGGTTCTTATCGAGTGGCCCCCGACGCAAGCCATACACACCAACCCGATGCCTCCCTTTTCATGTTTACGTCGCGCACGCAAAAGTACACAAACATCTGTAGCTATACGCAGTTCGGCCATCTAGGAAGCTGTTTTCGGCGGTACGCGCCAGGCATGTGTATTGATGGCCCGTCGCCCCGGTTTCGTTGGGACGCTGCCCGCCGCAGCATCGCGCTGGTGGTGCCCGCTGAGGGCGATGACTCGGTGCCGTACGCCAGCACCCTGGGAACCGGAGGCCCGCGGGGAGCTATGCTTCAGCAGAGCATGCACCAGGGCTATCAAGCGGCTGTGGCGGGAGCAACAGGAACAGCAGCAGCAGCTGCCAAGGGCACCGCTGGAGCGGCGACCAGCACCCAGCTGCTGCTGAGCGGACTGGTAAGTCATTGAGTGGATTCTGGGCCCTGTGGAGCAGAGATGAAGCTCATGGCCCGACAAAAAGGGGTTGCACGGAAAACACGACATATAGGGGAGATGATGTGTCGGGTTGGGCTGTTTGGTTACGTTGTTGACCTGTCTTAGGCAGCTCGCGCGCCAAGCACTACGTGGTGACAAACACCCCCAACTGCCGTCTCTTCTCTCCTTCATTCCACAATGCTGCTGCCAGCGCGGAGAGGTGCTCCTCATGTCGGCTGACTCATCAGCTAACGGCTTCAGCGCCAGCACCACCGCCACCATTGCCGCAGCCGGCAGTACAGCGCTCCCAACAGATTGGGCTTGCTGCGTCTCCTCCTCTAACCTGCGCCGTTTCTGCGGCCTGCCCATACGCGTCGGCGACCAACTGCTCGCCGTCCTCACACTCGCCTGGTCCTGTGACTGCGCCGTACCACCGAGGCTGCGGCCGCGGCCCGACATCACCGGCCCAGTGGCGCCGAATGCAGCGGCGGCGGTGCTGTCGGCGCCCGAGTGCTCTGCGGTGCCGTCGTCGTACTGGACGGCGCCGGCGACTGAGCCGGAGCGGGCGTGCCTGCTGCAGCTGGCGCAGGTCTTCAGCCTGGGCCTCTTTGGGGACGTCAGCAACGTGACACACGGCCAGAAAGTGGCCCGCATGCTGCAGCACATGATGCACGCGGGCACGCTGCAGGTACGACGCAACGGCGATGTACGGGTGGTTGGCGGTTGGGGACGGTGGATATTGGGACCGGTATGCGAGTGGTGCCTCTGCCCCCTAAGGAATGGCCCATCAAGGCGCCATTACAGGGGCGTAACCTTCCATACGAGCGCCGAGAAGGAAGCCGCGTCCCGATTGATCTGCCCTGCATACGATACACGCTACCATGGGCTCCTACCTCGCCGGTACCCACGTCGAGTAGCCGGTTCTTTCTTTTATTCAACACCGCCGTTACTTGGCCTGCAGTAGCTCCCAGTATAGCCTCGCCCAAACCTCCTCCCTCCTCGCCCCTTGCCGCGCTGCTGTGGGTTCCATCCTAGGGCCTACTGGACAGCGTCATGGGGGGCGTCCGCGATGCGCTGCTGCACCGTTGCCAGTTGGAGCTAACCGCCACACTGGCGCTCTCGCATCCCTCCGCACCCACCGCTGCGTTCATCGTCGAGGGCCGCTCCCCGCTGTCCCCTACAGTGGGGCCCGGGCCCACAGGCCGCAGCTCCCAGCACCCCGCCCTTCCTGCCGCACTCCACAGCGCCGGGCCGCACCGGTCGGGATCAGGCATGCAACAACGGCCCCCGGGCCTTGGCGCACCCGGGCAGAGCCAGTCCCAACGCACCCACAGCAACAACGCCAGCGCTCCAGGAACGGCGGGTCAGGCTCACGGCGGCAACCCCCCCCACCTGTCTTCTGGCGGCGTCGCAGCAAACATGGCTCGCGGAGTGACGAACAGCGCACACTACCGCCGAATGCGGTCGGGTGAGGGCCGCGGCGCCGTCGGAGTCGGCGGCGGTGCTGCCAGCGGCACCTTCCGCACCACCATGAGCATGGACTTCGCGTGCGGCGGTTCCATCGAAAACGACTGCGAGGTGGGGCCGCACGTTCACACCCACGTGGCTTCGCTGGCGCACACCCTGCTGATGTCGGTGATCGCGATGAGCGCTGACGCCGAGGACCAGCTGACGAATGGCGGGATACTGCGCTCCGCCGCTGAAGGCAAGCACGTGTTGCTGAGCTCGGTGGCGGAGCGCGAGCGCGAACAAGTCCTGTCCGCGAGGAAGGACCTGGGGGGTTTCATGCCCATGTCGGGCCGCGGCGGCGGTGGAAGTTGTCCCGGAGGTCCGACCACGGCGACCGGGGGCAGCAGCGGCGTCGGCGGCGGCGGGCTGGCACAGCCCCTGACTCCAGGGATGATGACGCCACAGGGCTGCGTGGTGCCCAACTGCCATTTGCACGTCCAGGTGGGTGGTTGGGAAGGTGGTTGTGGAACTGGACGCCACGTGTGGCGTCCAGCTGATACGTCCGTGTGGGTGTGGAGAGTGGTCGCAGGACGAGTACTGGGCCGGGGTCCTTGCCGGGCCGGGTGGGGGTCAGTGCTTGTAGCCTGCCTGGGCTGGACGGGTCAAATACAGATCGCCGGTGCTCTACCAATTTGTCCCCTTGCGTTTCTCGAAGGCGTTTCAGCCAACGGTCACACCTCTTCCTTTTCCACGTTCCATACCAAAATCGGATGGGCTGCTGCTCCCTTCGTCGTCTACCCTCCCTCCCACCAACTGCCTGCAATGATACCCGGCCATATCAACCGCGCCGTATCAACTGTCCCGTACCAACCGGCCGGCCATCGCTGTTTCTGCAGGACGAGACTCTTCCATGTCGGGACGTAGTGCTCGTACAAAAGCTGGCGCGTATTCCCGTGCAATCGCTGGTGCTGGTGCTCGTGCGGCCCTCCGAAGTCCTCGGCGGCTACGGAGGAGCAGGCGAGCCGAGTGGGCCTATGTCCGCTCACACAAACTCGCTCTTCGCCGCGAACATGCCCTCCCTGGCGCTCTATTTGATCAGCCCTGACCCACTGGCGCGTTCGGTGCTGCAAATGGCACAGATGGAGGCGCATGAGGTCATGCGGGTGAGTGGGGCCATGGATGCGGGCACCCGCGGCGCCCTATGCAGAGCGAGGGAGATGCGGTGGGGCTGCGGCTGGCTCGTTGTTTGTGGATTGCATAAGGGGCCTCTATTGCCATGAGACCGGCGGGTGTGAATACCGGGGTTTGGGTTCCGCCTGCGTACGTGTATCAGCAAGTTACGGGCGCCAAAGCCTCAGCTGCTACCCATGCCACGAAAACCTGTGTCCCCTTGCCCGGCCACGTCTCGCCCCCCAGCAACCCCAACATTACCATCCCACCCTGGCCGTCCAGCAATACCAACAATACCATCCCATACCACCATCCCAAGCGCTTCCTAATCGGTTGTGCCTTTCAGTGCCGATCTACGGGTTTCCTCTCAAACCCCACCATCCTTTCCATCCCACTTTCCCCCATCTAGCTGGCTTGCCATTCTCCGCCAATGCACCACGTGTTCCTCCACCCCAACCGTCCTCCCGGTTCACTTCTCCTACCCAACCATCCCTGCGCTGTGCAGCTGGCCATGGCCGTGCTGTGTCGCCGGGTCAACAACGGTCCCCTGCTGGACGAGTGGAGCAGCGTGCTGGATGCGCTCACTGTCACCAGTGGCACCGGCCGCATCAGCTTCGGAAGCAGCCGCCTGGTGTCTCTGCTGCGGCCCCGAAGCTGCAGCATCCTGCACCATCAGGTGGGGTGCACATCTGATCCGCCCGGCTGGCCGAGGGTAGTATGAAAACGCGTCTTCGTTAAACGAGGCGAAATAGGGAACGGCCGAGAGGGCTGGTGTGCTTGAATCGGTGCAGTTGCAGGCCGTCCGCGCGTAGAGCGAGGAGGACGTGGCTGCCATGCAAGGGGGCCGTACTCAAGGCAGGCAAGCTGTCAAAGGGAGAACAGGCTAGCGAAGCGTCTTCTCACGTAGTTGGGTGGTCTGCAGGGAGTGGTCCTGTGCATTGCGACAGCAGCCGCGGGCGGGCATGTACGGCACCGCCCATGAACTCCAGTTTTCAGTTAAGAGGGCTGTTAAGGCCGAGGGCACTGTGGCGGTAGGCGCGGCCCCTCCTGGAGCCCCCACACGCGTTGTTGCGGACCCCCTGGAGCCGCTGCACCACCTAACCCTGCTTCGCCCTGCCCCCACCAGACCTCGGGGGACCTGCTGCCATATCCCATCATGGCCAGCAGTCCTTCGCGTGCACAGCTGGGTGAGTTGTTGGGAGCTCAGGAAGGGCACCTGGTAAACAAGCAATGGCTGAAGAACAGTATCGTCCTCCTCCTCCTGCGTCTCGGCTTCTTCCCAGGCAAGGTCCCCCTTTAACCGCCGTTCTCCCCCAGAGCTCCGATCCGCCCTCCCTGGACCCCCCCCCCAGGCGTCCTGTCCGCGGAGCTATCCAAGCCGATCGCCTCGGGTCGCCTCGTGGTAGACAGCAGTGTGGATCAGCCGCTGCAGCAGCTGGACGCGATGGTGTCATCCATCCAGTCAACGCTTTCAGCGGTGCAGCTGCACCTGGATGTGCCGGGATGCGGAGGCGACATGTGGGTGCCAGCAAGGCGGGGCGGGGCAGAGCAGGGGGGCGACATGTGGGTGCCAGCAAGGCGGGGCGGGGCGGGACAGGGGGGCGACATGTGGGTGCCAGCAAGGCGGGGCGGGGCGGGACAGGGGGGCGTCATGTGGGTGCCAGCAAGGCGGGGCGGGGCGGGACAGGGGGGCGTCATGTGGGTGCCAGCAAGGCGGGGCGGGGCGGGACAGGGGGGCGTCATGTGGGTGCCAGCAAGGCGGGGCGGGACAGAGTAGGGGGACGCTTAGGGCCCAGGAGGAGAGGCGAAGGTCTGTGGGGGACGATGGAGGGGGTGGTGGAACAGGGAAAAGTGAAGTAGGCGGGGAGAGGAAATGATGATTAGTAGGCCGAGGTGTTGAGGCTCGGCCGAAGCGTATGGCATTGGGTCGGCTAAGGCGTCGTGAGCGTGACTTGGCGTCGTTGTCGGTAGTGGTTATACAGTCACAACCGCAGCATAGACCCGCGCTCCCCTCACGCCCAATCCTCGCCTGACCCCTCGTCCTGCACCTCCTCTCTCAACCGCTCGGGGCTTGCAGCCAGGAGGTTCGTCTGAACGACATTGCCGCTGTGGAGCTCATGGAAATCATCGGCCGCGGCGGCCAGGTGGGGGCAACCCAAACCGGGCGGGACGGGAGGAGGCGGAGCCTCACGGGGGCGAGGTTTCGTAGATGGAGGGGCTTCAAGGAAGACCCGTGGATGCGAGAAAAACCGTGTAAATGGAGGGGCAGGGCAGCACGGAAGATGCTCACTGTACGACCGTGTGTACGGATATAAGCTTCGGGCGCCTGCGAGCTGTGGGCGGTGTGTGGGCTAGAGGCGGGAGGCAGGGGATGGGGTAGTGCCGCTGAAGGATGGTTGGGGGACGCTTATTAGATTTTGGAGTGCAATGGGGACACGGGTACGGCGGCAACATGATCACCGCCCACGGCGTCCAGTGCCCAACGTCGCTTCTCGCCAAGCCCGCTAAACTTGCCAAACTTGCCAAACTTGCTAGACGCTAAACTGCAAACCGTAAAACCAAACGCGCAGGGCGTCGTGTTCCGCGGCACAGTGCACGGCATCGAGGCGGCCGTCAAGGTCATTAGTCATCGCGCCGACCTGAATTCACCCGCCGCTGGCGGCGGCGGCGGCGGCGCTGGATCCAAGGCCGATGGCGGCGGCGGCGGCGGCGCCCGTGTCGCCGACTCCCCGCTGGTAGATGAGGCGCACATGCGGGAGCGCAAGAGGAGCCTGCTGCGAGACGCGCTTGAGCTGGCTGTCACCAGCACCATCAGCCACCCCAACATTGTGCAGGTGCGCTCCGGGTCAATGTGGGAGCAAACCACAGCCGGCCGCGGCGGTGGGCGGAGCACGTTACGACACCTGTACGACGACTGTACTGCACCCGCCCCAGAGGAAGCTTGTCCACTGAACCTTGCAGAGCCTCCGCCCGAGGAGTGGCCTGACATGTACTTGGCTGGGCCCAACCTTCCCTGGCCATCCTGCATCCGCAGATGTACGGCTACTTCACGGACTGCGTGGTGGTGCAGTACGCGCACCAGTCCAACCACCTCAAGCTGCTGCCTGCAGACAGCGAAGCCCTCAACCAGTACGGCAACCAGCGGGGTCCGGTCAACACGGTGATGTGTATGGAGTACTGCGATGGTGCGTTGTCGCGAGGCGGGGACACAGCGGGTCTCTGCAGGGCGAGCTACAGACCGCAGCTCGGGCGAAAGCTTGCGGCATATGCAGGCGCAGGCGGATTGATGGAAGGGTTCTGGCTTGCGGCGGGGGGGGAACGGCGCTATTCGGTGACCTGGTCGCTTTCATCTCCATTTCCCCCCACTTCACCGAACGGCGCCCTGGTCCCTGTCCGACTCCCGCCACGCCCTTGCAGCCGGCACGCTCAAGTCCGTGGCTGAGGGGGGTTCCTTCAGGCAGCAGGGCGTGAGCGCCAAGAGCGGCCCCGCCTGCCCGGCGCTGGTGCCGCTCTATACCAGCCTGCTGGAGGTGGCGCTGGCGCTAAGGCACCTGCACGGCAGGAGGCTGGTGCACTGTGGTGGGTGTGAGGTTGGGCGGGTGGGTGCGGCCGGCGGGGCTACTCGAGGGTGGGAGCCGCGCCTCAACTACGGCAGTTGCCAACAGTTGCTAGCGGTGTCCAACAGCTGCTTGCGATGTCCAACGTGTCCATCATGGGGCGGGGTGTAGAAATTATGTGATGTATGTAACTAGCGATGTGGAGGCTGCGTGGGCCCTGCGGCCCGCAGTCAAGCGCCGAAGATGTCGATGACCGTCATCGTCACAGCTGCCAGAACTTCTTTGATTCCAGCTCCTTATTTCCTGGCCTCTCCAACACCCCAACTGACGTCTGCTGCGCGCCACCTCCGCTCCAACAGATCTCAAGCCCTCCAATGTGCTACTAAAAAGTTCCATGCGCGACCCCCGGGGCTGGATCTGCAAGGTGGGGCGAAGCCGCGGCGGGGGGTGCTGAAGCGTACGATAGCACACTACCGTGATGGTGGTTAAGAGAGTTGATGAGGGTTCGGGGCGTGCTCCGCTTGGCTGGCTGGTGCGTTGCGGCCGTGAACTCTGCTGCGTGAGTGGGTTTCGAGGAAGACCCGTGGATGCCAGAAAAAACCGTTTAGAACAGCGTGAGTGGGGGGATAGGGTGCGATGTAAGGCGACTTTGTGGGGACAGCCGAGAGCGTGAGGAAACGATTTTGATCGCAGACCGCGAGACCCTTCTTCGGGGGTTGAGTGCGCAGAAGGGGGAGGACCGCAAGGGAAAGACACGGCATCCTCCACACCCGTCCTAGTTGTCTGGGGCCCCAGCCTCATTCCCCCCTTCCGTCCGCCGTCTCCGCTCCTCCCACGGCGCCCTGACCCTCCTTCCAGTCCACCCCAACCCGATGCCCCCAATCCTTGTCCCGGTCCGCCAGCTGAGCGACTTCGGCTGCGTGCGGGTGATGAACGAGGAGGGCGAGGAGGGGCGCCTGGGCTTCAGGCAGCCGCAGCCGCTTGGGTGGGTAACACACGCACAGCCGTGGGGCGGTGGTGTTGATCGGCTGCGGCTCGATAACGTGTGGTACCCATGAGAGCGTGTGCCAGTCGGCTCCAAACGTCGTTCCCAATCGTTATTCCCAACCGTCATTCCCAATCATCTTTCTGCACGAGCACTCACAGCGCCCGTCAACACCTCTGTCCCGCCCGCCTCACCACCCCCGGCCGCCCCACAGGACGTTGACGCATATGGCTCCAGTGAGTGATCCTTTGGGTTGTGGGGTACAGGTTTTGCGGTTCGATGCAGGGGAGGTTGTTCTAGCGTGCAGGCAGCAGCTACTGTGGCAAGTACTGTATCTGGGTGCTGCTGCCTGCTCGTCGACTTTGGACACCATCACTTGACCGTGCTGTGACCTTCAAACCGCCGTTCCCCTTATGTGACCACCGCCTACAGGAGATGTTTGTGCGCGCAGGCCTGCTGGATGGCTCAGTAGAGTGAGTCGTCTTGGGTGGGGCTGGGGTGGGCTGACGTACGGCAGCGCGCTTGCCCTCTCTCCTGTCGTACTAAATAAACTTTCCCGTGCCGGCTCCTCCACTGCCCGCCCTCGCAGTGTGTATGCCTTCGGCATCATCATGTGGGAGCTCATCATGGTGGCGCCTTTGTACGACGGTACGGTGCCCAAGGAGAAGCTGCCGGTACGTGCGCGGCCTTTCGAGTCGTGTGGTGCGCGGGCGTTGCCGTGTCCGGGCAACCGGTGCCTAGGATCTGGCTGCTGCAATGCTCACTATAACCGTCACTATTGCCAGTACTGCTAATGCATGTCAAGTCCTTGACCCTCGACCTGTTGCTTTTCTCTCGACCTGTTGCTTTCCTCTCGACCTGTTGCTTTTCTCTCGACCTGTTGCTTTTCTCTCGACCTGTTGCTTTTCTCTCGACCTGTTGCTTTTCTCTCGACCTGCGCAACATCACCCACGCGTCCCGTCCCTCTGTCCCTCCCCCTTTCCCCTTCTCCGTGTAAACGGGCCTTATGCCACCCTCCATTCTCCGCAGTCCATGATCCGGCGGGGTCTGCGACCTATGTTCCACCCGCTCGTACCACCGGAGTACAGGTACGGTGTCGTACGGGCTGCGGCACCACTCACCACAACCACAACAACTGCGGGCATCGATTTAGGTCCTGTAGGAAGTGGTTCCCTGAGTCGCTTCCTGTTGCTGCAAGGACGCACTTCGCGTTCTACCATTCCAAGCTGCCCGCCAGTGCATAACACAGATGCGTAGCGGTTTAGCTGTGTATCAACCACGTCCGTGTGACCTCCATATCGCACCAACCCGTCCTCCGTCCCTATCCCCTCGGGGTGGCCCCACCCCACCCCTCCCCCGTCGGCCCCTCCCCGCCCCTCCCCTCCCCCGCCGGCCCCACACCGCCTCCTCCCGCCGCACCAGGATGCTCGCGACCGCCTGCTGGATGGACGACCACCGCCGCCGCCCCACCTCCGCGGTGTTAGTCAGCATGTTGCAGCGACTGCTGACCCGAGCTCAGGCCAGCGCGGCCGCCGCCGCCGCCGGCGGCTCCACGACCTCGTTCGGCACCGCCAGCGGCACCAAATCCAGTTCATCGTCCTTCTCCGGAATGGGCCACAGTCATATGGGCCCGAGCTCCGTGGCGCCGTCGCCGGCAGCGGCGGCGGAAGCAGAAGCCGCCGGCGGTGGTGGTGGTGCGCGCCATGGGCAGGGCGTTCCCCGTCGCAACACCGTGGCTGCGAACATGGGCTCCGTCAGTGGTTCGGGAGCGTTGGGAGCAGGAAGCGGCGCGGCCGCGCAGCGTCCAATGTTCCCGCCCATGTCCAGCCCGCTCTCCAGGGAGGCTGGCCCGGCGGCCAGGGCGGCAGTGCGGGTGGGCGACGGCAGCGGCGCCAAGCCGCTGCGGCTGCCGGACTCCCCCGCTCGGCTGCCGTCCCCAGGAGGCAGCGCCACTGGGTTCAGCCCTCTGGGGACCGGGCTGGCGCCCGCGCTCACTCCCGCGGGCGCAGCAGCACAGCCCTCCTCAACAGTTGTGGCGACGTCGACGGCGTCAGCAGTGGGGCCGGCGACTCGCTCCTCGCCCATAGGTGTCGCTTCCGCAGCCGCACCGCTGCGAGCTACGCTCCGCCAGAACTCCGCAGCGGCAGCTAGCCCGGGCGGTGAGGGTGCGGACGGCACGTCCGCCTCCTTACTGATGACGGCTCTCGATACGCTCCCCGCCGCCAACAGCGGCGGAACCCTGCATCTGGCCATCAACAACAGCGGCGGCATCACCTCAAGCGGTAGGCCGGCGGGCGGGCGGGCACCAACGGTGGGATCGGCGCCGTCCTTGGCGGCGCCGCGGCCGCCTCCGACCGGCTCCACGGCTCGCTCCACCGACCGGCTCGCTCCTCCGACCGGCTCCACGACTCGCTCGATGGCCCTGGGTAGCGGCGAGGCGGGCATTGGGACCCCGGGCGCCGCGTCGGAGATGGCCTTTGGGCTTCGGGGCAATGCGTTTGCCAGCGGGAGCGTGGGACTCCTCAGCGGCTCCTTGGCGCATGCCACGGCCACCTCAACCGAGCTGGTGGGGCTGTAGCACGGATGCGGCGGCGGCGGCGGCGCCTCAATTACGGCGCCCAAGGCGGAGATGAGATGGGCTGCCCTCCCTGGACTCCAATCCCCAAGGCCAGGGCCAGTTGTGCGGAGACAGGCGCGTGAGTGTTTGCGGCGGCGCAGCGCAGCGCGGGTGGTTGGTTGTGGGGCGGGCTTCCTGCATGGGACTTCGAGCTGCACCCAGACGAATACAAGGAGGAGGAACGAGGAGGAGGAGGAGAGGGGGAGGAGGAGAGGGGGAGGAGGAGTATTGGCATCAGATCAATGGCACCATGCGCAAAGGTCGGTTCCCAAATCTTGAGTGAACGCAACAGCTGCCGTGATGAGCGGCGCTTGGGGCGGGCGTGGAAGCAGCAGGCCGCCTTGCAGCCTAGCTTGGATGGGCCAGCATGAGGTGATTTCATTTGTAGCTCGAACTGGTTCTGGAGCTGCGGGCTGCATCGCGCGTTAGCAACGACTAGGCCCGGACCGATGGACCTGGCGGTCACCGTACCAGGCTGTCTGCAGCGGTGGAGCGGCGGCGGCGGTGCCTTAAGCGTCGGCCGACACGTGGGTGCTGGTGCTGGCCAGTGGTTATGATGGCGGTGGCGGCGATGCGTGTAGTGACCGTGCTCAAAGTGCGGGTCGCGCTGATCGCCGCCTTGACGGAGTGAGTGGCCGCGGCATTCAACTTCCAACCACCAACGACTGCATCTGGGCCTGCGTGTCCCAATTCGATACTCAGCGAAGTGGACCGTTGGGGAGGGGCGGGTCCCAAGGATCTCAGGGCGTTGCGCAGCTCCCCGCTTCGCGTTTGCCGTCGGCGCCGCCCGGGTGGGCTGGGTTGAAGCTTTGTTGCCAGTTGCCAAGTATGCAAATCCAATGGGGCATTTAAGCAGCAATCCAATGGGCATTTCGTCGCATGATGATTATCGTTTCGCGACTTCTTCCGAGTGGACCGTTTCAGAGCTGACGTGCTTGTGGGCATAATACCATGGAAAAGATAAGCACAACGGACAGGGGATGGCCGCCAAGAAAGGGGCACTGTATCCACATAAAAGGAGCTGGTCCGCAATCGTAACACTTATAAAGACGCGGTACATGCCGCCAAGTTCATTCGCATGGGGAGTCGGCTTGGCGCTTGCCGGCTCGACTGGATGCTGGTGCTTCATCCTGTTGTGCTGGCGCTTCGGCAGCCGCAGGTCGCTGCTTAGTTGCTTAACACGGCCAGGGCACGGCGTCTCACGTAGAACAGGTCGGCGGGGCTGGAGCGGTTTGGGTGCCTTGCGCTCGCGCTCGCGGCGATTCCGGCTGGGTACCGTGGTTTTGGAGCCGATAGCAACTGTGCTCAACACACAGCATGCCGGCGCATTGATGCCGTGGCCTGGAGCATGGTCCTCGTCTTGCCCTCGAAGACTTGGTGACTGCTGAAGCATTTGTGTTTACGAGGCGCGTCTTCTTGCGCCATACCTAAGACGAAGGTTAGGGGGCCCGCCAGGGTACGGGTCCTGCCGTGTGGTGCTGTTCAGGTACGGATGCGCTGGGGCGCCGTACAGCGCAATGAGAGCGCCCGGGTCGGTAACTGATGGTTGGTGTGCTTAGCGCATAGGGCTTCCCTTTTGCACGCACGTATCGCGGTTTTAACAGCTGGTACTGGGGGAGGTTAGCTTCCGCCAGAGCGCTTACCCTGGTACTGATTGCGAACGGCTGGGGCCGCGCGAAGCGGCGGAGATTGATTATCGTCGTCATCGTACGGCGCCTAAGCAGGCAAGCCGGGCACTGTTGGCATCCCGGAGCTCACGTGGGCGCTGAGTAGAGCGAGCTTGCAAGTAGGACCCACCGGTTGATGCCAGCCTAAGAAGTGGCAGCCCATTTGATCCTACCTCATAAGAGATGGGCTACAGCTCCCTACCGCAGAGGTGTGCAGAAGCCTGTACACATGCTGGTGGCCTTATGGATGTTGTTGATTGTTGTTGGGTGTTGGGGGATGTTGTTGATTATGGCTGGGTGTGCCTTAAGGCGAAGTACCGCCTTGGTATCTTTCGGCGGCAACATGAGCATTTGGAGCGCAGCCCGGAGCGCGTTGGTTGGTTCCGGAGCGCGTTGGTTGGTTGTTGATCGTGGCGTCGTCAATTGGGTATGTTGCGACGGCCAGCGCGTATAGGAAAAGCAGGGTGGAGTCATGGGCGTATGCACGGACGGACGTCTGGTGGGGTTGGTTGAATTCTGTCGATAGTAACAGTAACCGGCCCATTCCCATAGTTTATCCTGGCCGGCCGCAATCGGACGTGGTTACTACGCTGTAGGCTAAGCAGTTGTTATTTTTGTTCACGGGTTGAGCAAGTTGGTGCCGCATGGTGTGTACGCTTGTTTTCGCCGGGCAGCAGAAAACAGCAAGTACCGGTTTGCGTGGGATTTGATCGTGCGACCAGGGCCGACGCGGGGAGTGGTGGGACACCAGCGCCACTGCATTATGTGCCCGACTTGCGCTTTTCCCCTGGACGCGCGGGCGGTCAATGTTTACTGGGTGGGCCCAGGGTGGGCAAGCGGCCGGCCAAGCAGGGCCAAGTGTACCGGATTGTACCTCGATTGGGCCGACAGGGAGGGCTGAGCCATTGCACTTCGTTAGCCGAACGCAATCCACGGCTCGGGATTGCTTTGACCAGATGTCTGTGTTCGGACAGCCTCCGAAAAAGGAGCTCCGGAGCTTGGGGATAACCCCGTCAGGGGCATACTGGGGCAAAGGACTTGAAAGGCTCCGGCCCCACAAGGCCCCAAAGTAGGAAATGAACATTATGACACTTGTTGTTGTACTTTACAGGGGGCTCCAGACCTTAAAAGGTAGAGCCATCGGGCGCATCGCCAGGCATCGGCTGACGCTGAAAGAGACAAGGAAAGCAAGGAAAACCGGCGGTTCCGAAAGGCAAACCACCCAGAGCCTCACAACCGAGAGCCCAGAGGAAACAGCAAGCACCAATACACAGGGGGAGGTTGTGCTGATGGCTCTTGTGTGGTCGCCTGTCCTCGGTATGCCCTCCAAATGAGACATGGCGAAAGCAAGAGACAGGATTGGGTTCCAGGGGGATTGGGTTTTACCCAAGCGACACACCGCATGTCGCCCGAGGCACCGAGCTCGCGAAAATTAGCTGAAGCCCCGGGCTTAGCGCTCTAGTGTCAGAAGTGCATCCGAGTACCGGTATTAGGATTTGCTTTGGCCATAAACCGACAAGGATTTCGGTACGACATGACACCCTGCCTCCTAATATGGTCCTATTCGGACCTTTTTATGTTATCTTAAAAAGACCATCGCGACTGTACACAAAACTGCGACTTCGCCGCTGCTTATTTCACTGGGGTTGGGCTAGCACTGTTGGGGCGCTCATATAGGTCGCTATAGCCATGGTAGTCGCTGAGTTGACCGAGCATGAGAAACAGCTTGTGTCCCAGCTGAAGGCTGAAGTCGCGCCCATTGTGGACCAGCATGCTTGCCTTCGGGCATTTTGCATTGAACACACCTATGTCCGTTACATGCGCGCCAGGCAAGTATTCTGGAACAGCTTGCATGATTCCTGAAACGCGCTAACAGCTAATAAGATGTTCTTGTGGATTGGTCGCTAAATGGTCTGTCGCTTTCCGACCGTGCACGGTGGCGCAGGAACTGGAACCTGCATAAGGCGACTAAGATGCTGAAAGCAACCCTGGAATGGTACGTGGTACTAGCGTTGGGACATTCGAATCGAGGGCTACAATCAACCACCCGTGGCGCAGGCGGTTGGACTACAAGCCACAATTGATTAAGTGGGAGGAAGTGGAGTCCGAATCGGCGTCTGGCAAGTTGTGGGTGTACCACGTAGCCGACAAGGCGGGGCGACCAATTGTCTTGATGCGGCCACGGTGAGGTCGCCAAGCGTAAACTTTCGTATGCGTTGAAGGGGTGATCCACTGCATAGACGCATGGCGTATGTATGGTCGTTTGGGCATGCAGTTGGGCGTGGGTTGGCACAGGTAATTGCCGTGCTTTGGGCCACCACAATTTGGTCCTTGTCGCCCGAGTAACGCCCTCCATACGTGGGGAAATGTGCAGCAACCAGAACACCAAGGAAACGGAGAAGCAGATTCGCCATCTGATCTACACACTGGAGGTTGCATCGCGATTGGCGGACAAAAACGGTGGGAAGGGAACGTGCTTCGTGGGTGTGTTAGGATTGTTTTGGCAGATGCAAGAGACAGCAGCGGAGACATGACCGAAACTACGGGGCAATAGCGAGTGTATGATGAACCGGAATGCGGGGCCAGGGTTAGTGTCAGCTGGGGGCATTGGCTTGCTGGGGCACTTTAGCATAGATGTGCGAGCAGAGTCTCATATAAACAGCGCAAAGCAGCTGGCAGAAAGGGATCCACGGCCTCATGCGGCAGGACTAAGAGGAGATGTAGAAGCTCGGCCCTACGATAAATCCGGGATAACATGAGAAAACATGGTATCTAAGACCAGGGACTGAGGGAGATGACCCACGCCGCCACTCCTCCATCGGGACAGAACGTGCTGCTCCACTAGCTGGCTATGTTTACAAAGGCCCATCCCTTGTACTGTGGCCTGGCACGTGTTGACGGTCTGCGCCATGGTGCCGTGGGTGCATGCTGCGTATCCCAACCCATCCCTCGCACCCACCTTTCACCCTGCTGCTCCAGGCGTCGGCAAGTTCGCATGGCTCCTGGACTTCAACGGTTACTCCATGTCAAACGCACCGCCGCTGAAGGTCAGCATGCACTGCAACTCGTTGCTAGCCAACCATTATCCCGAGCGCCTGGGCCTGGCGTGCTGCTACCACGCGCCAATGCTGTTTTCGATGACGTGGAAGGTGAGGGGGTAACGTCTGGCGACTAGGAGAGCCGCAATGTTATTTCTGCATCCGTGGGACGGAGTCTTATGCAGATTGCTATATCAGGGTAGGGTGCAGGGATTCATGGTAGGAAAGATCGTGCTGTGTGCGTTGGCCAGCAGCTTTCATCAAGGATGCACGTGCGCACATGGGCGTGCAGAAGCCTGAACTCATAAGTGCGGCGACAAATCCCGATCCACATATGTTTGGGAACGCAGCCAAGCCCGTATGCTGAAAGGCAGCATACAGTTAGGTAGTGAATGGAGAGAGCGACAACGCATAAGGCTGAAACCTGTCAGCGTATCTTGCGCGTAAACCCTTGCTTGGGCATGTGCACGGCACCAAAACCATGATGCGGATGCAATCTTCCCTTCGTTGAATTGGGTTGGAGTCCACTGTAACAATGCTATGTTCGCTTGGGTCAACAACAGGCCGTGCAGCCCTTCATTGACCCGGTCACCAAGGAGAAGATCGTCTTCGTGGACAAGGGCGCCAATGAACGCGCACTCATGACGGCCAGGTGAGGGCGCAGCTTGCGAACATAAAGAGGGTGTAAGGGCAACGGTGATGTGAAGACGACGCATGTTGTTGGGACCGAGGTACGGGAAGTAATGTAGTCGGCTGTGCCCTAGGACTCGAGGATTGATTATGCACAGTTGCTGTTTGCCGCAAACAACTGGGCGCCGTGTCGATCCCGAGTCCATATCGCTTAGGCCTTGCGGACACTCCATGAACTGTTCATGCTGAATGGATAACCCGCACAGATTCGACATCGACGAGGTCGAGCAGTGCATGGGCGGCAATCTGCAGGGCGCCGCGTACGACCACGGAAAGTTTGCAACACGGATGCACAACCACGAGAAGGAGGTTGCGGCCGAACTGGAGCAGATGCGACTGCTGATGCTTGCGTCTGTCACTGCTGGAGACCACCACGCTGCAGCAGAAAACGCGATACAGGGTATTGCCGAAGGAACGGAGCAGTTGACTGTATCTGCCAGCTGACGATGATCTCTTCTGTTACAGCTCCAGGGCAGCTGCCAGATGGTGCCGGGAGGATCACGTCATCTGTAACATGCAGGGAGAGCTGAAAGATGTGGTGAGAGTGAGAGTAACTTTATTTAGTTCACTAATCGTACCTCCGCCGAATTTGTTGATTGGAGAGAATTGACGCGGTATGGATGGACGCGAGTGCGGAGGGTCTTGATTGTACAGAGAAGAGGCTGACGGACTTCGCGCGGCTCGAAAATGCGCTGGGCTGTTTGAAACGGAGTTGAATGGTTTGTAGGGGATGACGGTCTTCTCCGTCGGTTTTCTCCAACCGTCTCACATGTATACTCCCGTTCCGTATGCAGTTTGGGCTTGACGGCGTGTTAGCAACGCAGGTGGTAAACTTCGTGATACTTATTTGAAATTGGTTGAAAATGAATAGCATGTGACTGTGGACATTGGAACAGCATTAATCCGCACGGAGCGGTAGGGTGGCGTTGTTCTTCGCAAGACGCACCTCCATAGGCGTGACTTCAGCACAGCACCCATTTCAGCATTAATGCTGCATGGGTGTCGTTGCCATCCTGCTGAGGACGTCCTAACATGCCGCGAGGGCCATACATATGGGAACGATTCACACCAATTTTGTGCAGGATGGCACAGCCACAATGCGTGCCATGCACAAGCCCGTCCTAGGGATATCTGCAGGGAAAGCAAACACACGTCAACGCATCACAGCAACCGGGTGCAATGCCCGCGCCTGCAGTACATAGGCAGGCGCTGAGCACGCGGAAACCCAGGACGCGCAGTACCGCAAAGCAGGACACGACGATACTGACATCCATGCTAGCTATATCTTGTCTTCTCGTCGTTCAAGCCCGGTTCATGTAACGCACTCGACGGATTTTACGATACCCTGCACACGCGCTTTGCTGGCGGTGCACACGCACTCGGGCACCGCACCAGCCACGACGTCCGTGGCATGGGCGCACGCCGCCTGTGCCGGCACCGCTCCAGGCCGCTCGCTCCGGAGGTCCACTATGACCACTGTAACGTTATCCTTGCTGCCCCGGTCAATGGCAGCCTTGGTCAGCACGGATGCAGCGATGCGCACAGCAGCGTTGCGTGAGGCTCCCTTCTCCCGTGCGCGCTTGATGCAGCGGATGCACAGGTTGGTGGCCTCCTGTGGCGTCGTCACGGGCAGCCGAAGCGTTTTAGGGGTGTTCCGAAACCTACTGCGCGCCCCGACAGGCCCAGGGTCAACACATGCTTCGATAATGGGAATTTCGTCACCGTGAGTAGTGCGGAATAAAATTCCGCACGCAGATTCCTGTAAAGTGGAAGGACGAGGCCGGTGTGCCCGGGAGGTCACGTCCTGCGCACGACCCCGTGACAAGCCCCCCTCCTGTGAGGACCCGCATCCCGACAATTCTAGCCGACCTGTCCCGATCACGGAGAGAAGTAGTAAAAGTGACGACCCATGCTGCTCTGCACGCATTCCACTTTCCAGGACCCGCCGTCGGTGTATCATTCCCTTCATCCTGCACGTATGTTCCTGTATGACTGGCCCTTTATCAAAGGTAGGAGCCCCACCGCACCTGGTTTGCCATGACGTCCCAAAGCCCATCGCTCGCCAGCAGCAGGAAGTCATCATCATCCGTGCGGCACAGGACCGAGACCTGGTTGGTGCCAGGAACGAAGCAACGGGGCAACTGGTGGGTATATTGTGATAACACAGCCACGCCTAATCCAAGTCCATTACCGTTCAGGTCATTTCGAGGTGCACAGGTGCAGAGCAACGTTTCATTTAAGGCGCAGTAACCTAAACACATAGATAGGCTTGCGGAAAAGAAAGCCAAAGACTAACCACGACGACCCACAGACATCTGAAGCCCCGTTTCAGAGCCACAGAGCATAGTTTCTTGCCCCCACCTCCGGCTCTGGGATGATGTACGGTCGTAACCCATGGTCCCCAATTGCGCGGGACATGGCCAGTACGCCCATGACTCGGTGCCCATTCCAGAACAGCACCTGGCCACCAGCTTTCTCCACCCGCTCCTACACAGCATGAGACACGACATGATTTAGAACGATATAAAGTTTATGTCAGTTGACTGCTGCACAGTCCGCAGCACTTTAAGCACAAAGCTCACCGCTTCATCTTCGCGCTCAGGCTTATGGTCGTCGGTGAGCTGGATGGCCCTACCCCCTCGGCACAGAACCGCACGCGAGTCTCCTGCGAGCACAGGCAAGGACGTAATTCTGGCTCAACCAAGGACCGCTGGTTACGCTGTGCGATCTTCTTCCCTTTCAGGAGAGCCCACAAGCAGAACAGCCATTTTGCTGTATACAATACATACAGCAGAACCTCAGCACCACCCGTTCCAAATTGCATGCTTTGTCCCACTCACCGCAATTGGCTAGCCAGACCTTCCGCGTGCCAACCAGCGCCACAAGCGCCGTGCTGCCGACCATAGCAGCGCAACCGTCATTGGCAAACTCGGCGTCTGTTTTCACAAACGCCTCTTTCAGGGCCTCCTCCAGCAGCCCTGTCACGCTGATCCCGTCAGAACGATCGCTCCCAGAGCTTCCGCTGCTGTCATTGTCAAACATAGTGTCGTTCTCCGGCAGCGGGTACAGGATGTGTTCATCCGGGGCAGAGCTGGTACTACTGTCGCTATCTACGCTTGCCTTAGCAAGCAAGCGCTGCGTCTTTTCTTGGTGTTGATTCTGCGCTTGCGATGGCGACGCCGAGTCTGACCCGCCAAGGCTGAGGCAGGCAAACTTCGCCACCGACTGCATTAGTGAACTGCTTATCGACCAATCCACCTGGCTGCTGTCGGTCTCGGGTGCCTGTAGCAGCTGGTTGCCGTCTGTAATTAAGCACCCACACGCAGTGGCTATCGATCGTGATAGGTGATGGTGTAGCCGCCTTGCGCAGTGCTCCGCAGCCTGGCATCCGCCATGCCCATCGTACACGCCGAAAAAATGCAGGGTATCGCAGGTGCCCGTGTCAGAGGCGGTCCCGTAAGAGTTGACGCTCTGATCGCCCTCGGCGGGCCCCTGGCCTCCGCTCGGCGACAATGGCGCACTGCTGGTCGGTGAATGATCAGCCGTCTCCAGCTGTACCGCGATCCGTACCGGCAGCTTGTTCTGCAACGGTTCGTCTGCGGTTGGCGACAATGGTATGTCGCAGAAATTTGGTTGCACAGCGTACATGTCCTCCATCTTGTTACGCTTGCCGCACACCGCCTTGACGCCATGGGCGGGGCAGCTACCGGTTGCGCCAAGGCACACCGACGACTGCCGCTGGAAAGCCGGTTGCTGCGTGGCCGACAACTCGGCTGCGCAGGAAGAGCCTCGCTCTACAGGCGTGCTCAGCGTGCCACTAAGGCGAGGAACGGGAGGAACCGGCGTAATCACGCATGCCTCCTCTGAACTACTCGTCTCGATTATCGTATCCTGATTCCTGAAAACAGAGCCCGGCGAGCACGGCAGGTCATGGGCTCTTTGGAAAGCCGATACAACCTCCTTACTACCCGCCGAAGCTGTGACGAACGGCGTAGGTGGAGGCGAGCTGCTGGTGCTGCTGCTGCTGCGGTCTACTCTGCATGATAGGCAAACGCCTGGGTCGCCCGTGCGCGAATCCTGCTCTCCGCACGCGTGGCAGGAAGATAGCAGCTGTACTTGTCCCTCGCTAGGTGCTAGACCAGTTGGGTCTGCGCGTGGGGAGGACCAGGACAGGGCCAACAGGCAGTACGTTGAGTAGCTTCGCGCCGTGCCGACTGCGGAGGCTGCACGCCATACGCGAGCTAAGATTGTACGCAAGGAGAATGTAAGACTTACCCAATGTGAGGGTTCGTTTTAAGTGGTACGCACAGGGGTCGGCCCCGACCTGCACGCTCATGTTGCTGGCTGGCTGACGAAGGCTCGTGGCCTTAGTCCCAAGTCCACTTCGCATAAGAAAACATATTGATGACTGCGGGCTGCTGCTGCGCCCGGTTATCGTGGCAGGACTGGCGCTCTGCAGGATGGACGGAGAGGGGGACGCGAAACAGGTGCAGACGCCCGCGGCACGGCGCCGCAGTCGCCGTTCGGAACCCTAGGATTGTCGACAGTCCCAAAGCTGGTCAAGGCGCTAGGAAGGGGCTTCGCCGAGGTGCAAACACGCGGTTGTGAAAGGAAGGAAGCTGAGGGTAGCTGAAAAAATCGAGTCGGGATAGCAGCGTCGACGCTCGGAAGCAAAATTGTTCATGGAATTCCGTATGACAGCTCGTCGGAATGTGGAAGTTGTGAGGCCCGCAAGTGGTGAGTTCGGCAGTTGGGAGGGCTCAATGCTTAGGGCCATAAGGCCCCGCCCCTGGTCCATCCCCCGCGGCCCATGGTCATCCTTCGGCGCCAAACAACCATTTGCACAAATATGACCATCGTGCAATGATGCTTGCGCAGGGTAGCGTTTCCAGACGATTCCCCCCACGCTGGACGGCCCCTGACATGCCGCTCGGTCAGGGCCCTAGGCTGGCGCAGGGCAGCTATAGTCTTTTCGATCTCTACGAACTCGTCTCTACTCTGCAAGTTGCTGGTTCCCTTAACGCGAGGATTTTGGGCGTGCGATTTTCTGCCAGCCTTTGTGTAGTCAGTGTTTTACGTGAAAACTCAGTCGTGGAACGTTTTTCCTTAAGGCATTTGGAACAATTTTTTTAGCTGGAGTCCGCCCAAAAGTGCCATCGATATTTCAGCGCCATCGATATGCAAGTGCCTTGGTCCTCAGCTGTTTGCTGTTGGGTCCGCTGCGTGGCGCTTCGCATATAATTACCTTTACTCTGCCCATATGTCACTGGTAGATGTTGAAGTACGCAAAGGGCCTAATATGGTTGCACCCAGCCGATTTTGACACGCCTTCATATTCCTTTTTCTAGAGTGTGGCAAATCTGCATACTGCACCCGGGAAGGGAACCAGGCGTTCACATTCACACATGTTTGTGGGCAGGGGCGGAGATTTACCCCATATTCCCAGCTCAAACCTGCACAAACATCCCCTCCCCAACATACCAGGGCCCACCTGCCAACAACGGGTGCCGGTGTGGATTTGCAGTTCATCTCGGTGCACTTAATCAGGCCATCGGATCCATGCTTCTTCCCGAAGCTCCCCGCCTGTGCGCGCGCCAGTGCGCGTCCCCGCGTCACCTTGTACGTTCCGATTCAGCAGCACTTCCCCTCCGTCTACTCGCCGACTATCGCTTCTTGGACCACCATCCTCAACGCCCTTGGTTTGTCGGCCCTGGATTCGCGGAAATATTTGTTCCCCGCCAGTTCCAGTTAGCTTCTTCATATTTGAAATTTGTACGCCCTTCCAAATTGTCCTTCTATGCTGACATGCCAAATTGTGCCGGAAGGGCGGCTGATCACCTGGTGTGGCAGAAGGCAGACCATATTTTGTAGCTCATGCCTCAACTCGGGCATAGCCCCATTCTATGGCAGTCAGATTCCTTGCTATCTGCACCACCGCTCCGTCCGCAAGAGTCCTCGGTAACCACTCAGGCTGGAACTTTCGGGCAGCTGGGTGCCACCGGGTCTGAAATTACCCGGTTGATACGCATGCGAATAGGCACCGGAGGCCCCGCAAACGTGAATGGATAGCGGGAGACCTCTGATACGTGTCGGGGCGACCCATGGACAATCAATGTTGAGTACACCTCTATAACGAGCTACAACCTGCAAGTGCGCTGCAAGTCGGGCAAGTGACAAGGATGTGTCCGGGCACTACATGCGTTGTCCAAGCGAGTCATGACGGTGCCAGACAGAGGGGAGCTTCGATCGGTATCGGTTGCAAGGCCAATGATGCCCGGCCATAACTCCGGGTTTCAGGTGGCAGATGGGGGGTCACTTGGGAGTCTGGGGGACCCTCGAGCCACTTTATATGGCACCCAAGGCTGCAGGCTAGGTAGCGCCTCACTAGCACATGCAGACGGTCCTAGACACGGCTTAGGCGGTGCTGGGCGACAACGAATACGGCTTAGGTTGTGCTGGGCGACAACAAACGGGTAGCCTCGGCGTAAACCGTAGCCTCGGCACAACCGAAACAAGTGCGGTTTGTGCAGCAGAGGTTCTCGGGGAAGGATCATTGCGGCGAGAATCCATCACGAATGCCTACGGTCGCCTGGGGTCGCCATGACAAGAGGGCTGGTGCGCGCATTGGCGCAACTACTGTTCTGGGCCGCAGCATGTAGGCTGTATCGTTGGGTCACTCGGGCTTAAGCAGCAGAAGACTGCAGACGACCGCTGTACGCTGGGGTTCCGTACTCGGATGGGATTTCGGTGGACGTCCAAGCCAACCCAAGGAAGGATTGATGCGTGAATGCACAATCCCCGTATTCCGTGCGTGGTTCACTTTGTTAGAGTGTTAGACTTATCCCGAGTGTCCAAATCCGGCAGGCGGCATTAGATGAGCATAACTGAACGGGCAGCTTGTAACAGTATGACGTGGTGATGGATCCGTTGATTTCTATAGCAGTATCGCAGCGCACAAGCATCTGCTCCTATGGAGCCTGTATGCGAGCAAGCAGTCGCAACCGAAAGCCAGCGTCGCTTGGATTCTCTGCCGGCGGATGTGTTCGCTCAGGTCCGGGCCCGCCTTAACCCAACATCTAGAAGAATGCTACGTCTCACCTGCATCTGGGCGCGTGACATTGTAGACCAGACATGTTTCAGTCTGGCAGGTGTGACAGCTTCCGACATCCTCAACGGCATGCAGAAGCGACAACAAGCAGCGCCATTTTGCAACTTGCAGAGACTCGTAATAGGCCTTACCGACCAGAGCAGCATGGTGCACACCGCAGTTGCTACAGTCAACGAGATTGCTGCCAACGGCTCCTTCCGGAAGACCTGGCTCGATTTGCCACCGCGACTGGCATGTCTCCGTCACCTCACCGTCACTAGATGCGAGAACCTGCAAGTGGATGACCTTCGGGCGCTAGCCACGGGCTGCCACAGCTTGGTCACGCTGCAAGTGCACCGCGACGCCGGGCCCGCCGGCCCAGGCACGCCCCTGCCTCTCGCCTCCGCTGACCTCGCCGATGATGTTCAGGATGCTGCCGCAGGGTCTCGCGTCCGTGGCATAGAGGGTTTGCTGCGCCGGCCCGGCTGCGAGCCCTGGGTCTTGTCTGGCCTCACCTTCGCCGCGCTGGCTGGATGCTCCTGGCTGCGAGATCTTGCGCTGCACGACACGCCACCGCCACCGGTCTGTGCGCGCGTGCGCTGAGGGTCGAATAGTTGCCACTGGGTGGGTGGAGTGGTCGGTGTGTGAGCATGCAGTGTGTGAGGGCTGAACCGTGTGGGGGCGTCACCACAGCTGCGACGGTGGTACCTTGTGTATAATTGGCGGGTGTTAGGGTATGCAACCCGCAAGTAGAAGTCGAGGCGCTCCTTGTCAGCCCCGGGGGCCCCACTGGCGCGGCCGGAAGGGGTCAATTTCAATTTTCCGCACAAGAGCCGGCCCAGAGCCTGTGCCAGCTGCAGCTGCCGCGGGGCTGCAGCCAGGGGTGGAGCCGCACCGGCGATTGGCGAATCCAACGCCGCTGTCGTCGGGGCTGGGGAGGTCCTGTCCGCGCGGCCGTGTTGCATCGCTGGCGGTGGTTTCGGAACCAACCTGCACGGACGCCTGCCTGGGACCTCCTGGTTGTATCAATAGCTCGTGGTCGTGGAGCGAGCTTGTGGGTCGGACTGAGCTCATTCCCTTGGGTTCGTCTGCTCGCTGTGCCAGGAGCGCCCAGCGCCAACCTGCCCTGGTGCGCTGGCATCACGTGTGTGGCATGCCTGCGTCTCCTTGACTGACGCTTTGCATGCGCGCCCCCCCCCCCGCCCGCTCTCCCGCCGCTCCCCCGACCACAACTCTCCCGCGCTATTCACCTGGCTGCTGCTGCCGTACATGGCACACCGCCGATGGACACCGACGCCGCGCCCACCAACAATCCATGACTACGCTGAGCTCACACAGAACACGCGTCCTCTCGGACTGCCGCCCAACGCACTGCTGTCGCTTGGGTCGCTGACGCAGCTGCGCGACCTAACCCTAAACGGGGTCGCCGCGACCGTGGATCTCTGCTTCTGCCTCAGCCGCCTCACGGGCCTTACGAGCCTCCGCCTGGCGCTGCTGCCGGTTGCTTGGGAGAGCGGCGGCATGCGGCGGCGCGAGCTGAGGGCACCCTCCCTGGCGCGCCACACAGCGCTCCGGAACCTTGTTCTGAGGCTGGTGACAGCCCAGTCCGCTGTACCCAGCAGCAGCACGTCTGGCGAAACGCTGCCGCCCGAGCTCTTCAGCATGTTACTGTCGGCCAACCACGACAGTGTGGAGCTCCTCCAGCTGGACCTGCCGCCGCCGCCGCCGCCACCAGTGGCTGCAGGCGCCGCCAGCGTCGACAGCCGACCCGCGGGTCGTTTGATGCCATCTGCGCTGGTGTGCAGCCCCGAGCTGCTGGAGGCGCTGCTGCAGAAGGGCATGTCCTTGCGACGGCTGGAGGCACTGCGTCTGCGTGGCTGGCACCCAGGCCAACCCGTGGGTCGTCATGTGGATGAGGGCCTGGCGCGCTGGGCGCTCCGCCGGGCGGCGACTGCTATGGGCGGCGATGCCCGCACTGGCGGAATCGGCGGCGGCGGCGGCGAGGGCGCCGGGGAAGGCGGCGGCGGCGGCACTGATCCCCTGCGGGCTGAACGTGAACTGACGGCGTCGCTAGCTAGCGGCCGCATCACCCTCACCGAGGCAGTGCGCAGCGCAGCCTCGCTGCCCCCGCCGCAGCGCCTGCCGGAGCACCTGGTCGTGCACCTGTCCGTTGCGGAGGAGCTGGCAGGCGCAGAGGTGCGGGTTCATTTTAGCTTGGGATTCTGCCGCCCTACTGGTAATGCCTTGGCCGCTTGGTCCATGGTTGCACCGGTACCCCGTTGTACTTTCATCCGGTGCTATCGTATTTTCCCGTGTCTCACCATGCTTGCCTGCCGCACCTCCGCCTGCCTGCCCCTGCCCGCAGGACCTGGGTCGCTGGTGGGACAGGCAGCGGCAAGGCCAAGGCCAGGGGCCAGGCCGAGGCCTCCTCCCTGGTGACGGCATGGAGCGTGTCGTGCGAGGAAAGGTGTGCAAAGGGGTGATCGCGCGGGCTGTGAGGCCGCTGGCACGAACCAGCGCGGGTGGGGCATAAACGTCTGCAGGGGCTGGCCGGAATGGGAGCTCAGGTGCAACGTGGTCGCGCGAGGCAGCGGGTGGTGTCACGGTGGTGGCGATGTGGCGGCGTGGTTCGTGTCCGCGTGCAAATCAGCGTGGCCGCGTTGCTTGACACTTGTGGCGCCCAACCACCCATGTGCGGGCCCGGCCCAGTTGCGGTCACCCTACCGCCACCACCACGATTGCGCTCGCTGTACCCTCCCCCGTCCCTCATGTGTCGCTTCCGCGTGTCGCTTCCTGCGTCGCTCCCATGGGAGTCCTTCCCACCACACCCTCCCGGCCGTCGCAGTGCTACGAGGTGCTGGCCTCCGTCCCCCTCCTGGAGCTGGACCTGGCGCTCGTGAAGGCGGCCCGGGCAAGCCGCTGGCATCAATTGCTGCGACGGGCCCGGGCGGAGCAGCCAACCGCAACCGGCTCCGAAACCGCAACCGACCCGCAGGAAACGGCGCTGGAGGCCGCCGCCCGCGGCGCGGCGGCATCACCGCTGTCGCGACCGCTGCGGTGGCTGCCGTTCCAGTTGCCCAACCTGTACGGCCTGGCGCTGCCGTACAACGCATTGGACGAGCACGGCGTGGCGCTGCTGGCGGCGGGCCTCACGCGGTTGCGGCGGCTGGCGCTGGGGGAGGTGGAGCTGGCGACGTTGGCGAAAGGCGGCCTCCGGGTGGGTGGACGGGGTTGGGAGCGAAGTATGGCCCTGCTCCTCGATTGGCGGGAGAGGTGGTGGTGGTGGTGCTGCGGGAGGGCGGACGGAGGGATGAGGGGTCTACGGGGGAGGTGCGGTCGGTGTTGCACCCCAAGGTATCGCCGTGGTGGCTCGGGAGGTGACCATACAACTGGATGGGCAATTTCCTTGGGACATACGGCTGCCGCTCGTCTCATGACGTAAGCCCGCGGCGCGCACCAACTGCAACTTATCAACTGCGCATCGACTCAACTCATCAACTGCACTTCCACCCGCACCTCACCCCGCCACGCCCCTTTGGCCTGCGCCCGCTGCAGCCCCTGGGCGGCCTGCGGGACCTCAAGGAGCTGCGCTTCGGGCGAATCCGATTCGCGCCGGCGGAGCCTTCCGCAGTAGCCAGGGAGCCGGCACCAGCGAAGCTGCAATCGGCTGGGATCGCAGGGACATCGGGCGGGGGAGTAGCAGCTGCAGCAGCAGCAGGGCCCAGGCTCGATGACGATGCCGACGCCGACCGGGTTCTGGCGGAGCTGGAAGAGTGCTGCCGGGCGTTTGGGGCGCGGCCGGGGTGGGCGGTGGTGCTGGTGGTGCCGCCTGCCGGCATCAGCCTGGAACAGGTGTTGCGGGTGAACCTGCGGCTGGAAGCGGTGGGGGGAGCGGCCGGCGGCGGCGCGTTCCTCAGCCTGCACGAGCGCGGCCTGGGCGGGGGCGGGTAGGGGCGGGCTTTCCTGGTCGGGCGAGTAAGTGGCTGGGTAACGGGTGGCAACACGAGCGTACGACACCTGATGGCCGCCGATATTCTCTGACTCGAGAGCTCCGCTGCTGTGGCAGCGTACGCGTGAGCATGGACGCGCACAGTACTAATTTTATTTGGCGGCTGCGTAGGGCGGCTAAGACGTTACTGGACGTGGAGTATCTATGGCACAGCGATGTTGGACTGGGGCGGATGCCGGAGCGGCCCCAGATATAGGATACTGTGCGGTCATGTTTGACTCGCCAACTACAGCTCAGCCAATTGATGAGATGGCAGCATTGGGTTGTCTTGGAGGGGAGGTTGCGAGACCGAACGGTGCAACCCAAGTTTTGCTTACATGAGCACATATACTTGGGCGCAGCAAGGCACCGCACAAGCTTCTAACTCGGGTGTACCAACAACGGCGACGACGCTTGGGCAGCAACATGGCAGCAGATGGCGCAACAAGGCACCGCACCAACCGCAACTCGCACGCCTCTTCCACTCACTCAGCGCCATGGCGATGCGACGCCGAACCCTAAGCGCCGAACCCTCAAGCAAACAGCCGCTGCCCTCGCTCTCCTCTCCTCGGATTACATGTACTACCGTACGCTCGAACTCGTCTCGACTTTCCGCGACGTATTACGACACAGGTGTGAACAGCACGCGCGCGCAAAGCAGCCCGAAGGACAATGCCCAAACGACACACACGTGACATTTCCCCTCTGCGAAGGTCTGGCCCCAGTTAGGTGCGACCCTCAACGTCGCCCATCCAAATTTAGTAATCGACGGCAGACGCAATGCCAAGAATCTTCCTCGAAACGCAATGCAAGAATCCTCGTCACGCACACACACGCACACACAATCCGCCTCATCAAGAGGTGGCGACGGCTGGCTCCAATGCGCCCCGCTGCGCGCATGTCGTACAACTGCTCATCCCAACCGCCAGACCCTCCCCAACGGCCACCGCTCACCGCTGCGACAGCCGCACTGACCCTCTTCCATATGCCCCTGCTCTCTCTCTCACACACAACTACTCATCCATCACCCGGTCCTTGCAGCTCAGCCAGGGGTGTCTGCCTGCCTCCTCAGCCGCCTGCGCTGGCGGCCTCCTACTACGCTGCCCGCCGGAGGAGGCCAGGTCGCCGCCTGCCCTCGCTGGCTGCCGTCTTTCTGGGCTGCCCGCATGCTGGTCAGTCGCCGGGGCCTGCCCGGAGGTCGCCGCTGCTTACTTGGCCTCGCGCTGCTGGACCTCCTCCAGCGTTGGGTAGTCGATGTAGCCCTCCATGGTGGGGGCGTAAAAGGTGTTCCGGTCGTACTTGTTGAGCGGGGCATGCAGCAGGAAGCGCTTGTGCATGTCGGGATTGGCCAGGTACCACCTGTGCTTGGAGGGTGGGGAGGCAGGGGGACAGAAGGCAGGAACAGTGATCACAGACCCCTGGTCGTCAGATGCAGGAATTGCTGGGCGCGAAACGCCGCGAAGAGGTTACAGGGCTGGTCGGGTCGTCGTCACGCGGCGGTTGCCGATGTCGCGCGAGGCCCCCCGCTGAAGGCACCGGTATCACGGTTGCGATCGTCGCCAAGTACGGTGAACGTACGGATACGTGGCGTCGGAGCTCCTCGAGACGAGGGAGGGGGCCGAGGGTACTGCCCCAAGCAGCCCGTACACCCGCTCCCCTCGTGACCGCCCCTAAGCTCCCTACCAGCCAGCCCAGTCCCCGCCCGGCCCACCTGCCGTACGCCACCAGGTCCGCCTCGCCGCTCGCAACCGCTAGCGCGCCAGTCTCCGCCTTGAAGCCCCCCGCCGCGATGAACGTGCCCCGGTATACCCGGCGGAATGGCTCCAGGGTGTCCACGGGGTTCTCGATTTCCGTGTTGCCTTTTTAGGGCGGGGCGGGGGAAGCGCGGGGGATGAGAGGAAACCCGCAGGCTGGCACTAAAGAAGAGACGGGGCAGAGGGGGACTGGCAGGTGGGTTCAGCGGGAGGTACTGGTATTGCGGTGCGCGCTTTGCGATGGGTGCTGCTGGTTCGTGCTAGTGTCCGTGCAGCGCCAGTGACGGACACAACGGTATACCGGTAGGATGGATGTGCGTTTTCACAAACCGCATATATCTCGCCGTCATCAAGCACCCGAAACGACCCCAGTTTCCAAATTGCGTGGATCGCCGTTTGCCCCCCAGCCATCCTAAAACCCTTTAAAACCCTACAACACATCCATGTTGAGCCATCCTAAAACCCTTTTAAACCCTTTTAAACCCTAAACCGCACCCATGATGCGCGGCTCGACCATATGCAGGTAGGCCAGCCCGTAGCTGTTGAGCTTCTCAGTCAGGTAGGTGAAGGTGGCGTACGGCGTCGAGTCGAACGCGTCCAGGAAGGTGGTGAAGGGGCTGAGGCGAATACCCACCCGTTCTGCGCCCACCGCAGCCACCACAGCGTCCACTACCTCCAGCGCGAGCCTAGGCGCACGCCGGGGGGCCGGGGGGCCGGGCGGGAAGTCGGGCAGTGGTGGGGGAAAACAAGGGCGCTAATAGCAGTGCGGCCGGTGTCTATAGACAAGGGGGTGGCGGAGGGAAAGGGGCAGAACAAGGGCGCTAATAACAGTGATACAAACGGGGGGTGGCGGAGGGAAAGGCGGAGAACAAGGGCGCCACACAAACGGGAGGTTGGGGGTGGATGAGGGAAAGGAGGAGGGGAGAGAGGAGTTGCGGGTCCGAGGGAGGGGTGCAGGGGAGGGGACGTGGAGGGAGAGGGTGTTGATAGGCGGAGGGCGGCGTATAGGAACGCACAGGTGTTCCTTGGAGAAGCGCACGGGCGCAGGCTACGGCTGCTGCAACAAACACCTACCGCTAGGCACCGCACCCAAACCCAGCCCGCCCGATCCACCGCTACAAAAACGGCAGCCCCTAACCCCTCCCTCCCCGACGCGGCCCAGCCACCTGCAACGGTTCTCAATGCAGCCGCCGTACTCATCCGTACGGTCGTTGACCGAGTCCTTGGTGAACCTGCGGCAGCGGCAGCGGCATCGTGAGTACGACGAGGGGCTGCCACGCCGTACCAGGGCCGGCGGCGGCACATGCGAAGTCGACGCAACAGACGCTCTCCCTTGTTGCTCGCCTCGCTTCCTCCCCTCCCCCCCTCCCCCCCCCCCTCTCAACTGGTCGATCAGGTAGCCGTTAGCGCCGTGGATCTCCACGCCATCGAAGCCCGCCACCTCAATGGCGTTCTTGGCGGCCTGGGCGTAATCCGCCACCACCCGCTTGACCTCCTCGCGGGTCACTGCAAGGCAGCAGCAACAAAGTTGAAAACAATCATAATTACTTACCTGCAATTACGCGAACGGATGGTGTCGGGGCGGTCGGGAGCATGCCGTACACGCGTCAAACATGCCACGGCTGCTCCCCTATCACGCGGCGGTTGCGTCCCGTCGACGCGGCGCCCGGGTTGCTACACCGCATCTGATCTGATGATCCTTCATGCGCTCGCCCGGGCACCCGCCTCCGGCAGTTCTTGGCGGCGCCGCCCTCCCCCACATTCCCGCACGCAGTCGTACAACTGTACGACACGCAGGAACCGAACCTCCCCCTGCACTCACGCGGCCGCGGCGCGGTGTATGGCTTTGGCCCCGAGGGTGTGTACACCTCGTACTCCGGCGAGGTTATGGGGCGGGAGGAGGAGCTCACCGGCGTGGCGCCACCTGGCTGGACGTCTACAGGCATAGCCGCGTGGGGGTGAAGGGGGCAGGTGGGGAGGGGGCAGGTGGGAGGGGGCCAGGTGGGGAGGGGCATAGGGCGGTGAAAGCAAACCGAACACCTAGCTGAATGGCGGGGCAGATTGCGAGGCACGGAGGATGGTCGTTGGAGCTGCGCAGTAACCCCCCCTCTCGCAGTGGCTGACGCTTACTGTAACGTTCGCCCCCACCCCAGCCCGCCCCCTCGCCCCTGGCCCCCCCCACCGCCGCCCCACCACCTCTCCAACCTTCCCCCCAACCCCACTACCCCAGCCCGCTCACCCGGGTGTGACGCGCGGCCGCAGTGCCACAGCTGGCAGAAGAACACGGCACCCTTGGCCTTGACCGCCCCCACCACCTGCTTCCACGCCTCCAGCTGCTCAGGCAGGTACAGCCCGGGGGTGTTCATGTAGCTGCCGGGAGGGGGGAAGGGGCAGGGGCGGGCGGGGAGCGGTGAGGAGGGAGGCCAGCAGGTGAGTGGATGGACTGGACAGCGCCGCTTCAAACCGTTTCCCTGCCTCGTGAACTCAACCCACCAACCCAGCGCTCCCACGCAAACCCAGCTCCTAGTTGCAGAACCCCGGGCCCTGCCCCAGGCCCCGCCGCTGCGGGGCCTAGCCCTTCGTCCCCAAAGGCCCCCAGCCCCTCAGTCTCAGCCCCTCAGTCCCAGGCCCCCAGCCCCAGCCCCGGCCGCAATGAGGCTACTAGCCCCTCATCCCCAGACCAGCTCCTGCGGCCGCAGCACCCACCCCAGCCCCTCCGCAGAGATGTTGGTTCCCTCGCTGATCATGAGGGTGCCCGGCACCGCCCGCTGGCCGTAGTAGACGGCGGCGGAGGGCTGCGGGATGGTTCCTACGGAGCGCATGCGCGTGAGCGGCGCGTACACGATGCGGTTGGACAGCTGCAGGCGGCCGCCGCTCAGACTGTACGGCGTGAACAGCGGCGCCACGTCAGCGGGTACGGGCAGTACGGCGCCGCCGACGTCGAACTTGGCGGGCGCAGTGGCGGCCCCAGCGTCGGCGCTGGTGGGAGGGGTGCGAAGGGATGGACGCGGGGGGGGGGGTGTTGGGGCCGGTGGGTTGGGAGGCGAGAGCGGAGCTCCTGCCGGGCCCCGCCAGTCGCACCGGGTCTCGGTGGCTTTTGTCAGTTACACCGGGGTCGGTGTCCTTCTTCAGTCGCATCAACAGAGGCCCAATGAAGCCCCTGCCATCCCTAACTGTATCCGTGGCCTTCTGGTGCATGGCAGCGGCTGCACGCTTGCGCCCTCCTGGATGCATCCTGACTTGCATCTGGCGCTCCATCGTTTCCCCACAGTTTTGGCGATCTCGGAAGCAGGGTCTGTAGTTTCGGGGAAGCTGCGCCGGCTGGCGGTCTCTACGGCCTGGCGGTCTCCGTGCCTCCCCACCTGGCCATACGGGCAGCCACGCCATCCATCTTTGCAGTCGTCATGCTGCGCCGCGCCGCGATGGGACTGGCGCGAGTCATTCCGACGCCTGAGAGGGTTGTTTCGGTTCGGACGGTGTTCAGGCAACGCAAGACTGCATCAGTACGAATGGGTGGAGAAGCCGCGACGAATCCAAACAACATGACTGTTATTTTGAGCGATGAGAAGGTTCGATTTCCGACGGCTTGATGACGCGCGTCAGGGCAGGCGGCGATGAGGTCACCGTAAGGTTATCAGCGCTGTCCTAAACTGTGACTCACTTTGGGCCTGGGCCTGGCACGGAAGGAGGCGCATGCTGTTCATCTTGAGGTAATCAATGGAGCCTAATTTACGTTTAACGGGTTGAAGTATGGCACGTCTGTATTGATTCAACCCCTGATCACTCTGAAAACTCCCGAAGCAGAAAATAAATAAGATATGCTAGTCGCGATAGGAACATATAAAGTGTTAGTTCCTTACAAATGTAAGGCTGGCGTCCTGGCGATTACGGATGACACGCTTGCGATTAGCCGACTACGTCGAATACGTCCATGCTTACTACCCATAGCGAACCTTCAGCCCGCCGCATGTATGCATACATTACAATAACACCTCAGTACATATTCATACTGACGCACCGTCCTGAACTTCCTTGCCGTGAGGCGTGCCTGTTGAGGTGATTTTCCCGTACTGCGGGATAGTGCACACAGACGTTTTCGCGGTGTGTATCACCTCTACCATGCTCTCCATTTACCACTGCTGAGGCTTTATCCTGGCTTCGGCAGCCGGTTTGTGTGTGCGGACGCGACACGTATGCCTCGTGTATTTCATGCCTCGTGTATTTCATGCCTCGTGTATTTCATGCCTCGTGTATTTCATGCCTCGTGTATTTCATGCCTCGTGTATTCTACGCGGCATCAGCGCCCCCCAGCCGCCCTCACCGGGTACGTCCTGCCAGCAGCGCCCCCAGCAGCGCCCCCATCCCTCCGGAATATTCTGCACCCGCTCGTACTCGTCCAGGCGCAGCAGAAAGGGGACGTGGTTACCCACGAGGAGCGGCTCCACAGCCCACGACGACGACGAGGGCAAGGAGCCGCCACCCGCGCTCAAGGCCCCCCCCCGCCGCCGGATAGCTGCGCCGCCTGCCCCGAGGGCCTCGTGGGTTGCGCCGTGCCTCCGCCGCTGCTGCCGCCGCTGCCGCCGCCGCCGCCGCCGCTGCCGCCACCGCCGAGTGTGGCGCGCCCGACTGTGACCGCTCCGCTGGCATTGCTCCCGGCAGCTGTCCTTGGACCACCTCCATGCTGTGCATCACTAGCCGCTCCCTCGCTGGACCCGTGTGGGCAGGCCAGGGCAGGCCAGGGCGGGCCACATCGGCTGGTCGCTGCCGCTGCCACCGGAGCGCGCAGCGGTCACGCCGCATTGTCCCATTGCCGCAGAACCCAATGTAGCGGTCTGGTTAAAAGGGATAAGTGTTTGAGGGTTTTACCGTACGAAACGCCGGCCATTGAGCCCCTTTATTATCTATGTCAAGCCTGAAACGCTCCTCGCGTACCACTGCGGGCCGCAGCAACCAAGGTGCCTCACTACTTATGGTCGGCTAGCAGTGGTGTTGCAGTGAGCCGTCGGTGTGAGCTTCTTCCGCCTAGTTCCGCGCTTTACGCATGTTTACGAGCTTTCTTCACCTTCCAGTCCTCCAAAACTGAAGCTTGCACCAAACATGACCACTTCGCACCAGCTGAGTACCACTGTGGTGTTGGAGACGCCGCACCATCGTTGCGGCGGTTCTACCTCTTGGTCTGGAACCCACTGTAACTGTTACAAGAACCGTGCATTATGTTTAGCAGTGTCCGATGCCACCTCCCCGATGGCACACAGTCCAGGGCCCATGCCGGGAGCGACTGCCTCGGCGCTCGAGCGCGCACGGCATCTGCGTAAATGAGCCGTACTGGAGCGGCCGCATAACATCGACACTCAGTGCTGAGAAAACAATATCGTTACAGACACCACCCAACCTGGCCTTTTTTAAGGGGCCGCATGCGGGCTGTGCGGACGTCTGAACACATCACAACAAGCAAGGCAGCATGACAGCTGCTCCCCACCGCCCGCCCGCGCGCTGCCCCCGCGATCCGCAGCTGGTTGCCTCGCGCCAGGACGGACGAGCTCCAAGCCAAACAATCGGTGTACCAAACAAAACAGACCATCCCCTCTGAAACCTTGCCGGCCCGGCAGGTCCAACGGCCCGACCTCCTTTCCAACCGCCTCCACACTGGCGAGCATCCGCCTAATGAGACGTCCAAGCCGCCCTGTATGTGCCACCCAGCACCCACAACCTAGCTAGTTAGCCAGCACCCATTTGGGGCCACGTGTGCGCGACCGAGGCGGCTCCGAACATGCATCAAAACCCGCACCACTTAAACAAAGTGGGCCCGGCGGCGTGGTCCCGCCGGGTGGCCACCCCGGGGCCCTCTGCCCTGGGGTTCTGGTTCACACGGGAGAGAAGAGAATTGGAAATGGCAAAGTTCACACCGACGCTTGCTGCTAGGGCAGGCAGCAACGAGCACTCATGAATACTATGGAGAACGGTTAACTAACTACGGTGCGTCACGGCTCACTGCATTGGCCGTGACCGGACGATGGCGCGCATGACGCGATGCTTTATGGGACGAAATGGTGGGGACTTGGGTGGCCATTCCGCAGGCATCCAGCCCGCCTTCAAACAGCGTGCGCGATGCCTGCAATGATGCCTGCAACAACCTACAATAACCAAACACAACATTTTGCAAAGTAACTAACACAAACTACTTCGCCGCCCGACATTGTTGCAAGCATTCACCAGGCGCCAAATAAACGCACAAACGTACCAAGGAGGCACATACACCTCTGCCACGCACCCGGGTGGGAAATCCCCGGGGGCAGCTGGCAAGCCACTCAGGTTTGGTCCCTGATCGCAAGACCGATATAGGCGAGGATACACTGGAACCCACTGGAAGTACGGCCGGCGTCAAAGAGAGCGCGTACGGCAGTGACGGGATCCGATAACACACAATCTGCGCGAAGGAATTCCCAGCTTCTACGTAGGGACATAAAGGCATGGCGTGTGGAGAGCAGCACAAGGCGGCTACCGGACTTCGACTCTCCTAAGCGACTCAATCGAGCGCACGCCAAGCCAAAAGACGCGAATTGCGAAACTTCTCACAGCGTCCCGCTGCCGAGAGGGTCGCCCGGCAACGACTAACGAACATTACGAATCTTTCACGTTTGGGAACACCGACAATGGCTACGATAGCGACCATGGAGCGCAAGCACGAGGCCACCCGTCATGCGCAGTATAACTCGTTCCATGCGTGCACACAGACTCACACATCATGCAGAGCAACCCTGGCCGTTTACGGGTGGCTGAACGAACGATGCACGGCGCGGCTGGCGAGGAGAGCTTCCTTACTTAGCTCGGTTATTCCCGTTGCGCAACCGCCAGACTCAAACATAGCCCGTTAGGGAAACGACAGCAACGAACGGTGATCACAGCAAAATAAGACGACGATGACGACGACAAACAATGATTAAGGCAAAATTACTGCAGGTAGTTTCGTCAGTCCAAGGAGCAGCTGACAGCGAAGTGCACAGAAACGTGTCCTCGGACCGTCCCTCGCGTATACTAACCTCCGGACCCTTACCTTGCGGGGTCGGTAACCGTACGCAAAAGACGCGATGTAGAGTGCGCAGTTTCCCCTATCCATTCCTGCACGCCTAAAAGACGTTCATTTCGCTATTCCTGCTCATTCAAGTCGCTTCAGGCAATGCTCGTACCGCGCCTTTCTTCGCGTCTTCCCTCCGCCACTCCAATGTCCACCCATAGCTGCATCACTCTCAGCCGCAGTCTCGCCATATTCTCATCGCTGCCCAACTGGCAAGTGCCTCTCGTCCACCAAGAGGCGCTCTGAAACCAGTCCGCGCTGTGCTTTCCCCCAAAAATGCAGCTTTCCCACCGGCACACGCACAGAGATGATTCGTTTTTTACGATGCACAGTCACATTGACGCGGGAAATTAACATACTATGCCACGTTCCGCTGCTTGGCGGTGGGTGCCACGCGGCTTAGCGCCGAATCAACACACCGACGCTGCCAACAAGATGCACTGAGGACGAGTAGTCATCCTCCTCTACAAGTAGGTAGCCAGCTGCGGGAGCGGAGGGAGACGCGGAGCCCGCCGCTGGCGCCGCCGTACCGTCGACTTGGCCGTGCTGGTGGTGGTGGGAAAGGCGCAACAGAAAGGGTGCGGTTGAGCGAGTGGAGAGGGCAGCAGGTGGTGGTGGTGAGGCCATAAACCGGGTCTGCGTTTTTGTTGTGCTTTCTTCGCGACAGTAGCCGGGGCGGGACTCGTCTTCAGGTTTCGTTAGTACCACGTTCCCCAGCATGCAGCCGCGAAATAGTTCTCTCCAGTAGGTTTCACTTATCTCTGAAGTGCCGACCAACGGGTTTCCTCTCGCCCCACCCACCTGCGCTGCTGCTCCGCTCAAGCTGTCAACGGCCTCCCAGCGGTACCCTCCGCCTCCGCCTCCAGCCCCGCCCTCGGCTCCGCCGGTGCCTTCACCTCCCCCGCCGCTTTTCAGCGCAGCCATGAGCAGGTCCCTCGTCGTCGGGCTGACCAGGATGCGGCCGGGAGTGCCCCCCGACTCCATGCGCTTGGCCACCTCCACCGTCTCGCCAAAAACCTGCAAGTTTGCGCCGGACGTATCAGTCGTGCCGCCGAACAAGCGCCCAGCACAAGGCACGCAGCATGCATCATGCAGCACGCACCATGCACCATGCATCATGCACCATGCAGCAGCGGTCAAGGGCTTGGTCGTGGGGCAGCAGGAGGCTTGCTACTGCACCGCAACGCAGTGGAGCCAGCGGCGCGATCGGTTTATTGTTCCAACTTTTATTTAAGAGTCCGGTGGTCTTCAAGGCAGGGAGGCACAAGGAGGGAGGCCAGCACACGCGTTGCACCGCTGGGCGGCTGCCGTGCGCATCCCCTATCTAGGGGCGCTCATGTGCGCTCATCTCGCGCGCTGCTGCTCAGTCCACAGGCGCGGCTCGGCCGGCCCCATCGACAGCCTCCTCCATAACCCCGCTCAGCCAGCGCCCTACTGCAATCCTTACCGCCAACCCGCCGACCCACCGACCCACCGTAAACCGCGGCTGCTTGGTCCCCACCACTCCGCTCATGACAGGGCCGCTGTGCATCCCAAGTCGCAGCTGCATGGGCTCGCCCGTGTGCGGCATGGTCAGGCCGCGGCTGGCTCGCAGCATGGCCTGGGCGAACGTCAGCACCTGCGCCGCGTGCAGCTCGTCCGTCTCGCCCTCGGGCAGCACACAGCGGAAGCCGTCGTCGTCGTAGCTGCGAGGGACGGAAAGGGGCGGGGCGGCCAGGGGTGGTGGCCGTGATGAGGCGGAGGGGACAGGACAGCGCGTACAGGCAGTGACAGGGGTTGGTTGACTGTCTGGTGTGTGCAGCGACATGGGCTGGTTGATTGTCTGGTGTGTGCAGCGACAGGGGCTGGTTGATTGTCTGGTGTGTGCAGCGACAGGGGCTGGTTGACTATCCGGTGTGCGCAGCGTCGAGTTGCGACCTTCGCCAGCAGGGGGGGGAGGGCAGGGGCCGGGGGCTGCTGCGGCGCCTACCGTGCCGCACCGGATAAGGCCCCCCGCCACGACGTATGCGTCTATCCTGTTGTACTGGATAAGGCCCCCCGCCGCGACGTAATGCGTCTAGCCTGTCGTACCGGATAAGGCCCCCCGCCACGACGTATGCGTCCCCAATGGTCTCCATCTTGGCCACCTTGTGCACATCCAGCAGCGCGTCACAGCGGGAATACAGCTGCGGCACATACACCGTGGATGGGGGGGGTTACACAAAAGAACCATGGGGGGGGGGCGGGAGTGAGGCTAGCGGAGGGAGATGGTGGTGCGGGGAGTGAGGCTACGGCAGGAGCCCAGGGGTTCCGCCAGCGGCCCGGGACGGGTCGGCCACCAAGCAAGGGCGGGTGAGGGACACGAGAAGGCGGCCGTCAGAGTAGTGTCTATGTGGTATCTGAGTATGCAAGTATACCGAGTACACATGGCAGCGCTAAGTGTCCTGCGGGTTTGGATACTGGTGACGTGAGGATGTTGCTGTGGGGGAGCGGCTTTGCTAGGTTGATGACTCATCCGTTGGGCGAAGGTCGAGTTCTGGTTGGGAGGCGGCGGGTGAGGGTTGGAGCATGGATCGGACCAGACGTCCTTTCCCTGGAGCCTGGAGCCCTCACCCCAGCCTGACCCCCTCCCTCCCGGGACCTGCCTCCGCCGGGGACCCCGGGGCCCTCACCCCAGCCTGACCCCTTCCCTCCCGGGACCTGCCTCCGCCGCCAGCGCACCCACCTCGTTGAGGAAGTGCATCACCAGCTTGGGGTCGATCTGGCGACACATGTTGGTGAAGCCCACGCAATCCTGGCGGGGGTGGCAAGGGCAGGAGCGAACCAGGGGCGGGGTTCGGCGTGCCAGGTGGGTTAGTGGGCACGCGGTCGGCCGGCGGCAACGTTTCGCAGCGGGCGGCGATGGCTAGCTGCTGCTGCTGCACGTGAAACTGTCGGCAGTCCCGAGGTGAGGTACCTTCTGGTGGCAGCGTATAAGTCCTGGCGGTGGCGGCGGCGCCGCCGGCGCTCAGCCGCGCTTTGGGTTTGTGCTACACAGAGGCTGGTCAGCAGAGCTGCCCGAGGGCTGGGTCCGACCAGCTAGAGAATGCCGCATCGACAGGCACGTGATGACGAATGTACGACAGCCCCGCCCGCCGCGCGTTGAAGCCTGAGCGCCTTTCCGGAAGGTCGTCATCCTAAATAGGGGTCACACGACAACCCCAAGAACCATGGGTCACACCGTCACAGCCCGCCGGCGTTTCCTCTCCACCCCCGCTCACCGTGAAAAGGATGGTGACCATTCTGTGGCGGGTGGCCAGCTGCGACACCCGCGTCATGGCCATCTGCTGGGCCGCCACCATGCGCCGCACGGCGTTCAGGTGCCTGGGGGCGGCTGACGTCGGCGCGCGCAGCAGCAGCATAGTGTTGGGGTCATCGTCGCCGATGCTGGCGGTCGGGATGTAGCGGGCTCCGGAGCCGGCGCCGCTGCTGCCGTTGGATTCGTCCTGAGGGGGTGCGAGGGGTCGATGGATAGGGCGGGGGACGCGTGATAGGGCGGGAGGGCGTTGGTAGGATGATTGCTCGCGGCAATGGTTGCGGGTGAAAGGTGGGTGGAGTCCTCAGGGGGCGTTCTCAAGGGGCGGCCGCGGTGGAAGGTCCCTTTCATTTCCCTTCTCTTCCCTCCTCTCCCCTTCTCTTCCCTCCTCTCCCCTTAAAAGCCCCTTCGCTTCCTTAGACTCACAAACCTCTTGACTTCCGTTGTAATTTGCACGGCTTTCCACTTCTCTTCACCTCCTTTTCATTTCCCTGTCATCTCCTTTCAATTCCCTTCCACTTCCCCCTAACATTCATTTCGCTTCTCTTCCACTTCTCTTATCGCTTCCGTTCTTTTCTCTTGACTCCCTTCCCTTTCTTCCCTTTCCGCTTCCCTTTATTGCCCTTTCATCGCATCGCTGGTGGTGACAACCCTTTTTAGTCCGGCCCCAACCAGCGCTCGCCAGCGGCCCATTTCGTTTTCTCCAAGCATCTACCTGCCCTTGGGCCCAGCCTCGCTGAACCGAACCGCAGCCCCCAGCTGCCTCCCGCGGCCGTGGACCCCTCCTTCCTCTGCGCCCCCCGCGCCCCACCTGGGTCCCCAGCGCCGAAGGGTTGAGCGCCAGGAAGGTCAATATGTGGCGCGGGAAGAGCGACTCCAGGACCTTGTGCTCTTGGAGCAGCAGCCGCAGAGCCCGCTCCCGCCTCTGGAGCCGCGTCGGGAGTATCGGGAGTGTCGGGAGTGTCGGGAGTGTCGGGAGTGTCGGGAGCACACAACGGTTGTTTGGAGGGGTTCAGGCTTCAAGGGTTTCAGGAGCCAGAGCCATTTGTGTACCGGACAGGTGAGGCTGCAATTCCCGGCCTGCGAGTGACAGACGCTGACCAGGGATCGCCCCCAAACAGTTATGCCGATATGACACCTGATTTCCACCCCACCCCCGTCGAACAGGCTCTTTTGTGCACCCCCCCACGGGTCGTCCATCAAACGGCGTCGCCTCCACATCATGCACCGCTACCGCCACCGCTGCCGCACCTGTACAGCAGCCGTAACATCATGCATGCACAAGACCAGCACCTGCTTTCCGGAACCCGGATCCACTCGCCGGCGGGCCTGGATCTGGTGGTGCGCCGTCGGCACCGCTCCGAGGGCGGCGGCGATCGCGTTGGAGACGCTCGAGGTGGACCGCTGCGGAGTGATGCCTCGGATGCTGCCGCTGAAACCCCACGCCGCGGCTGCAGGCGGAGAGGCCGCGGCGCCGGACGTCGTCAGTGCCGCTCGCACCGCCTCGGCCCCCTGCTGGCCGCTGCAGCTCGCGTCGCCATTAGCCGTGTTATGCGACTGATGCTGCATGGGCGTGTGTATGGCCTCCTCCTTGAACCCCGACGACTGGCCCTCCAGAGCCGGCCCCAAGCCCTGCTTCCACACCTCGACCTGCGGACCAGGTGCCGCCGTAGACGCGCAATACGACTCAACCTGCGGCTCCACCGGCGCAGCACCGAAGCCGGAGCCCGGCTGCACCGCCTCCACAACACCATCACCATCACCGTCACCAGCGCCGTGCCGCTCCAGCTCCGGGCTACCAGCGCCGGCGCTCTGTCGCGCCATTGCTGCGGCATCGCTGCTGGTACCAGCGCCGGCGCCAGGGCCGACAGCGTCAAATGAAGGATTAGGCGCCTGCCGGCGCTGGAGGAAGGCGCGACTGCGGCTGGCCGCTCGCAGGAGCAGAGCCGTGGCAATCCGCGACCCCGACTGGGAGAGGGGGGATCCAACGGCAGCTCGCGATCCCGAATATGAGGGGGCCCCCGCGGGTATGGGGACCGGATCCAGTGTCTGACCTCGCGTATCGCCCTCCCTAGCCGGCCCCGCCCCCGTATCCGTGTGCATCAGCCAAGAGCAGCGCGTGGAGGTGTCTTGTGCCGGGACGATGCTGCGAGAGGCGCTACGGGAGGCGCGCCGTGATGGACCGAAGAGCGCTGAGGCAAAGGCGGCGGCGGCGGACCCGCTTCTGCGGCCAAGCTCGCGGCTGCTGGGGTCCCGCCCCATTGGCACCGTCGTCATCGCCAAAGTCGCGGAGGAGGGCAGGGTTGAACCCGCGCCAGCTGCTGTGGCCAGCTCACTCGCGGGCAGCGAGTTGTCGGACAGCAGCAGGTTAAAGGGGGTAAAGCACATGTTGCCCTGGCCGCCCGAATCCAAGGCGTGGGAGGTTCCCAACCCGAAGCTACCCCCGCCGCCCCCACCGCCGCCAACGACGACGACACCGCCGCTTCCCGAACTGGACAGGAATCCAGTCTCCGAGGCATCGCTTTCGTGCGGGTTGCGTTCGTTGCTGCCGCCGGCGCCGCTGCCACTGCCTTCCGCTATGAAGCTGGCCCCCGAGAAGATGCTGTCCAGGAAGCCGCCGCCGCGAAATCGATTGAGCGTGCGCAGCAAGTGCCCGCTGAATGTGCCGATGCTGCCGCTGGCGCGGGCGCGGGCGCTGGTCGAGGGCCTTGGCGCTTGGGTGGTCACGGAGGAGCCCACTTCGGAAGCACGTCCCGGCCAACCACAGATGGCGGGCGCAGTCGACAGCAGCGCGCCACGAGGATGCGAGTCAACGGAACCACGAGAGGCCATAAGGCCCGGCTGGTCCTGGTGTTCTTGGTTGCGGAGGTTCTGGAAGAGCCGCCCTTGCTGCGGGTGAGAAGAAGGCGTTGTCAGTGATGCCGACAGCGCCTGCGCTGGGAGACGGTGTGGCCGGAGGTTTGGCGCGCTGGGTTGCAGCTGAGGCAGTTGAGGCAGTTGAGGCAGTTGAGGCAGTTGAGGCAGTTGAGGCAGCTGAGGCAGCTGAGGCAGAGGCCATTCTGGTGCGCTTGGGGAGCCCTGGCCTTCGGGCCGCTGGTCGTGCTCGGGCGACCAGGGTATCGCCGGGGTGGCGCACGCGGACAGCAGCGCGGACGACTGGGCACTGCTGATCCTCGGCGCGGACAGTCCGACGAACGGGGTCGAGGCCCAGAAGTGCAGGTCGCAGGGGCTGCCGGAGTAGCTCGTCTGGGAGCTGCAGGCCACCTGCGTCGTCGATTGCCCAGTACAGGACATGGTTACGAAGGCAGAGGCTGTGAGAGGCGGGTTGGTCCGTCGTGTGGGGGATGATTTTAGTGGCCTGTCGGCCGTTCAGATATGCCACGTCAGCTCTGTTGGGTGTCGCACACGGACAGGCCACGGTTTCGCATACAACATGTCAACACGCAAGGGGCTCCATCCTCTTGCCCGGGTTGCCCCCCAAAGCCTTGCCCATTTCAAACCTACTATTCCTGGATGTATACAACGAACACTGGGCCACAGGCATCCGTGGCTTCTCGAGGGTCGCTATCATCCAACGAATTTTCGAGGTATACATCCCTCAAGACGCAGTAACGAACACAGCTAGGCGTGCACCCAAGACAACAACGCAGCAAGCGCCTCAATTTTCTTCCTTCCAAAAAACCTGCCGCCAGGACAGACCCTACCTGGAGCTCCCGCTGAGGCCCGTACGTGCCGTACATGGCGGAGCTAGCTCGCCGACGCATGGCGGCGGGGTGCCACTGTTCCTCGCACTGCTGCAGCAGCTGCTGCAGGCCGGGGCCGCTGCCGGGAGGGAGCCCTTCGCCCTCCTCCTCCTCCTCCGCCTCCACCTGGTCTAATAGGGCCCGGACACGGTGCCGTACAGAGCAAGTCTGCCGCCGCACACGGCGGGCGGCAGGCAGCTGGCCCGCGGGGGCACCGGCGGTGGCGGCCGCAACCGTTAAGTTGGGGTTGGTCTGCAGCGCTGTTTCTGGTTGGCGCGCATGTGCTCTCGAAAGGTGGGCTGTGAGATCGATGGCGCTGATGCCCCGGTGCGAGTTGAGGGACCCCAGGGAAGCAGCACGACAGCTGGTGGCGGCGCGAGGGGCGCTGGCGCCAAGGCTGCTGGACATGGGGCCTTCCGGCTGGCAGGGAGTAGTTGAGGTGTACAGCGAGCTCCTGCTGCCGCGTCCAGGTGCTCCAGCGCGCACAACATCACTGGCGGCCGCGCCTACCTTCACCGCTGCCGCATCCTCCTTTGCGGTCCCTGACATCTTCACCTTGACTGCAACCGCCGCCTCCAAGTGCGTCTTCGGCTCGTCGACCATTGCCGGTGGAATCCCCAGGACGGCCGTCATTGGATCCCCGAAGGGACTCCTGACATGTTGCTGCTGGCTGTTGCTGGGCACTTCATGCTGCTGCTGGTTGTTGCTGGATACTTCATGCTGCTGCTGGCTGTCGCTGGGCGCTTCATGCTGCTGCTGGTTGCTGCTGGGTACTTCATGCTCCTGCTGGTTGCTGCTGGGTACTTCATGCTGCTGCTGGTTGTTGCTGGGTACTTCATTAGCATCCACACCGCTGCCGCTGTCACTGCTCATAGCGGCAGCCAGGAGCGTCCCATCTGGCAGGCTGTCACAGCCGCCGCCACCTCCAGGTGCACTTCTCGACAGCAATGCCTGCTTGTGCAGCATCAATGACAGGGCACCGTAACGTGTCTTTGTCGCGCTGCAGGGGGCCCCTGACAACGATGTGACTTGCTGCTGCTGCCGTTGCTGTTGCTGCTGTTGCTGGTGGGGTTGTTGGCGCTGCTGCAGCTGGTCGAGTACCCAGTGGATGGGCGTGAGGGCGGCAGGGGCCGAGCTGGTAGCAGCATCACTGAAGCTGAAGGAATGATTTCGCGAATAGGTTTTGGGGCGAACAGCCTTGACGTGCTGGAGATGAGCTTCTCTCGACGCCCCAGCGTTCGCCCCTCCTTCGCCCGCTGTATCAGCCCTCCGACAGGAACCAGGCGGCTGAGCTCCTTTTTGTTCAGTGCAGAGGGTGTCGCCGTTGCTGCCACGCTTCCCATTGTCGGCTGCTGCCACTCCCACCACGGGATCCTGCCCGGCCGTCTGCTGCTTCCTCTCGTCCGCACGAGGCACCTGGCCGCCCTCCCTCATCAGCTGCTGCGCTGGTGAGTGCAACCCTGCATGCGGCAGCCCCGACACCGGCCGCTTGTCAGCGCCAGCCACCGGCCCGCCCTCCTCCATCATGCAGGCGTCGCTGCTGCAGCCGGTGCCACCGAAGCCGCCCATGCTGCCAAGCGCATCGCTCAAATTCCTCCGGTGTTGCAGGGACGAGCTCACTTCCTGGACCATCGGGCCATTGAACGGAGGCTGCTGCAGGGGGGAGATCTGCAGTGGCCCGTTGGGCTGCGGTCGCTGCAGCCTTTCAAGGAGTGACCGTATTGGGCCATTGGGCTGCGACTGCGGCTGCGGTCGTGGGGCCCCGCTGCTGAGGTCTACCTCGCATGATTGGCCACCCTCATAACCACTGGCGCCGCTGCTGTGCTGCGACCCATGGGACCAGGCCGGTCGAAACGGCGTCAGGAAAGCCATAGAAGCCGCCCTCCGTACCGGTGCGTGACGGGAATGAGGCCGAGGCGCAGCAGTGGCGCCTGCGAGCCACCACCGCGAGGCGCCCTTTGATGTCACTGTCAGCGGGGCTGCTCCTGCCGCCACCGCAGCAGCCACTGACTCACTCCTCGATATCCTTGGTGCAGCAGCCGGCTTGACGTGACATGCCGCGCAGCCGGTCACGGAACAAGGCAAGGGTGCGGCGCCCAGTGGTCCTGACTGAACACCCGGCAAGGACTGGCCCCAACTCCTGGCACCCATAGAGAGTGAAGCAGGCGTGGTGGCGGCGGCGCTGCCCCTGCCGTCGTACTGGTGCCTCATGTTCCAACCTGCAACAGCCAAGGGTGGCTGCCCGTCCAAGTCCCCCACATCAGGGCCTCCGCGACGTTGGTGGTAGTGGGCTTGGTCACGAATGTGAATACCGGAGGAGGAGGAGGCGGTGGCGGCGGCGATGGTGGGGCTGGTGATAGCGGTGGAAGCGCCACGGTCGCTTGCACGCGATAGCGGTGATCCGAGCCCACCACCGAGCGTCCTGAGGTGCCGGGGCAGCTTCACGTCGGGGGATGCCAGGCGCCGCACCGCTGATGGCTGCGAAGACAGCGGCAGCATCTGGCTGCTGACGACACACCGCAGGTTGACGGCGTCAGGACCGTCCGGCGCGTCGCAACTGCCGCCGTTACCGTTACCGTTACCGCCATTGGCCTCGCTGCATTCAACCTCACGAGCCAGGAGCCCCGCCCAGCGTATGCTGCCGGACTCAGGATCGTTGGCTTCGCAGCGGATACCAGCTAGGGTGCTTGATGGCTGCATGGCGGAGGAGTCGTTGGTGGCCCAATCTGCGATAGTGGACTGAGCACCGGCAGCACCAGCTGCCGCGGCGGTGCCGGCGGAGTAGAGGGAGAGACGGGGTTGGTCGCCCAGGGCTGACTGGGGTCGGAGCATCCTCAATGCCGTCGTACGGGCGTGGGAGGCCCAGCCAGTGCTGAAGGAAGTTGATGCATACTGGGGAGTGCGGACGGCGACGGCTGCTGCCGCGGCGGCTGCGGCGGCCGCGTCGATCCATGCGGGTACGGCGACGATGGCGCTGAAGCCCTGCAGTGGTGTTGTCGTACCGCCGAGGTCAAGAGGGCGGCGGACAGGAGGGGGAAGTTGAGATGGAGTAAGCCACAGGGTCAGCACGGGGGGGCAGCAAACTAGGACGAGATACTTTCCATGTGCTCTCCTAGCACCCTACCCGCAACCTGTCATCAGCTCATCACCCTCCTGGCACTCTCCTCTCGCGTCAGGTCGTGACCTGCTGAGCCTAGGACTCACCGCTTCTGAGCTGCCCGCCTCCGACAGCATCGCCTCCAGCTGCTCCGGCTCCCTACTGAACAGCTGCCCTAGCAGTGGCAGCGCGGGCAGGTCATCAAGCGCCACCTCGCCATCACAACCCTGGCGGTTAGGCAGTTAGGCAGTTGGACGAGTCCGAGGGATGGTTGGGGTACGCCGGGAGTTGAAGGGACTCACAGCGCAGCAGTCGGTTGGCAAGACGCAGCTGGAGTATCTGCGATGGCCGTTTGGCGCCTCTCCACTCATATCACGCTACTCCCCCCCAAAGGGGCAATTTACAAAGTGCATGTATTGATCCTCCTGTGACCAAGATTCGCTTGGTGCTTTCCATAGTCCCCACAGGCCATCCGCTGTACCAATCCTCGCTCCCTGCCGCCTACCATGTATCCTCGCGCGCGTGGGTTCAGGTAAATCACGCGGGTCGGACGACACATGAACCTGTGGGCCGTACAGCGCAGTGCGAGGAGTAGGGCACGGTGCAGAGGCAGCGGTAACGGTGCAACGGTGCGCCGTCCCAGCCCGGATACAGGACTCGGGGGGGATCTAATCACTTTTTCGAGACCACCAGCGCCTGGTCCTCCCGTGGATATGTCCAGGGTAAGTTTATAAGATCGTGATCCAATCCAATGAGGGTGAGGGCGTGTCAGTACGACCGAATGATGAGGCAGATGTTTGCGGCCCTCTCTAGCGGCTACGGGTACCCACTTACGCTGTGTGGGCGGGGGACTGTGCGGCAGCATCATTGCGGCACTCGAACGCCATCACGCAATCCGGTAGCGCATCCATAGTCAGGCCGACCCACTCATCAAGCCCTGCCCGTCCAACCACATCTCCAACACCGCCGTCACCGTCACCATCACTACCATCACCACTGCAGCTAAGCTTCGGCGGCGGTGACTGCGGCTGTGACGACGCCCTTTGGCGGTTGTCTGGCGAGATGTGGCGGGTTAAGTTCACGGAATTTGAATCCGAGGCAGCTGTCGGAGCGGCTGATCCAGTCGGGTTGCCTAACCGAAGGTCCGATGTCGCAGCCCGCACGGGAAGCTGGCGTATAGGCCGGGGCAAGGCGGCGCTGCCTCTGGCGAGCTGCCTGTCGGGAGTATCACCGCCGCCGCCGATGAATCTGCGGCTGCCCATGACGTCACCGGCGCCGCAGGTACCGGTGGCCCCCAGCTCGCGGGCCCCCACCAGCACCACCAGCAGCCCCGGCGCGGGTGCCCGCCCGTCGCCCTTGTCCAACCAGCAGGTGGAGATCTGAGATGGTACGTCAGTACGGCGGATGGGGCCGGTTTAGACGACCTTGTGAAGAGCACTGCGCCGCTGACAACTGTACGGCCGTCATCTGGCACTCCTTCCCCGGCCACTCATCTGGCTTACTACTCAGGGACGGCCCCGTATCTGTAGTTACCCCCCAAGACGACGTTTTTAGAAGGGCCCTATGCAAGAGACCCTGGCTTGGCGTCGGTCCTCGGATCCCTCCGGCACCCTTCCCTACCTGGATGGCGCTCAGTGCCGCCAGCTCGAGGCTCCCCGGCCGCTGGTGGACGCCGACACCGCCCACGCCACCACCGCCCACGCCGCCACAACCTACTCCACTGCCGCCCCCACCGCGATGCGGTGGCATCAGGTACCGAACCGAGCAGTGCTGGCCAAGCAGCGCACATCTGCCAGCAGGTTGGTGTGGGGGGGGGCGTATGGGCGCGACACCGGGCGGTTCGAGTCGAACGCGGCGATGAAGGCGGTGATGGATTGCATGTGCCAGTCGTCGGTGGCACCTTGTGAGTGCATGCGATTATGAAGAGTCAGGGTGGGCCGGAGCCCGCGCCGCAATAGTGGTGTCTACCTGGGTGGGGTATGGGGTCGCCGAGAGGGAAGGCCCTCTGGGCGGCCTTGGTCGTGCTTGCGGCGCCCTGCTGAGTGGGCCTATCAACCTCTACAGACAGACACTAGCCTCTGGACGACCGAGCCTGCGCCCCAGGCTCCGCGAGGAAAGGAAAACATCCAAACCCACCAGTTCAGCTGCTACGGTAGTGGAACACACGGCGCGCAACAGCGGCCGGCCCGCATCCTCCCCGGAAGCGCTCAGCGGTGACAAGGTTCCCCTAACCTGGTCCAGCATGGGAGCCGGCAACACTTCGTACTCCAGCAGTAACTGAAGGCTGCCGGCGCCAAACAAGAGGCCGACGGCCACTACTGCCGGGCGCAAAATCCAGATACGGTGCTTTGTGAGCGACTACCCGACTACCCGACTACCTAACACGGAGCCCAGTGGGCAACGCACCGGGCAGTGGTGTCGTATACCTCAGGCATGAAGGAGGGGTCTGCGGCGGCCAGCGATGTCAGCACTGCAGCCACGTCCTCTGATGTTATGGGCTGCAGGCGGTGACCGTCGCTGCACCCGTTTCCACCGCCGGGGCTACCAGCAGCAGCACATGGACTGCGCAGCGGGGCTGTGCCCCAGGGCACCGAAGCTGAGGGCGCTATTGTTACTGGAGCTACGTACACAGCCTCCGTGGCAGCTTTGGCGGAAATATCAACGCCACCCTGGCGGGCGCCGCATGGCGCCGCCCACAGCACACTGCAGGCAGCGCCTGGGATCACGCCGTTGCCTGGGCTGATCCTTGGAGCATTTCTTTGATACGCCTGCAGTTCCAGAGCTGCAACCGCAACAGCACGAGGACCTGCACGCGGTTGCTCGCTGGCGTTGGCGGTTCCATGCTCTGTTATGGATGGCCGGGTTACCGTCTTCTTAGGATGCCAGTTTTGCTTAACAGGCACGAGGCAATCAGCGGTGTATAGCTGCACACTCCGGACTGGTGGTGGGTGAAGGATCCGCTGGCTGAGTTCCGCAAACGCCGTTTCGGTAAGCACATGCACAGCGGCACTTGGAGCGCTTGTCAGGCAGGACTTCTTGACCAGTTGTGGGTCTCCTGCAATGTATATGCCGCGTCAGATTCACGTTGCCGTGCCAGATCGCCTTATCCCCAGCACCAGGCGCGAACATGGCATAGCCCCAATCGCGTTGACCAGGAGAATCGATGCTGGCATAGGATCGGATGTACATATAAGTGCCTACGCGATGGTCATTTACCTGTGCTGCCCTTCCGAAGCTGTGTATACACCTCTCGGCCGTCGACGTCGCGTGGCCCTTGCACACCGAAACCGCAGCCCCCCAAGCAGGAGAGCCTGAAACACAGTGGCCATCGCATGTCCTGTACCGACCGAGTTCCTGGTCAGTCCCAAGCCCTTTAGGTATCAAGTGTCGCAAACCCAGCTCTGCCGAAGAGCGGACCCGTTATACATGGGTCCCAGACAGCGACCGGTGTTCATTCACTATTATTTCACATAGTCAGTCAGGCCGCTTGCGTCAAAAAGGTGACGCCGTAAAGCCAGTCGCTAAAAGGTGTTTGCTGGGGTAGATGGTCCTCAGTGCTATACAATGCAGCGAAAATCCAAAATATTATGGATGGGAAATGTTTTTCCCACCGCATAGAGCATTCCTGATTACCTCGTCCAAGCTTCCGTACGTCGAGCAACGACGGTAACATGAACCCCTGTGGCGATATAACACTCATATCACAATGTAATCGACTCATTTTGCTTGTCAGTTCTTCATAAACGCGATCTCCCTTGTGTCTCATTGTAAACGGTTAGGACCTTGGATGGAAAGTACCGCTGCGTGGCATATGTAGGAGTCTCAAGATGAGGTCCATAATTGTATGCGCGTTTTATTATTAAAGAAACGCATTAGGGTTTAGACATTTCATGTTACTCAGCCTCGGCCACGTGGTTGCAGGACAACTGCCTTTCCATCTTTGATATGCCTTGCCCTCTATGAGTACGCTTTCACGGAAGTTACTGCCTGAGACGTCCTTCAAAGGATTTTATAATAATGATAGGGTAGAGACGAGTCGATCGCTGTTGTAAACCTCATAGCAACGCTGCACGCCGCACATGGGAAGCCTGGGACAGATTATGAATGGCCCCAAAGTTTATCATTGCGTGCCATCTGAGGAGGCTTGACTGTTCAAGCCATGGCCTTGAGTAGCGACAGAACTATGGCCCTGCCGTCCCGGCTGAGCTTCAACTCCTGCCGTTCCGCTAATATTCCCATTTGTTTGTTTGCGAACTCGTCATAAGTTGCAGGTATCCCGTTACAAGGAGCTTCTGTTGCAGGTATCCCGTTACAAGGAACTTCTGAAAGTGCAACCCTGGTTGCCTGGAAAGTGTACGCGTCTGCTCAGCCTGCCTGCTGTTAGCAAACCTGGGAGTCGTTTTCGAATCAAGTCGCCTTTACAGCCCTCATAGCTCTTAACCAGCCATTCATTGCGTCAGTGCACCATTCGTTTGACGTGTGAACTCGCAACCACCATACTGGTGACATGCACATACACTTTGAGCGTAGTGCGCCCATCACATGGCTGCCGCACGTGTCGGCCTGCATGCCTTTTGAGCGGCACCGACGTCTTATGCGCTTCCGTATGTGCTGTTGGCCCATAGCGGCCAACAGGGCTCAGGGGTTGCCTAGGGAACAGAGGTTGTGCCGGATTTGCTCCAGTGGCGCTATTGAAGATGAGCAGCATGTACTGTGTGTTTGCCCTGCGTATGCTAACCTAAAAGTGGACATGCAATTACCTGTTGGGGATATGAGATCTATCATGCACACTTTCGACCAGGTTAAGTTGGCCAGTCTATTGGACCAGATCTGGGCTACGCGTAATAATGTCGAACCCTTTGGGCGATAGTTATTTTTCTTGCCTAAGGAACCTGAGTGTACAAACGCCTGTTTTACGTTTGGCGAGGCGAGGAGCCGCACGGCTCGTTTAGTCTGTTACCACCTGGGCTACACCCCCAGTCACGTGTAACACATCATCATCACATACACGCACGTACATCGACATGAAGGCATGAGGTGACCACCGAACCACCTCTGCTGAACACCCTAGGACACCAGCAGGCATTCGCAAAGATAACCCAACCCAAGCGTTCCTACAACCATGCGTCCACCCTTGACCGTTTTTATGGCTGCAAAAGCCTTAGAAATCTCATTAGCGAACTCAAGCGCTACCCGCCCCAAATTCGGTATGGGCGGTGTAGTTGACGGTCCAAAGACTGGCTCCCAAGGACGGTAGCCAGCCACGGCCAGTATCCAACATGCACACACATGCGGCAGGCCATGGATCGCGTTCCCATCTCACATCGCACAACAGGCCCGCTGTACCATGATTACGACGAAATGCAACATCTGAACTCATGACAGGTTGTGAGCCCGTTACCAGTATCAACAAGCCAGACTTAAAGATTTTGAAATGTATTATCTGTATGTTATGTACAACCTCACCCCGAAAGTCCTTCTCAGGTACAGCCTCAAGGCTGGGACAACATGTGCGCCCCCGCACCCCAATCATGAGGCTTGTTCAAGGTCGCTGATCAATCAATCGTCTTGTGCGGTACGTGTTGCATGCAAGCTACGTCCCGCGCAGGAAAAGACGAACATTGGTAGGCTCTTCCTCGAGTCCAAGTCAACTTTGAGGCAACTGCCAACGGACCGTAACACTCTAGGATAATGTTATGCAAGCATGTATGGTTAGGTGTCACTCTTGGAACAACAATCTACGGCCCAACTAGGCCATTCAAAAACATACTACCGAGGGCCCTGCGGCAAACAAGGGCTCGATCGGACCAACCCCGGACGTGTCCGCAGGGCTTCGCTGCCTCTGCTGGGTTGGCTGGATCTGCCCACCACCATCGGTAGCCGGAGGATCATGTGTTATCAAGTACGGAGCCCGAGACGTGCGTATTCCATATGCTCCTGCAGGGCCTCATGCATAGCACGGCATGAAATGGACCCCTTCCGCGCATCCCAATGGGGTCCTGCGATGAACGTGTATTAGCACGCCCGCATCGGGAGCCTCGCGGCCTCAAGCGCGCTACTGCAGTACAGCAGCAAAGGACCAGGAACGAATTCCCAAGGAACATGAACGATTCCCCGCGCAAGCCGCAGCCCTTTCGGCGTTGCCGCCTGCAAGCTGTGCTTGATAACGGCTCAACTTGTCACATCTCTGGAACTAAGCGCGTGCGAATGATCAACTACAATCGCTGGCGGGTCTAAGAACGGACTACAGTACCCGGTTTGGCCCATACGACACTGAGTCATGCCGAGTTTGGACGTCATCTTCCATGTCGGGCAACTGCGCGGACAAACATTCTCAAGCACTGGCGGCGCCTCACCACTACTCCCCAGCAAATTCACAGCCCCGAACCCAGCTAATAAGGTATGTACAATCGGCAGCGACCACACCCTCCCACCTCCGCGCGATGTGTCACGTCAACGTGGGCCGGCACTTCATTACACGCTCCGGGCACTAAAAAAAGGACTTGCCGTATATGTATTAGGTGAATAGCATCTATTCATTAACCTTTTAGCTCCTGCTTTCCATCGGCAGTAATCGCATAAGTTGGGGCCTTTACATGAGTACCTGTTCTTGCCCCAGCCGACGAACACCAGCACTATGTTACCGCGTAAGGTTACACGGCACCACAAGTGCGCCAGTACCCGCCACTCCTGCCGCCGCCGGCGCCGCCCGCTCGCTGCTGGACAGCCAGGCCCCAAAGCACTCCTTCCTCCTTATCTGATCCAGAGTGAGACGCACTTCCAGTGCTCAGTCTCTGGCGGCACCAAGCAGGCCTCGGAACCCTGAACGACGCAACGGGGCGGGCAGCTGGTCAGAACCGCCAGCGCGGCCGGAAGTCCACGTCCACGAGGCAACTGACGCTATTGTTGATGCTGTTGACGCCGCCGCCGCCTCCTACTCTCGAGCGATGGGACAGGACGTCATGCAGTGCTAGACGCGTGGAGGCGCTGCTGAAGACGCCGGGAGGTGGCGGAGTCTTGCGGACTGCAATTAGGCCAATGCTGCCGGCGCCGTACATCGGGAGAAAGCGGCCGCCACGCTGCACCCCAGCGCCCCAGTGACCTGCGCTTCGCGGCGACTGGCGAGGAGCGCACAAGCCGACGGCGACGTTGTGCCGCGGCGACGGCAGGGAGGGCATCCCGCCCCGTGGACTGAAGACAGGTTTGCGGACAGCGCCTGCCAGGACGCCCGGGTTGCCTGGTTGCCTGCTCTGCACTGGGCTGCGGTGCTTTGCTGGTGGCAGAGCCTCATGCACGCATGGCGAGGGACTTGCCGCGGGGCTCAACGCCAGCTCCAACCCGTGGCGCAGGTCGGAGCCGCCCAGTCCACATCCCAATGGCGGCCTGCGGCTGCTCTGCCCGCTGAGGGGCGGCCTGCCGCTCTTGTTGCTCGTGGGCGTGATGGCAACGCTGACAGTCGCGCCGGTGGCGCAGTCGCAGGGGCCTGCAGCGGAGCCGTTGCCACTGCCACCAGCGGTGACCGCCTCCGTGAAGGTACGCGTGCCTGTGCTGCTGTCGCTGGTGGCTGTGCAAGCGCTACAACCACTGGTCGCGCTGCCAGCGCAGTGTGACCCTTGCGTGGAGAGGCCATCGCCTCCAGTCCCCGCGCAGCCGCGTGCCTCAGCGCCGGTGGCGGCTGGGGCGTCCGTCGGAGCGAAGAGCGTCGCCACTGGGAACTGAACCGCCGTGGCAATGGAGCCATCTGGGTCGCTGCCGCATAAGCTGCGGCTTCGTTTTTCAATCGATGGACTCGAGATGGACCCCGCATCCTCGTGACGGTACCCTGGGACGGACGCGGGGCGGGCTGCTACAGCGTTCCCTTGGCGTTGCCCCGACAGGCCATTTTCCTGTACGGTCTGCTGGGTATGGTCGATTGGCTGTCCTACCTGCCGGCTGCCAGCTGGCGATCCCGCTGTGTCACGTGACAAATCACCACCCGCTGACGACCTGGTGACAAAGGGAACTGACAGACAGGTAGTTGCGCTTTCACCGTCGTGTGTGGTTGGTAGCGCTGTGCAGGGCGCTATCATCTCAAGTCCAGTACAGAGCACAGTCATCATCGCTGCTCCTGCCGCAGGCCTACCCCCTGCCACAGATCCTGGCGCCTCAGTGGGTAGCGCCACGGACGGTGCTGGTGACCCTGCCAAACCCTTGCTTGCCGTCCCTCCGCCAGCCTCCGCCTTCAGCTGCTGAAAGCCACCGCATGCCCCGTGATCGCACGGGCTCCCTTCGTTGAAGACCGGTATCATGCCCCGCTCAGGACTGCTGGATGGGGCGGTGTGTTGGGCCTGCTCACTGAGCTGCTGGCCACCTTGCTGCTTTTTAGCGGGACGCGAAAATTCCGCAGGTACCGTAGACATGGGCGTCGGAGCGATAACAGCCGTGACTGTCTGGGAACCCTGCTAGCCAAGGATGGAAGTCGGGGTAACGGTCAGCCAAGGTGCGCTTGTAACAGCCTACGACGAAGCTTTAATGTTCAAATGTTGGTCAGGAACAGAAATTGTGGTGAGAAACTTAGCGTAATTTGCGCCTACGGGTAGCTGTCGATGGGCGTCGCTGGAATGCCAAAAATCACTGCCCCGTTGTCTGCTTGCAAGCACGTACCAGCTCAGACGCAATTTGACGTTTTCCATAACGAGAAGAAGGCGTCTCAGGACTAGGCTGGCTTTCAGATTCGCCATGCGGCAGGTTGGCGTTGCCTTTCGTCAGCTTCGTAGCAATCTCCGGTCTCCATAGCCCCGCCTTTGGCAAAGTGCCGACGCCCGCTTGAATGGCTTCCAGCTCCTGAAAAAATGTTTCAGGCGACGTGTCATTTAATGAACTTGCCACATACCGGTAGCCAGTGAGGATGCACGTCGTGTCGCACTACCTTCAAGGCTTCAAGCCGCTGCTGTTGCCTGTGCTCATCACTGCGTCCTAGCTTTAGGCACCCAAAACATGACGCCATGAGGGCTGGTCAGCAATGCCCAGTAAGTTTGGGCCAGCTGCAACGGTGACGCAGATATGAAAGAACCTCGTAAAGCTCTGGTGTGCAGTAAATGTAATGTATTCGGTTCTTCGGAGTCAAAGCTGGCATGATATCGCTTGTTGTTCCGTCAAGAGCCACAACGCACGACCACGACGTCTACGAGCATTTGTCGCTTAGTACGGCAATTGTTGGATCCAGTGGACGAGAGCTAGCCAGGCCTGACGGCATAGGCACCACAAATGCTTACTTGATTGAAGTGCTGTGTAGTCTTGGGTACAGAATAACATCGGCATGCATTATTACTTTTGCACTGTTTTATAGTATTTTGCCAGCTGTACTGTATGCTCATACTGTTATGTGACAATTATTTTTATCATCACCTGTGGATGCTGACAGCGTCAGATGCATTTATTCAACAGCGATTCGGGCAGGGCGTCCGTAAAAGCGAGGTCTGCTGTGACATTATCTGATGGGCAGTCGACGCCTGTGGATGACAGGTTGCTTGTCGCTGCGTTGAATTTTTTAACCTAATACCGGTATTGTATACGGCACCTGATAGATACAACGTACGGCAGAGTTCGGATCAACACGGCCGCTTGGTTTGAGCCCTTTGAACCCTACACAGGGCCCCCCCTGGCCTACCGGGTTAGGAAACGGTCAATCGTATTCGAGCAAAAATACGTGTTGTATTTGCGAACTGCCGACAAGGGCATGTGCTGCATGAGGCTACAGACTATCGTGGATCCATGCTACAGCTGTTTCAGTGTGTAAGGCGGTCGCTGGCGGCCAGAAGACAACACGTTACATTGGGTCATCTTCTGGTTGTCTACGCCCTCCTAAACTGGTAGCACGCGTCCACGAATGGGCTGCTTCTATTTGCTTAACAGCGGAGGAATCAGTGGGTTCCAGACCAAGAGGTAGAACCATCGGGCACATCGCCTGACACTGAGAACGACGGAGGAAACAAAGACCGACAAGCACCGAAACAAAGGCAAACCACCAGAACACCAAATCGACAGGCCGTAGGCACACAGAGCAGCAGCCAGTACCCCAGGGGGAATTTGCACTAGAGGCTCCCCTATTAGGTACTGCCCATCAACCAACCTATCAGCCCAGCAACCGACGAACCAGTGAAGCGCCGCAACGATGCAATCATCGGGACCAGCCGCCTCTCATCCGTATTGCTGCCGCATCAGAGTTGTCCATTCCTGTCCATTTGCAAAACCGTGAACCCGTCTACTTCAACGCGCAGTAAAGTGTTGTACCCCATCCGGCGCTCCAAGCATCTGAAGCACCTGGTCCTCCCCCGTCCCCGCTTCCCCAAACCGCCGCCGCCCTCTCCCCCAAACCGCCGCCGCCACTGTCACCGCTTCCTCACCCAGTCCCCCTGCCTGCGCAAATGAAGCCGTCGGCCATCTTCGTTTCCTCCACTTCCATTATCAGCGCATATTAATGTTCAGCAGCTTGCGATCTCCATTTGTTAAATGCAGACACTGACTGACAACCGCAGTCAGACGTGTACTCCGTGACTTTGGCGCCGTGAACTCCCCTACTGTGACCCGACGAGTAAATAAGTAGGTCCCTAAGCAAGGTCTGAAGCCCGCCGCAACGAATGCTGTTACCCTATGCACGCTCCTCCTCCTGCTGTCATTTGGGCCTGCACTGCACTGCGCCGTTAAAGGCTGGCTCGGCGGGCGCGTTCTCTTCACACCCGATCGGCCCCACCACGGTCGGTGCGCACAGGCCTAGAGGAGTGGGGATTCCAACTCACTGGGTTCCAGAAACGAGTTTGTAAACCGAAGCATGACCCACAGCCGACTAGCCTAACAACTGAGGCTGACATGGGTCATACCCACGCCCAACTTTCCCCCACCGACGCAAAGGCGCACCAGCACCCGCGCTAACCCCTAAGTGTGATAAGGGGAGAGGTAAGTCAGCTGATGGCTACCTGGCCGGGTCACGCAAGCGTAGCTGCAAACTGCCGCACAGCGAGGCCCAGAGCGCCGCCTAGGTAGGCAATCAAGACCCCAGGGAGGCCTCCAGGGTGGCTCTGGCATGTGATAATCCAGTTCACCTCGCGGGGCGCGCTGCGGTCATGAGTCATACGACCCCCCGCATCAGGTCCTGCGAGGGCCCACGGTGAGGGCGATGAGGCGACGGGGATTGGGCCACGGGCTGGGTTAGGGCTGCGGGTGCGTGTCAGCGCTTTGGTAAGGGGGTGCTGGGGGACACAAGGGGGTGCTGGGGTATAGAAAAAATCTGCGAATCCAGGGGGGGTGCTTGGGGATACACGTTTGGAGTTGCATGCCGAAGGACTTTGTTTAGGTAACAAGGGGGTGGTCCGCAGCGGATTACGCGGGAGGTAGGGGGCCACGCGCCCCGCCAGCAGCAGCACAGACCAGCAACGCCCCCCCACATTCCTGCGCCAACTATCCTGTCCCGTTGCGTTAAACGGTTTTTAAACACCCCACATTCCTGCACACTCCGCGCCAGCATGGCCTCGTCACGCGACTGGGCGGCACGTGGGTGCCGTACAATGCACGGCACCTAGCTATCATGTGTATTGTGATTACGTGTGTTGTGCTGCTATCGCGTCGCGCCAACCTTGAAGTCCTTGAACGTCATGCCCTCCTCCCCGCAGTGCGCCTCCTGGAAGATCTTGTCCACATCCTGCGCCAGTGTAGTGCGTCGAAGGCCGGTGGGCGATCTGCTTCAAAAGGAACTTCCCTGGAGCTATGAATGGGCATGCATTGCATCAATCATCAGCCTAGGCTATCGCCTGAGTCGCGACGACTCGGGGGATCGCGCTAAAATCCTCATCCGGGGTCGCGCATTAATTCCAGGCAACAAAACGTAGGGTTGCCGCAGTCCTGAGGGCCGCCCACTGCGACGCGATTCAATCCTGATTCACTCGTAACGTTGGAGTCCATCGACACTGTTGCAACTGGCCCTCCAGCTCCGTCGACAATACGGCGAACGCGAAACGAACAAGCCGACCAGCATGCGGTCGTCGTGGCTTCCTTCAACGTGTATCACCTGCATCGGGTCTGGGGCCTGCTGCAACAGTTACCGCTACCTGCAGCCAAGCACCTCACCTCCGCCGACATCTTCTCCCCTAGCTCCAGCATCACGTCGCGCAGCTGCGGCATCCGCAGGGATAGAGTCATGGTGGGAGCGCAGTGCGGCCGAGGTAGAGGCACCGTGTGCGGTGAGACGTAGGGACATGCGAGGTGCTGCTGGTGCGCAACCGGGAACCGCTTGGAGCCAACACCGTCTGGCGTCAACACCATCAACACCTGTAAACAGCCGCCCGGCCGCTGTAACGCCGGGATCATGCAAGGCTAGGTGGCAAGTTGCGTCAGCGAGTCGAGTTGACTGTTTGGGAAACCTCGTCCCCTTGGCTGCAGGCGTTCGTCAATTCCCTGTTGTCCCGCCTTTGATACCGCCACCCACCTAAGTGAACCTGCCGCCGCCGCCGCTTTGCTCCCCCCCTACATCTGCATTGGATCGATTCCCAACACCCTGCACTTCGCGCATCCAAAACCCACATCGTGCTTGTCCAAGCCCCATATCGATCCCATGATCCGCACCTCGTCTGGTTGGATGCGGTTGTTGAAGTCCAGGTCGAACCGGTTAAACACGGCCCGCAGCTCCGCCTTGGGGTCTTTAGGCTTCGGTGGCGGAAGGACCGGGGCAGCACGGGAGCGAGAACGCGAGGGCTTAAGGGACGGAAGCTAACGTGGCGTAGCTGACTGCTGCTGCTCTCCCATGTTCCATGCAGTGCTTGCAGAGTGCGCGAGCGGGCCCCCTCACCACCATGCCCGTCTTGGCCATGAAAGCGCAGAAGTCCTTTAAGGACATCGTGCCTGCACGCGCAAATGCCGTAAGTATGTCAGGCGCGTCACTTTGTCCATGTCAACCTGCCCGTACCGGCCTGCCCGCCGTCCCGGCAAAACCGGGCCGCACCTGTGTGGTCAGTGTCGACCGCGCGCATTACGTCTTTCAATCCTTTCTCCGTGAGGTTTATGCCCATCTTGACGAACATTTGGGCGAGCTCCTTTGTACTGACCGTGCCTGTACAGGTACCCGAGGATTTTTTGGTACTTCTCCAGCTTGGATTTGGTACAATGCTTGTGTTTGCGACATTTTTTTACAGACATCCTGTTGCCCAATGATCCGCTATCGTTGAGCATGCTTGCGCTATGCTTATGCTGTTAACGCACACGGTACTTTTAGAATATGCCATACTTACCATCGCCGTCATTATCAAACCTGAACGGGATAATAACGGAACGGGCATGAGCTCGATACGGCACTCGTGTCGCAAGGCCGATGCCCGACAGCAAGTGTTCACTCCTTACTGGTTAAATGTCTCCCGAAAATTTGAAATTTGTTCTGATGTAAAGCCATATTCAGCATACAAGTCGACCTCGTTCTCTGCCGCAGGCACTGTGGCCATTGCACGCCAAGCAACCCAGAAGCCTTGGGAAAATAGCCTACAACTGCGTTAATGCGTTGGCAGAAAGCGTGTTCAGTTCGCTGGCCCAGAAATCCAGACTCGGGAACGCTGCTGAATCCAGGTACGAGCCTCTCAGGCGGGCTGTCGACTTTCCTGTGGGTCAGGATATGCAGCAAGTGCTGACTACGTGGGATCAAGCGAAGTTGGGCAATCTTCTGGCGCAGATTCAGAGGGCGCGAAGAGAGTTCCAGACTCGCTGGTAATGTGGGCTTAGCGCAGCTATAGCCGGGTTAACTGGCAAGCGCGCCGTTAACTGGGCGTAGACCTCGTGGGCATGAGGCGGTACGGCAGAATGCCACTAGTCCGTGTTCTCAGGACTTAGGCTAGGCGTGCTGGCAAGTACTCTATCTTGTTTTGTTGTTGGGAATCGGCCCTCTACTCCGTCGAGTACCGATGGTACCAGTGACATGTAACATGGAATGGCAAAATGGCAACGTATCACGTAGCGCTAGTTAATAGGATTATATGTGCGCCATTTTACGGAAGTCCGTCATGGGGAGACATGTTACTGGCGACAGCCAGGACGACGTGTAATGGAAGGTAACCTTATTTAACTAACCCAGGCCTAACACCCAGCTGGCTCTAAAGTTCCAATTCTTGTCCAGGACTGCTGCTATAAGTAACCAATCCTGAGTTACGTCCGCCCAGTATCCGCCTGATGAATTGATGCCGGGATCGATGCACGCACGAGAAGTGACCTAAGTCACTTCCCTGGAGCGTTGGAGTTTTGGAAACTCCCCTGGTAAGTAAGAACATCCCCTCTCCTCAGGATACATCCTTGCACACGTACCTCAAGAGGAAGCCTTCGTGGCATACCCATCTCTGTGGACCTCAATAGCGCCTCGGTATCGTGGCTGCACAGACGCACCTCAATTTGAACGTGCTTATCGCCCACCTGAGCACCGACGGAAGGATTATATTTTCCAAGCATCTCTATCTGCAATTTCCGGCAGCGTGCATGCATCAAGACACGGGTGCGCCCCGAGATCATCATGGACTAACCCTCGCCATCGCCAATGCGTGCGTACACCATCCAACCCATCGCATGAGCTGCTGCCCTCCAACGTGACCTGCCTCTGCACAGCTGGCTGGCTCTGAGTCTTCCCGCGCAGGCTGCCGGTGGATGGAAGGTGACGCATTCGTTGGGAGAACGCAGAAACACCTCCCACAACCGCACTTGCTGCAGCTAACCGCAAGCCACGTCGCAGAAATTGGCAACGTTGCAAAATCGCCCGGGGTCGGTTGCCCCAGCACGCAGCCACGCACTACCAGCGGCACTCGGGGGGTCGGGCCCTGAACCAGGGCAGTGGATCTCGAAAACTGGAGACGCGCTAAAAGTTAAGTTCACCTTCTCGTGCACACCTTAAAATGATTTAGGACAGCACGGCCCCCGCCGACGCCAGCAGCACCGCAATCTCGACCGCCCCTCCATTGGATTGGCTTATTAGATTGGGCAGACATGAGCGCCTTAGGCGCTGCATCCCTCGCTGCGACCAATCGCGACGCACACTGCCCAATACAGTCTACTGCAAACCGCTTACATGCATATTTCCTGCTTCTCTCCCTCGCATCTCTTGCACCCATGGCACCTCCGCAATAACGTATGGGAAAGCGCAAGGCGACATTGCTGCTAGATAGGCCAGGCGCCACCAACTGGCCCTGCGTGGAACAAGCGTGCGTTTCGGCTCTACGTGCGCTGCAAGCACCCAACAAGCAGCAGATCAGGTTTCCTTGCGGGCCCCAGTGATGGACGGCTTAGCCCTTCCCACAGCGACCAAAGTGATGGATGGCTAAGCTCCCACACAGCAACCCGCCGGACCAATGCTTAACGGACGTTTGTACACAACAGTAGCGCCCGGTCCGATCCGAGCCTGTTCGTGGCCGGATCATCATCTTCGCAACCTCAGGATTAAAATGCGCTTGCAGACCGCAATCGAACAGACCGGAACCGAGCAATCCAAAACCGAACAAACCCGAGGGCTGGCTACGACAGGCAGCGTGACAATGAAAGATATTGACTGAAATACCACCCGCGCTAGAACCGCCAGCTACAGCATCAACCGGCGCCGATATTTTCAGCTGCCAACCTGCCGTTTCAAATTACACAAAGTCAGTCACTCCGACATCGCAGTGCTAGCCAGGCATCCCGCGACACAAACACGGTACAGGGGATGGGTCCCGGCGGGAACCTAGGGGACCGACGTCGCGCGCGCCGGCCGATGCATGGGTATCGGTTATTGGTTATAGAATCCAGTAGATCCAAAGCAAAAGAACAAAAGGCAAGGCAGCAAAGCACTGAGAAGCAGTCTCCCATTCCCCCTTGCGCTCCCACAGCAGCAGGCTGTGTGCTGTGACGCGTTGCCTTGACCGCTACCCGACGGGGCGAACGGGGCCAGGACCGCCCTCGGTCGCTTTCATTTCTCTCTCCTATTGACCCCTCCCCAAGCTCTCCCTTCGCAAGGCCCAAAGCTCGCGCTGGCGAATCACGCCCCCAACCCCACTGACTACTAGGAGTAATAACGCCTAAGCTCTCAACATCAAGCTAGCGGCCGTCACCGCGCCACCATCGCCAGCATTTGACCAACAATATGACCTATGAGATCATCAAACAGAATGCCGTGGGCCGGCGCCAGTGTCAACCAATAAATTATTTTTTAATTGAAGCTAACACGTGGGTTTCATGCGACTGAACCCGAAACCCCCCGAGGTGTAGATCAGTACGTGCTGCGCCCCGTTTTGTGCGACGGCAGTCCCCAACTCGGCCGCGCAGTGCGCAGTGCGCAGAGCCGCAGCATCCTCTTGAAAGGCAGAATGGCAGCGAGTGGGCCCACCCCGTGTCCCAATCCCCTTACAACCACTGACCAATGCCTGCGTGGCGTCCACCAGCTGGCAACCCTGCGCCTACCAACAGGCTCTGAGGCAATGAGATCCGAGTGCGACTTTCTTTAGGAGGCCACGGAACGCGTCAAATTACTGGGATGGGGAATGCGCACAGCTGGGGGTCGGGCGGGCGTCGCAGGATGACGCAATCTGGATGCCTTGCCCTGCCCTACCCGCCACCCGCCGAGCCCGTGAATGAGAAAGCGCTAAAAAGGCCATGATGCCGGACCGCCGGCCCGCAGTCGGGTCAGCCGGGCTGTTGGGGTTCATCCCCGTTGGGGATGCGGTGCGCGGCTGCTGCTCGCCAGAAAGGAGCGCCCAGCCGGCCACGTTCCAACCGGCTCCAGCTCCAACCGGCTTCAACTCCAACCGGCTCCAACTCCAACCGGCTCCAACCGGCTCCAACCGACTCTACCCACAGCTCCAATTAGCTCTTAAGTCCATCCAGCTCTGACTGGCTCCCACCGCTTCCATCCCGCGTCCCTTCATCTGTCAGAAGACACGTCGCGGCGATTCTGGTGGTGCTGCTGCTGCTGGGCCATCGCCAGTGCTTCCTGCAGCACCACCTCAACCCGCTTCGGGGCTGCGTTGAACTCGACATTGATCGGCCCATCCGGCGCCGCCACCTCCACCTCCAAACCCTCCCCACTGCCCTGATCCCCACCGCCTCCCCGAGGCGGCTCGTCGCCGTCTTCGTCCATTGGGTCAATGGCCGCCGCCGCGGCCGCGGCGTCGCCGTCGTCGACCGCCGCCGCCGCCCTCGCCGCCGCCGCCACTGCATCAACCATGCGGCCGCCGCCGCCACCACCGCCGATCCTCCACCCGGCGGCGCCGCTGCCGCCTTCAGCACCCGCCAGTCGCATCGCCTGGCCTGCGAACCGGAGCTTAACACCGTCGCCGTCCGCAACGGCGGAACCGCCGCCCGCCGCCGCCGCTACTCCAGCAAAGCTGGCCGCAGCGCCTCTTCGCCGCTCCGCAAATAACCCGTGCGCCTGGTCCATCGCCTCCTCGCTGTCGTGGATCCTTTCCTCCGTGACCGCATGGTCAGCCTCCCTGGACGGCCCCAGGGGCGCCGCTGCTGCTGACCCGTCGCGCCAGCGCGCTCCCCCGGTCGCTCCGCGGCCCCCAATGGCGATGTCCGCAGTTGGCGAATGGGGCTGCGGAGTTCCGCCGGCGCTGCCGCCGTCCAAGGTGAGGTGCTGCAGGTGCCAAGGAGGCCCGGCAGGGTGGGCAGGGATAGGGCGTAAGAGTTGTGGAGGAGGGACTGAGCGCCATGCTCCTCGCCAGGCTGCCGAGGACATGGGGGTTGCACACTTCATGTATACAGTGACATGTCGTAAGTGTAAGATCGTAGACATGATCCGAGCCAAACAAAGCTGAAATGCGTTCAATGTTTCCCGGTCGTACCATAACTTTGTATCATGGTCCCATTGGCGCCCACACTGGCCAGCAGCACCCTCGCACCGGCTCTCTCTCACGCCACACCGCACCTCAACCTGCAACCCCCCGCCCCCTCCCCTTCCACACCGCACCTCAGCGCCGGCAGGCTGTCCCGCCTGCCCGTCGCAGCCACCAAGCTGCCCGCCCGCCTCCTCGATAACAGCACCACCTGGCAGGTGCCCGGCCCCTGCCCGTGAAGACGTTAGCTGCAGGCTGGCTGCAGTAGGCGGCCCCGCGGCCCCTTGCCACCCCTGGCCAGCGTCGTTGCTAGGTGACTGTTCCGCAGCAGCAGCCCCTCCGGAACCTGCGCCGATCGCCGTCACCACTACGTCACCGGCGCCGGCGCCCCCGAGGCCCGAGTGGGGCGCCACCATGCGCCCACAGCGCCCGGCCGACCCAGGCGACGTATCCGTCCCAGCAGCGGCGGCTGCCGCCCCCGCTGGCCCCAACGTGCCGCCGCTGCCGCCGCTGCCCAGGGAGCCGCGCAAAGACGACGAGGAAGTCGAGTGTTGCGGCATGAGGGCGCCGAGGAGGGAGAGCGCGTGTGCGTGCATGGATCCGCGCTCCAGTCGGGGGAGCTTCTCCCCCCCGCCGGATCCGCCGTCAGCGGCCGCAGCGGAGGCGGCAGCGGCCGGGTCGGCTCCGGCCCCTCCGTTGGGTCCCAGGCGGGAGGCGCTCCGCCCCTGACCTTGGCGCTCCCGCTCCGCCGCCAGCGCAACAGCCGCCAGGTGTTGCCGCAGCCGCTGCTCCGGCCGCACCACCGTCGCATCCAGAGGCGCCGCCGCCGCCAGCTGATCTGCTGCCGCCGACTGGCTTGGCGGCAGCGGCGTGCGCAGCTCGTTCCCCGGGTACATGTGCCCGCCGCCGCCGCCAGCACCACTGCCAGTACCGCCGCTATTGCCACCGGCAGTCGTGCCGCCGGCGCTGCCGCCACCGGCCAGCGCTGCCGCCGAGGCCATGGTCGGCAGGGACGAGTTTTGTCCGGACGCTCCTGGCGCCAGGTGCTGGTGTTGGCTGTGGGTGTTGGTCTGCGAAAGCAGCACGCCCAGGGTGTGCTGCGTCCGCAGAGGGGCTCGTACGCTCGGCGCCTCACTCAGCCTACCATCCCGGTCGGGACCTGGGCCCGTGAGGACCGAAGTGCTGTGGATGGCGAAAGGCATAGGCGCGGGGCCGTGCCCAGCGAACGCGACGGTGGCTGCCGTGGCGCTCAGGTGCGATGGCCACCCTGGAGTCCCCCCCAACGGCGCCGGCGCCGAATGGTGCCCCATCCGCTCGCGCTGCTGCAATTGGTGCTGGTGGTGCTGGTGCGGCTCCTGGCCGTGCTGCGGCTCCCTTGCCAGCATAGCAGCCAGCACCGCCCTGGCGGAACCGGAGCCGGGCTCGCAGGCCGCCAGCGCCAGGCGTTCCTTGGCCGTCAGCGGGTCCGCTGCGGCGCTGTCGAGGAGGAGCTGCAGGGCCGCGGGAGTCAGCGATTGCGCGATGACGTTGTTCAGGTCGTCAGAGGATAGCGGCTCGTCCTGCGGGGGAGGGGGGGGGTGTAGGGATGGGGTGGGATAGGAAAAACCGTGTACGAAGGGAAACCGTAGGGATGGGGTGGGGATAGGAGGGGACGGCTGACGAGGAGGTTGAGGCGGGGTGAGCAGAGGCGGCGGCGTGGAACGTGGGGGGGGGGAGACGTGGGAGTCTCGAGGGGAGGATGTGGGGGTCAGGGAGAAAACGTGCACGCGTGAAGACTCGCGGCAGCATCAGCCGCAGGCGTCGGGCGTTTTCGCGGCCTCTAGCAGCGACTAGACAGCACACATGTACGGCAACAGGAGAAACTGAGAGTGCCGTACCTGCGGCACCAGTAGCTGGCACACCAGGTGGACGCTGCCGTCCGTCATCACATCTGGCTGGCCGACCAGGTAGGGGCCTGATGGGCGGGGGGTTGCAAGGAAGTGGGGGCCGGGGCGGGCAGGAAGAGGTGGGCGAGAATGGGCGAGGATGGGTGAGACGGGGACAAGGTGAGTGAGAAGGGGAGAAGATGGGTGACGGTTGGAGAAGATGGGTGAGATGGGTACCACGAGTCTAAGAGGTGCTGGCTCATGGCAGGGCCGCCAAGACGCAATAGACATCGAACCCGCAGGGCGGCAAATGGCGGGTGGGCAACCAGCCGGCAGGAAGAGGAGTAAGTGTGGGAGCCGCGCCTTTGCTGGCCCCCCTACCGCCCGCCCCCTCTCACCCATCACAGGGCCTTTCGGCAGACTCGATCCCACGGCCTCCAGCTCCATCGCCGCTGCCGCCACAGGCGCAACTGCTGAAGCCTTCCCCCGGAACTGCTGCTGGTGCTGCGGCGGCGTCATTGCCGACGGCGGCTCCCTCTTGCCGCCGCCGCCGCCGCTCCACTGCAGCGCCGCCGCCGCCGCCGCCGCCAAGCCCCGCTGCGCCGTCGGCTGCTGCTGCGCCTGCTGCGACCCGTACGTCCCGGCAAGTGGCCGAATCACGACAGCTGGCGTGGCAGCAACTCCAGAGGCTGCGGGGATCGTGGATCCAATGGGACTGCACGCCGAGGCCGAGGGTGCGGACAGCAGCCGCCCCCCCAACGCTAAGGCGGGGGGCCGGGCCGGGCCGGATCGCGGCAGGGGAGCAGTCGACGGCGTCGGCACTGCGGTGCCAGTGGCACCGCCCGAGCCGCTGCTGCAGCCGCCGCCGACGACGCCAGAGGACTTGTAGATGCTGGCGCTGGTGTACGATGAGGGGCCCCGGACCGAGCCCGCGTGGGCTAGCAGCGTGTTTCGTGCCGCCGCCGCGGCGGCAGCGGCAATGATGCTTCCACCACCGCCAGACATCTCGGTGACGGAGCCCATGGTCGTCAGCGGCGGCGGCGCCAAGGGCAGGGCGGCGCCACCGCCGGAGGTCACGGGCATGTGGCGCACCGCCGACGGCGCGGCGGCCGCCGCGCCGCCGCCTCCGCCGCCGCCAGCCGTCGAGGGCCCTATGTTTGGCGGCGCCAGAGAGACCCCCAGGAGGCGCGCTGAGCTGCTGACGCTCTGCCGCGCGTCTCGATCGCTGCTGTAGACCCCCAGGTCGCGCACGGTGCCACCGTCCCACAGCGCGGCTCCCATCTGGCTGCTGCCCGGTAGGGTGTACAGCACGCCGACGAAGCCGTAGCGGGGCGGCAGGAGGCAGTCCAGCTCCGTGCCTGCGGGCAGAGACAGGTAATGCGGGTGATGAGGCCACGTGTGCGCCAGGGAGGGCTAGTTGTGTGAACACGGCATGCCGTGGAGGGTTTCGAGGAAGACCCGTGGATGCCAGAAAAAACCGTATAGAACAGACGTTTTGAGATGCATGCTGGAGAACTGGGTTGGGGACCCGAAAGACGAAGGTCGTAGGTCGAGGGAGGGGGCATCGGATCCCTGGAGCACACCAAGCAGTGATGCTGCAAGGGAGGAACGCTGAGGGGCCGGGGATGTGGGTGCGCACATATGAGTTGGATGTGGGTGCGCACATATGAGTTGCTTGTGCGCTCGCGTGCGGGGACGTATTCCTTCCTTCTGTTTACGAGGGGGTTAGGCGCACCCCCTGGAGCCGCGCGTGAAGCCTGCGGAAGTACGTAGGGCATTCTTGCAGGCTGGGATCACCTAATAGGGACGCGCGCGCGAGGTTGGGCACCATCTAACAAAAGTACACAACAGGCAATGTGAGGCCGCGCATCGAACATCCCGTTTCACAGCTGGTTGCTCTGATAGGCCCACGGGGCTAAGTTTCCCAAACAGACGCCTAGGCGTGACTTTAGTGTAAATTATGATATTGAGAAATAATCATGGACATGTTTATGAAAAATGAAAATAACGTACATAATTGTTTTGTACGTGTACCGGTATAGGGTATATTGCTCTGAACTTTCCTTTATTGAATAGCCTCTCTTCGTTTCGGTAAATGATTAATTACTGGTCACTCATTATTTGATAGGTAAGGTTTGAAACGAGAACGGAAACCTGGAGCTAAACAAGCTACAACACAAGACCACATAAGACATACAACCTATGACGAGGCTTCTATCTTGCAAACAGAGAGGGCATGTTGTCCTATTGCATCCAATAATTGGGGGCTTCCTCAGGGTGCTTGGCTTACTGTTGGCACAAGATAGCGCCGTGTGCTCTAGACCGGCGAATTGCGCACGTTACTTTTGGCGTTACTTTTGGCACTTTCCTTGATGGGGGCGTTCCCATTCCTCCCACGCTTTCCCATTCCTTCCCGCATCCAATAAGGAAACTAGTCTCACCCGCCGGCAGCTGGTTCGCGATGGCCTGGAACAGCCGCCGTCCGAGCCCAATGTGCTGCGTCGCTGAGCCGCCCCGTCCAACGAGCAAGTTAGACCCCGCCAGTAGCCCACTCGCCGCGCTCATGGTCAGCCCCGGCGCCGACGCCGGGGGCACCACGGGATTGGCCAGCGCCGCCGCCGCCGCCGCTGCCGCTGCGGCCGCAGCTATGGCCTGCTCCTCAGTTCCCGCCGGGATGCCTAACGGCACACCGCCTGCAGCGCTAGCCGCTGCCGCCGCCGCTGCCATGGCCATGGCTGTGCTTGTATCAAACGGAGCTTCATCCTCGATGGCTCCCAGGCCACTGGCCGCAGGCGGGCCTGGAGCCGATTCCGGCATGCGGTCGCGGTTGCGCCGCTTGGCCGCAGGGGCGTTGTGGTGGTCCGCATCGCCCGAGTCGTCGCCGCCAGCTGGTGGCGGCTCCACGGGGCCATCCACGGCCGCTGGGAAATCGGATGACTTTCGCTTGACGCCACCGCCGGCGCTGCTGGAGGGGTCCATCCCCGGCTCGGACGAAGCCTCCCGCTCCCGCTGCCGCTGCCGCTGTGTCAGCTCCTCCCCCCGGTTCGTCGGCCCCGCCATCGCGCCGCCACTACGCTCGGCCGCCCCAGCCGCAACCGACCGCAAAGCAGTGGGGCCGTGGCTCGGCTCCCATGCCTGCGCCTGCAGCAAAGCGTAATCCTCAGAGCTCACAAGCTTCGCCGCAGCCAGATGCGCGATGCCCTGCATCAGCGTGCCCAGCGGCAGGCCGTACGACTGCAGCTGCGACACCGCCTTGACCACCGGCGGCGCGCCCGGGTCGCGGCCGGCGTACGAAGCCGCGGCCGCTACCGTCTGCGCCTGCTGGATGTGCGCCGCTAGCAGGTTGCATATGTTCTGCATGAAGTTTGGAGGCAGGCATGCCGGCGTGGCAATAGGCGGGATGTTCGGCAGCGGCGGCGGCGCGCCAGGGGGCCCTGCCGCCTTTGCCGCGGCCGCCACAGGCCGGGCTCCGGCTAAGGACGCCGTCTCCGGTACCAGCTCAGTTGCGCGGCGTGTGGCAGCGACCCCCGGGTCAGCAGCTGCGTCGCCGCCGGGGGCCGATGCCAGCTGGCTGCGAAGCGCCCGCGCGCGGTCGGACAGTTCCTGCTGCGTCACAACACCTTCCATTGCGTCATGTTGCAGCTGAAGCTGCTGCTGTTCCTTAAGCTGCTGCTCCTTAAGCTGCTGCTGCTGCTGTAGGTACGCAAGCACCTGATAAGGATAATGCTGCGCATGCGGCTGCGGCGTGTGGTACTCGTGCTGCTGCGCGACTTGCGCCGTGGGCTGTTGAGGCATCGCCGTCGTTATCGTCTGGTGTCCCTCCTGTTGCTGTTGCCGCCATTTCTGCCCACCCGCGCCGCCGCCCGGCCCAGCCGGCCCGTGTCCAGACACGCCCGGCGGCAGGGCCCCGCGGGAGCCCTGAGAGCCGGTGCCGGCTCCGAGCGCGGCGATATGCTGGCTGCTGGAGCTACGGCGCAGCTCCACGTCTACCGGAGCATCCCCATCTGCGCTAACCTCCGCGCCGCCGCTGCCGCACTCAATCCCCTCACCACCGGTGCTTTGCCGCGAGCCGCCGAGACCCGTGCCGCCGCCCGAGGCAGCCAGCACATTTCCCGCATCTGTGATGAGGGTCATAAGGCGCATGTAGCCGGGCCCCAGCGCCTCGGCCGCGTCCTGAAGATCCGCATGGTCGGCACGGTTGATACGGCCCAGGCACTGTCGTACGAGATCGCCGATTGCCGCGGCATTGCCCTGCGGTGCGCAGCACACGGTCTGCTGTTATCCATGGAGGCAGATCGGACAGTAGCGCTAAGGGGCAGCGCCTGTGGCGAGCTTGCCCGGAATGCACTCGGAGCGACCGGGACCGACTGGGGCAAAACGCGACCGGGACAGTAGCAGTGCTCGTTAACAACGGGGGGAGTGACAGGGGCTTACGTCCATATGTCCCCACGTACCGGTGCCTCAGGCACAATCGCCAGCGCCGCGCCCCTATTGCCGACCGCATCGCCGCCGTTGCCGCTGCCGCCGTGGGCGGCCGCCCCGTCATTGGGGCCTCCCAGGAACGCCTCCATCAGCCGCGCCTCCACCTACGATCCAGACGGCCCAAATAATAGCATCGGTGCACAAAACTATGCAGTTGTTCGCGTGCCCTGTGCTTTAACAGACGGGATGGGATGGGGTAGGTTTCGGCTGCCTTGTTTGTGTTGCAGAGAGGATCTCCGCCCGCAGTGCCCTGCGCCCACCGATTGAGTGATCCTCGCATTCTACTGTGCAAGGACCCCCTTAAATGGTAAACGGCACATTTTGCAACTGCACCTCGTCAATGGCGGGGAGTAAGTGTGGACCCTCTCGAACCCTGCCCTATGATTTGCGATGTGGGTCGGATTTGGTGAATGCTGCCATTGCCTGCCTCATGCTGGTGTGTCCTCGAGGTTGCTCACCCGCAGTCCCGTGCCCGCATTAACGTGACTCGGTCCGCCCCTAAATTACTTCGCCTACAGATAGATCCCCCAAATGGGTTGCTGCGAGCCCTAATTATCATGGCCAGTGTCATCCCACACACTAGCCATGGTGTCTCCCAAAGAGATGCGTCGACATACCGGCCATGGCCACGGGGACATCGGGGCCCGGCCCGTCAAGCCTGGCAATGCCCGTTTCCTAGCAGAGCTACAGGGAAGCGGCCCGCCAGTCTCCTCAGCGCAAAGCACAACCCCTTGTACACTCCAACCAAGAACCCCTTCATGTTTGTGCACCTGCAGGTCGAGCGCTAGGGACCCATCGGGCAGCAAGTAGTCCGTCGGCGGGAAGTTCAGGGAAGCTTTGCGGCCACGGATCCTTAGAGCCGCCCTGTCATAAACGCGTGCAGCAGCCTCATCTGAATCAAAGGCGCCCAGGCTGATAGACCTGCAAAAGAGGAATCGACAAGTTAGCCGAGCAAGCCGGAACCGTTCGCATTACGCAGGACCCTTTCAGCGCGCGATATAACCTAAGGACGTTGCTATCAGTATTGACAGTCGGGGGGAACAATGGCCTAAACACCCGCTACTGATATACAGCCGTCGCAGTCCCATACATCCATTTGATTAGCCCAGTCGGCACGAGTTTTTAATAGAACGATATGATTTTTATTTCGGCAACGAGAAAATTAGACGGAGGCCGCGTTGGCCAATTGCCCGTGCCCTTGCGACATAAACTCACCTGCCATAGGCCGCAATGCCTGCCTGCCACCTTCTTGTCTTTTTGTTGAAACATATTCCACGATATCCAGGTGGCTGGGCGTGCCCAGCCTGCTGCGCCAAGTCGGATGTCAGACGACCTGAGCGGCCTAGCAGCTCGGCTTGGCGCTGAGCTAATACAGAAGGTTGCTCAAACATGGCTGGCCTAGCTCGAGCTGGACGACTTGTTTCAGAAAGGGCGGCAAGAGCCTCAAGAGCTATGACCTCCTCGTCTCTGGTCGTATCAGCGGATTCACCAACTCCAAACATGGAGGAGAAAGGAAGGTACTGAAAAAATAAAGCTACCCTACTCGACTTGCAACAGGCGGGAAGCTATGCTCCTGCAATGAACGGGACCCTTGGCGACGAGCGCCCGTGCGAGTATCAACAATTATGCACTACCGTCGCCATAAAGCCTCTGCCCCACATGCAGATTGAAGGTGTCTTGGCTGATGATGCTGTACTAGCTCGGCATAACGGGAGTAAGGTTTTTCATGCGGCATACGATTTTGGCGGACTGTGGAATTCATTTGGTTGAGGTTAGGTTGTGTATAACTTTTAGCTTTTAAGTAGGAATGTACTTGGTCTGAAGTCATGGGGCTGCGCTCAGATGACCTCCGTTACGCACGGACGCTTTTTGACAGCCATTTTTACTGCCATATGTCGGAATCCGTCAAGAACAATCCAAATCCTCTATTGCCCTGTAGTTACTTACCAATATGCTTCATTGTTGATACGCGTCATGCATGCGCATACCGGTGTGCTTCTTGCTTCCCGCACTCCGTGACAATCTTCCGGAACAGCACGGGATTGCTAAAAGACGCATTACGGCCTACAACAATCCTTACCTGAATTGAACAGCGTAAATGATAGTGTGCATGTGATATGCGTGTCGTCACATGCGACTTTCTGCGCACGTTTTGACGTTTTGTCATGTTGCCATGTTCGAACACCATCCTGTCATCAGAGTGATCCATGCGTCTTCATACATATGACGTGCGCAAATTGGTTTCGATGCACCCCTCCCGATTGGATGTACGCGGTTGCTGTAGGAAGATACGTATGCTAGGTGGCGCCCTTGAAAGCATTAACGTATTAACGTGCTCCTTGGGGAAACTGGCCATTCACCCACTCACCCTCACCGCGGTACCTTCGCATGCATGCATGACGCTCGGCATATGTTAGAACACAACTACGAACTCACTTTGTGCAGGCATTCAATACGGTCACAGGTGATCCCCAGACCTACGATTCGCTTCTATACCAACAAGACGTCACAGTTGCGACATCATCATGTTTGCAACCATGCAGCTACCTAGGCTGCCTCACCAGGCCTGGCGGCGTGGGTATATCCACGTGAACGTCCCTGTCGTGGAGATAGTCGTGAGAAGGCATAGAGTGAGCATCGCACAGCAATTTACATAAATTTGGCTAACGGTTGAAAAAACTCTAAGCTTCAGGTTCTCACTTTCGCTGATCCATAACACACTTCCTCTCATTCTCCGCTGGACTGGACATAACATTCAACATCATGCTTACAACTCATAGTCAGATTGACTAAAGGGCGGCATCCCCCGAATGACGTGACTCGGAGTGTGACACTATTGCCGGTGGAAAGACTACCGCGGCTTTTTGGCCTGTGGCAGTGCTTAGCAACCATGGCTAGTCGTGACTGTGGTGGTACCTTGGCATGGTACCTATCCGTCACATATGAAGGGCGACAGCTTGATCAAGCTCGCCCCCCTCAACTGTGATGACACTCGGCCACTGCGGCACACTATGACGCCAGATACGGCGCGAAGAGAGCCCCATACGACGCAAACCTATGACATTGCGAACAGGTTATTCCTACATCGGAGTCCCAATGACCAGTTATTTTATCTGAAAACTGCCCACAGCCTACGTCTATGGCCACGCCTAGTGGCGTTTCGATCATCAGTTTGAAGCTGTTTCAAAGTCGTTTTTCCCGGGAAGCTAAATTCCAGCTGATACCTTGGACTTGGACCCGGAATCATCTGCTTGGTATTCCTGCCTACGTAAATTGCCTGAAAGTGCGCATTCATATTTAGGTTCAGCCTCTTTGCCAGGCCCTGCTGGGGCCCCCTCCACTCAACACACCGACAATTTCAATGCCACTCCAATCGCGCATTTAAGGAACATTTGCATTCACCGCCCCTGATCTGGACCTTTCCGGTCGCTCCACCACCGTCGGCCAGTGCTGCTCCATTCCACGCCACTCGTCGGGTGCTCGTGCCTGCGTATACCGTGGCTGGCTAGGTTCAACGGGAGCTTCTGGGAAGCTGCGGAGATACGGGCTACCGTTACACGCTCTGCGCATAACGACGCTTCCGACCCAAGACACGCCTTTGTTGGCAGACAAGTTTACATGAAACTACGACAAAAGCACGGGCGCGCATGGGCATTTACAGTAACAGTACCGTACACGCGCAGCCATCCCGTCATCCCGTAGGTGGCCCCCACGTGGACTCGCGCGATTGGGATGCTGCCGGCCCCCTGCTTGCAGGGGAGCAGAGAAGGGAGTACCTACCGCGATGCGACTTCTCCTCGGTGCCCTAAGCGCCACAACCTAGCCCTTCCTCCCGCTGCCCAGGGCAGCCTGCCGCCAGCAGGGACGCCGTCCTATCAGCCGCCACACACACACCCACTCCTCAGCCAACCACATCCCTTCAACCCGACCATCCAATGTACGGGTTTCGGTAGCGTGCTCCGGAACCATCCCGACTACACGCGCGTAGCCACGTGCTGCCAAAGAGACCCCAGAGCCGGTGCGCCGTGCGCTGAGCCCGACCCCGTGCCGGGTCGCCCCGGTCCTGACATCACGGCGCCCGCCACCTGGCCTGGGCGGCCCGAGGACCCCACTCGCCGCCCGCCGCCACCACCGCCGCCAGCATGTTGTGTGGAGTGCCCTTCCTGCACGGGCGGCAGCCGCAACACACGGAACGGCATGAAGGAAGGAAGCGAAGGAAGGGGGGCGGTGCGGCGGCAGCCTCAACATACCCGGAGCTTCAAACCCATCCGCCCGTTCGTTCTCCAACTAGTACATATGTTCACCCTTTCTCCTGTGTCGGTGTACGGGTTTGCTCACTTCCCACCCACCCACCCGCAAGCAAGCAAGCACGAACGCAGCCCAATCCGGCCCCTCGCCACCGCAGCTCACCTCGCCGCCCAGTCGGGCTCTGCCCGCCGCCAAGTTGAATCCGACCCACAGCTCCGCCTGCTGCCCTGCCGCGGCGGCGCCCTCCGCAAGGGCCCACCAGGGCAGCCCCTCCGCCAACCCCGCGCCCTCTCGCCCGCTGCCAGACGCCGCAGCGGGCGCCGTCGCGGCCCGGTTCAACGCCGGCGCAGAAGCCCCTCGGACCCGGGTGCCGCCAACGGCAGGGCGGGCCGCCTGGCCCAGTGGCGCCGTTGCCGCCGGCGCAAGCTGAGACGTGGAGTTGCGGCCGAAGTCGGGGTGCAGCGGGTTGCTGGCGGCGGCGGCGGCCGCTGCAGCTGCCGGCGGCGAGGAGGCGGGGGGCGAGGCTATAGGGCCCGGGCCTAGTAGGCCCAGGCCCTGGGCGGTGGCCTCCCAGGGTACCTCGGCGGCCGTCACGACCTGCAGTCGCCCGCCGTGAACCACGTCGCACCTGGGCTCCCGCACCGTGCCGTCCCGCGTCATGCCACGTCGTGCCGTGCCATGTCGTACCACCACATAGGGAGCCGTCCCGAATCGTGCCGCCACGTGGTGAGCCGGCGGCGGGGACGACGGTGTGGCGGTGGGTGCGGAGAAGGCGCGGGGGAAGGTGAGGGGAAGGGAGGGGGTGGTAAGCAGGCAAGGTAAGGGGAGGGGGTGGTAAGCGGGCAAGGTAAGGGGAGGGGGTGGTAAGCGGGCAAGGTAAGGGGCCTGGCGCGAAAAGAAGGGAACTGGATGAAAGAAGATGTGGCTTACTGTGGGGCGGGCGTCAGCGACTGACTGATTGCCTGCTCCTTCCCTGGACCTCCCCTACGGTACATGTGTTTGCGTCATGTTCAGCCCCCCCAAACCCGTTCGCCCGGGCCCCGATCCCACCCTATCCCAACCCCGCCGTACCTGTACCACTCGCCCGCCTCGCCACCCGTGCCCGGCCGATGGACGTACGTGTACGGCAGCGCCCGTCGCGTGCCGTCGTACAGTTTCGCCAAGAGATGCCGGCAATCGGAGCGGAGGATGGCGTTGCACCCTTCCCGCAGCGACGTCTGGGTCCTGCGCAAGCACGATACACAGCGTAAAGCGAGGACACGGGGGAAGAAAACAAACGCATGGGAACAGGCCGGGGCCGGAAGCGACGGACGAGGGACACGAGCTTCGCGGCATACGTGGCTGGCCGGGCCTCATTTTACGGATGCCGTGTCCAGTGCGTCCGCTCGTCCGCAGGGAAACCCTCCTCCTCACCGCCCTCCCTGGAGCCCCTCCACTGCCGTACCTGTAATCTGCGATGATTGCCCTCAGGCGGTCCCTCAGCCTCTCCACCCGCATGCCCCGGGGTATGCGTCGCACCAGCAGCAGCGGGTCCACGTAGCCGCCGATGCAGTCCAGCAGCGCCCCCGTGGTTTCGGGGCTGCCCAGCGCCCAGTCGATGAGGCGGCCCCACAGCTCCTCATCGCGCTGGCCCACCACGAAGTCAATGGCCTTTGGAGGTTTGGATTTCGGAAGTTTGGGGGTTGGGCCGTTGGGGGTTGGGCCGTTGAGACAAGGCGCGGGTGAGAGCGGAGTTGAGGTTCCTGGAACGCACGCGTGACCTCTGGGAGAGAGAAGGGAGATGCGTTGCGGGGTGTTAGGTAAGGCCTTCCAGGATATCCCGCCCCCAGATTATCCGCGGATTACCTTTAACACCCCCCCTACCACCAACAACCCACCACTGGTACTTCTCCCCCTTCCCCCCTCCTCCAGTCCATACCCGCGGTATGTCCCCCAGCCGGTCGATGATGAGCCGCAGAGCCTGGTCGGCGTTACCCATGCGGCCCAGCACGAACACCTGCTCCGAAACCAGGCCGCGGGCCTCGCAGATGGCCAGCGCCGCCTACGAGGGGAGTACCGGTGCCCCGAGCGGGGCCGGGCAGGGAGGTGATGCATTTGCCGCTCGGCCCTGCCTCTTTGCCAGCTTTCGTCGATGCTCCTCAGCTGCCGATACAAGGTTGTCGTCATTAGATCCCTCACGTGTTGAGTACAGCATCACGTACTGGTTAGCCCCTCCGAGTACAACAAAATCCAGTGATTATCCCCCCTCCCACCCTCGTTCTCCGTACACGGGTTTTCCTTGCAACCCTCGTTCTTCCCCTGTGCCGTGTCCACGAGTTTCCTCGCTGGCTCCCAGCCCCGACCCCCAAGCTAAGGTACCGAGTGCCGCTCCCTCACCTCCAGCGAATAGTACTGTGACGACACCAGCAGATCCATGAGCTTGGCGGGCTGGTTCTCCGCTGTGAGGGACACCTGCAGGTCGTGGTAGTCGGCGCCCACGGAGCTGTCCACCGCGAACAGCCCCTGCAGGTACTTGAACAGCCGCCGCCGCCACACCTCGGGGCCGGAGGAGGAGGGAGAGGGCGGGGAGCGCATGGCCTCCTGCGGACGTGGGTTTGGGTGAGTGGGTTTGGGTGAGTGGGTTTGGGTGAGTGGGTTTGGGTGAGTGGGTTTGGGTGAGTGGGTTTGCTCAAGTTGCAGGAGGGTCGTTTCCGCCGCTCTTCCCACTCCACCTTTCCTCCTCCTTCATCGGGTCACGGGTTCACCCTCTTTCCCCCCCCCGCACCTGTATGCTGGGTACCACGTTGGACGGCGGCAGGGTCTCCGCGTGCGCAGTCAGCAGCGCCAGGGCGGCTCGCTCGTCCACCTCCAGCAGGTCGGGGGCCCGGCCCAGCAGGTTCGACTGGGGGCCGGGGGCAGGGGGGTTCTCTTTAAACCGCGAATCCACGGCCGACAAACCAAGGCGGTGAAGATGGCGGTCCAGAAGAGACCGGGGCAGGAGGGGCGGGCAGCGGGCAGGCAGCGGGAGGGAAGGGGAGACGCTCCGGTTCGGGTCGGAGTGAGGGCTTTCGAAGTAGACCTGTGGAGTGAGGGAGGAGGTATCAGAGCATGGGACGAGGTGAGGCCCGGGGTGAGGCCGCATCCCCCAGCTGCCCTCAGCGCTTCCCCGCCCCCTCGACCCCACCTGCAGGCCATGGTGGGTAACGAAGGCGAAGACGGAGGGCGACCGCAGCCGCAGATGGATCGACAGGGCTAGGTCCGGGCGGCCCTGGGGGAGTGGTTCAATGGGGCCCGGGCGGGCACCAGATGCGAGCTAAACAGGAGGGTGTGGGAGGTTATGAGGCCCCAGCCCCATCCAGGCAAACCAGTACGGTATCTTTCCAGTCCTTCTCACGGCCTCGCAGACCCCCATTCCACCCCTCCTGCGACGCCCACCCAGTTCCTACCCTCACCCATCCAGCCCCTCACCTGCTGCTCGTACAGCCACGCAAGCAACTGCCACAGGCAATCCCCCCCTGCATCAGGCCCCGCCGCAGCCGCAGCCGCCGCCCCCGCCTGCCCTTTCTGCTGCGGCTGCGACTGGGCGGCCGCCGCGGGTGGCGGCGGTGGCGGCGGGTGCTGTGTTTGGTGTTGTATCCTCCTCAGCCTAGCCGCCACCGCATCTGCCAGCGCTGCTAGGCTGTAGCAGCCGGGGGGCCACCGCTGGGCGAGAGCCAGCAGAGCGGGGTGGTCGGCGGGGCTGGTCAGGAGCGACTGCAGGGCCATGTCGTACACCTGGGTCCTGCGGCGGCATGAGACGCGCGAGGGGAGAGGCGGATCGCGTCCGGTGTGTTTTGTGTGTATGCTGGGAGCCCCCGCCTTTCACCTTACCGCCCGCTTCCTCCTCCCGAAGCTGGACCACCCCACCCCCGCAGTGGATCTCGGGTCTGAAACAAGGGTTTCGGATCTCCTGCCTTATAGGGTTTATGGATTATGGACGTTAAGCCCACCAGCCCCCACCCACCTCAGCCGGGGGTTGTCTGTGGGCAGGCGGGCTGCCAGCTTAGGAAGCTGACGGACCTGCTCGTGGGTTGAGGCGATCAGGCCGGAGGGCGTGTGGGAGGGCGAGGTAGAGGGGTAGGAACCGGGATGCTAATGTTGCCTTTCCTCGCCCAGTCGACCAGCGGCGAACTCTCTACCCCACCCCAAGCGTCACCACGGGGTTTTCTTGCAACCCCAAACGTCACCTGCGCGAACAAGTAGACCAGCCTCTCCCACCGCTTGGCGTCCCCCTTGAGCAGCCGCTCGCTCAGCTCCACCGCCTTGTCGTACGACTGCCGCGTCAGCAGCTCCTCGATGTAACCGTCAACCACCCTGCCGTGCGAGGGGCCCACCATCGAGTTAGCCAGGGCATGAATCCGGACGCACGGCATGAGAGGATGCTTTTGCCCTTGAGCGCGCTTTTAGCGGTCAATCCGCCGACCCAACACTCCCCCCCCCACACAACAGTCTCGTGCGTCATACCTACCGCAAAGCCGCTAAGCTAATTCCGCTTGCGCAGCAACGTGGGCAGTAATGGCCGAGAGATACCCTGTACGGCTACGTCGTTGCTGTTGTACGCTGCCGTACCTGTCGTACGTTCCGGGCGCCAGTCCGCCCGGCGGCGCGTCCTCCACCACCGACAGCGCCTCCTCCCAGCGCCGCCGCGCCAGCAGCCAGCCCACCCGCTCGGACGCGTCTCGAGACCGGGCGGTGGCGATGGCCTGCGAGGTCCAGGGAGGGGTCGCCGAGGGGTCGCCGCTGGCTGCCTGCCGTTAAGGTGGCTCCTGGTGTCGTGCCCGTGTGCAAAACAGCTTAGCAAGGGGGGTGCTGGTCGGTTCTGGTGCTGTGCTGGCCTGTGCTGGCAGCACCTTTGCCCCCTTTGCCCTCGCTGATTGTCGCCCGCCCTGCACACAACCCACACACCATGGGCGCGGCGATGAAGAACATGAGCTCCTGCCCGTCAACCCACACGGGGACCAGGCGGCGAGGCCCGGCGGCAGGAGCGCCGGAGCCGGCAGCGGCGGCAGCAGAAGGCGCGGCGACAGGCGGCGCGGATCCTGTGCTTGGGGGCGCAGCGCCGCCACCGCTGCCGCGAGGCGTGATATCCCTGCTCGTCCTCGTGGTTTCGGAGCCCGCCGCGGCCGAAGCGACAGCTGCGCGTACGGGGCCCGCCGTCGCCGTCGGCCCCGCTGCTGCTGGGGGGGCGGGAGGCCCACGTGGTCGTGCTGCTGAGGTGGCGGCTGCCACGGCTGCCACCGGCGTCGCCGTCGGCAGGTGCAGGTGGTGCGGCAGGGAGGGCAGGAGGCCCAGATAGTCGGCGGGGCCGCAGCGGTCCGCGGCGGGCAGCGGCACCGAGTCACGAGCCCACTCGCGGTGGTCGGAGCGGCTCAGGATGACGAGCTGCGCGCAAACAATATACGACAACGTACGACACATCAGTCATGGCGTGGGGAGACGCGGATATGAGAGGGTCGGCTCATGGGCGCGTGTGTGTTCTTCCGGCAGGCTGTGCGATGTGCCTTTCAGCCCCCAACGCAATGTTTAGACCCCCGCTTACGAAATACCACCGCTGCGCGGAAGTCAGCCAGACCCCAGATGTTACTCCCAGCAGCACACCCATGATCGTCGCCTTTCGAGCGGCCTGCTCCAGGAGGCCCATTCAGGGCGGCCAGCGCGGGCACAACGCCCGACTCCGAGCCGCCCCCACTGGGTTCCTGGCATCCGCCCACCGGGCTGCGCTCAACCCCACCCACCTGGGGCGTTCTGCCGGGGGCCAGAGGGTCCGGCGGAGGGTCCGGCGGAGGCGCGGCCGCGGCGTCACCCCCGCCATTGGTTCCGTCCGCCGCCGCTGCGCTTTCCGCTGCGGCCGCCTTCGCCTCCGCCTCCGCACCGGAACCTGCCGGGGCCGCGATACCACCGCCACTCCCCGGGTCCTCCTTCCGCTCGGCTGACGGCTGTGGCTGCTGCTGTCGCTCCGAGGGCGCCAGCTGGGCTCCGCCGGGGTACACGAGTACGGCGAGGTCGTCATCGCCGTACGGCGACACGCCCTACGCCACACGGCATGAAGCGACGATGGGAAAAACGAACTGGGTCAGTCGCCCCAGGCAGTCTTTAAAGGGCGCGAAATGGGTCCACCCTCCTAACGCATTCAGCTGTTCCTTGGATGTCCCTCAGCTTTGTCTTCCTGTTTCCTACAGGAAGAAGAAGCCGTACGGCACCTCTTCCCCGCTCGTCCTCCGCCCCCCCCAACCTCCCCACCCTCTCACCAGCACGGCCTCCCCGAGCCGCATCCTCGCCACTAGCTCAACCTGCGGGGCTTGCCAGCCCATGTTATTCTCGTAGGAGCCTATCTTGGCAACCTGGGCGCGAGCAAGGCGAGGGCGGGGGAGGTGGCGGTCGCTTCTTGAGGACTATGCGGGCGGAGATGCAGAAGGAGACACGAGTGAGGAAATAATTAGATTCGCGCCAGGGAGGGGCCCGCGGGCCGCATCGCAGGGTCGGCGCCAAGGGGGAAAGCGTACACAGGGGAGGGCACGTCGCCGCGTCACGTGCCGTACCCAGCCAACCACCCAGCCAACCACCCAGCCACTCACCAGGATGATGTCGCTCCAAGCGACGTACAGATGCGAGTCGGGAGCGAAGAGCAGGGAGCACCGCTTCAGGCCGCCGATGCCGCCTCCAGCAGCTGGTGCTGCGCCCGCCGTGCCGGGACCGGAGGTCCCCGTCGTCGGCGTCGCCGCTGGTGCTGCCGCCGCTGCCGGTCCCGCTGCTGCTGTCCCGGCGAGTTGCGGCCCCGCCGGCGCCCCCGGCGCCGCCACCACCGCTGCCTCGGAGCGCGGGTCGTACCGACGGAGCGTGCGGATGAGCTGGTGGGTCGTGGTGTCGTACACCTGCCGTACATCATGCCACCGCCGGTCGAGGGTTGGGGAAGGGAGGGGGTGACTTCGGGTGGGGTGGTTGGCTCGGCGACCTGGCCCCCAGATCCCACAGGCCCTCCTGCCCAGATCCTGCCCTCACAATCGCCGCAAATCGACGGGAAGGACGAAATCCCTGCGGCCAAGGTCCCTAGAGCAATCTCGGCAGCCGCGCTAGGCCGCCACTGCCCCCGCTGGAGTGTGTTTGCAAGCCGCACCGATACGACGCTGTCGAACGCCCAGGCCACGAGCGCCCCGCTCCACTTGAGCGCCAGCACTCCGCCCGCCGCTGCATCGCGAGCGGTTGCAGCTGCCAGCGGCTGGTCGGCGCGGGCCAGCCAGCCCTGGTGACCGGCAGTTGCAGGAGGCAGGAAGAATGCAGCAAAGGGAGCGGAGGGAGGAGGATACAGGGGATTTGAGGAGGATACGGAGGGAGGTGGGAGGGGAGGAGGGCGGTTGCGAGGAAAACCCGTGTCCGAGGAGGGGGGTAAGTTTAGACGGGATGTGGGCCGGTCTGGGAGGGTCTCGAACAAGCAGCAAGGGGTTCGAGCAGCAAGGGGTGGGGTGGGTCAGCGATTCGCGGCCCACTGCAGCGCTGGTTCACCCCACCAGCGGCTACCTGAGTGTGCAATGTGACTTCCCCGGAGGAGGTGCCGGTGACAAGATCGCGCCAGGCTCGGCGGGAGGAGGCGGCGGGGCGGGGATCGACGGCAACCACCTACAGGGCGGGCGGGTGGAGGAGGGGGGGACGGTAAAGGTCGATTGCCGAGGCAGCTGTTATTATGCAAAGGAGCAGACGTATATGTCCTGGAAGGACGTAGTGAAAGCTTCGGTTTTACGGAGACGAAGATGTCGAGAGAACCGCGCGTCGCGGCGAGAAAAGTCGTTGCCTCCGGTGGCCCGGAAAATCGTTGTGTAATTGTTAGACAATTCCTCATTTTCATGCGTGGTAACAATAAGGTTGTAGGAAAGACATGCGCGGAATATGGAACGGCCTGTAGTAGCGGTTTAGGTTGCCAAATCGCTTGCCGCATAAAGTGCAAATTAGGCCATGTGGCGCAGGACGCCAAGGTGGGCGGGCTCGGAACACAAATACAAAAAGGTTGCGAACATAACGTCGGAGTCTTTGCAGTCGGAACGAAGGATACACAGGAGCCATGAGACAGCCGTCTCTTGTCAGCAACAGCAGCGGCCGAAACCTGTCAGTCCGGCAGTCCTGACATCAATAGACCTAGCATAGATAATCGCCGTGGGCGTATGCAGCCAACCCAGCAGCAATTGCAAAGGTATTTTTTGCCCAAGCAGCAAGAAAACGCGACTCCGTGTCCGTGCAAGTAGGACAGCGGAGAAAACAACGCGCAACCTCGGCCCACATCGGACTCGAGACGCAAAGGCGTAAGTCGGCGAGGTATACCAAAAGAACGAAACCGTAGCAGATAACATGACAATTTTTGCCCGCACAATTTTCGTAAGTGCCGTGCTTTGGAGCGCGAGTGCGAACCTCAGCTTGCGGCCGGCAAGTCGTCAGTGACCTATTTAAGCGCGATCGATTCCAATCGCCATCCAGCTATCCACATCTGTTTAAGCGACCGTCAGCCCTTTCATCTGGCTATGGACTGGATTACCAAATCCCCAGATGGCAGTGCAGAAGAAAAATTCCGAACAACATGGCACATAAGAGAAAGGAATTGTCACATAAGACAGGGAAGCACGAGGTGGCCTCGCCAAGCAAATCAGATATTATTATCACGCGAAAAGAATTCATGCCACGTTAAGTACTGTGTCCTCATACTACTGAAGCTACCATTACACGTTCCTCTTTCTAGCAGCCTCCAAACTCGGAACCCATCGACGGCCACCAAGCCCCCTCTCCCCCCTCTGCGGCAACGAATTTCCCGCCCCGCTCCCGGTCGACCTCCTCCCCTCCTCCCGCCACCGCACCTTGACCGGCCACTTGAAGTCATGGCGGGTCACCTGGTCGGTGTAGAGGTTCGTGACCTGTGGGGCGCCCGAGGGGGAGGTGCAGGGCGGGCAGGGAAGGCAGGGAAGTAGGTGGAGCCGCATCATTACAGATGGGGGTTTGAGAGGAAACCCGTTGGTCGGACGGGGAGGGGTTACAGAAAAGAACCGGTAACTCGACATGGGAAGTGGACGGGGAGGGGGGGCGGGGGCGGGACGGGATGCTGGTCCTGTACTTGGGAATCGCTGGGAACCAAGGTGACAGAACGTATGAAGAGCAGCCCTCTCGGGTACTGGGGACGTGGGGATACCTAGAGGACCTGGACGCGTGTTCGGGGCCCAGCGGCTAAGGGCCCTTTCAACCGCCGTGCACTTGCTGCCCCCCATAAGTTCGCCCCAATTCCGCAGTAATGCTAGGCCGATCCCGCGTCGAAGTGAGTCGGGGTTAGTGAGTGAACCAGTGAACAGGGAAAGGGGGAGACGCCGAGTGTGGGGTATGCGGAGGCGGAGGCGGCAGTGCAGGACAGCGGCGTGCGTGGTTAATTGGGGCTCCGGAAACCATCGCGAGGTGCGCGCCCAACATAGGGACTTAAACACTATGCCAGTGCGACCGAAGTCGTGCCGATGTGGGGTGAGACGTTTACGCGGTCCAGCGCAGCGTAGCATAGCACGGCGCAGCACAGCATGCAACGCAGACCGCAGGTGGCCTGTGCTCGGACTCCCATGGTTGAGTCCGAGTGCGCGTTTGGGAGGTACCCGTATGCGGGCAAGGGGTCTCCGGAGCAGAACAGAGAGTGTAGTCCCCCGCAAGAGGAGGTGGGGGTGTGTCGGAAGTGCAGCTACTACGGGGAAGGGCACGGCACGTCATGGCATGCCCTGGATTTTAGGTTGCCTGGCAGATTTGGCCCGTGGCAATCCCCCCCGTGCGCCGTGAGGTGTCTGCGCTACCCACCACGACGCTGCAGTCACTGGAGGCGCTTGCGATGTGCTCCGCCTCCTTGTCAAAAGAAAGGTCGTTGACGCGCGATTTGTGGAGGTTGAGCAGACGAACCTGGGACAAGGAGGCGTCGCAGCCAAAGTTCGATCCACAAGATTCATTTACAGCTGCTTGGGTGCGAAAGAGGCTTGAGGCGACCGCGACAAGGGCTCTCGGCTGGCCGTGCGAGATGGCCAGTCCGCATGTGGCGCAGCAGTTCATCCATATTGAGCAACCGGATCTATGGCTTCTCTTGACGCTAGCGCTTCCCTACACACCTGGTTGCCGGAATAGTCGAGCACATGGACTTGACCCTGTTCTGTTCCCAGGGCCACAATCTTTTCCGATAGACTAATGCATGTTATACGCTCCTTGCTAAGGATGTCCCGAACATCACCACCAAGCAATTCATATTTAAGTTGGGGTTCCGACTCATCGTCTGTGCTCGCCATCCTACTACCTCTATGACCCTAAAGAAGGCCACATCTCGAGGTGGCATAGCAAGAAAGTGTAGGCGTGGAGGAGTGGACCAAGGGTCGCTCGGACAACTGACATGCCGTACAGGAATATAAAGACCCAGTTGTCGCCTTTCGGATGCATAACTCATACATGAGGAATGGATGGAATCAATTGAAAGAGCAGCCATGACACCCCCGCGACGGCTGGATAAAACGCGGCAGTTCCTTGCCATTCTGCGCAAGAACTTCATCCTGCAGACGCGCGGAAGGAAGAGCCTGCTTGGCGTGGGGGGATGGGCAGGTCTGATCTTGCAGGTGCGTTCCGGGATGCAATACCTGGAATTGGGGATGGAAGCCCTGAGAAGCTAGGAGGCGATGTCGCGAGGCACAACCGATTGCCAGGGGCGCCTTGTCAACAGCGCCCAGGTTACCTCCAGTAAACTATCATCGCTACGGAGCACATCTCCTTCCTCCGCCTCTTCCAAGAAGGCGCCACCTGCGCAGAACCCTACAGGACAACCACCGCGCAACCGCGGCGCTCCCAACCCAGGAACCCCGGAACAGCCCTGCGCCTCCTGTAAAACGTTCACATTCAAGACGCACGCGTATCAACCCCACCTTCGCGCAACTGGCCTCAATCCCCGACCCCCTGCACCATCCTCATCATCCTCCCCATCCTCCCCATCCCCTCAACCTCACCACCGCCTCGCCCTAACTCGCTCCTCACCCCACCGTTCCCGCTCCCTCCCTCTTCCCCTCTTTACGCCCATACTCCGGACCCTAAACACCTGCAACACCAGCTGCTGCTGCCCGTCGCCTTCTTCTTCGTTATGTACCTGCCAAAGTACTACATCAAGCCTATCCACCATGGCGAGTCCCTCGGGGCCGCCAGCATCCGCCTGGAGTCAAGATCCTGGGCTGACCCTTACGACGGTACGACAGGCTCCTCTGCGATCTTTTCCTGCCCGACCCAGATCCCCATCCCACGGGCACGGCGCGGGGGTGCATGGGCGAAGGCGTCTTCCGCTCCTTGTACACCGTATCATGCATCATGACATGGTAACATGCCCGATGACATGTGCCGCGCACCCTATACCCTCATTTGCGGCCATTGTGTACCACCCGGAGCTCTCTTCCATCAACCACCTGTCCCATGGGTCGCCTGGCGGCCGTGCCTCATGGCGGACGCGCCGCCTGACCCCCTATCGCAGCCTCCTTCCATCCGTTACCCCCCTCACTCGTCTCCTGCCGGTCTGCACCCTCTGCCCTCTACCCTCCATTCCCCCCAAACCCACTTTTCAGTGCCGACCCACGGGCTTCCTCCCATGCCCCCCAACCCACCTCCCTGCCGCGACCCAGGTCCCGCCACGTTCCGCTCCCACGGCGGCCGCGCGCGGCTCATCCTGGCGCCCGACACCGCGGACGTGCGCGGCCTGGCGCTGGTGCTGGCTCGCGGTCTGGCCTGCCCCCGCAACCCAGGCCTTCGCGTGTGTCCAGTCTTCAACCTGCCAACCAACTTCCACTGCATGTTCATGCCGCCGTACGTGCCGGCGGCGGCGCTGGAGGGCGTGGGGGCGGAGGGGGCTGTGGCGAGGAGTGTTGGGTTTGGAGACGGGGAGGAGGGGGAAGCCGGGGGAAGGAGTGGCGCAGCTGAGGGGGGTGAGGGGCGGTCAGGCGAGGAGGCGGCGGAGGGGGACATGTATGATGGGGGTGGCGGTGGCTTGCTGCAGCGGTGGTGGCGGCGGCGCAGGCTGGCGGGAAGTGGTGGCAGCGGGGTGGGCATCGCTGGCACGGTGGCGGAGGCGGAGGTGGCGGAGGCGAAGGTGGCTGCCGAGATGGTGGCGGCGGACCCTTGCGCCGACTTCACCACCTGCGTCTCCACGCCCGCCTGCTACGAGCACGTGCTCCGGAACCAGATCACCTTCATGGCCAGCCAGGAGGTGGGATCCCCTGGGGAGAGGGTCCGGCGGGATGCAGGAGGGGCGAGGCGAGCACACGGGCTGGTAGCTGGGTTGGTGCTTTCGCCTTCTGGAGAGCTCCTCATCCACATCCTCACCCCCTCATCTGACAACCTCTCCAGGTGTCTCTCGGGGGGCAGCCGGCCCCGAAACACGACAATTCTTTCAGTGCCACTCTCGGGCCCTATGAACCTCCCCTCCCCGGCGTCGTACGTCCCCCGCAGGCCGCCCGCCGCGCTGTCACCGCCGACCCAAACCAGGTGGACGCGATGGTGTTCTTCCCTGGAGCGGCCGCCGCCGCCGCAGCAGCAGCAGCAGCGGCGGCAGCTACTGCCACGACCGCTACCAGGGACGCCAGCTCCGGCTTCGGAACAAGCGCTGGCACCAGCCCGCAGCAGCAGGTGCTTCTGCGTCGCGGCCTGCTCGACCAGCAACAGCTCGGAGGGGCGCGGGAGCAGCAGCAGAGGCAGCAGGGGCACCGGAGCCGGACCGACGCCGCTGTGGTACCCGGTGGCGCAGGCAGCGGGCGGCCTGCTGCGCAGCTGCTGGGGCGCAGTGTGATCGGCATGAACCACACCGACGTGCCGCCGACTGCGCTGCTGCTGGACCTGTTCGAGGTGGTGCCGACAAGGGGGAACGGACTGGCGCTGTACCGCAGGTGGGAGCGAGGGGGATGGGACGGGGATGTTTAAAAACCGTTTTACGCAACGGGACAGGATAGTTGGCGCATGGTCGAGGGAGGGGGGTATGAGAGGAGCCCCGTAGGTCGGCACTGAAATGTGCCCCGTAGGTCGGCACTGACGGAGTGGCAAACGTTTGGTTCGCTCGCTTGGAAGACGGGGAGGGAGGGGATGGAGTCAGGTCGAGAAACCGAGCCGTAGAGACTGTGAAGCAAGGAACAGTTGAGCCGGGGAGAGAGAGGTTCTTGGTGAGGTGTAGGGCGCCCCGACGGCCCGTTGACGCAACGGCTCTCAGCGGCTGGTGCGCGGTTTCCTGGCTGCAGATACTGGTTCTTCAGCAACCTGCAGCTGGCAATCAACCGGGCAGTCATCGGCGTCCACGTGGCGTCAAACACGCCCAACCCCGCCCCGGCACCAGCACAGCCGGCACAGCCGCCGGTGTCCCCGCCGCCGGTTACGCCGACCGCGGAGGCGGGCGCAGAGGGGGCGGCGGGAGCGCGCAGCCTGTACGAAGGGAGTGATCCTGACCGGCACCACCCGCGGGACCCGTACGACGACGAGCACGGCGACGGCGACGCTGGGCGGCACAGCGCCGTGGGCAGCCCGTACGACACGGCCTTGCCCGCCAACGTCGAGGTGTCGTACAAGCCCTTCCCCTGGCCGGCCGTGACGGAGGACCTGGGCGCCGCCGGCGCCGCCGTCTTCTTCAACCTGCTGCTGGTACGACACTTCTCATTGCGACAGTACGGTGCTGCGTAGTGTAGGACCCGCAGCAGGGCGGTGGTTTCGGGGCCCCGCTCCGCTCCGTAACCCATGTGCTGCGTCCCTTTGTGCCGTGTGTGCGCTGTCGTACGCAGGTGTACGCCTTCCTGCCTCCCACACGAGCCGTGGTGGGGGACATCGTGAGGGAGAAGGAGCTGCGGCTGAGGGAGGGGATGCGCGTGCTCGGTGAGTGGTTGGCTGGCAGGGTGGGTGGTTGGCTGGGTGGGTGGGTGGTAGGTATGCTGGCGGCAGCCCAGCACTTCGGGCAGCTGGCCCCTGTTTGTCGCGGCCAGGTACCGGCAAGTGTTTGCCTGCCACCCAGTCACTATTTCCAGTGCCACCCAGCCACAAACACTCGTCCCCCGGGCCGCCGTACACAGGTCTGAGCGAACCGTCGTACTGGCTGTCCTGGGGCCTCACCCACTGGCTGCTGCTGGCGCTGAGCGGCGCGCTGTGCGCTGCGGCCGGCACCTACCCCTTCTCCAACAGCTCGGCCTGGCTGATGCTGCTGTTCTTCTGGCTGTACGCCGCCGCGCTGGTGTCGTACAGCTACTGCCTCTCCACCCTCTTCACCAGCAGCCGAGTGGCGGGAACCGCCACGCAGCTGCTGTACGCCCTGTCCATGCTGCCGGGGTTTCTGCTGCCGGCGGTGAGCGCACGTGAGGGGTGGTGCAGGAGGGGTGGTGCAGGAGGGGTGGTGCAGGAGGGGTGGATGGAGTGTGCGGATTGAGGCTGGAGGGTCCTCCTGTCGTCTGTGCCGCCCAAGGGCGCCTGCTTGGGTGCTTGCGTGGGGCCTGGCGCGGCTAAGGGTGTTGCTTGCATGGCTGCTGCTCCAAGGGGGAAAGGGCAATGCAAGTATCATGGGTCTGAGTGCGCCGAAGTTGCTGCTCCTTTTGCCGCATTCTACGACCAGATCTACGAGTACGGCAGCTGGACGTGGTACGCCGCCTGCCTGTCCCCGCCCTCGGCCGCGTCGCTCTTCGCTGCCGTACTGGTCAACTGGGAGAAGGTCGCTGAGGGTAAGGTTTGGCGCCGCTGAGGGCGAAAGCTCGGGAGACGGTGCGAGGTGCCACAGTGCTTGGAATGCGGTGGAATCGTGCGTATAGGAGGGGATGGGAGGGTAGACAAAAAGCCACAGCGGTCGGGAATTGCAGCCACGAGATCTGGGATAAGATTCGGGAGGATCAGCCAACCGGAGGGGCCCGCAGCAGCGCGGCTTTGCGGGCTAAGGGGAGGGGCGGGTCGGCCAGCTTCGCACCCAACCGCTGTCCCCCAACACCGGTACCAGGTTCGCCACCTATGAACCCCCTAAAACCTAAAACCCTAAAAACCCTAAAAAACCCTAAAACGTTCCCCGCCCCCCCCAACCCCAGGCATTACGCCTCGCACGCTCTGGACCCCCATCACCCAGGCCAACGGCTTCTGCGCCGCCACCGTGCTGTGGATGCTGGCGCTCGACATTGTGCTGTACGGCATGCTGACGTGGTACCTGGACAAGGTGCGGTTGTGTATGCACCATGTGTTTCGTTGTGAATGGATTACCCGCTGGGGACCACCCGCTGGGGACCACCAGCTCCTCCTGTCCACTGCCTCCCCCTCCGAGCGGCCGCGTTCCCTCAGGTCCTGCGCCCCACCCGTGCCCTGCCGTCCCCCGCCGTCCCTCACCACCACACCCACGCCGTGGCCTTCCCACCCCTGCCGTACAGGTGCTGCCCAAATCGTACGGCCAGCGGCTTCCGTGGTGGTTCGTTTTCGATCGGCGGTACTGGAACACCAGCAGCATCAGGGGCGGCAAGTGGCTGAGGGGCCGCGGGCGTCAGACAGCTGAGGTCGCGGACGGTGGCACCGACTCGTCAGCTAACCGTGAGCACACTGGGGCTGCCTCCCCTCGGGGCCTCCAGGGAGGGCCTCCAGGGAGGGCCTCCAGGGAGGGCCTCGCCGCGGCATGAACGGGGTTGGATATTTCGAGCATCGGGCCTCCCCCGCCCTCCTTTCATCTGCCTCTGGACACCACCTCCTCCCTCCCACAACCCACCACCTTCTGATCCGGAGTCTCTCCCCGGCGGTGCCGCCATCCAACCCTTTCCCCCCGCTTGGTCTCTGCCGCGCACGCACCCGCCCCCTCAGGTCCGCTGCTGACCCCTGGAAGCGGTGCTCTCTCCCCACCTGGGGCCCCCCTGGAGTCGGGCGCTGCGGTGGAGGTCCGCGGTCTGGCCAAGAGCTTCCGCAGCCTCACGGGGGCTGACAAGGTGGCGGTGGACCACCTGGACATGCAGGTACGTGTTTGGAGGGGGGGAGAAGAGGGGGGTACAGAAGAGGACCGGCGACTCGACATGGGAAGTGTGTGTGTGGGGGGGGAGTGTTTGAGAGGGAGGAGGGTACGGCGGCGGGGGATGGAGGAGGGAGTCCAGGGAAGGAACGGAGGAAGGGAGGGAGCCGTGGAGTACGATGATCGCATTGAGGGCTGCGGGACGCGATTGTAGGGGCGACCTTGTAGAGGCGTTGGGCCGCGCTTGCCGACTTACGGATGCACCGGTACGCAAATGCCGCACAAAGGATGCATCCCCTCCTCTCGCCGCACCCCGGCCCGCCCGTTGCAGATCGAGAGCGGCCGCATCACCGCCCTGCTGGGGCACAACGGAGCGGGTGAGCGGGTTGTTGGGGTTGCCCATGACCCGGCTCTCCGATCCCATTCACCCACCGCCGTACTGACGTCCCCAACCCCTGCCCGCCCCCGCAGGCAAGACCACCACCATTCACATCCTAACCGGCATGCTGCAACCAACCGCCGGCAGCGCAACCGTCAACGGATTCGACGTGGCGACCCAGATGGACAAGGTCAGGGTGGGGACTGGCGGTTGGCAGTCGGATGGTTGCTGGTGGAGACGTTAATATGTACGGCATACGGCGTACGGACTCGTCTTGCACCTTGCGTCATGTGGGTCGAGATAGCCAGCGACAGTAAACCAAGGAACAGGACCTCCTGGAACATTGTTTTCGTACAGGGTTTCAGTGCGTTACCGGTGTTGCCTATTCAGGAGCTGCGCGCTCAGCCTTGCTGACGTCGGATAGGGGCTGACGCGCTCGGCTCGGTTCGGTCGGGGCGGGCGCTGACGTCGTGAGACTGATTTCGACACGTCCCCATGTGCACGTGTGCCGTAACTGCTCGTACGCCGTGTACGACACGCGCCCGCCCCTGCACAGGTCCGCGGCTCCCTCGGAATCTGCCCTCAGTTCGACATCCTGTGGCCCGACCTGACGGTGTACGAGCACCTGGAGCTGTACGGCGCGATCAAGGGCTACCGCCGGGACGAGCTGAAGAACGTGGGTTGCAGAAAGGAAGGCGGTTCTGGCTTCACAGCAGGAAATCCAGAGGCTGTGCTACTGTTCCCTATGTTATTAATAATGGGGAATGCTGTGTTGCCTATTCCGGCTATGCGCCATCACACAGCTCACACGGCAGCCGCGGTCGCGCTGTGCCTCCGGCGACGGACCCTGTTACACTCGGCCGCCGTCGCCGTGTTACACTCCGCCGCCGCCGTCGCCGTGTCCTCGCCGCAGGCCGCCATCGCCGCCGCCTCGAGCGTGGGCCTGGCGCCCAAGCTGCATTCCGCCGCGGGGGAGCTCAGCGGGGGGCAGCGGCGCAAGCTGAGCGTCGCCATCGCCTTCCTCGGTGACCCGGCAGTGGTGTTTCTGGTGAGTGGGTTTGGTGGGCTTGGCTTGGGGGCTAGCTGCGTTTGTGGCTGGGAGGCAGTGTGCTCCGCCCAACGACCCCAGAAGGGGGCCACGGCTGCAGCGTTACGCAACATCCAACCCTCGACATGATCTCAACGGCCACCTGCCAACGGCTCCCCTCCGCCAGTGCTGAATCCGGTTCCGGTCGGTCCCCCCCACCGCTTGCAGGACGAGCCGACTTCCGGCATGGATCCGTACAGCAGGAGGTACGGCGTGTGGTTTTGAAAAATATTCTTGAAAGTTTGAGTATACCTGTCCTGCGGGGAGGTGGTGCAGCACGTGTTGTCCTAACCCACTCTCGCTACTCGATCACCCATCAGCAGACGTGTAATCCTTTCCCAGTTGACATTTCATCACTATGACCAACACTACCAACGCACTGCCACGTCTCAGTTCCCGATCTGACCTCCACCGTTGCTCTATTCCGCCCTTCTTCCTCCTCCTTCCTCCTCCTTCCTCCTCCTCCTCCCTCCCTCCTCCCCTCCTCCCTCCCTCCTCCCTTCCTGCGCTGCACAGGTTCACGTGGGAGGTTATCCGGCGGCACCGCAACGATTCCGCCATCGTGCTCACCACCCACAGTATGGAGGTGGGTCTAGCTGGGGCCGTGGGGGAAGCGGGGGGTGCTGGGAGAGGCTGGGGTGGTGCGAGGGCGGCGGGTATGGGGTGGTGCGAGGGCGTCGACGCCCATGCCACCTTGGTCGCGTGGGTCGGCCATCGAAGCCCTGTGGTGAGGAGACCGGGGGCGAGGTCGACATACGTGACTGAGAGCGAGCGCGCCCGCCGTCCGCAACACCTCGTGGCGGAGTCACCGCCTCACCGCCCACCTGCCGGCGGGGCAACCACAGCTAGGCACCAGCCCCAGGGTCCTCCTGTTCCCTCCTTGTCCCACGTCCCCCCCTCCTCGCGCACCTCCGCGACCTCGCAACTCGTGACTCCCCGTCGCGACCTCCTCCTCGCGCGGGCGTGCCTCCTCAAACCGCAACTCACGTGTGACTCCCCGTCGCGACCTCCTCCTCGCGCGGGCGTGCCTCCTCAAACTGCAACTCACGTGTGACTCCCCGTCGCGACCTCCTCCTCGCGCGGGCGTGCCTCCTCAAACTGCAACTCACGTGTGACTCCCCGTCGCGACCTCCTCCTCGCGCGGGCGTGCCTCCTCAAACTGCAACTCACGTGTGACTCCCCGTCGCGACCTCCTCCTCGCGCGGGCGTGCCTCCTCAAACTGCAACTCACGTGTGACTCCCCGTCGCGACCTCCTCCTCGCGCGGGCGTGCCTCCTCAAACTGCAACTCACGTGTGACTCCCCGTCGCGACCTCCTCCTCGCGCGGGCGTGCCTCCTCAAACTGCAACTCACGTGTGACTCCCCGTCGCGACCTCCTCCTCGCGCGGGCGTGCCTCCTCAAACTGCAACTCACGTGTGACTCCCCGTCGCGACCTCGACCCTCCCAACCCCAACCCTCCACCCCCCACAGGAGGCCGACCTGCTTGGAGACCGAGTGGTCATCCTAGCTCGAGGGAGGGTGGCGGCGGAGGGGACCGGCATGGAGCTCAAGGCACGGCGGGCAGGGGGGAGACGGTGGTGGGGGGGGGGGAGGATGGTGGTGATATCCCCGCCAGCCGCCACGCGTCTCCGCACAGCCAGTGTCGTACAGCCATTTTTCAAAGAGTAACTGTCCGGTATTCCCGTGCCGCTATCCGCCAGGCCGCCCATGGCGTCGGTTACAACTTGACGTTGGTGATGGACGCCCGGCAGCAGCAGAAGCCGCAGCTGCTGCCGCAGCAGCAGACGCCGCAGCAGCTGCTGGATGGCAAATCGCACTTGCTGGTTGCAGACGCGGCGCCCATGACAGCAGCCTCGACCACGGCTGAAGCACCGCCGACGATTATTGACGGCGTACCGCCGTCACCGCCACCGCCGCAACAGCTGCAGCAGCAGCTGCACGAGGCGGCCGTGATGGCGGTTGTACGGCAGCACGTGCCGGCGGCGGAGCTGCTCAGCGCCGCCGGGGCGGAGTTGGTCGTACGGCTGCCGCGGGAGGCCGCCGGGTCGTTCCCGCCGCTGCTGCGGGAGCTGGACGGACCCGTGGGTCGGCAGCAGCTGGGGGTCGCCAGCTACGGCCTGTCGCTGACCACTCTTGAGGTGCGCGTGAGGGCGGACCGGGCGGGTTGGGGGAGGAGCATGGGGGGTGATGCAGTGCTGGGGGTCCACAGACGCCCACCGTCCACCCACGCAACCCCACCTCAAGCCAACACACGCTCCTCCCTGCCTGCGTCGCAACCAAACCGCCCAACCGCCCAACCGCCCAACCAACTCCAGGAGGTGTTTCTCGCGATTACAGCCGCCGCCGAGCAGCAGATAGCCGCTGATGCCACCGCCACTCCACTCACACCAGCCGCCAACGGCGTGACGTCAGGCCCGCACCACCAGCCGCCGCTGCCGCCACCGCCGCCACCGCCGCCGCCGCCGCCGTCGGCCTCGCTGGCTGGCTGGCGGCTGTACGGCCAGCAGCTGCGCGCACTGGTCTCCAAGCGGGCCTTATGCGCTCGTCGCGACCGGCTAGCGGTGCTGACTCAGCTGGCGGTGCCTCTGGCGCTTGTGTACCTTGCGTTGTGGATCACCAGCCTGCAGGTGGGGACAAGTCAAGGCGTGCGGCGTACATAGATTGAGAGGAGGCACATAGATTGGGAAGAGGCACATAGATTGGGAAGAGGCACATAGATTGGGAAGAGGCACATAGATTGGGAAGAGGCACATAGATTGGGAAGAGGCAGCTACATGATATGCAATGAGCGTATGAGCGAGTGCCTCTTATGTCATGGTGTCGCTTGACAGGGTAGTCCAACGACGTGGCGAGTATCGACCACCCTTTACTCACCCTCCCACCCGCCAGGTCCGGGAGCCCAGCGAGGCCCCCCTGGAGCTATCCCGTGCCGCCGCCCTGTTCGGCAGGCCGCTGGCGCTCTCCGCCGCGCCCGCCGCGCGCAACGCTAGCGAGGGATGCGGCGGCGGTGACGGCAGCTGCCTGGCGGCCTTTCTTTCTGGGCATCCCGCCAGCAGCGGCGCCGTCGACAGCGGCGCCACGACCCTCTTTGCGGGTACGGTGCATTCGTAGTGCGGGTCGTTACAGAGGCGGCCAGGGCGGGGGGAGGTGTTTTAGAGAGGCCGGCTGGCGGCGGAGCCTACCGGTACGGGTGCGGATTTGGAACGAGCCGATACGAAATTACGAATCCTCCGCGTGCAGGTGACTCACGCGTCCGTCCGTCTACCCTGGAAGCCTACTTGCTCAACCGCTGGTACGGCGGCGGTGGGCCCATGTACGACGCGATCCACGTGACGGGCTTGCCGCCTCCATCGGCGCTCACCGTCGGCGGCGCGGCGGCGGCGGCAGCGGCGCCGGCGCTGTCGTTCGTACTGCTGACCAACCAGAGCGCAGTATCGTCGCTGCCGACGGCGCTGGCGGAAGCTATGACAGCTGCCCTGTCGTACATCAACTCCGGCCTGCCGACGCCGGTGGCGGGCGCCAACGCCGCCGTCGACGCACGCAAGCCAAGCGTGAGGGTGGATGCGGCGATGAACGCGGCTGCCGGCGGCGGTGGCGGTGACGGCGGCGATGAGGGTAACGCTGGGGATGGGCCCGGCCGCAGACACTTGACGACGGCGGCGGACGCCGCCGCCGCGGCTGTGGGTTCCTTCTCCGCCGTCAGCTGGCCGCTGCCGACGCTGGTTTCGGAGCCAGTGGTGCGGGTCCAGCGGGACGCCGCCAGCCTGATGCTGGTGCTGTGCCTGGTGCTGGCCAGCAGCGTGCTGTCGGCGTCGTTCGTGGTGTTCATCGTCAGGTGGGGCCCGGCCCCGATGAGCGGCCATGCGCTGTGTCCCCTCTATCTTCTTACCTTGCTGCCCACCCCATCCATCCCTCTCGCCACTCACTCCCCGTCAGCCGACCTTCACCACAACGCCCAACCCCCAACCGAACCCCAACCATTTCACCTCCCCAACCGTTTTTCCGTCCCGCAACGTGTACCGATACTCGGCGGGCGCCTCCCAGGGAGCAAGACAACAACAGCAAGCACCTGCAGCTGGTGAGTGGCGCCCCGGCTACTGCCTACTGGCTGGCCAACTACATCTGGGACCTGCTCAGCTACAGCGTCTCCGCGGTGGGGCTGCTGCTGCTGATCGCGGCCTACAGGCTGCCGCAGTACAGCGGGCCGCGGCTGGCGGCGTGCGCGGGGCTGCTGTGGGGCTTCGGACCCGCGGGCATCAGCCTCACCTACATGCTCCACTTCCTCTTCCGGGTGAGAAGAGGGGCTGGGAGACCTGGGGATTGGGGGAGTGAGGGACTGGGGGACTGGGGGATTGAGGGACTGGGGGACTGGGGGAGAGAAGCGCGATCTGCGTGTACGTGATGGAAAGTTGAGAGGAAGCCCGGGGGTCGACACTTAAACGATAAATGAAGTCGACGAGGAAAAGGGTTGGGATTATGAGTGCGTGGGGGTACAAAAAAATGGGGTGCGATGAGTTGCGACTATGCTGCGAGCCACGCACGGCTGATTCGTGCGATTCTGTGCCCGGCCGGACATTCTGACTGGGGTTATGATGACAGCGGCATTGGGCTTGGCACCGCATTCCTACTCTTGCGGATACCTGATTGCAGTCGTTGAGCCGGCGGTAGATGATCCTCCCTTGCCTCATCGGTCGTAGCTGCTCACCCCCATGCGCCGCCGTTTCTCCGCCCGCACCGCCGGTCCAGGACGAGATGCGCGCCCTACAGCGCCTAAACACCGCCTACTTCCTAACCGGCTACCTGGGCTTCGTGGTGACGTGGATCTGCGACCTCATAGAGATGCTGGTGCCCCGGCCCGGCTCGCTGCACGCATGGAACACCGGCGCCAAGTGGGCCCTGCGCACGGCGTCGCCGCACTACTGTTTCGCGCGCGGCATGTACGACGTGCAGTCGACGTACGAGTTGAGTCCGGGGGGGGGGGGTTCCCTCCCTCGGGGGACTCGGGTTCCACGGCGTGCGTGTTTCGGTCGGTGAAGGGAAAGAGCCCGGCGGGGCTGTCGGTCGAGCCCGAGCCTAATCAAAACCCATACAGCGCTCGCACAACTGACGCAATTTCCCCCCAATCCATGTGCTTGTACGGCACTGCTGATGTGCCGTGGCGTTGCCGTACAGCTCCGGGTTCCCGTTCGGCAAGCGAGGCAAGCCGTTCGACTGGGACGTCTTCGGCAGCCCGATGGCCCACATGGCCGCGCAGACGCTGGTGTACGGCGCCCTGGCGATCATGTACGACACGGGCCTCGGCACTGCCGTACACGCGCGGTGCCAGGACGCGGTGCGGGCGGCGCTGAGATGGCTCCGGCGGGGCCGCCGCGACGAGGACGGCGACGCCAGCGGTATGTCGTACGGGCGTTACGAGGAGCCTGGAAGGGAGGCTGGTTCGTGGCTCGGGAAAGATTTTGAGCGGCGCGACGGGCGGGGAAGAGCGTGCCCGGGCCGTGGTTGGTTGGCGCGGAGGACGTGGCGGCGGCCCCTGCGGGCCCCAGCAAGCGCTGTCCCGCCGCAAGGTCCATCCTCGTCACCACGACCGCTGAAGCGCACCCGCGTGCCCCTTTATGCTTCTATGCCAATCCGCCGGTTGTCCTCTATCCCCCCTATCTTCTTTGGACCACCACCTTCATCGCCCTTGGTTTGTAGGCCGTGGAGTCGCGGATTATCTTATATACCCCCTAGTCCAGTAGCATGCGCGCGCGTCCAGGTGTCCGAAGGCTATGCACCAACTACACTTACCGTGTCGAGTAACCGGTTTTTTCTGTACCCCCCGCCCTCCGTCAGCACGTCTGCTAGCTTTGGAGGCGGGGATTTCGTCTTCACCGCAGCAGCAGCAGCAACAGCGCCAGCAGCAGGGGCCCGACGGTCGCGTTCGGGGCCACAGCAGTGGTGGCGGCGGCGGCGGAGACGACGACCAGGACGAGGACGAGGACGTAGCTGAGGAGCGGAGGGCGGTGGTGGGCGGACGGCGCAGCAACTGCCAGGTGGGTGTCGCCGTACGAAGTACGGCAGCCTTATTGCAGAGGGATGGGGGTTGGCGGCGAGTTGGGCGTGGACGGATGGCGCTGTCTGTTGTCAGGGCGGTCCACACGTTCCGGAGCTTCCTTCCGGAACACGTCGCTGCCGTACAGTGCCGTACCGGTACAATGTATGGCTCGTCCAACCGCAGCCGCCCTAAGGCCCGACCGTCCAATCGTCCAACCGCCGCCGCCGCCGTAGGTGATGCTGGAGGGCGTGCGCAAGAGCTACAGCCAGGGCCTCTTCCGGCCGGCAGTAGCTGCGGTGCGGGGCCTGTGGGTGGGCGTGCCGCCTGGGGAGTGCTTCGGCCTGCTGGGAGTCAACGGCGCAGGTAAGACAAGCATACTGCGGGCCGAACGCATACTGCGGGCCGAACGCCCAACACACTCGCACACACACACACACACACACATGTACACACATCTCGTTCTGCTCACAGGTAACCTCCAGTTGTTAGGCAAAGCGCCCACGGCCAACAAGTACACGACCCGCGTGCAGGATGTTCCAATACGGGTATCCTCGGTTCCTCACTCCCCGCGGGAACCCACTCCGTCCTCACGCCTCAGGCAAGACCACCACCTTCCGGATGCTCACTGGGGAGGTGATGCCGGACGCGGGGGACGCGCGCGTGGGCGGCCTCAGCGTCCGCACCCAGCTGGCGGCGGCCAGGAGGCAGCTGGGGTGGGTGGCTGGCTGGTCGGGGTCGGGAGGGGGTGGCTGGCTGGCTGGTCGAGGGCTGGGAGGGGGTGGCTGGCTGGCTGGTCCAGGGCTGAAGGGGTGAGAGGTTGCCGGCGACATGAGTGGGGAGGAAAGGGAAAGGGAACGTCTGAATCCGTGTGGCTATTGTAGCTGTCCATGCAAGCTGTGGCGGTGGTAGGCATCGCCTCGTCCTGGCCCTGGCAGGAACGGTAGGCCCAGTTGGGGCATACGGACCGTTGCGCACTGGCTCGCGAGGTTGCACCCGCAGTATGTATGCACAGCCAACTTCTTCTCCCTCGCCCTCCAAGCAACTCCTCCCCCCCTCCTTCTGCATCCACGGGTCTTCCTCGAAACCCCTCCGTCCGCGCGTGCGCCAGAGACACTACCCATGTCGTGTAGACGGGTCTCTATGCCATCCCCTCCCTAAAACCGTAAAACGCTACAACCCCCTCCCTTTCTCCCGCCCCAGCTACTGCCCCCAGTTCGAGGCGCTGCCCGGGGCCATGACTGGTCGCGAGGTAGCGGCCATGTATGCCAGGTGGGCAGGGGCAGCAAGGGGAGAGGAGGTCGTTGGTTTCTGGGTCCTGTCGTCTGGAAGCCGGATGCAGGTTGCAAGTGCAGTGGAGGCGGGGGCAGCGGAGGGCCCTTCCATAGCACGCATGCAAATCTAATCCCGCCCATCTTGCCCTTGCCCTGCCCTGCCCTGCCCTGCCCTGCCCTGCCCCCCTTCCTGTGGCCCGTGCCTTCAAGCTCAGGCTCCGAGGGGTTCCGGAGCCGCATGTGGGGCCGCTGGTGGGGCACCTGCTGCGGCGCCTGGGGCTGGTGGCGGCTGCAGACCAGCAGTGCGGCGGATACAGGTGGGGGCGGCGAATGGGGGCGGGGGGTGGGTGCCTCGGCTGGGCTGGAGGTGGGTGCTTCGCCTGTCGGCTCCGTCCTGTGTTGCCTCCGCCATTTACGTTTTCATAGCAGGATAAGGAACCCGCTGTGCGCTGCTGCAGCGGCGGAATGAAGCGCAAGCTGGGCGTCATGATCGCGCTTGTGGGCGACCCACGGGTCTGCGCCCTGGACGAGCCGTCCACCGGCATGGACCCCGGGGCGCGGAGGGGCCTCTGGGGCTGCCTGCAGGTGAGACTGGGGCTCAGTGGGATATGCAGCGCTGCTGCTACTGCTGCTGCGATGGCCGCCGAGATGGTTGCTGCGATGGCTGCTGCTGCTGCTGCTGCGACTTCCATGGCTGCTGCCGTAGTGCTCGGTGTCCACTGCAACTGCTCGTGTGTATGAACGCCGCCAGCAGGGCCTCACCTGCAGGCTGTTATGGTTCCTCTCAGGAAACGTGCTTCTCTTGGGGTGCCTTCCCAAGTCCACGGTATGTCCCCCCTCTGACCCCCCCGCTGCCCTCCCTGCCGCGCACCCACCTCGCTGCCATCGGCATCCATCCCCTCCCCTCTCCTCCCCCTGCCGTACAACGCGGCGCCACCACCACCACCAGAGCGAGGTCATCCGAGCGGGTGCGTGCAAGCCGCTGGTTGGTTGGATTTAGTTGGTCGGGCTGGAGAATTCCTTCCCCATGACACCATAAAAACTATTTACTTTATTTTATAGAAAATTGTAATAAATAAGTTTTTTTTTTAAATTTATTTACCGAACATGGGGTACAAAAACATATTTTATACCCCATATTACCCCAACCCCACACTATCCCACGCTCCCGCCTCGGTCTTCCTTGCGACCCTGCCGCCCGCTCAGGCCGCACGGTCGTCCTGACGAGCCACTCCATGGAGGAGTGTGAGGCCCTGTGCACCCGCCTCACCATCATGGCGGAGGGCCGACTGCGCTGCCTGGGAACGGTGCAGCACCTCAAGGGGCGCTTCGGGGGCGGGTGGGTGGCGGCGCGTGGGGCGGCTGGAGAGGGGAGGGGCTTGGGCCTCATCAGGGGGCTGGCGGGCGGCTGGCGGGCGGTTGGTGGGCGATTGGCGGGCGGCTGGGGGAGAGGAGGTTGGCATGGCCTCGCTGGTCAGTTGGGGGATGGCATATAGACCGGTTACACGACATCGGTATAATAGCTGGCGCATTGTCAGTTGGGGGATGGGAGGGGAAGAGGAATAAGCCGGTGCATCGACGTGACTGGTGGGGCCACTAGACGATGCGCAGGGCCAAAGCTGGACCCGCCCGCCTGGGAATCCAGTCGAGACGTTTTGCCTCTCTTCCTTGGTCCTGCGCTGCAGGTACGTGCTGGAAATCAAGACCCTGCCGCGCAGCGCCAGCGCCACCTCTATTGCGGCCGTGGAGGCTGCGGCGGCGGCGGCGGTCAGCATCCCCCAGCTGCCGGCCACCACCCTGGTGGGTTCGCCCCGCGGCTTCTCCAATCCCCACGCCGCCGCCGCTGCCGCCGCTGCCGCCGCTGCCACGTCGGAAACTGCGTCCCGTCTGGCGGCTTGGGTAGGTTCCGTGTGTCCGGGCGCTGCCCTGTCGCATGCGGACCAGAACCGCTTCACCTTCGCCATTCCAAGGTAGGAGTCGGGAGTGGGTGTATCGGTGTCTTGATTAACTCCCAAGTGGGGAGTTGGGGGTTGGGAGTGGGTGTGGGGAGGTGCACCGCCTTGGTTCCCGCCCGCCGTGTGCGTGCAGATACGTATTTTCGAGCGTGAGGCGATGCACGCTGACAACTACCTCTTGACAACTGACAACTACCTCAACAACCATCCTCCGTCCCAACCATCGGCGCAACCCCTTCCTTCCACCCTCGGCCCTCCTCATCGCCATGCTGCCCCGCTACCTGCGCACCAGGGGGGCCGGTTCCGACCTCGCAGCGCTCTTTGAAGCGGTCGAGTCTCGACGGGTAGAGCTGGGGCTGGTGGACTACTGCCTGACGCAGACCACCCTGGAGCAGGTGTTTGTGGCCATGGCCGGCGCGGCCGCCAGCGCGCACCCCCACGAGTCAGGCAACCACCCTTAGTGCGTAAAAGGCTTAAATGTCGTACGGCGCATAGCCAGCATACACGGACAGCGTCCTCCCAGACTCTGGGCGCTGTGTAAGCTGCCCCGGGGTCGAAACTCTGGTATAATCCCTCCATGTGTCGACCCATAGGTTTCCTCGCAACCCCGCGCGGGCGAGGTCTTTTGGGGCGGGGGGGAAAGGGGTATTCGCCAAGGGTGATGACGGAGGGTTCAAGGGTTCGTTTCGTGTGCCGGACTAGCGGTTGAAGTACGACCCCTGATTGCGCCCTTGGGACGAAGTTGTTGGCTTGAAGCTTAGGATGGTGTTGGGAAAGGCCTCGCAGGGGGTGGGAGGGGGGGTGCGTTTGGCTGGTGTCTTGCTAGGGTTTTCCAGTTCTCAAACGGAAACCAGTCGCACAGGCTAGGTGGCGGTTCGTCACGCCACGTGGGCAAAGGGACGCCATTGCACATCACCGTTCATGTATACCCTTTCGTAGTTCATAATGGGCGAAAATCCGACGCTGGACTGCGCCATCTGGTGGTCAATACGCTGTTTGTTGTATTGACCTCGGCGGCGGCGGCGGCGGCGAAATCCAGCAGTTCCTTGGGTCCCTGTAACCTTGGCTCACCTACCGCCACTCAGTTATGACAATGGCAATCTTTAACATTAGCCAGTCAGTTCAAATCTGTCGAAAGGAAGCACACGCACGGATTGAAGCACATACACAGTCAGTTTTGCGCCCTTCTACAGGGGGTTGCCGCATTGGGGCTTCCCCGGAAGGGTTTGGAGGTTACAGCGAACCAGTTCGGTATGTTCCCCCCCCCCGTTTTCCCTTTGTGTGCATTAGTTTCCACGGCATTTAGCCTGGCATGCGTTTGGGACCCAAAGTTGTCGAACCAATGAAGCGGTGCCACGACACAAACAGAGCAGCAGTGTAAGGCATGATACTGTGTTCGTTGTGAAGCTGCCCACAGAGTATTGTGATGTTCAAACTACTATCTCAGGTCAGATAAGACGGGGCGAGAGGAAGGCCGTTATTATGTATGACTGCCATACATACCTTACATTCCTTAGAAGCTCTATCTAAGCTATTCGCTTCTCTCCTGCCGCAAGCAATGTATGGCGCCAACGTACTGGCCTACTAGCGCTAACTTGCTGCCTACCACGCACTGTCATACATGTCGCATTACGAGCTGTACCACACCACTCACAGCAGCTTGCTCATGCCACTCGGGCAACAATACTATGCCGATGCTTCTACCTTGTGATCTCGAACCCACTGTAGCCCTTCCGTCATCATGCGCAAATCAGCCAATACCCAATACATACGTTACTATCAGAATGCTTCCTACCTGACCCAGATCGCGGTTCACGATGTCCCACTGCTCGTCATGCCCGCTCTTGCCGATGAGCCCGCTGATGCAGCAGCCGCCTTCAAGCGCCGCGTCGGCAGGCCCATGAAGGGGTGCACCTCTGCATGCGACAGACGGGCCATGATCCTGCATCAGATCGTGGAGTCCCGCACAGGCAGCTCGCGGCAGCGCGCCTTGATGCACATGTCGGATTCGGCCAGCATGTTCACCCCGAAGGAGACCATCAGCTCGTTTGCACGCGCTGGGAGGACACGTGCTCGTCCAGCTCCGGTGACGAGCTGATGGTTTCCTTTGGGGTGGACATGCTGGCCGAATCGGACATGAGCATCAAGGAGCGCTGCCGGAGCGAGCTGCCTGTGCGGGACTCCTCGATCTGCGACAGGATCATTGCCCGTCTGTCGCATGCTGAGGTGCGCCCCTTCATGAGCCTGCCGACGCGGCGCTTGAAGGCGGCGGCTGCATCAGTGGGCTCATCGGCAAGAGCGGGCGTGACCAGCAGTGGGACATCGTGAACCACATCCTTACTTGAGCTCGAGAACAACGACTGGCTTTGACACCACTTCTGGCTCCGACATGCACGACGCCTCCGAAGCAACCTCGGGCTCTGGAACCGCTTCCGCCTCCGAAGCCGCGTCCACCTCCGTCCGAGGCAGCATCCAGCAAGGCCGCCTCCTTCTGACAGGGCCCAGATCCTACTCAGACTCCTAGTGGTCCAGCACAGGAAGAGGAAGGAAGGAGGAAGGAGAAGCTTCGTGTTGCTGGGCTGATGGTAGCTGGCGACGAGGTTGTTCCCTGCTCCGTCCTTGGACTCCGACACCAAGGGCGGCTGACCGCTGTATGTAGCTATTGGCTTATTACGGGCAATTGCACAGTATCAATATCTATCGCGCGCTTGGCCTCATTTCAATTTACGGATGTACGCATCCAGAGCGACCCGAAAGTAGTTTGTGCTAGCCCGTGATACGGCGTGATTGGGCAGCTCGACTTCGGCGTGCATTTCTGTAAGCTATTCCTGCATCTGCCTAGTATTACGAAGGGTGTATACCGACAGAGCAAGAACGTGGAAAGGCGCGGAAGTCACCGACCGCTCACTGGAAAGCGCATGAAACGATTAACGATTTGGGCGGGTGAAAGGCAACGCACCCATCTTGCGCTGGAATAGAAGCGTTTCAGCCCCGGCAATCGAAACATTGTAGCAGAAGATTAGTGCGTATGTGCGGTGCAAGCGAGAGGCCGCCAGCGATGGCCGGCCGAAATAAATGACCCGCGGGTCGCGTCGGTGGGTGACAGAACATGACGATGCCAGTCACGAATCTTGTTCAAAATGAGGGACTCTCGCGCAAAGGGCTTATTGGTAATATATGGGTAGGAATTGGGACCTCAGACGGCAGCGCGGCAGCTTACTCCGTGATCGGGAGAGTTTGGATTTCGCGCATGCGACCCTGACGACAACTAAGCAGCACACTGCGAACCGGCCAGGTGTACCAAGGACTTATTGGCATTGCACAGGAGGTTCCTGGGCCCTCAGGCAGCAGCCCAGCAGCTTATTCCGTTATCGGGAGGGTTGACATTCCGTGCGATTAGCCGCGGCGACAAATAAGCAGCGCATCATGAACGCGCCAGGTGTGCAAAGGGCTTATTGGTAATATATGGGTAGGAATTGGGCCCTCAGATGGCAGCGCAGCAGCTTACTCCGTGATCGGGAGAGTTTGGATTTCGCGCATGCGACCCTGACGACAACTAAGCAGCACACTGCGAACCGGCCAGGTGTACCAAGGACTTATTGGCATTGCACAGGAGGTTCCTGGGCCCTCAGGCAGCAGCCCAGCAGCTTATTCCGTTATCGGGAGGGTTGACATTCCGTGCGATTAGCCGCGGCGACAAATAAGCAGCGCATCATGAACGCGCCAGGTGTGCAAAGGGCTTATTGGTAATGCATGCAAGGGTTTGGGTTGGGGTGAAGTACGGTGTGTGCTGCTCTTGGGTTTTGGATTAAGTACGGCGTGCGTTGGGCCGGATTTAAGATCAGGGGCGTTGGATGGGATCATTGGCGCTTGGGATCCGGAGCTCTTTTTGCTACATTGAGGAAGGCCTGCATTTTACGTTGGAGAGCTCCTCCGTCCACCACGTCCATCTGGGTCCCCAGGTCAGTGTGTCGACGGGATGACCTTCTTGCCACGCTCATAGCGCATTTCGCCGACGTGCGACGATCCTATCGATCCTACGATCCCATGCTTTCCCCCATTGGTCTTCCTGCTGACTATGGAAGTAACGACGCCGCTGACTTAGCCCCAGCAAAAAGCCATGTGCAATGAATGCTCTTCACAACCACGACAACGCCGCTCGTGGGCGGGTATACCTGCACTCAGGCCGTGGGGTCATCGCCTCACCGCCTCCATTAGACCCACACGGCCGGCGCATGAGCGACACAATACCATGCCGCAAACACGCGATGCTCCCACACGAAATGCTTCCAAGCGAGGGGGAGTACGGCGCACACTTCCGCAACAACAACTTTCGCATCTCTCTCTGAACCAATCCAATCGGCACTACTCCTCAGAACCATGGCTGGCAATCCGCCAGCGAGCCGTTGCCCCGCGGGGTGAGGCGCCCAGCCAGCCCACTCGCCGGCTCCCCAGGGAATCTTCAAATGCAAATGCATGCACTCGGTCACTTTCCCTCCGGGTCGCTCATCAAACCCAGGCTGCGCTATCTTCTGACTCCGCCTGGGATTTGCTCCGTGGCAGCACGACCTCACACCCTCAGCGAGACACACGCACAAGCCTTCATGAATCATGATCCGCCCAGTAGCCATCTGTTGCCGCGATGGGCGAACAGCCGACTGCAGGACCATATCGCCGGCGCCCACGCAAACAAACAGGCGGCTCAGGCGGCTCTCTCGTGGTGCCTCCTCCCCGGCGCCGGCACCGACCCGCGAGTGCGGTGGACCGCCCGGGGCGGGGAGGTTCCTTCACTAGATCGTCGCAAAGCGCTCATTACTGAGGTACTTGTAGCAGGCGCCTAGATGAAGCAGAGCGCTGGTTGGCAAAGGCACTCGGCTCGACACACTTGCATGCACCTGCGCAGCACTCGGCCCCCCCCCAGCACACGCTCACTTCGCCGCACCAGTCTGGTCAACATCAACACCCGGACGATGCGCCACTCGCATGTGGAGGCGTGGGCAATACAGCTATGGTAACGGATTCCGCACCGACCAGACCAAAGCCGAAATTGGCAGATGCCAAATGAATTTCGCCAAGCACTACAGCGAAAGAGGGCGACTGAAGCCCAATGTCGATTTAGGTATTCTTGGGAGACATGCAGGTACGGCACCGGGTAGCCCAAAGCCACCGCAGAGAGATGGCAGGGAGCAACCGGGGCGCTCACGCTCTTAAGCTAAGCGAACTACATCGTTTCGAAGTGCTACATTCTCAGCACCCCTCCTTAACAAGCCGCGACCAGTAGCTCGCGGACGAGGCAAACAAGTGGCCTAGTGACTAGATATTTGTCGACGACCAGCGGCAGAAGCTCAAAACCAAACAGCCTGCCGCTGCCCGGAGCATCATTGGAGTTTATCTCATCACCTCTGGTTGTCCTCTCAGATCGTTGTTCGCACGCTGGTCTGTGGTCTCGTCTCTGCTTTACACGATCCCCACGCGCCAAGGGCCTCCTCCCTGGGACGATGCAGAGCGGGCCCATGGGTCGCCTTCACCCCGAAGATGAAGTTCAGCCCATCTGATCCCAGAGTGTACGTGTGTGGAAACCGGGGAGGGCCCCCTCGGACCCATCACCGCACCGTGTCCTCGCTGAACGGCCGCACTCTACGTGGCGCAGATGACGGACACGTCGTTATCGTTGAAGGCGCGGATGACGTTGCGCACGGACTCTTGCGTCGGCGTCTGGACGTCATCAAGCGGGTAAGGGATGTGCATCACCTCCCACTTGTTCCGCCCCAGGACGTGGTACGGCAGGAGCTCGATGCCCTGCACGTCGTACACACGCACGACGGATCGCAATATGGAAGTTAGCCGCAAATATGAAAGGTAGCCACACGTATGATTACGGCGGATGGTATCCTAGTTTCCAAATGGTCGGGTTTCCGCCGTCTTCTTCCAGTGGAGGATACGGTTCCGCTCTCGGCCCGCTTTCGGTCCCTCACAAACCTACGTTCACGAACAATCCTAAGCCTAAGACTACAACTCAGGCCCTGGATCCACACCACGCGCACCTGGAACGTGGGCTGCTTCTTGCTCCACTCGATCAAGCGGTCGATGTCCTTTGGCGCGTCCGTGTAGCCCGGGATGTACACGTAGCGCAGGTAAAAGGGGATCTTCCGCTCCGCCAGCTCGTCCGCAAACCTGAGTGCGCCCCGCTGCTTCATGCCTGCAGGGGGCGAGGGAGCGGGGAGGTGGCAGGCCAGAGGTCCAGGGAGGGGGACGTCACATGTCGCACTCAGGAGTGGCTGCTTGAAGTCAGGGAGAAGGGGAGGGAATTGAAGGTCCGGAGACCGCAACGACTTGGGGGCGGCCGCGCACTGCCCGAAGCGTGTACGACACTCACCCGTCAGCGCCTCGTACTTGAGGGGATCCATGTGCTTTATGCAAAACAGCACCAGGTCCGTGTGTGGGAGCACGACGTCCCAGTTGCCGTGCTTGGTCCCTTGGCCGGTGGTGTCGATGGTGGTGTTGAGCCCCATCGCATGAACCTCCTGCGCCGAGGGTAGGGGGGGTGGGGACCAGCAAGGCAGTAGGATGAGCAGACAACCGACAACAACAGGGGGCCCTCAACACAGACCCTGAGGCTGTGCGCTGGTGCTCGCGTGCTGCGATACTGCAAACGAAGGCTACCCCAGCAGGTAGCACCCGACAACTTTGCGGTGAAGGCCCAACCGGGAAACGACCCCAGCACGTCGTGGTTGATACGGGCGGGCACTGTGGGGCCCTGACAAGCCTCAGCCCTGGCCCAACCCTGCGGACTGGACCCAGGCGCCTACCCACCTGGAACATAGCCGACACAAACCGAGGCTGCAGCATGGCCTCTCCGCCCGAGATTGTAATCCCACCTCGCGGCTTCAAGTAGTTTCGAACCTGAAATGTGGGTGGGCGCAGTTGTCCGAGCAAAATGGGCAACCAGAACGGCAGCGCGGCAACCCACATCACGTGCGGTGCAGAAAACGCGGACTTTGCATTTCCCTTGTGCATGACGAAGCTTAGGGCCCTTGACGCGTTTAGGGTTGTGGCGATGTCGGAGTTCACACGCGCTGACAGCGCGTCTTGCTTCACAGCCACGGCATTCAGCAGACATTGAGGGCACGCACCTTGCGAATCTGTTCAGCCAGCTCCTTGCTTGACGTTTTGGTACCGCCCTTAAGGTTCCAAGTGTCGGGATTCGAGCAGAAGAGGCAGCGCATGGCACAACCTTGTACGAACACGAGGAACCTAAGAAGAACACAGAAGTGAAAGGCGAGCAATGTAGAGCAGCACGACAGTGGCACAGCGAAGGCGCATGCGCATGCTGACAAGGTCATTTAAGGGACCTCCCTAACGCTGTTTTAAGTCCTGCTATGGAATAGGTTACGACTGAAGTCCTGCTATGGAATAGGTTACGACTGCTCCTCAAACCGCATGATGGGGTGCACTGATGTGCCACGCGTGGCTGCCCATCGCCTACACAGATCTATAGTGGAGAGCAGTGTCGCATTGGGACATTTGCTATCTGCAATCTTGGTCGAGCTGGATAGACGTGGACATCACCCGTGATGCCAGGTTTCGTAGTGCGAAGGCGTGAGCAATGCATGCTGGTCCTAGCTAGCAAGGGAACACCTTCCAATCACGTTTGCGCGCAAGCATATAGAAGCCATGCATCAGAAATCTAAACAACCCATCATGTAACGGAAGGGTGCTGGAGAAGGTCTGAACTGCAGCGTACCCCTGAGTGTGCTCTGGTTCAGGCTGCCTATCGCCCTCCGGTGAACCAAGTTTTCGAATTGCCCAGACCTTTTGCAGGAGGCCCATAATTGCCACGAATGGCAACCCTGGTCACTCGATGCACGCACAAGTCCCGTCACGCCCACTCACCGGACGCCTGGTCCGTCCACAGCGCTGAAAGATTCCGTCGAATGGACATTACCGAAAACCTCCTCGATATCGGAGTTATCCTTACGCTCATAGTGCGGCAGCTCAACAGCATAGCGCGTCTGGAGCTGCGGATGAAGGTGCGGGATATCCTCCACGTGGGATGGAGCCACATATTTGCGCTGAAGGCTCGAGCCCCAGACAGCGTTAGGACGCATATGCGGCGATACTGCAGAGGTACGTGCTCGACATCGCTGCAGGGCGACGCCGGAAGCAGGAAGCCCTGTCGCGCAAGAAGCTGCAATAGCTCGCGGCATGATATGTAAAAGCCACGGGCTGCAGGCGCTTAACATAGGAGCAAGATGAAGCCTGGCATAGAGTGAAGCTAATCGTATCGAGGCCGCTGTTTAACTAGCTATCAAGCTCCCTATGTTGTTGTATCAGTCAATAATGTAAGGAAAGACACAAACCGGGAGGAGCAGTGCTTAACAAGTCTTAATCCTTAAGTCGTAGGATGGATTTGTGTGGCTTAAGGCGTTGCATGAATTATATCTGTAGTTAGAATGCTCCCTAGAGTTGTTATAGAGAACCAAATTCCGGGATGAGTTATAAACGCACTCACGTCAATCCCGACAATCCGGACCCTTGTTGCATGAGCATGCCCGTACAATTGGTCAGCAGCAGACTCAGCACCCGCCACCTTCGCGCCTTACGAACGCTGCAAAAAATGCATTGATAGTTTATGTATAGGTCTACAACATCACGAAACACGAACGGCCTCAACGCTTCCACCGCCGGTCTGCCTACCAAACAGACGCCTTCCAGCGTTCCAGAAACATTATGCCAACTTGCATCATTTTGTTGGTGAGGCTTACTGTTAACCATTTGACTATGGCCCAGTTTGGGTTTGGTTTGATTACGTCGACGCGCATGCACGAGGACCTATGAGAATGCATGGATCCTCCAATCGCCAGGAACAATTACAAACCCATAACAAACCCATTACCTAGCCTATTGTTGATCGTACCATGGTCACTAGGGTTACAAGCTTACAACCCATATGCACGCACGGTACCTGTAACGTGCAAGGACCCGTTACATACATTTGTATGGATGTTCCATGGGGTTCAAGGCAGGCAACGGCCTGTTACGCTTATGCCCGCTATGATGTCTGCCGTACATCGGATGTTCCATAAGGTTTGGGGTCCTAGTCCTTGCACGTTACAGCTGACCCTTGTCAACCCGCCCTGACCCGCCGCGTGGCACCCCATACGGCTTGTAGGATGAATAACCGAAAGCCGAAAACGTCCATGGACACGCATAGCCCTCCGCTACAGATTACTGGACGGTACTGGCTGGAATGCAGGCCCTAACAAGTTGATTAATGAGGAGATGCTGCCTAGGTGCGGTACCACAACAAGCGACCAGAAAGCTTGGTCGCTTGTTGGGTTGAGCCCACTCATTGTTATATAAGCGGCCCGAGCAGGGGGAAGTGGACGATTAAGCGCGGCTCGGGGGGCGGCCAGGTGCTCCCTGCTGCTCCCAAACGCCACCAGCGTCTAAGGTTACCTCCCCTCCCCTTCACGCGGGTTTAAGATCGCTGTTAGGTTACAGCAGCTCAGGTGTGAGGGCTCGGAATGTTCCTGGGTTTCGTCCCTCTGGTTACCTTCGTACTCCTGCGCCAACGAATGACAGTTGCGTCGTTAACGCAAATGCACGTATCACAGGTTTACTATTTTTATACACATAGGTTTTATCCTGATCGATCCGTCTCGCGCGCTCTCACGGCCAAACGCTGGCATCCTACGTGCACTGACAATAGTTTGAGGAGGTCCCTAAGCTGTTGTAGTAGCTCTCGCTGTCTCAACTGTAGTTAGGCAGGAAGCTGCCAACTAACTTACTTAGCTCAGTTTGGAGTTCTTGAAAACTGGGTTGCGGGGCATCTACACCCGCTGAAGCGGCAGTTACGCCGGGCATTACGCGCTCAGCTGCGGCGCAAAGCAATAGCAAACCACTTGAGGACTGGACTGCGCAGGTATAGTGGTGGTGTTAGCCTCGGTTCCAGGAGTTTTTGTGGCAGGTGGCTCTTTTTGGTTCCTTCAGCTCCTTAGTGCCCCAAGTATATCGTCTTCAATTATTATACGGGATTGAAAGCTCCGTATTTCTGAGCGGGACTCACAGTCGTCGGAAGGAACACGGAAGGGACGCCGGGGCCGCATGTGTTATACCGGTACGCGGAGGTCAGAAGGCTTTAATCGGGACATGGACTGGAATTTGCAGGATGTGGAGGACTGGTTTGGTACGTTGGCCCCTGATGTGCACAAGTACCGTGCCATGCTGCTTCCCGAAAAGGGCCGCATGGTGTCCGAGTGGAGCGAACAGGCAAGGCGCGGTTCATAAGACACTATAATAGCACAGGAAAACATGATTAACAGTTCCATTTGGCTCGGAATGAAGCTACTAAGCAATACTGCCTGTTTTTTGCATAATGATGCGTTGGATTCGATTGGGGAGGGTTGCGTCATTGGGATGTAACGAAGAAGCCATGGGGCGGGCCCATGGGGGCGGATCCGTGTAGTTTTTCGTTGCGAAACCCGGACCTGCTTTGAGCGCGGCCAGGACACCATCTGCACGAAATCACCACGCTCGCCCGTCGCCTCAGTAGCCTACCGCCTTGCTTGGCCCGTGTGCTCGCAGTACCTGCTGAGCAAGGGCATTGCAGCGGTCGACACCGCACGACTGCTGGCCTACCGCGATGGAGCTGTTTCGACGGCATTAAAGTCAAAAGTCACTTTCGCAGCAACCAGTGATGGCTTGGTCACCGAAGCCGTGGGCGTGCCCATGGTTGCCAACGGCACCCCACCGCCCCTGGAAGAGGCGGCAGAGGAGCCAGCGGCAGAGGCGCCAGCGGCGGAGGCACCACGCCAGCCCGTCCTGCCTGGCTCCTTCGACATGACGTTTGCGATTGCTGCTCCATACATCACTCCGGCCAAGGTCAAGCGGAACCTGGCGGGCGTACCCAAGCGGGCATACCACCCGTACGAAGACGAGGAGGAGGGGAAGCCCAAGGGGACGCAAGCCGGGCACCAAGCTGCGCTGGTGAGTCGTAAGCGTGTACTGTTGTCTCCTGCTGCACCTCTTTCACGTGGAGGCCTGCAAGCTCTCCCCTAGCATTGTGGGGTCCGTCACCCCTCCCCTAGTGTTGTGGGGTCCGTCACCCCTCCCCTAGTGTTGTGGGGTCCGTCACCCCTCCCGGCTGGTCTCGGCTGCTGTCTGGCTGAGCGAACGTAGTTTCCGCCTCCTAGCTTGGAGGGCCCCATGCTTCTCACCCGCTGAACATTTGTCACGCCCTCCGGAGCCACATCATTTCGTCGGTGGCGCTCCCTTACAAGCTGAGCCTCTCCCGCCGCCACCCTTCTCCTGCGTCCCCCCGAAAGCCGCACCCACATGCGCCTATCCGCCCCTGCATCTCTATCCGCCCGTGCATCTCTATCCACCCTTGCATCTCTATCCACCCGTGCACCTGGGCGGTCCGCCTCCAGGTTGACTGCGGCGATGCCCCCCCTGGAGGGGCGGGGGAGAGGGCGCCGGAGCAGGGGGAGGAGGAGGACGGCGAAGGCGAGGGCGGCGACGCAGCAGACTCCTGCGACGTGGTTTCGGAGGAGGGCGGCGGCCTGGTGGATGTGTGGTCGGTTCGGGGCTTCCACAGCCTTGCGGTGCTGGCTCGAGGGCCCAGTCAGCGAGTGTACCTGGCAAGAGAGCGGGTCAGCGGGGACACCTTCGCTGTCAAGGTGCGGGCTCTGCGGGCGGGTCTGGCCGCAATGTTGTATGGGGTGTGGGGAAATTGCAGGCGGTGCTTTTAGGGTTTTTGACGCGCCGAACAGAGCGTGTCAAAAAGGAGCTGAGCTCCCGAACGCCGTACCTTCGGGGGCATCTCAGTTCCTATGCGTACAGGGAAGCAGCCTCTGGAAGCCAGAAGCCAAGGACGCGAGAGGATCGCATCGTTGGGGGGGTTGGAGGCGTCGTGCATCGTGTTCCGTCTGTTTCCGGCCGCTGGCGCGGGGCCGTGGGACCCGATCACCTTGCTCCTCCCTTCTAAAAGCCGCAAACCAGCGTCGCGGTTGCTGCCCTGGTCGCCTGAAGCAAACTGGTCTCCCAACCCGCACCCGCACCCGCACCCGCAGGTTCTGCGGAAGAGCGACCTGGCCCGCAAGAACGTCCTGCACTCCGCCCTCGCGGACGGCCGCAAGTCCCCGGCCCTGCAGCCCAACCCCTTTGTGGCTCAGCTGGTGCGGGCATTCAGCTCCAGGGGGGGCGACTACGTGTACCTGGTGATGGAGTACATGCGGGGGGGCAACTGCCTCAGGTGCGGCCGGGGAGTGGGGCGGAGAGATGGTGGAATGATTCTGGTTATGGTTGGTGGTTAACGGTTGCGGTACGGGTGCAGCCCCAGACGAGTTTCACCAGAGGCGACCCGACCAAAAGCGCCTCCCGAGTCCGGACATCGCACGCTCTGTCCAGAGCCAGCCACACCCCCTCCCTGGATCCCGAACAAATTCCTCCGAAGCGTCACCCCCGCCCGCCGCATTCCGCCACCTCCATCACCGCCCACATTGGTCAATAGAAGCTGCCGCCCCCCGACCTGCCACCCCCCGACCTGCCGCCCCCCGACCTGCCACTCCTCGACCTGCCACCCCCCGACCTGCCACTCCTCGACCTGCCACCCCCCAGGCTGGTGGGGATGTTGGGCGGGCTGGAGGAGGCGGTTGCTCGGCAGTACGTCGCAGAGGCGGTGCTGGCGCTGGAGTACTGTCACTCGCAGGTGGTGGGAGGGCGGAAGGGGGGGGTGGGGGTCGTTGGCGAGAGAGCTGCAGCAAGTTCCGGGTCTGCTAAGGTTTTCCAGGGCCGGCCTCTGCCTCGGTTTCCTTTCCGCCTCTACCTCGTCGGTCTTCAGGCCAGGACAAGTATACCACGCTGTGTCGCTCCCTACGAGTTGCCGGCCTCTGCCCTTCCATGCCACCTTTCATGCCACCTGTCCTGCCGCCTTGAGACCCTCGCCCCAGAGGCTACTGCCTCCTCTTGAACCCTCGCCCCAGAGGCTACTGCCTCCTCTTGCACCCTCGCCCCAGAGGCTACTCTTGGGCCCTAAGCCAGCACTAGCTGAGATGCCGCTGCTTGCTGCGTGCCGCCGCATCCTCTCAGGGCATTGTCCATGGGGACCTCAAGCCACACAGCCTGCTGGTGTCAGACCTGGTGCGTAGGCGTTACTCCGGGTGGTTGAAGCGGTTGGTGGGGAGCATGTCGTATGACCTGCAGGATCACCTGGGGCGGCACGGGGCGACACGAGTTTGGATGGAATGAGGCAGGCGAATGAGGGGCTGCAGGACCGGAGGGCGGGGAGGACCGAGTGCCGGGCCAGGTGGTTCCATCCGTACGGGGCCCTGGCGTAGGGGCGGGGTGCTGCTACCCTCGACCTCTCGCGGCGCTCTCGGCCTCTCTCGGCTGTCTCGGCTCTCCCGGCGCTCTCGGCCTCTCTCAGCTCGCATGGACATAAATCCTAAACCCTAAACCCTGCTACCCTCGACTTTTCTTGGCTCGCTCTCGGCTCTCTCGGACACACGCACCTTAGAACCGCGCCGTGCGGTTGAAGCCTGCCGTATCGGGCCCACCAAGCCAGCTGCCGTATCGGGCCCACCAAGCCAGCTGCCGTATCGGGCCCACCAAGCCAGCTGCCGTATCGGGCCCACCAAGCCAGCTGCCGTATCGGGGCCACTAAGCCAGCTGCTTGTGCTTCCCGCAGGGCCACGTGAAGCTCTCGGACTACGGCCAGACCCGCATGCAGCCCAACGGCACATCCGACGGGGCGGAGCGGGACAGCGCGCGCGGGCCACGGCAGGATGGCGACGACAGGTGGGGGCGGCTGCCGCAGCAGGGCCTTATGGCGGCGTCGTTTGGGTCGTGCGGCACGTCCGCCGCACCTCCCCGCCCTGCCTTTGCGCCCCCCTGAATGCGGTTTCCCCGCTCTCCCTCCCTCGTACACCCTTCCAGCACACCGAGTGTTCCCCGCCCTTCCGGAAACGGCTCTGCGGCCGCGGTCGCCTCCAAGCCGGAACCGGACACGCTCTCGAGGCCCTCCTCAGCCGCGTGTACGGGCGGCGCCGCGAAGTCCGTGCACCCCTCCGGCTTGGCTCCCAACCGCGACCCACATCAGCCACATTCCCGACCCACATCGGCCACGTCCTCTGCAGCCGCGGGAGCAGGTCCGGCTGGCGGCAGTCGGGTCCAGAGCAGCAGAAGCAGCAGCAGCAGCAGCAGCAGAAGCAGCAGCAGAATCAGAAGCAGGCAGACCAGCGGGCGTGCAGGGGCCAGCGGCACTGGCACCAGTGGCGGCGGTGTCGCGGCTGGCGGGCAGAGCGGCGATGGCCGCAGCAGTGGCGGCGGAAGGGGGCGGACCGTCGTGCCGCCCCAGTCGCCGGGCGATGCAGGACTGCCGTTGGGACCGACGCCGGAGGCGCCTGGGAAGCAAACGTCTGGGCAGCAAACGTCTGGTCAGCAAACGTCTGGTCAGCAACCACCTTCGCCTGGACAACAGCAGCAGCAGGTGCGAGTGGGCCAGCTAGGGCGGGGACGAGGTTGCGGGTGCCGCAATTCGCCGTACCGTATGGGTTTGACGATGTAATGAATCGTGCAGGCGCTGCTGTTTTTATTGCTAAAACGTGTTGTTGTGATCATAACATCATATGCTCAGACGGTGCCGTTCAGGCCGGGTGCTGCCCGCCGTTATGTTCTCAGGACGCGCCGGCGATGGATCAGCAGGAACTGCACCAGGGGCAGCAGGGGCAGGCGGAGGAGCAGGCGGAGGAGCAGCAGGGGCAGGCGGAGGTGCAGGCGGAGGAGCAGCAGGGGCAGCAGGGGCAGGCGGAGGTGCAGGCGGAGGAGCAGCAGGGGCAGCAGGGGCAGGCGGAGGTGCAGGCGGAGGAGCAGCAGGGGCTGCAGGGGCAGGCGGAGGTGCAGGCGGAGGTGCAGGCGGAGGGGCAGCAGGCCGCGCTCCCGGTCGCCCCCGACTGCCTTCACGGCTACACGGCTCCGGAGCTGCTGCAGGGCGCGGCTGACCCCGGGCCCGAGGTGGACTGGTGGGCGCTTGGGGCCGTCCTGTTCGAGCTATCGACGGGTGAGCAGCGTACCTGGGAGGGGTCGGAGCGACTGAGAGCGCCGGGCTGGCATGCTGCTTGTTAGGGCCGAGGCCGGGGGCACGAATGACAGGCTTTGGGGTTTAAATAGGTGAATCAGGGTTTTAGGGTTTAAGGGGTAAATCAGGCAAGAGGTAAGCTGCCCAGCAACGGTGCGATGCATGCTCCCGTCCGCCCCACCCAGGCAAGCCGCCCTTCACCGCCGACACGCCCGAAGCCACCGCCGCCAACATCACGGCTCGCCGGCTGGCCTGGCCGGAGGGGGACGCCACGTCGCCCGAGTGCCGCGACCTGGTGCAGCAGCTGCTGAGCCCCAACCCCCGCGAGCGCCTGGGGTGCAGGTGCGGGGCGGCGGGGCGGCAGGGTGGTCGGGTGGTCGGGTGGTCGGGTGGTTCGAGGGAAACCCGTGGATGTCCGAAAAACCGTTTGAAACAGAAGTTTTGAGATGCATGCTGGAGAACTGGGTCGGGGATACTAAAGCTGAAGGTCGAAATATGACCTTTAGCGTCTAAACTATAGCGGCTACGGCGAGACGAAAAGAAGCGAGGACCCCACGCGACGCACGGAAAGTTTTCGCAGAATCGGTTTTGGGCGCTAGCAGGAAAACTGTGGGAGTTGGTGCGCTATGGGAGAGCGGCCATCGCGGTCCGGTCCCAGTCCCAGTCGGGTGGTGGGGTGGTGGGGTGGTGCTGAGGAGTCCCAGTCGAGTGGTGGGGTATTGGGGTGGTGCTGAGGGCACGACGGGCGCGGAGGGGGTAGGGCGCCCCTCACGTGGGTGCTGCAGGGAACCTGGGTTACTGCTGCGGCGCTGCTGCCCTCAAAATATACTTTCCTGTCTACCAACGACGGACGATGCAGTTTTGCAGTAGTCTGGGCATCAAACGTCTGGGCAGCAACCACTCCCCCTTCCCCTCCCCCTTCCCCTCCCCCACCTCCCCACCCTCTTCCTTCCCCTCCACCCTCCCGCATCCACGGGTCTTCCTCGAACCCCCCTCCCGCAGGGGTGCTGCCGAGATCAAGGCGCACCCCTGGTTCCGCGATCTTGACTGGGCGGCGCTGGAGGGCCTCAAGGGGCTCCTCCCTGGAGACCTCCAGGGGCCCTCGCCCACAGATCCTGTCGCCGAGCCCAACCCGGCCTTCTCGTAAGTATGGCTTCACGGGGATGCAGAATCTGCTCCTTCGTCATTTTACTGCGGGCTTATTCGTTTACTATGCCGTGTGCGGGCTGGGGCAGGGTTTTCTCCCCCTTCCGTGTTAGTGACTTCCCTCGAGGGCTGGTGCCCTGCGTTGCCCGCCACCCATGGTACACATTGCCGGCTGTTTGGAGCAGGCGAGACGGGGATGTCGTGCGTCTTCTCCCATCGTCCTCCGCCTTATCATGCTGTGCCTTACCGCGCTGTGCCTTTCTGTGCCATGCTGTGCTGTGCTGTGCTGTGCCGTGCTGTGCTGTGCTGTGCCGTGCCGTGCCGTGCTGTGCTGCGCCCCCTCAGGTTTGACTGCGTGCCGCTGCCTCACGTGGGGGGGATTGCGGGCGCCGCCCGGCGCAGCGCTCCCTCCTCGGGGCTTGAGGACCTGGACAGCGTGCTGCGTGGCTCAGTGGTGCCGCAGATGACGGAGCAGGGCGCCTGGCCGGGGAGGACCCCCAGCAGCAGCCAGGGAGGCGCAGCAGCACTAGCAGCAGGCGCAGCAGGCGGAAGTGGTGGGGGAGGAGCAAGCGGAGGAGGGGCAGGAGGAAGCGGAGGCGGTGGGCGGGGGTCGGCTCCAGGGAGCAGGCCGCCCAGCGGTCCGGTGGGCGACAGCTCGCGGGTGAGCCAGCGGGGGGGGGGGTATAAAAGGGGGGCTGGCTGGGGTGGGGGTTGATAGGAAATCCGTGGGCGGCGAACCGGGCTGGGCAGAGGGCTATATACCGCATCTGCACCCGCTTGGGGCGTCGCCATCTTACTTGCGTTTCCTGTACCTCCGCAGCAAAATGTCTGACCATAGTCCTGCATTCCACAACGCGTGGACGACTTAGTTGTTGTGCAGTGTTCCGACTGCGACTGCGCTGCGCCCTTTGTCTCGCTGGCTTGCCGGGAGCTTGCAGGCGGGGCTTCGGAGCCGCGACGCGACCGGGGATTGTCGGGACGCCGCGCAGCGGCCGCTGTCCGGCGGGGTGCAGGGCGAGGGGGCCGACCCGCCTGCCGCAGCTGCGACCGCCAGCCTGGGGGCGGTGAGGCCATCCGCAGACGGCCAGGGGCGGCCCCCAAAGCTGAGCGAGGCAGGGCAGGGCACCGCTGCCTAGCCGCACATCACGCGGCGCTGCGGGTGGGGGTGAGGGTGAGGTGCGCCGATGTGGAAGTCGTCGGACCGGGTCTGGAAGGAAACGTGTTCCCCAAGGCGCCAAGCCGCTCCAGGTTCCGAAGCGTCGCATCCGGCCTCCCAGCTGGTGGTGGAGGATACGGAGTTACCGCGGACGAGAGGGGGGTACTGTAGGGCGTGTGGATTGCTCTGGGTGTTTTGTTGTTTCGAGGCGCCGTGGTGTGTCCCCGGGGACAGCGAGGGGCCACCTAACGGTGATCCAGCACTGGCCGGATGTGGAGGATGTGGATGCACGGGCACATGCGCGCGCGTGATTGCGTGCAGCCTCAGTGGCCAGGCGACACCGTGATGTGGGGGCAGCTTTTACAGCGGATGCGCGGTTGCTTTTGGAACCAATATCCTGCGACAACACCAGTAACGCGAACAATTTGGTTGTCATACTTTACAGTCGGTGGATGTGGATGGAAACAGTCGATGTTAGGTATGGTATGCCAAGCACGGTGTGACCACCGCTGTGGCGCAAGAAAACGGGGCAAGGCGAGAGTGGCAGCACTATGCTGCGGGACCAGTCATGACCCATTTGAAGTAATTTGGAACATTTATACCCTCTCCCCCCCTCGGTTTGTCGGCCGTGGATTCGCGGATTCTCTTATAACCCCCCAAAGATTGTGTCCGTGAGTGAAGGCTTTCGGGCCTCCCTCAGACAAGTTATCGCGCACAAAAACATCCGTACGGCCGCAACGAACCGCCCATCTCGTCCATCAAAAGCTAACACCTGGCGATACGCCCGGCTATACGTTTCAAGGTCTGGAGCCCACTGTAACGAATAGTAACTGGCAGCCGAACCAAAGGCCACGAGTCCAAACATTCGGGGAGCATCGGCAGCTCCCGTGAGGTGAAGCCAGGAAGCGCGCATGCCATGAGCTGCCCCCAGCCGGCAGTTGCTCGTCCAGTCCGTTGGTCGTGAATACGGGAGCGGCAACCGCCGGCACACGGGAACCTGCAGGACGTGCGCCATCAACCGCTACCGTACACCTTGCATAAGTGCAATTCGTGATGGTCCTACTACCGTACCACACCACCACCACCACCACCACCACACTCGTAAATACGGTGGCATAAGCTATTAAGCTTGCCGTACAACGCACGCGGTGTTGACAGCGACGGCACTGATGGCCGCCGCCAGCGGCCCCCCAGTGCCAGCGCAACACCCAACCAGCTTCGCTCGGCCTCCAAGGCCAGCCCTCCTGTCAACACCACCAGCTACCACAGTCCTGCCGCTTCTCTCCTGCAAATTCACCGGCTATACCTGCCTCACCGGGTCTCCCTTTTACCCCACCACAACCACTGGTGTGCGCCGGCGCTCTCGCGCCCCTCACCCGCCGGCGCTCTCGCGCCCCTGATCCCCGGCTGCCGTCCCGCCGCCTCCCGCCACCGCCATCACCACCCGGAGCTCCTCCTCGGCGCTCATCCTGCCGCCACCGGAGCCAGCGGAGGCCTTGGATGCCCCGTTGCCTCCGGCCCCCCCCGGGCGACCCTCCGACCCGGGGTCGGCCACCGCAAAGTCCTCCTCCGCTAGCCGCTTCCACCTGCCGTTGCGGGTCGGTGCAGGAATGGACTTAAAAAATAAGAAGTCATAAAGGGGGTAAAGTGGAGAGCCCTGAGGTGCCAGCCAGTGCATCATTTAATGCGTTTCTCAGCCATCGCTGACCGTAGAGAGGTTTTGCTTCGAATGCAGGGGTTTAGAAGGGGCTGGCGGTCAGGCCAAAGGATGCATAGCCCGGAATGATGCGACGAGGAGGGGATGTACTTTCATAGGGTTTCAATGGGAATCACACCCCGCGGCAGCGACCCACCGGAAGGAGCAGCCCTGCAGCCAGGAGGGCAGCACCACCGCCTTGCCGTGATTGCGAGCCATGTGCACCTGGCAGGGGGGCGGACGGGGGGGCGAAGGGGAAGGAAGGCGGCGCGGGACGGGCGGCTAAAGGAAAGAGCGCGACTAAGCGACATTGCAGCCGTGCAATTGCGGGAGGGGGAGTGGTGTCGATGTGGGGCTGGCGGCGCACATCTTTGCAGGCGCAGAGCGTCTGCGCCGGCACGCACGTCGTACATCACCGCCATGTCGTACATCGACGCCGTGTCGTACATCATCGCCGTGTCGTACCTTTTCCGTGCCGCCGGCCGCCGCCACCACATGCGTCGTGATGTCCGGGTCGTAGGTGTTCAGGCAGGATGCGCCCAGACCCTCCGCCAGCTGCCAGAGCGGTTCCAAGTGGGGGCTCCTGTCCTGCGGGGCGGCAGGAGGGTGCGGGGCGGCAGGAGGGGGCGGGGGGCCAGGAGGGGCCGGGGCGGCAGGAGGGGGCGGGCAGTGCTTCGTGGGGGGGCCGCCGCACTGGCAGGAGCTCACGGGGTATCTTTCTGTGCCCTCCACACCGCTGTTATGCAATCACCCACCACCGCGGCTCCAAGAGCCTCCCCCCCCCCGACGACCCGTGCAGCAGAGCAGCGGCCCCCTACCCACCCAACCTATGACGTATAGCCGGGTCTTCTCGCTACCCACCCAACCTATGAAGTGTAATAGGGTGTTCTCGCTACCCTTCCAACATATGAAGTGTGACCGGGTCTCTACCCAGTCAGCCAGCCAGCCAGCCGACGACCCACCTGCGGCCAGCACCTGCTGAAGGTGACGTGGCAGCCCTGTCGCAGCCGGGAGGGTCCATCAGGACGAGCATGAGGGTCAACCAGGACGAGCAGGAGGGCCCGCAGGACGAGCAGGAGGGCCCACAGGACGAGCAGGAGGGTCACCAGGACGAGCAGGAGGGTCACCAGGACGAGCAGAAAGGGTCAACCAGGACGAGCAGGTACAAAGTCTGCCAACGTACAGGCTGCTCCACTGCCCGGATAGGTCCCCCCCCCCCACTGAGTCCGGCTCACACGCACAAAGCCAACCCCGCGGCAAATTGACTCGCAAACCCCGGCCCCCCCGCCCCCCCGGGCCGTACCTTGAGTATCCTCCCCCGCTGCTCGGCCAGGATGTCCCGCACGTCCCGTACCTCCAGGGGGGGCAGCGAGGGGTCGTCCCGCGAGAAGAAGCTGGTGGGGTTGGGGTGAGAGTGGGGTTGGGGGTTGGGGGTTGCGGCCGACGGGTTTTGGGAAGCGGGGAGGTTGGTGTGCGTGTGTGGGGGGGGGGTGACAACGTAAGTAGGGGGGGGGCAGGCATGTTGGCGCTGTGCTGGCAGGATCAAGGGAGGGCGCGAAGCACGTGACGCCACCCTCGAACCGTGTCGTGACCTGACCAAAGGGACCTGCCGGCCCCAGCCCCGAAACCCTCCTGCTGCCGCCGCCTCCGAGCTCTCAGTCCCTTCCCCCCAACAGCTGCCAACAGCTTCTCCCCCTTACAACTGCTACCACCACCACCACCACCACCAGCTCACCGCGCGTGCACGGCCCGCAGCACTCGCATGTGGGTCGCAAGCGCCCCGTCAGTGGCACTCTCGTCGCAGCCCTGCGGCAGTCACAGGGGGCCAACACGTCACAGGGGGGCCAACACGTCACAGGGGGGCCAACACGCCACATCGTCACATTGAGATACGTGTCAAGGTGTGCTATTCGTCTTCTACTCGCTTCGGGCACTCTGCACGTGTACAGTAAAGTTGTACCGGTGCTCCCACCCAGGCAAATCACGGCACGCAGCAGCAGCCCTTCGCCCGTCCTGCTAAGGCTCGCCCCAGCCTCCCTGGGGGCATCCCTGGACCCATGCGCCCCAGCCTCCCTGGACCCACGCGCCCCAGCCTCCCTGGACCCATGCGCCCCAGCCTCCCTGGGGGCGTCCCTGGACCCATGCGCCCGTACCTGCGCCAGCAGGGCGGTGCCATCCGCCCGCCACTTGCGCAGGTCGGAGGGGAAGAAGTGGTAGCGCTCGATCTGCGAGACAGCGGGGGAGGGGTTGAGGGGGCAAGGGGTGGGGGAAGGGCGAGATGTAGTAGTAAAACACACCTGAACCTTGGCACACCAAAGGCACGGAAGCCGTGACACGACTAAGTCTGCCGTCTTCAGCTTGTCGGCTTCAGTCTGCCGGCTTCAGCCTGCCCGCAAGCCCCTCCCGCCCGATGTTGAGGAGCAGTCAGCGGGGGCGCCCGCGAGCGCACCTGCAGCAGGTTGCGCCTGTGACCGGGCCAAACCACCTCGGTGTCGTCCAGGATCAGCGCCAGCTCGTCCGCAGACCTGTCGGTTGGCAGTTATTCGGTTAAAGTGCCAGGATACGGTTGGGAGCCCAGCGCGGCCAGTGGCTTGCGCTTTGGTGGACGCAGCCTGTACGGCGCAGAGCGCGGGGGGGCGCACGCCCTAGCCCTTGTCCCCCTCCCTGGACCCACAGGAGTACGTCCAGGTGTTTGGCGGTGGTGGTGGTGGAGTGGTCCTTCGCGATCACCGAGGAGAAGAGGCGGCCGGTGGGGTCCAGCAGCCTGAAGGGTGGCGGGACGGGGCGGGGGTCGGGTTGGATTAGGTGGGTGGTGGGAAGTGGCGCCGACGGAGACGTGACGCTGCGGGGATGCCGGTACACCGAATATGCCGGTACTATGCCGGTACTATGCCGGTACTATGCCGGTACTATGCCGGTACTATGCCGGTACTATGCCGGTACTATGCTGGTACTATGCCGGTACTATACCGGTACTATACCGGTACTATGCCGGTACTATGCGGGTACTATGCCGGTACTATGCCGTACTGTGCCGGTACTATGCCGTACTGTGCCGGTACTATGCCGTACTATGCGGGTACTATGCCGGTACTATGCGGGTACTATGCCGGTACTATGCCGGTACTATGCGGGTTCTATGCCAGTACTATGCCGGTACTATGCCGGTACACCAAGTGTACCTCAGAAGGCACCCACTGGGCCCGGCCATGCCGCTGCAGGCAGCTCTTGTAGCAGGGCGGGACGGAGGTGAGCAGGGGTCCCCAATGCTAGGATACCGGCAGCTCCACCCAAAAAACACACGAGCCGTCCCTACACCCGCCCCGGGTAGGGTTTCCCTCGTGCCCCGCCGGCCCCTCCCCCCGGGCCTTACTTCCGGACCTCCGCCGCGTACGTCTTGTCGCCCATGGTGTATATGTGCATCTCGTAGCTGCCCCGGAGGCCCTGGGGGGGAGGAGGAAGGGTGGAAGGGGGGCGCGTGGGCCGGGTATTCGCAGGGAGTAATCGCAGACCTCTGGACACGGCGGGTCGTGGGCAGGTGCCACTGGGCGCGCCACCTCAGCCGGGCCCCTCCCTCGCCTCCTCCCCTCCCCTCCCCCGCCTCCTCCCCTCCCCTCCCCCCTCCTCCCCTCCCCTCCCCCGCCTCCTCCCCTCCCCTCCCCTGCCTCCTCCCCTCCCCTCCCCCGCCTCCTCCCCTCCCCTCCCCTGCCTCCTCCCCTCCCCTCCCCTGCCTCCTCCCCTCCCCTCACCTGCCTCCTCCCCTCCCCTCCCCCGCCTCCTCCCCTCCCCTCCCCTGCCTCCTCCCCTCCCCTCCCCTGCCTCCTCCCCTCCCCTCCCCCGCCTCCTCCCCTCCCCTCCCCCGCCTCCTCCCCTGCCGCTCCCTGCCTCCTCCCCTCCCCTCCCCTCCCTCGCCTCCTCTCCTCCCCTCCCCCGCCTCCTCCCCTCCCCTCCCCTGCCTCCTCCCCTCCCCTCCCCCGCCTCCTCCCCTCCCCTCCCCCGCCTCCTCCCCTGCCGCTCCCCTGCCTCCTCCCCTCCCCTCACCTGCCTCCTCCCCTCCCCTCCCCCGCCTCCTCCCCTCCCCTCCCCCGCCTCCTCCCCTGCCGCTCCCCTGCCTCCTCCCCTCCCCTCCCCCGCCTCCTCCCCTGCCGCTCCCCTGCCTCCTCCCCTCCCCTCACCTGCCTCCTCCCCTCCCCTCCCCCGCCTCCTCCCCTCCCCTCCCCCGCCTCCTCCCCTGCCGCTCCCCTGCCTCCTCCCCTCCCCTCACCTCCAAGAATTCAAACACGCCCGGTCTCAGTTTGGTCCAGAGCTTGTTGTCCGCCAGTCGGTGCAGCAGGCGGCGCGGGCCTAGGTTGGCCTCCTAGCGGCAGGAGGGGGCGGGGCAGGGGGGCGAGGAGCGGTGAGGGCGGCAGGGGGGGGGGAGGAGCGGTGAGGGCGGCAGGGGGGTTACAGGGCGGCAGGGGGGGGAGGAGCGGTGAGGGGGGCAGGGGGCCGGGGTAGCTCACTGTGTACGTGGTGCTATGAGCACCACCATGGCTCCTGCCAGCAACCACACATGCCCGCCCCGTCCCCTTCGCGACCTACCGGTTTGCCCCAGCCCCCCGATCACCACCGCTCCCTCGCTGCATCGTGCTGCCGTCTCCCCCCCCCCTTGCACGCTGCCTCGTGCTGCCGTCTCCCCCCCTTGCACGCTGCATCGTGCTGCCGTCTCCCCCCCCTTGCACGCTGCATCGTGCTGCCGTCTCCCCCCCCCTTGCATGCTGCATCGTGCTGCCGTCTCCCCCCCCTTGCACGCTGCATCGTGCTGCCGTCTCCCCCCCCCCTTGCATGCTGCATCGTGCTGCCGTCTCCCCCCCTTGCATGCTGCATCGTGCTGCCGTCTCCCCCCCCTTGCATGCTGCATCGTGCTGCCGCCTCCCCCTCCCTTGCACGCCGCCCTCTGCAATCCAGACCCGTTCCACCATACCCCGCTACGTCATATCCCCCCCGTCGAGTAACTGGCTCTCCCCCCCGGGCCGGCAAACGCCTGTTCTAAACGGTTTTTTCGGGCATCCACGGGTCTCCCTCGAAACCCCCGCCGGGCCCCCTCCCTCTCACCTCCTCCCGCTGCAGCACCTCCGCCAGCTGCGGTGCCGCGTCCTCCCCCACCTCCCCCGTGTGGACGGAGTTCAGCAGCGTGTGATCCAGATCCAGAATCAAGATGAGGCGCCGCCGGGAGATCAGCTGCGAGACCGTACCCCTGCGTCCGCAACCGCAGGTCCACCGTCGAAAGCGGCAACCAACGGACGTGCCCCGCAACCGTTGAGCCCGCCCACGCCGCTCGCTCCCTCCCTCTCCTCAGCTCCTTAGCACCGCAACCCGTGGGGGCCCTCCCCTGCCCCCCTCCCCTCCGAAACCCCTCCGCCCCGTTTCGTGTCGGAAACACGGGTTCCTCCTCTAACTCCCCTCCCCTGCCCTCCGGCCGCGACCCCGGCCGCGGGCTTCTTCCCACGGCCACCCACGGGTTCCCCCCCACAGGTTCATTTATTGTAACCCCCCCAGCGGTTCTTTTATTGTAAAACCCCCCCCAGAGGTTCTTTTATTGTAAACCCCCCAGAAGTTCTTTTATTGTAACCTCCCTAGAGGTTCTTTTATTGTAAACTCCCCAGAAGTTCTTTTATTGTAACCTCCCTAGAGGTTCTTTTATTGTAAACCCCCCAGAGGTTCTTTTATTGTAAACCCCCCAGGGGTTCTTTTATTGTAACCGCACCCCCCCCAGGCGCCGCCCCTGCCTGCCTGCGAATGCGCTCCGCCTCCTGGTTGCTGACCTCCACCTCCTTGCTGGCGTGCAGGTGCTTCAGCCGTACGACGCCGCCCTGCGGCCCGTACACAGACATGGGGGGCTCAGCGGCGAAAAACACACACGCGGGCGCAGAAGACCGCACGCAGTGAAACTGAGTGGTGCGGGTGTCGGACCCCGCCCCCACGATCCCCCCTCTACGCCTCCCCGCCACCTCCCATGCACCCCGCCCCCACGATCCCCCCTCTACGCCTCCCCGCCTCCTCCCATGCACCCCGCACCCGCATCCAGGGTGGCAGGGTGGCAGGGTGGTAGGGTGGGAGGGGCTACAGCCACTCGTCACGGCACTTCCACGCGCGATCTCGCGCGCAGGACCCTGCAGGCGCCCCCGGGTGCAGCATCATCACCGCAACACGACCCGTCCTCCGGCCCGCCATCTCCCCCCCAACCCCACCCCGTTTTCTTTCGTACGCGGGTCTTCCATTTACTACCCCCACCCCGTCGTGATACTTTTCGAACCGCATCCCGTATACAGCCGCAGCCTACAGCCGCGGCTACAGCCTACAGCCGCGGCTACAGCCTACAGCCGCAGCTACAGCCTACAGCCGCGACTACAGCCTACAGCCGCAGCCTACAGCCGCAGCCCCGCATCTGGGTACGCGGGCGCCGCACCTGGCCTCCGTCCGCTCCGCCGGAGTGGTGCTGTCGGTGACCGCCCCCGCCCCCTAGGTACTGGCCGTACTGGTCGGAATGGTCCACCGCGGCCTCCTTGCTGACTCCGCATACGCCGCACAGCCCAAACACCCAGACAGGGTGGCCACAAGCCGCGGCCGCGGCGGCCGCGGCGGCAGCTCTGCCGCCCCCACCACCACCGCCCCGGGAGCCAGAGGCGCCACCGAGGTTGCCGCTGGGCTCTTGCACGTCGCTGAACTTGACCACGCGCTGGCGCTTCGCTGGGCGGGCTTCGATGCCTGCGCGTGTCGGCGGTGAAAAAGCGTCTGCCATGGCACCGTGCGCTGTGCGGTGCGTGCTGTGGAGGCCCAGGAACAGGTCGGCGATTGCGTGCAATGGGGCGCAGAGCCACGGGTAGGCTGGTTGCAGGGGAGCGAAGGCTGGTGCGTGAGATGTGCGGCCCGAGTGCGCGTTTCCACAGCCGTGCACGCTCTTGCGCGGCACTGCATAGCATTTTATATCTGCTCACCAGCTTCCTTCTCAAGCGCTTCCACTTCTGTAAATCCTTCATCTCCTAACTCATCCAAGTCAACCTCTGAGCTGGAACCCGAGTTCCCGCCCTCCGCATCTCGATCGGGTTCGGAGGCGTTATCTTCTGCAGGCTGCAAGTGCCAACAAGAAATTAAACGACTAGGCAAGTAGTAAATCCTGCAATAAGTGGGTGGACCGCCTACCGCTATAACCTCTTCCTCGTCCCCAAAGTCATCGAAAGCGGCGGCAAGCGCATCATCTAAGCTTTCACCAGGTGATTCCACTTCTGACATTATATCTATGTGGCGAGTGCATAGATGCAAGGCAGTAAGGAAAACTCCGGCGAACTGGTTCACCTACACAACGATACCGTGTCGTCACGGTAAGATAGGCTAGTCCCGAAGTTGTTGAAGTTGCGCATTGCGTTTGTATTCTCGCGATTCCGCCCGAGCTCTATGAAACGACATGGGCTTCCCAACGGTCCCCATGCCAACTTATCAACCACCACGATTTACGGTAGGCGCAGAGCGCTACTACAATATGGCCTTCGAAGCCAGCTTGCCATGCCATGTGTACGCCACCATATGTCGTTACAGCTCTTCGGTTAATGGGCGGGCGTGGTCAATGGTATAGGGCCCGGTTTTTATAGGCATTTTTAGGGTTGTATTCGGCGTGCGTTGGCATAGACGTGCGCCCCCGTCATGGCGCGTTGATGCACGAGACCTCCGTAGTGCTTCGGAATGCGCGCTACGGAACTGAGTGGTCGGATCTGGATCTCTGGAGCCGTCCCGTTACTGCACCTCCCCGTATGAACGGGATGCATGAGCGAAGGGCCCTTTGAGGAGAGCGTGCGCAGAATGCAAAGCCGTGCAAAGCTAACGGGCGAGTCGCAATCTCGTCGGGCCACCCCCCTCCCGCTTCCGCCCGCGCAACCCACCAAAAATGACTTGACGGGTAACACCGAGAACCTCGGGCGAGCACCGTCGCCAGGGACTCAGCTGAACAAGGCATGTCCAGGGTACACGTTTCGATGCGGGTGGTTTGTTGGCCAGGACCGCCGAACAGTTACTACTACTAGTCCGAAGGAGGATAGCAGGTAGCGTAGGATATCCAATGTCACGCCTGATAGAGTGAGCGAAAAGCCCTGGCTACAGAGGTACAGCTCAACCACGTACTGCTCAATCACTTTTTTCCAACCAGCCGCCAGGGAATAAGGATAGTACAAAGGACTCAACAGACGTGGCGGACTGTTGACGTGAAGCGCCTCCACACCATCCACGCAAGGGTTCCACGCTGAAGCTCAACGCGCATCTTGGCTCGGCTCCCCGTGACAGATCGGGAGCCCGCCCCAAGCAACTGCCCCACAACACTGCCTCATTGCCCTGCCTGTATAACGAAAATCTCCACGTGATCAATTACCCAAACATGTGCGGTAATGTCCGGGGCCCGCCTGTTTCCGTGCCCTCTCAGCAGCACACCTGTGCTTCCGCAGTAGGTCATATTCCTATCGGCCAATCGAGGGGATGGAGCAAACGAAACCGTACAGTAACTGAAATCACGTGTTCAAACAAACTGAATCCTGCCAAAGTGCCAACCAAGCGCGCTTCACTGCCCCTTTTGTCCATCACACGCCCAAACTACAATGTGACATGGCACACACAACACCTCAACGTGGATCTGCAACAGTCAACTGCCCAGCGCGCATGCATACATTACTTGGACCTGAATACAAATCGGACAGCCACACAATCACGGCACATCCTGCCTTCGATCTTACCGTCCAATTTCAAAAAATGGCTTTACGGCGCCATAGCTAGCGTCAGCAGCTGTGCGTGTGAGTGTCAATGCACCGCAAAGCCGTTGTGTATGCGTGTGCTAAGGGTGCCCTTACCACGTGAGCTCGGATGGAACCGAACGAAAACCTAAAAACCGCTTGGAAAACAAGGAAATCAATATCAACTTCAGTAACGTTATAAATCCTCGTGGTCCTACCTGGGGGCGCCATCCAGCCACATTTGCATTTTGCCGAAGACCCCTCCTTGGTTTGTCAGCTGTGCATTCGCGGATCACCCTTTATCGTCCCCCTTTTTAGATGGCGGGAAATGCCCCAGGCCACTGCAACCCTCACTGCGCTGCCAGACAGACATAGCTCGGCCTCCTCACCTCCTCACCCAGATTAAACACGGTTGCGACCGGTAACCGTTCGTTCCCGCCGCCCAGAAACCAACTCAGAGCCAACGCAATAACACCTAACTCGACTCAATTGCCCACGACAGCCAGGCTGGCGATGCTTGGGCGCACGGAACGCCTCCCCAAGTCCCGCACTGAGTCCCCGCGCCTCGCCAACGCGCGCTGAGCTCCGAAACCGGCGAGTTTCAACGCTGGGGATGGATGGGATGAAGCAGCGGGGGCGCATGCGTCGGTATCATCCGCTGCGAGCCGACGACCGGGTTGGGCTGTGCCGGCGCGGGCGCCGCCGCAGCCGACGCCGAGTGCTGCAGCAGAAATAATGGCGCTGCCGGGTGGTGTTGGGAGGCACTCGTACGCGGCTGGCGTGACATCATGTACGCCGCTCTCGGCTGCGGCCGCTGTGTGGACTGCTCCGACGTCAGTTGGAACACGACCGGCTGTGTGCGCGGTTGGTGGTTCAGCGGTTGGTGGTTTAGCTGTTGGTCCTGCGGGACCTGCTGACGCTGATGGTGACGATACGGACCCATATGATCGGCATTGTGTGGCACGGCCGGCGGCGGCGGCGCCGCCACCGCGGGCTGCACAGCGCGCGCCGCCGGATGCTCTGCTGGCTGGGTTACCGCTGCCTGAGAGCGGAGGCGGAGGAAAGGCACCTGGCCCGCCGGCGGCCGTGCCACGCGCTCTTCCGGCCGCGCTACTGCTGCCTGAGAGCGGCTGTGGAGGAAGGGCACCTGCCCCGGCGGCGGCGGTGCCACGTGCTCTTCCGGCCGCGCGACCGCTGCCTGAGAGCGGCTGTGGAGGAAGGGCACCTGCTGGCGCGGCCAGGAGGACTCAGCCGCGCCTTCGGACCGCTGATGCGCCGCCCGGCCGCCGCCGCCGTCGCCAGTGGCGGCGGCTCGCGCGCCTCCCATGCTCGGGACCCCGGCCGCCACGAACATCGTTAGCGCCGCCAGGAAGGCATCCGCGTCTGCGGCGTCGAAACCCATCATATTGACATCAAGCCCCAGGCCTAGTCCTTCCCCTCGCCACCGCGGAGCTTGCGTGTGCTGGTGCGCTGCCCGCCTGGACAGCACGAAGCCCGTCCTCTGGTGCTGCGACTGCAGCTGCAGGGCCGGCGCGACAGGCAGCTGCATGGGTCCGCTGGCGGCGAACTCCTGCCGCACGAGGGACTTGTCGCCGGCGCGGGCGGCTTGGCGCAGGTGGGTCCAGGGAGGGCTCGGCCGGGCATTGGAGTGGTCGCGGACACGGCGGCCTGCGGAGGGTTTGAAGGGCGGAGGGGCGGCGGTGAGAGGGTGCCGGATGGACCCGCTCCGCCCAGTGAGGGGGCCTTGCCGTACCCTGACCGCAAAAAGGCAAAACCGTATTCCTGCCTTTCACCTGCCCGCTTGGCTGACACTACCTCGCCTGGTCTCCCCGCCCTGTCGCCTCGTCCCCCCCCGTCCCTCACCAGTGCCCCAGAACTCGCACTCGGACGCCCGCACGTCGCACACGTAGCAGTAGCACTTCGGAGGGAGGAGGGGCGAGAAGAGGAGGGGGGTGGCGAGAAGAGGAGGGGGGAGGGGCGAGAAGAGGAGGTGGGAGGGGCGAGAAGAGGAGGGGGGAGGGGCGAGAAGAGGAGGGGGGAGGGGCGAGAAGAGGAGGGGGAGGGGCGAGAAGAGGAGGGGGGAGGGGCGAGAAGAGGAGGGGGGAGGGGCGAGAAGAGGAGGGGGGAGGGGCGAGAAGAGGAGGGGGGAGGGGCGAGAAGAGGAGGGGGAGGGGCGAGAAGAGGAGGGGGGAGGGGCGAGAAGAGGAGGGGGGAGGGGCGAGAAGAGGAGGGGGGAGGGGCGAGAAGAGGAGGTGGGAGGGGAAGAGAGAGAGGGCGCAGCGCATCGATTTACGCGCGCAAGGGGATCCACGGTGCCGGGCGCCGCTTGCATACAGTTCCTACAGGATTCTAGCGACGCTACGTCTATAACTTGACCAGGCTGACTGGTCATGTCCTGAAGATGTAACGAGGACGGACATCCGCTTGCAAGACCTTTTCTATAAGGCGAAGTATACCAGGCAGACGGCAACCCGTGACACGGCTTGCTGGCCCGCGCACCTGGCTACAGCGGCGGCAGTTAGACTCGGCGCCGGTCGGCACGAAGCGGTGCTCCGCGCAGTCTGGGCGCGGGTGGGGCAGGTCGCGAGTCGCCACCTGAAGTCCAACGCAAGCAAGCAGGAAAGGGTAAAGCAGGTGAGCGACTGAGGAGCGTGAGGGCAGGTATGGACTTGAGGGGAGGCAGGGGACGGCGGGGGTTGGAAATCGTCCGTGGAAGGCAGGGTGGTGTGGGCGGGGAAGCGGCGGCCATAGGACTAGGGCTAGGACTAGGACTAGGATTAAGCCTCCCCCAGCCAAGGCTTCAACCGAGGCTTCAGCATCTCAGATGCGGAGGCTGGTGTCTTCTAGTCTGTGGCGATACGCATTCGCCGAATGGGACGTGTGCGCCGCACCGAGCCGACTGGTTCGACCGAGCCGCTCGTTGGAATGGTGGCACCAGCACACCACCCCTGGAGTTACCGTAGCTGCCTCGCAGCGGTGACCCTTCCACACGCGCTCCGCTCTCCGGACATATCAGACAGCGTGTGTCCTTGGGTTTGGTCGGCAAGGACGCAAATTAGGTTGCTAAGCATACGGCACGTTGTCCAGGCTTCAGCCCAACCCACCTGCCCGACGACACCGACTATCCGCAGATCCTCGTCATCATCCAGGTCGTCATCTCCGCGATCGCTATCCGATTTCTTCACAACCGGCCCCTTAGCGCGGGTGCCGGCTGCAGCTCCGCGCGCAGCAGGCCCAGAGGCGTCGCCAAGGCAACGCCGCTTGGCGTGCGGCTCCGACAACACAACGTCGCGGTCGTCAGCTTGCACCTCGTTGACGATCACGACGTCACTGTCGCTAGAGGTGGGGACCGGCGCGGGGGGGCGGGGTCCCGGGCCATTCGAATGGGGCAACGTCGTGCCCACACCGCCATCCTTGCTCCCTCTGTCGTTACTGTCAGCTTCATTGTAGTCGGTCCTGTTGTTCGATGTCTCAGGGCCGCTGAACGTGAGTGAATTCGTGTTTGCAGAGTTGCGGGTTCGCTTGTGATGCTTTCGGCCTGCGCTGTCATCCTTTGTGCTTGCAAACGGCTTGAAGCGGCGTGTTGACTTCTCTGGAGAATCTTTGCACCGCGCCCTCGTGCGAAAAGCGACAGCGTCTGCCTCCATTGATGACCTTGCGATGTGTATTTGCGCCGAAACAGGTCTTGAATCCAAATTTTAGCCTTTAACCAAGGCCTTAACCGGTACCCTTGCCAAGTTGGCTCCCTGCGATTGTCCTAGTTGGGCCTGTTTCCTAGGCTCCATCTAACATCTAATAAGACAGCGAAACCAGGGCTGCTGCAGTGTCTCCAAGCTCAAGGTATCACTCCAAAGTTTGATACCGAACCCGGTTTGAAGAACACCGTATTTTGATGAGCGTTCCCACGACGTGTCTTTTGTTGTCCCTGTAGGCCGATGAAAGACAGGCAATGCGGTCAACCTGAAGAATAAAGGTTATGCCAGTATTCCTAGTGTTGTGAATATGATAATGCAAGCGGACACGGCGCACAATAGCATGGTCCCGTACATGAGGCCACCGGCCCACCGCGACGCGCCTGAGGACACGCACGGATGCCTCGTGAGTCGTAATCAATAACAGAGCACATCAACTTGCGGTACGCTGCCATGGATTCTGGGTCTACGAGCTACGTAACTGTTTCGTCGTACTGTGCTCCTGTCAACCGAGGCGCATACATACAGTTGCACCGCCAAGGATGTACGTGCGTGCACGAGGGGCTGTAAGGAAGATGGTTGGCCGCTACAATCATGTGGGCCGGCCACCCGCCACGGCCTGGTAGCTCAGGGTAGCTGGCACGGCCTGTTATCTATATTGTATACTGATACGCACCTTAATCGTTATGGAGATCCATAACTCACGCGGGAGGCAGGACGGCTGTTGGGGACGTTTAGATGTTCGACCGTTAAAAGCACATGCATAGCCTGATCTGTTACAACCGTTTCTAACCAACGACGACCCAGGGCTAACAGCCTAGCGTGTAACCTACATTACATTACTGCACGCTGTTAGCCAAGCACAGCTGAGCGGCCTGCTGGCTGTCGGTCGCCTGCGGTTGCCTGCGGTTCACTACGATGCATGTATGGCAAGTAAGTGCCCAGTGCGGCACCACGGCATCTTCCCGCGCAAATGCTTGGGTGGTGACAGCTCTCATGCTGACGCACGCGTACAGCTAGTAATATCTCTTACACGACCAAAACCCCGATTGCAAGCCGTGTCTGACGTTCGAACCCGGTAACTCGAAATACCCTTTCGTGATCATCTGGTGACACGGACCTGCAATCAGTCGACCACGCCTGGCTTGGTTGACCTCGCGGTCCGTCGCCTCCCAAAGTAATCTACACCTATTATGTCATGCCATGTCATCTTGTCCTGCTGCCGCCTGAGTAAGCCATATCCATTCCTCCTCCTGAGTACGACACATGTACGACCTAGAGAAGCCATGTTCTGAGGCTTTATACGGCAGCAGCAACAGCAAGTCCATTTGCATTAGGATCCCGCATGCGACAGGATGCGACCGGATAAGATACCCTGGTTGCCGTATGTCGGTGTGTCTCCCTGGCCGGAGGCAAAAAAAATACCGCTCTTAAAAAGATACACTGTTCAACGACTCGGTCTACCTTTCGAATTCTTGATTACATACATCAGCTGCTCCCTGGTTCCCTTACTTGGGTTTCACGACGTTACTTTTCGTGGGATTGTAACGGAAACGGCCGGCTGCAGGCCGGCTCATGTATGAACAGCGTCCCAAAGCACTCCATTCAGAGCAGCATACATGTCGCCCCAGTTCTTCAGTACCATATATATCTATTATAGTAAGACATCAACCTGGTGTTCGGTGACGCCGCCCATTGGGCTCACAGCAGCCCAAGGCGTGGCAGTCGGGCCTGTCGGGCCATGTCGGGCAGCAGAGAACAGATCACGGACGTGGATGCTACGCCGTTTCAATTTACGGAATTTCCACTGCAGCCCTGACCTGTACAGGCTTTTATCTGCTCCTGGCTATGCTACACAACTTCATCCTGCTGCAAACCACGCCTGCTGTTAACTACTGCGGGACGTGGGACAGCGCTGAGCATGTGGCCTTCCTCAGCAACGGCGGCCTTCAGCAACGGCCTTCCTCAACCAAGTCGCCTTCGAACGCTAGCGATTGGGGTGAATTTCAAAATTGACAGTGAAAAAAGGACACACAATATAGCTGTAGCTGTGGCAACGAAGCATGGACCGGATTCGGGTCATCGTGTTTGCGTGCTTGTAGGTGCTGCGGCAGCGTAGCCCTTCACGACCGCCGATATTTACCTACAAAGCAAAGCCCAGCCCTCCACGCACTCCGCTCGCCATAACCCCGCCCTGCACTGCCAGGGGTATAATTCCTAACGCAGCGTGCAGTCGAGCCATCCAGGCGGCGGAGTAACAGCACGATTCCGTGCGTTCTCAGAAACGCCATCATATTTCCGGCCCAGTGATGAATCGATTTAGGCCGTGCGCAGCAACAGCAACTACGTACACAGCGCGTGCCGCATCCAGTCAGCGAACCCAAAACACTGTGCCTCGGGTACGTACTGAGGCCAGCGCGCACCTACAGATTCGCCTGGACGACGCCTTTCATGATCAGCTCCCCATGAGTATGTACGTAGCTATGTACGAAAATTGGAGGGGTTATGTATTCCTGCCTACCCCGCCCGCCGGCGGCCTCCACCTGTCGTGTCGCCTACATCAATCCTCTGTCTCCCCCCAGCCATTACTTGTTGCCATGCTAGCACTCCTTCACCAGGTCGCCGGTGGGAGGGTAGTACCAGATGGCGCTGCACGGCTTCAGCTCCTGGCCGCGGTACGTCAGGTAGCACGACTTGGTGATGCACTCGGCCTCCGGGGAGCCGGGGCACTTGGCGCCATCGCACGCGCCAGGCTGGATGCAAAGCGCGAGAGGCGAGCCCGGGTCGCACCTGCGTGCAGAGCCAGTTTACGGCACACGGGCCGTACGGCACGTACGACGGTCGATAAGGTGGTACCGCCGGTTGCATTGGCAGGATGGGAGGGTCGGTGTGGACAAGGGGACAGGCGGATGGATGCTTCGGCGCGCTGTCATCAGCCTGATGGTCTGTTTGATGGGCCGCAGACTGACATGTAGGTTTCTCGCGGGTTTACAGACCGGTCCTTAGTTTTCTGTTGAGCCGCCCGCCCCGAGGCAGTCGGTTTCACTTGTCTCCCGGTGCCGACCCACGGGTCTCTCCTCTCAACTCCCAAGTCATACCACGGCGGTGCAGCCACTCACGCAAAAATATTGTCATCGAAGGTCTCCTCGTTGCAGTTCACGGGGTTGCCCTCGGCGTCCACGTAGAGTGCCCCGCAAGCGCCCACGCGCTGGCCACGATACACGGCGCTGGTGCAGTAGTTGGGCAGGCAGGTCGCCGAGGGGTGTGCGGGGCAGTCGTTGACGGAGCAGGGGTCCGCGAAACACTGGACGGTGTTCTGGGGGGAGCACCTGCGTACACATGCAAGCAATACGGACAAAGAAGTAGGTGGAGTGATGCGGCAACTGGTACGGCGTCAATCTGAGCCATTCACGCACGTGTCGAGTGCGGTTTGCATACACGCACAAAACACGTACGTGCGACACATGCATGAGTGTCCACCGTAAGTTGTCGTAACGGTTACAGTGGTCCCAGCTGACCTGTAACGGTTACAGTGCTCCATAAGTTGTTGTAACGGTTACAGTGGTCCAAGTAGTAAGAAGGAACCACCCTGGGGCATCGGCCTACGTACGTCCCTCGCTCGCTCGTGGGTTCATTCATGCACCGTACGTTGCCAGATGCCCTCGGCACGGACGCCGTACATCGCACGTCGTACACTCGTACGTACCTGCCAAGTGTGGTGATCTCCTCACAAGCGCCTTTGGTCCACCTCTTTCCAGGACCCAGTTCGCATTGCGCCATGCACGCGTTGGAGTAGGTCTTTCCGTCGCGGCCGCAAACCGGGTCGAAGAACAGCGGGCAGATGCAGGCCGGTGTCGGCCCGCCGCATTGAACGATCTGCTTGGTGGAGGGATCGACCCAAATCGGCTCACACGGCTGAAGTTCCTGGCCGCCAAAAATCATGCCGGTGCAGGGGTTGTTGAAGCAGACGGCGCCTTTTGGTAGCGGGTTTTGGCACTCAGTGGGCCAGGGCTGGTCGCAGGCATTGCTGGCGCAGCGGGCGTTACCCATGCACCTGTATTTGCGGCGGGCGGGGCGAGTAGTCTGGAGGCGGTTCGTGGCGAAAGCTACAGGGCGGATGGACGACGGAATGCGTTCTAAGGGAGTCCATGGACATAGCTACAGTGCTGGCGCCGAAAATGTCATTGAGGGTATATCTTCCATGGATACCGGGAGGCAAAGCGGCAATCGATCCCCATCCAGCTCACAGGTACGTACAGTGCATGTGCGTATCCGCCCAGCCAACGAGCGTAACCCCAAACGACTGTGACGCACTCCGGATAGGCTCACCCGGCGACAGGGTTGAGAGAATCTTGCGGGCACACGCCGCGTTGCCATTTGCCCTTGCCCAGCTTGCACTCCGCGTAGCACTCGGTGGCATAGGTCCTGCCGTCAGTGCCGCAAACGGGGTCGTATGCGACTTGGCAGGGACAAAGATTGACGCCGTCCGTAGCCCTGGAACTGGAGATACAGGCACCTGCACAAGGAAGGTCGGCGGAAGCAGTCGGTGACGCCTTGAAGAGTTTGGGGCGTCGGCATCGCGAAAAAACATGTATGTGTAAATATTTGCCACGCACGAGCGGCGGCCATGTGCCAGGTTCTGCAAGGATAACTGTCTTTGTGATGAATGGTGTCGGAAGCTTTTGGGCATGTCGCTCATTCTCGCCACCGAAACCTGAAGCTGAAACGAGCAAAACGCCGAGGCAGCAAAGTTATCTCTTCGGCCTGTCCCGCCTAGATTGACTCACAGAATGCCAACATCAGAGTTGTTGCGCAAACCGCGCGGCGAGAGTATTGCTTCGCCATGTCTTGAAAGGTAGGCCGGCTCAGAGAACAAGGACGCGAAGGATGTTGACGCCTGACAATAATATCTGTCAAGGTCAAGGTTTTTAAAATTCCTTGCCGTGTGATATGGTTTAGCTCAAGCCGGCCCCGTCGTTTTAAGGAGGTAAGACTGTACGGCATGGCGGTTAGCTGACACATAGGAGAAGAGTGGAAAGTAGTGGAAGAAGCTTCAGAGTTCGATTCGGGGGCATCTCTCATGTGTATGTACCTACGCGAGTTCAACGCCATGAAGATGTACTATAGATGCCTGTGACTTTCAATTCCAACGGTGGGATATGTAACGGCCTTTAACGAACCTTTCGGAAATCCGTCTGCCTATCGTCCAATTCAATTGCCTTACCATGACTTGTCTTTCATAGTGCCCTCTGACTTAGTACTTCATAAGTGGCTTGCAAACATGTGCGCGCATCTACATATCCTTGATGGACCTTCGCAGCGCTATGAAACTCGGCGCCCCTGGTCGGGGCGTAACTCGACCGGTAAGCAGTTCATGCATAGACGATACTCCCGTATGGTAAAAGTACCCTCCTTCTGGCTTTAAAAAACGGTAGATTTTGTTTAAAGTCCTATGCAAGCCAGCGTTGCCATCTAGCCCACACGTGCGACACCACGCAACACACGCCGAAAAAGCCGCTTTGGTTTCTCCTTATGGTTTCGACGAGCTGCTGGAGATCGTGAGCCGCGGCCTGGCTGTGTTTCAGCACCGGTAACGAAACGGCGAGAGCAGTTGAGTTACTGTACAGTAACGTGATAAAACGAACTAGAGTCCATGGCGCGACGCCTGCAACCCTGAGCCCCGAGTTGTTTGGAAACTTCCAGCATTTAACTCGCCCAAATGAAAAATTGCAGCTGTTCCTCGCTTTGGGGCCTTGCGGAAGAATGCCCCGCCAGCCCCATCGGCTCCAGGACACTTCATGTTGCGTCATTTCGCGCTGAGGTGGACCGTCCAGAAGACGACATGAAGCTGCCGCTGTCAGACCAACGCACCAATATAAACGACGTTGCGTATGCAATGCAGCATGATTTCTCTATGTTCTAGGGGTTAGCAACAGAGCGGAAGGCAAGCGGGGAGTAGTTATGCTGGAAATGGAGGCCATAGCGCATCTGCCGAAACAGCCTCCGAAAGGAGGGCCCGCAGCGCCCATGGGCTCCTTAACGCTAATGGTCCCCTACCTTGAGGCACCTCCCCGTGCCGGCTACCCCTGCTTACAAGTGCCTAGTCACGCCGTGCTTGATGAAGCTGGTGGGTGCTTGGAATGTCGAACTCAAGACATGTCAGCCGGTGGTGGGATTGGGGAAATGGGCACGGCCACACCTACATATGACTAAGGAGATCAATTATCAACTCCACTAGTTCACAATCATCGGTTGTGCGTGGTTGGCCATGCCCTACTACTGAGTAACACGCCGAGGCTGCATCCGGAGGCGTGTCCGCGTTGGTACCCTGCGTGCTGTGACAGGGCGAGGTGCCGTGGTGGTCAAGCAGCAGGTGGCGGTGGCGGTTGGTGCCGGCGGTCGAAGTACGGCAGTTCTGGTACATGCCGGTACCCGCGCTACTCCCGCCCGCGCTTGATGCTAAGTAACTGCCATCCATGTCCCGTGAGGGTGCGGTCGTGCGTGCCCGGCCCAGGCCCCGTTCCTGCGGCTCGTGTGCGAGTCATGGTATTGGTAGCATCTGGTGCATGTGTTGCCATGTAGAGCGGTGGCAGCGCAAACACAGTATGCCATGTCCATTATTGCAATAATTGACATGGCGAACATAGGATTTATGATCGCCCGCGTGTTTAATTTGTTCCCGCCAAAGTTTCCGAGCGATACCAGAGGCCTTGTCCGCCTCGGGAGTGCATCTCCTGCTGTCTTCCCCTCTCGTTGGCTGATCGTATCGCCCTACACACTGCGTCAGTTGGCTCATGGACAAGCTTGCCGGCTCTGATAGGTTAGAAGTTTCGCTTTTGCGGGACCGTGGGAGGGAGCCTCCGGACAGCTATGGAGGGTTGGGGCGGGCGGGTTTGGTCAGTGCGCCCCTTCTCCTGCCAGACAACGGAGTGATTATTGAGACGGGCGGCAGCTTTGTAGTATTAACTGTTATAGTCGGCCGCAGCGGCCCCAGCTCTACAATGGCTGGTCGGTCTGTCCAAAATCCTTTGGACTCTTGGCGGTCGTCCCTAGGGCTATTCCTCTGTCCCTGAGCCTCTTCATAACTTTAATTGTCGCTTTTGGCCTTCGTTTCCATATTGTTGCTTTAGTTCCACTCCCCTAGCAGAGCTTCAAGAAATGAACCGTTGGGATGCCGCAGCCGCGTCTCAGGCCAGTGGTACACCCCTGAGCAACAATGCCCCGCACGTCACCATGTTGGACCAGAACTGGCGCTGCTATACAAATAACAGAAACGTGGGCCCTGAATGGCGCAAGGGCTAAGCTCGTTTGTAAGAAACCGCGTCGAACCGAAACTCGTTAGGCCAAAAAACGCAACCGTTTCTAACCCGACCAGGAAACATTGCCGGCATTTTGAAACGGGGTGTAAGCTGTTATGTCATTACAGGAGCCCAACAGCTCTCTCAAATCCTCCAGCGGCCAAACACCATCGAGGGCTCGTCGCGCCAGGTTAGGGCACCCACACGGCAACCTCCATCGGAGCCGGTCTTCAGCCCGCTGTACCACTGTAACAAGTACAACAACAACCAACCACCATACTGTACAAGTGCTACCACCATACTACCAATACATCTACCATAAGAAACCGTGGCCCATTATCGGCCTCAATCTGCAGCTGCCAGGAATGCAATATCAGCAGGTACATGTGCATCACCACCACCATCAGTGTCAGGCGATGTGCCCGATGGTTCTACCTTTTGGTCTGGAACCCACTGTAACCGTAGACGGCTGCATGGTTACAGGAACCCACTCATTTAGGGATGCAAACCGACGTTTTACCAAGCAATAGCACTACTGTAACGACTAGTGCTAACACATGGCTTCATAAAAAAGACAGCACCTTACAGCGTATTGACATGAGCTATGTACGCGTCTATTACTACAGCTGCCGCGTGTCACCTCTTGCAAGCACGCCTCCTTAAATGACAAGCGAGGAGGCGGAGGAACGCCCAAACCTAACCCATCGCCAAGGCCACGCACGGACAGGTAGGGAAGTAGAAGCACTTAGTGGTACCACAGAGAGGGCGACCCGACGAGGCCGCTGCTGATTATTTGAAAGTACCCCAACTAAGGCTACCTACGATACGGCATGGCGCACCTCCGGCGCCCAATCCGCCGCAGCTGCGGAAAAAACGGTATGTTGTTGTATGTCCTTCACGTTAGTTATAGGTGCTCGCAAGCGGACGTCCATACACATGGTGGCAAGGGTACGACATATGTACGTGTAGCCACCTCTCGCCTACCGATCTGTGCTCGCTACTGCTGCTACCATATCGGACTCATGATTCGGCCCGCCATTTCGGCACGCAACCACGTCAAGAATGTGCCATACATTCCCCGGCGCCGTACGTAGACACATGAGAGGGCTCTCGATCAAAAAGTGTCCCAATCCCATCAACCGGCTTCCTTCCGTCCCCTATTCTGTGCCTGCCTGCTGGTATCACGCACGAACATACATGCTAGGCAGCTGGTGTGCACCCCTCCAGCAGGTCTCCGGTGAGCCGGTCGTACCAGACGGGGGCGCACGCCGCCAGCTGAGTGCCTCTGTACGTGAGGGTGCAGAACTTGGAGATGCAGGCGGCCCTGGGCGAGCCGGGGCAGGTAGGACTGGGGCACGGATCCGGCTCGATGCAGAGTGGCGCATCAGGGTCGCATCTGCACGGTTTGCGGCGCGCCGGGGGATACGCCGCGACAGGTAGTAGTAGTTGTTGTAACGGTTACAGTGGGTTCCAGACCAAGAGATAGTAGTAGTAATTGTTACAGTGGGCTACAGACCAGATACCAGATACGATAGGTGTATGGAGGTAGGTAGGTAGGTTCGAGGGTGGTGGCAGCTAGGCCCGCAGGATGCCCAGCTGAGGTCCGCAGTATTATGCCCACGCTCAGTTTTTGCTTTTCCTCTAGGAGCCGCACGCGCCCAAGGACCTGCGCATGCAGCCATTCAGTCGCCGCAGAAGATATGTCCGTCCACGACGGCTCGCTTTCGCGTCCTGAACGTAAGCGACGTTCTCCTTTCCTAAAGTCCTAGTACACCCACTCAGCGATGCTTTCCTTACTACAGCCACTTACGCGAGGATGTCGTCGGCCAGCAGTTCATAGCAATCCACGGGGTTGCCCTCGGCGTCCACGTACAGTGCCTCGCAAGCGCCCACGCGCTGGCCACGATAGACGGCGTTGTTGCAGTAGATGGGCAGGCAGGTCGCCGAGGGGTGTGCGGGGCAGTCGTTGACGAAGCAGGGGTCCGCGAAACATTGGACGGTGTTCTGGGGGGAGCACCTGCGTTCGCAACATACAGCACAATCGACAGCAGCAGCAGCAGCAGCAGCAGCAGCAGCAATCAAACCGTTTTATAGTTGAGTACGCAGGATGAGGCTGGTTGGATGCTATGGTAGTACGGCAAAAGAAACGGCAGCATAACACAGCCGTGCACGCGCCAAGCCTGCCAAGCGTAAGTAGTAGATAGATCTTACTTGGTGAAAGGATTTATCGCCTCGCAAGCGCCTTCGTCATATCTTTTGCCAGGACCCATCTCGCAAGCCGCCACGCAGCTGTTGGGGTAGGTTTTGCCGTCGGTGCCGCAGACCGGATCGTAGATTTGTGGGCAAATGCAGTCAGCAAGCTTGGGGCCGTCGCCGCACTGGACGAGCTGATTGGTCTTGGGGTCGACCCAAATCGGCTCGCAGGGCAGCAGTTCCTCCCCATGGTACACTACACCGACGCAGGGGTTGTTGAAGCAGACAGCGCCTTCCGGTAGCGGGTTCTGGCACTCGGAGGGCCAGGGCTGTTCGCAGGCGTCAGCGGCGCAGCGGACGACACCGATGCACCTGGGTGAGACCGGGGGATGGAAGTCGATGGAAGGAGGAAGGAGGACATGTTGTCATAATGCTTTGTGCCCGCGATTTGGTACTGGGGTTTTTGGTACTAGGGTATGCGTGGCAGGACCCACCTAGCAGACAGAACGCACGTTGGGGTGCGGTGGCGGGGGGGTGCGTGCTGGCGGGGCCGCGAGGGAGACAGCGCGCGGGTGCCGATGCAGAGAACGCGCAGTGCCGATATTTCCAAGCCCAAAGCGCTGAACCCCAGCAGGCTCACCCGGCGATGGGGTTGAACGCGTACTTCTCACATCGGCCGAGCTTATATCTGCCCTTGCCCAGCTTGCACTCCGCAAAGCACTGGTTGGAGTAGGTCATGCCATCTGTGCCGCAAACTGGATCGTACTCCGTCGTACAGATGCAGTTGTTGACCCCAGCACGGACACTGCCGATGCCGCCACCTGCTAAAGAAAGGCACAGGAAAACGGTTTGGTGACGCGTTAGGAAATAGAACTTGGCGGGTTTACGAGCGATGGGTTAGTTTGGAGCTCCCGACATGGCTCGAAGGGATCTTTTACATCCCTTTAGGTACCAGGCAATCGAATCCTAAACGTGGTTGGAATGATAATGACCTTAAAGGTTTTGGGGGGATGGCTGAAGGGTGGCCGTGACGGTGATCCGCGTCGACGAGCGCAACGCAGAGCCTGCAAAACTACCTTGACAGGCTATATCAGGTGCCTTGAACTCACAAAGTGTCAGCATGAAGATGATGCCGCAGGCCATCCGCAGATAAGATTGGGGCGCCATGGATAGGGGCGTATCGACGGCAGCTGCGTGCTTTGTTAGTAATTTGTTCCACCAGAAAGTTTTGGCTCCGTTTTATAAAAAAATATGTTTCATGGCTTTATTTATGCTAACGACTGGGACTTACGGCAGGAATTCCGCCTACGTACTGCAGGTAGCTTCCGCTGTCGTTCGCTCGGTTCCGTCAGCCCGCCCCTGTCAGCCTAAAACGCTGCATTCACGGATTGCGACGTCTAGTACTATTTGAAGTAATATGGTACATGGATTGTCTGTCACTCAATCTTTTCGAACACGGAGTGGCCGACGTGGTGGTTAGTTGAATTGTTTTCTGAGAGCTTCTGAGATTGGCCCACACCGGTATTGGATTTACCAGAAGGTGAAGGGCCATATTACCAGAGGCCATGAGGTCCTGCGTTATGTACACATCAGTTTTGAGCATTCACAGTTGCAGTTGGCTCGGTCGAGGCGCGAGCAAAATCGGTGTCCGTTGTCAGGCGTGTCAGGTCGGGGCCGACTGTTGGGTTGGCACATTTTGACAACTTGTTGTCCAGTTACTTAAACCATATTGCACTGTCGATTTGCGCAGCTGAGGCCTAACGTTTGCAAACTCGTCCGGCTCACTAACATTGCCACCTACCAGCACCTACCGTACAAGGAACCGACTGGAATTTTTTGGTGGTGCGAACCGTTGCAACCAACGTTGCAGGTCCTGTACTGCTGAGGGAGTGCTGACGAGTGTTATATAAGATAACGACAAAGTGTACTGAAGCCCAGGCGAGCCCAGGACATACAAGAGTGGGGGCCCATACCAAGACCTCACAGTATGAAAAGCCAGCGCTAGCAGCCAGCAGCAGACGAGTTCGACACGAGCAAGGCAATACAAAACACCTACGCTTTGCGTGCCGCTGCGTGCTATTTCCGGTGACAAAGTGGTTGCCACCACCTTCGGTTGCCCTCTCATGGCCAATTCACAGGAAGGGCGCCCGAGCACCTCGAAAAGGCACAGCGCTCAGGAGGGCCCTGTCTAAGTTACACCAGCCCGACCAACCGCAAGCTTCGAAGCCGAGGAGGGCCCTGTCTAAATTACACCAGCCCGACCAACCGCAAGCTTCGAAGCCGAGACGAAAAGACGCGTCACTAGCGCCGCCATAGGAAGACACGTACGCATGAGCCCCAAAGCGTCTGACCTGCTGCGGCGAACGGCTGACAAGGGAAGGCGCAGCCCAACGACCTACCAACCTCATCTCAAGTGTTTCGCTCGGGGGGGGGGCCGTCCAGCGAATACCCTGTCGTACCGTATCATGTTTCGTGTAGCCAAAAACATGTGCAACGTCAATCGCAACTTGGATCGCGCAATGCCTGGCCAGCACCCACCGCGGGTCCGCCAGGGCATACTTTTTTAAACCAAACATGCACGCGAAGCATACAACTCCATCGCCATATCGCCTTCAATTGTCCGATGGGCTTTTTCCCTCTTCTTCTTCTACCAGCAGAGCGCCCTGCGATAAGACACGCCGACGTGAGACAAGGCCGAGGTCGCGCCTCCTGTCCAATGCCTTTCCCCCCTGGCATTACAGACGGCAGAACACAACCCAGGACCACCAGCGCACTGTTTTGGACATTCCCGCCGACGTCCTGCTCCTAAAGTACTGGACAACGAAAAACGCGTTTACTTTCCACGCAAAAGCGAGTAATGGGCATACGTCGCCTGCACGTCACCTAGCCTGTCCCTCCCAAGGCTTCAATCTGTCGAGCCACGCACCGCCACCCACCAGGGTTCTAGTCCGCAAATCACTAGCTAGCGTAGTTGCTACGCTTCAACTCTTCTTGACCCCTTCCACCAGGCTGTCTCCCTGCTGTCGCCGATACATGACGAGACGGGCAGGGCGCCAGCGCCCTAACACGCTTTTCACAGTCATCCGAGCCTTCGACGTCTCAGGCGAAGTGTCTACACGGCGGCAGGCCTGCGATCGACTCTCCGCCATAGGCTGACGTTGCCGCTGCCTGATGGTCACGGAATGGTCACGGCCGCCGCACTGCTGACCCACGCATGCCCTCCCCCTCGCACCGAAACCACGCGTAGGGTTTGGCGTGTGGCCCTGCCGCCTGCCCTGGCACGAGCAGCTTCGCATCGTACCCGGGAGCCCTAACCCAACACCAGCAGACAACAATCCGCCAGCGGCCGCGGGCGCAACGTCGCGCAACTGACTGCTGCTGGGCTCACCTAAGACGCGCTACAAACATTTGCAGGTTCGACAAACAGCACAGCACAGACACGCAAGACGGCGGAAGCGCACCAATAGCAAATGTCTTAACGTACAATACGTGTTTTATTCGTGCTAGAGGTACGTACGAAACGTTATGCAGCTCGCTCGAGATGAAGGTCGACTAACGACGAAGCAGTTGCTTTGGGAACCATTATAATGAGGTGCCCATGTATCCTATACCGCCAGGCATGCGCTCCGCCCCGGACCCTCCCACCCCCTTCTGCACGGCAGCCACCTTCAAACGCCTCGCCTCGTCTCATCACCCTCAATCCCTCACCCCAGCAGCCTCCTCGCCCTCCGCCGCGTCCTCCAAAGCAGGCCCGGGGGTTGGGAGGCCCCCCAGCGGCGATGCTAAGTCACGGCTTACCCGCCGTTGGAGCTGCCCGAATCGAGCAATTGGAATCTTGAGGCGAATGCGGCCCGGCCGTGGGGTTTCGATCCGCCCGCCGGCCGCTGCCACGTCCCTCTCTGCTGGATGGTGTTGAGGAGGTGTAGCCGCGGCACCAGCACTGCTCAGCGCACCCGCGCCCGCACCCGCACCGGGCAGCAGGGGGTCATCATCACCGGGCTTGCGCTGGCGCGCTGACGCGGACCCCATCTCCAGCACACCCAGCATCCGGGCGCCCTCCTCCGCGCCCCTCCCTTCCCAGGGTCCCGCCGCTGCTGTGACCGCGACTGCCGCCGCTGCTGCGACCGCTGCTGCGACCGCTACTGCTGCCGGCGAGGCTGCGGCGGGTGCGGTGGGTGCGGTGGGTGAGTCCTCGCACGACCCCGGCTGGCCAGTAGGGTCGCCCAGGACCGCCCTCCGCAACTTGAAGACCCGCCTGGAAGACGACATGGGCTGCGCGGCGTCGGGCGACTCAGCGGCCCCGTCTGCGCCCGCACGAGCCGCATCAGCTGCAGCATACGCCTCCTGTGCCACCTCCACGTGCAAGCTTGCTGCCGCCTCCCCTCCGGCAGGCCTGCTGCCGCCTCCCCTCATCATCCCTGGAGCCTGCTCCGCTGCCGTCCCTGGAGCCTCCTCCGCTGCCATCCCTGGAGCCTCCTCCGCTGCCGTCCCTGGGGCCGCTGCCGTCCCTGGAGCCTCCTCCGCTGACATCCCTGGAGCCTCCTCCGCTGCCGTCCCTGGTGCCTCCTCCCTATCCTTCGCTCCCACGTGCAGCCCGAGGGAAGGGCTCCGCTGCCGAGCCAGCGCCGGCGGGGACGGCGCGGACTGCCTGGGCAGCCGCCGCAGCCGCAGCCGCACCCGCGGCCGCAACGGCGCCGGTTGCTCCAGGCCGCACACGGCCCCAGCCGCAGCCCCGGACTGCATCGCTGTCGTTCCGCACCCAGCGTCTGCACCGGTAGCCGCCGCTTCCCCCGCCTCTGCCTCTGCCGAGCCGCAAGCCTCTGATGGTCCCTCTGCGCCGCTGAATGACCTGTGGTTGGCCGCCTCCGTCTCCGCCGTCGCGGCCTCCGCCCCCGCAGCCCCCTCCGCTCCCTCCGCTGCCTCCGCGCTCTCAGAGGTTGGGGTGCGCCGGCTAACTGCCCTCGCGTGGACGGCGGTTTGGAGGGACTCATTGGCGCAAAACACAGCGGCCAGACACTGGGCCAGCTCATCGTCCACCAGGAAACTCCAGGGGTTCGCCGAAGGGAAAGGAGGCGGAGGCGCGGGGGGGTTCAGGGCGGTGTTTAAGGTCCCGCTGCTGCCGGCACCGCCCGCACGGTCCACCGCTGGCACATTGTCATGCTGCGATTCTTGCCGCTGCTGCTGCTGCTGCGGTTCTGGCCGCTGCTGCGGCGGTTCTGGCCCCAGCTGGTGCTGGTGCTGCTGCGGCGGTGCTTGCTGCTGTTCCGGCGGCGGCGGCGCAAACTGCCCTTGCTCCTCCTGTTGACGCTGCAGCGGTGGCGGCTGCACCTGTTCCTGCGCCTGCCCCTGCTGTACCTCCGCATGCTGCTGCTGCTCCGGCTGCGGTCGCGGCACCCTCTGGCCGCTCGGCCCCGCCGGCCTCCCAACAGCACCCCCACCCCCACTCCCACTCCCACCTCCACCTCCACCGCCCCCACCCCCCTGCCGGTGCATGTTGGTCGTGGCGGGGTGGTTCCTCCCCGCCGTCGGCTGCAGCCCCAATAGGGCCCGGAGGTGCGGCATCACCAGTGGCGCCGCAGGCAGCCGGTTGGCGTGGTCCGTGTGGCTGCTCCCGGAGCCCCAGCTGCGGCACTGCGCAGCAGGGCAGCCGCACTGGCAGCACACGCACTGCGCTTGCAGCCCAGACAAGCGGCCGGAGCAGGGTACAGACCCACGGGACCGCCGCAGCACCGTTACGGGGGGAGTCGCGGGAGTAGCGGGGAGGGAGGGAGGGACGGGGGTGAGACAAGTGGGGGAGGGAGGGAGGGACGGGGGTGAGACAAGTGGAGGAGGGTGGGAGGGACGGGGGTGAGACAAGTGGAGGAAGGAGGTAGGGACGGGCTCGAAACAAGTGGAGGAAGGAGGGAGGGACGGGGGTGAGACAAGTGGAGGAGGGAGGGAGGGACGGGAGCGAAACAAGTGGAGGAGGGAGGGAGGGACGGGGGTGAGACAAGTGGAGGAGGGAGGGAGGGACGGGGTGGAGACAAGTGGGGGAGGGAGGGAGGGACGGGGGTGAGACAAGTGGAGGAGGGAGGGAGGGACGGGAGCGAAACAAGTGGAGGAGGGAGGGAGGGACGGGGGTGAGACAAGTGGGGGAGGGAGGGAGGGACGGGGGTGAGACAAGTGGAGGAGGGTGGGAGGGACGGGGGTGAGACAAGTGGAGGAAGGAGGTAGGGACGGGCTCGAAACAAGTGGAGGAAGGAGGGAGGGACGGGGGTGAGACAAGTGGAGGAGGGAGGGAGGGACGGGAGCGAAACAAGTGGAGGAGGGAGGGAGGGACGGGGGTGAGACAAGTGGAGGAGGGAGGGAGGGACGGGGGTGAGACAAGTGGGGGAGGGAGGGAGGGACGGGGGTGAGACAAGTGGAGGAGGGAGGGAGGGACGGGAGCGAAACACGTGGAGGAGGGAGGGAGGGACGGGGGTGAGACAAGTGGAGGAGGGAGGGAGGGACGGGGTGAGACAAGTGGAGGAGGGAGGGAGGGACGGGAGCGAAACAAGTGGAGGAGGGAGGGAGGGACGGGGGTGAGACAAGTGGAGGAGGGAGGGAGGGACGGGGGTGAGACAAGTGGGGGAGGGAGGGAGGGACGGGGGTGAGACAAGTGGAGGAGGGTGGGAGGGACGGGGGTGAGACAAGTGGAGGAAGGAGGTAGGGACGGGCTCGAAACAAGTGGAGGAAGGAGGGAGGGACGGGGGTGAGACAAGTGGAGGAGGGAGGGAGGGACGGGAGCGAAACAAGTGGAGGAGGGAGGGAGGGACGGGGGTGAGACAAGTGGAGGAGGGAGGGAGGGACGGGGGTGAGACAAGTGGGGGAGGGAGGGAGGGACGGGGGTGAGACAAGTGGAGGAGGGAGGGAGGGACGGGAGCGAAACAAGTGGAGGAGGGAGGGAGGGACGGGGGTGAGACAAGTGGAGGAGGGAGGGAGGGACGGGGTTGAGACAAGTGGAGGAGGGAGGGAGGGACGGGGGTGAGACGCATGAGGCATATGACGTCATCAGCAAGCGCCACGAGCGCTTAGGGCCCAGCCGCGCACCTGGAAGCACCGCATCCAGTTTTCGCGACACATGGCTCCAGGCACGAAGCGGTACTTGGGGCAGTGCGGCCGGAGGTGGGAGCCAGCGGTTGGCCGGTGAGCTGTGGCCGCCGCTGGAGCCGGGGGTTGTTGGGGCCAGTACGGCCGGCCGTCGTACTCCGCCTGCAGAAAGTCCTTCTTGGCTCCCTGCGCCTCCCGCGCCGCCTGGCGCAGCCGGGTCCAGTTCTTCTGGGGCAGGGCGTTGGAATGATCCCGTGGGTTGGTGCCTGTGGGTGGGGCGTGATACACCGTTAGGAGGGCCAGGTAGGGAAACGGCACTGAAGACCATAAACCCTAAAACAGCTTGTAGGGTTCGAGCCTGGAACCCTCCAGCTACCCTCCCCGCTTGCTCAAACTTGTCACCACCACGCCTTCTCAACCGCGCCGGCCCCATCCTACCATTCCGGCTTCGATTCTCCACTCCCCCTTCCCTGTCCCCTTCCCCCCCTCTCCCCGCCCTCTTCCCGCCCTGTCGCCTCGTCCCCCCGGTCCCTCACCCGTGCCCCAGAACTCGCACTCGGACGCCCGCACGTCGCACACGTAGCAGTAGCACTGCGGAGGGAGGAGGGGCGAGAAGAGGAGGGGGGGTGGCGAGAAGAGGAGGGGGGAGGGGCGAGAAGAGGAGGGGGGAGGGGCGAGAAGAGGAGGGGGGAGGGGCGAGAAGAGGAGGCGGGGAGGGGCGAGAAGAGGTGGGGCTTAGGGGTTGGGGCTGGGGGAGGGGGAGGGCGCAGGGGTCGTCAGTCAGATACCCACGAGCTGGCTGGTCCTGGCCCTGAGATGCCTGGCAGGCAAGCTGTGAGGTCCACAGTCCTGATTTTATTTAGGTTTTAGATAAAGTGGCAAGGCACGTGGCAAGGCAAGGCGCGCCTGGGACATGTGGCCCCCTGCCCCCGCCATCCCAACACACCTGGCCGCTGGCCCCCTGCCCCCGCCGTCCCAACACACCTGGCTGCAGAAGGACGCGTTGGCGGGGTTGCCAGTCCCCCCGTCCGGGGCTTTGAAGCGGTGTACGGCGCAGTCCGGGCGCGGGTGCGGCAGGTCCCGGGTGGTCACCTGCGGGGGGGGGGCGGCGGCGTACATACACATGACGTCAGCGGATGGCATCAGCGCAAAGGATGCCTGGGCGGGGTGGACACACGCAACGCATGCAGGCGGAGAGGTGGCTGAGGTGGTTGAGATGGTTGAGGTGGTTGAGGTTAGTTGCGGCGCAGCCCTGCCCACCTGGCCTTCTTCCTTCAGCAGTTCAACGTCGTCGGAGTCTGAGTCGGAAACGGCGTCCGCGTCCGGTGCAGATCCGCCACTGGCGGAGGCAGCAGCAGGACCGCGTCCATCAGCACGGTCTGCAACAGCAACTGCAACAGCATGTGCTGCAGCAGCACCGCGGTTAGCAGGGGCTGCAGCGACACCGCCTCCATCAGCAGGGGCAGGGGCTGCATCCCCTGCAGCAGGGGCAGGGGCTGCATCCCCTGCAGCAGGGGCAGGGGCTGCATCCCCTGCAGCAGGGGCAGGGGCTGCATCCCCTGCAGCAGGGGCAGGGGCTGCATCCCCTGCAGCAGGGGCAGGGGCTGCATCCCCTGCAGCAGGGGCTGGAGCTGCATCCCCTGCAGCAGGGTCCGCAGCTGCATCCATAGCATCAGGGTCCGCAGCGTGGCCTTGATTGGTTGGGGGGCCGTTGATACCGCTGTTGGCGTTGGGAGGGTTGGCTTCGGCAACGGTCGCTTCAGCAAAGGGGTTGGAGACAGAGGTCCCAGAGCAGGAGGATGTGCTGATGCAAGTACCAATGGACTCTGTGCGCGGCTCCAGCTGGTTCTGCCGCTGCTCTGCCGCTGCTGGCCTAGCTTCTGGGTCTGCAGCGCGACCCAGGTGACGTCCAATGCGACGGCGCCTCTCTAAGGAAGGATTCCTTCTGTTGGCAATCGGCTCATTTTCATCGCTGTCCGAGAGCAAATACACGCAATCAGCGCCAGCTGGGCGAGGGATGGTCGACGCCCGGGCTCGTTTGCGCAGTGGTCGAGATACCTCCGTCCCCATATCATCATCAGCTGTCAGGTCTACATGCTCGACCATCCTGCGGGCGCCTGGTCGATGCTCCATTATGGACTGAAGTACACTGTATTAGCTGGGCATTGGCGATTCTTTAGATGTTTGACGTTCAACTCGCCAGAGTTTAAGCCGTGCCCAGGGCCTGTGCTTTTTGGGGTTGTGCCTTCCCGCCTGCAACTTATGTGCAGCTTGTCAGCTAGTTTAGTAAATCAAAGGACAAGCTATCCTGATAGTTTTTATTTATATGTGTTACATCCTAGCATATTGACATGAGTTGACAAACATTTGTTGGCTTTGATTGTGGTACCGTTGCAGTTAGCGGTCATGGCCTCCGGAACCGCGGACTTCCATAAACCCTGCTTTGCTCTTTGAGGCCCAAACACATCATACGCAATTGGATACTCTCCCTCAATAGCCCCGTACGTAAACTGTGCAAATTTGGCGCCTCCGCGAACGAGGCGCCTAGGGCGAAAGAGGCAAGAATGCGCGGCCTGATGCAGGAAACACAATTGAATGTATGTCAGATTCTGGACCACGCAGCCAAGTGGCATCCAGAACAGCTGGTTATCTCTAGGAGCGTGGAAGGTCCCGTAGTTTCCTACACCTATGCCGAGCTGCACCGCCGAGCCCAGTTGTGCTCCATCGGGTTGCGCCAGCTTGGAGTCCGGTAAGCAATCCAGTTTCTACTGGGGGGGTCCTGGCGCTTGGCTTTCTTCGTCCTAACAACAAAGTGCGCGCAACGCAACTGGAGCAGCTCACCAAACTGTATTTTCTAAAAGCGATGCGCCTGGGGTCGAGCGTTTTGAGGCGACACGCAAGTGCTGACCTGTCGCGCGTGGCTCCGCATCAACCGATCCTACTTGCTCTCGAACCGCGAAGCCTTTATATTACGCGCGCGCTAAACGGCTGTGCTAGCAACCAAGATGAAGATTGCGCGCGCGCGCGCGCCCCTCACGCCCAGCTTTTCCCGCATCCTGCCTCCATCCCCTCTCCCCTGCCGCACCTCCGAAAGCCCTCGCGCGCCATCCCGACCCCTCCTCTTCCTGCCCCCCGACCCCTCTTCTTCCTGCCCTCCGACCCCTCCTCCCCTCCCTGCCCCCTCCCTGGACCGCCCGCGCAGTAAGGGCTCCTTCGTGGCCACCCTGGCCTGGAACACATCCCGCCACATGGAGGCATGGTACGGCATCATCGGGTGCGGCGCCGTGTGTCACACGCTGAACCCCCGGCTGTCCCCCAAGGACATCACCTACATCGCACACGACGCGCAGGTGTGTCTGGGTGTGTGTGTGGGTGGGGGGCGGGGGCTAGGAGGGAAAAACCGCAGGTCGTGGGGGGTTTGGGATAAAGAGCGGTTATATGACACGCAGGTTGGGGGGGGCGGGGGCTATGAGGGGAAACCCGCAGGTCGGCGGGTTACAGAAAAGAACCGGTCACTCGACACGGGAAGTGGGGCGGAGGGCCGTCATGAGGGGAGACCCGCAGGTCGGCGGGGCGGGGCGGGCGGTGCACGAGGGCTGGGGGAGGGAAGGGTCGATGTCAAGATGAGCAACCTAACGCAACCTAACAACCTACCTACGCGATGCGTCCGTCACGGCGCCCTCCCTCGCCCCATCACGCGCAGGACGAGCTGATCCTCGCCGACGCCACCATGCTCCCCCTGCTGGAAAAGGTGCTCCCGGGGGTGCCGTCCATCCGTACGGTGGTGCTGCTCACGGACAGGTGGGCCTTGCGGCCTGGGGGGGTTGGCGAAAAGGCCCGGGGTTACACGACATGGGAGACCCGGTTACACGCCCTGTCCGGGGGGGCCGGGAGGGGTTAGAGCGGTAACCCGGCAATGCGACATGGGGGGGGGGGGGGGGGGGCTAGAGCGGTAACCCGGCAACCCGACATGGGGGGAGCGGTGTGGGGGGGGGGGCCTGGGCGGCCCTGCTCCGGAGCCTAGCAGCCGCCGTCGCAGCAGCAGCAGGGGGGGCTGGCAGGCACCGCCGACACCCGGTGCCTTCCTCACGGTTTTCACACACCGTATGTCCCAAACGGTGTTCCCTTCCTACACGGGTTTTCCCCCCCTCCCCCCCCCCGGACCCCCAGGCTCAACATGCCCCCCGCCTCCGCCATTTCGGCCCTGGGCACGGCCGTGGTGGTCCTGTGCTACGAGGAGCTTCTGGGCGCGGCGGCGGCGGCACCAGGCGGTCTGTCTGGGTTCCGCTGGGCGGAGGTGGACGAGAACGACGCGTGCGGCATGTGCTACACCAGTGGCACTACCGGGAACCCCAAGGTGGGTGGAGGGGCGGTTTCGGAGTATCATGCCTTGAGGAGCGGTTTCGGAGCGAACGTAGTTGGAGGAGCGGTTTCGGAGCGAAACCGTAGTTTGGAGCCATACCGTAGTTGGGGGCCGGAGGGGTTTCGGAGCGAACGTAGCTGGCGGCCGGAGGGGCTGGCGGTGGTGGAGCTCAGCGGCTTCTGGACGGGCCCCCCGGGCGCACCGAGGTAACCGAAAGCAACACCACCGCACATGTGTCTTTGGGTAACACGCGTAGGCCAGACGAGCGGAGGGCAGGGAAGGAAGCCGCACCTGACAACCCCGGTAACGTCCCCCCGGGTAAAGTTATTCATAGGGTGCTCATTGGGTCGTTGGGCCGTTGAGTCGTTGGGTCGTTGGGTCAATGGGTCGTTGGGTCTTCCTCGCGTAGCCCTCGCCTCACCGGTATCTCCGTTCGCCTATCCGCCATTCGGCGTGCCCCCTCCACTCCAGCCGCCCTGCCGTCACCTCCCTCCCCCTCCTCCCTCCCACCCACCCCCCCTTCAGGGCGTCCTCTACTCCCACCGCTCCAACTATCTGCACGCGCTACTGCTGCTCCAAGTGCGCTCGGGAGACTTTGCTCGGGGGGGGGGCGAGAAGACCCGAATACACGACGTGGGAAACGGAGGGCAGACGGGGGAACGCCTCGGCTGCCGGGGCGTGGATCGTGGCCCAGACAGGCGACCCTTGCCGACTCAAGCGTTTGGTTGCTTGTTTAGGAGCGCACATGGCGCCGCCGATTGTCCTGCCAATCCTACGCCACCGCCCTCCTGGTCCCCCTTCTGTCATCGTCCGAGCTCCGGCTTCCGTTGCCTCCGCAGCGCGCCTAGAGCTGCCTTTCCAACCTCGGATTCAATTTCCCGCTTTGTCCATTATACTTGATACCTTCCGTGCCCCTCCACGCAATGCGCCTCTCCCCTCCCTCCGCCCACCTCGCGTGCCGCCGCCACCCCCTCCGCCCTCCCACCCTGCAGGCCGACAGCCTGCCCCTCTCCGCCGCCTCGTGCTGTCTGGCGGTGGTGCCCATGTTCCATGCCAACTCGTGGGGGCTGGTGTTTGCAGCGCCCATGGTGGGGGCGAGGCTGGTGCTGCCGGGTAGGCGCGGGTGAGGGTGTGGGGGGTTCGACAGGAAACCCTTTGGTTGCGGCCATGAGAGGAAACCCGTGGGGTCGGCACGTGGGGGAAGATGGTTTGGGAGGTGCCCTGGCGGCTTTGCCCGGGGGTTCCCAGGACCAGTCACCCGAGGGTACGGGTATGGGCCGGCACGTGGAAAGAGAGCAACCGAATTTCCAACGGAATGACATAAGCCCCGCTCTACCCTTCCCGGGATGTGCGTCATATCATTGTCCGTGTCGCCTACAACAATCCTCCCGCGCCGTACCGTCGTACCACCGTGCTACCCGTTGCCGTACGCCTACACCAATCCTCCCACGCCGTACTGTCGTACTACTGTGCTACGCCGTACTGTGCCGTACTGTCGTACGCCCCGCCCCGCCCCCGCACAGGCCCCTTCCTTGACGGCGCGTCCATCCACTCGCTGATGGAGACGTACGGCGTGACCATGTCCGCGGGGGTCCCCACCGTGTGGCTGGCGCTGCTGTCGTACTGCGAGGAGCAGGGGCTCACCTTCTCCACACTGCGGACGGCCTGCATCGGCGGCGCGGCGGCGCCCATGTCGATGCTGGAGGCGTTCGAGGTCAAGTAAGTGGTTTCGGAGCCGTGGCGAAAGCACCCGGCGGCGGTTTGCGTTTCGACCGGAATGGCTTCCAGGAAAGGCTGCGACGACGATTCGTAGATCACCAGGTGGCGATGCCGTCGGGGATGATGGGGTGAGCGGGATGAGCGCACCTCGCCCAAGGGAACCGTCTCTATCTGCCAAACCACGGTGCACGAGCCATTACCGGTAGTCTGTAGTCCTGTAGCTTCCGCAACTCGCATCCCCTCACGCCCACCGGCTGTCGTACACCCTCCCTCTTCCTCCCCCCCCCACACATACACACACACGCACTCCTCCAGGCACGGGGTGGAGGTCCGTCACCTGTGGGGCATGACCGAGCTGAGCCCTCTGGGTACCCTGGGCGACCCAAAGCCTTCGGCCCTGGGTGGCCGCACACGCCCGCTGGCGGGGCTGGGGGCGAGCCCCCAGCCCAGCGCCGCCTCTGCGGCGTCCTCCTCCCCCTCCTCCGTCGCCGCCTCCTCGTTCCGCACCGCCTACCTGAACGCCAAGCTCAAGCAGGGGCGGCCCCATGTGCTGTGCGATATGCGCATCGTGGATGACGCTGGCAGGGAGCTGCCGCACGACGGCAAGACGGTCGGGAACCTGCAGGTGGGGGGTACCGAGGAACCTGCAGGTGGGGGGTACCGAGGAACCTGCAGGTGGGGGGTACCGAGGAACCTGCAGGTGGGGTTTACCGAGGAACCTGCAGGTGGGGGGTACCGAGGAACGCCAGGGGCCGGCCTGCTGGCCGGGTGAGTGGGTACGAGAGGAAAGGAAATCTATAGGTCGGCTGGGCGGCTGGGTAGGTGGAGGCGTGTTGAAGCTGAGCTGAGCCGGATGGGGGCGACTGAAACAGCGAAACGACCGTTGCCGGGTGCCGGGAAGGGAGGGCCGCAGGATGAACGGTTTTACAAGGTACGCACTGTGTGCGGTGGTTGGAGGGACGATGGTGGGTGGGTTGGGGTAGGGAGGGTTTGGTGAGCCGTTCAGGCAAAGCCATCCTCCCCCACCCGCCTGCCCACCCCCCCCATCCAACCGAGTAACCGGTTATTTTCTGTAACCCCCACCCGCACCACAAGGTCCGCGGCCCGGCTGTGGTGTCTCGCTACTTCAAGGCCGACAAGCCCGCAGTGGACGCCGACAACTGGTTCGCCACAGGTGACGTGGCGTCCATCGACGCATGGGGCAGCATGGCCATAACGGACAGGTCCAAAGACGTCATCAAGAGCGGTGAGTGCCGCGGCACCAGCGGGTTCAGGCAAGCGTTGCCTAAAGTTTAGGTTCATCGCTTCACGTGACGTTGCAAACCAGAGCAAGTGATTTTGGGTACCAAAAATAATGTACATCGTTATATCCAATCAGGGTAAAAGGACTTGATATAGGAACGCGCACCGTGAGCTTAACCTGCGTTATTTCCAATGCGTGTGACAGACATACCCCACATGTAGGCCCGATGACGTCACAGAGAGAGATTCGGGAGATGTTTGAAGCTCAGTGTTGCCCGGCTGGGCATTTTGGTTTAGGATCGTGCTGGTATACACAACCACGGCTACTGCCACTACACCCCCACCCCCCGTGTCGTGTAATCGGTTTTTACGCCACCCTCCCGCCCCCTCGCCGCCTTCGCCCCCGCCGCACGTCCGTTCCGCCCAGGTGGCGAGTGGATCAGCAGCATCGAGATCGAGAACCTGGCCATGGTACGACAGCGCCTCGGCTGACGAGTGGGGGCAGGGGCCTTATGGCTGGGGCCGGGCCGGCAGCTGCGTGCCGCTAAAGACACCGAGCTGGCCTTTCGGCTGCTGATCCAGTGCTGCTGCTGCAGCTGCTGTTGCTACGGTTGCAATCCCTTTTGGCACCAACACTACGACCAGTCTCTTGCAATTCAGCTTCCCGGTGCTGCGACGCCCACCTCGGCAAGATGCGCCGTCCTGACAGCCAGGTTGCAGTCTGTCTGACGGCGGTCACGCCTCCTTGTGCTGCCCTGCGGCGGTCGCGCTCACCCGCAAAACACAGGGTTTCGCCGGTGTCGCCGAGGCGGCTGTGGTGGCCATTCCAGACGACCGGTGGGGTGAGCGGCCCCTGCTGGTGCTAGTGCCGCGGCCCGGAGTGGAGCCAGATGCGGAGCTCAAGGACGGCGTGCTGCGCTACTTGGCGGACCGCCTGGCCAAGTGAGTTGGAAGTTGGCGGTTAGGAGTTGGGGGAGTTGGGAAGTTGGATCAGCCTTCGCGGCGGCGGCGGTGGTGGTATGGCTTAGCAAAGCTCGGCTTGTGTGTGATTGACCTTCTTTCGTGATGTATCGCACCGTTGTCGGTTATCCTCCCCCACCAACCCACCCCGCCCGCCGCCCTCCGCTCCGCAGGTTCGCGGTGCCGGATGACGTGGTGTTCGTACCACAGATCCCGCACAACGCCACCGGCAAGGTGTCCAAGCTCACCTTGCGCGACATGTTCAAACACCACAGGGCGCCGCCGCGCTCCAAGATGTGAAAGGAGCCGCCCCTGCGTCGGCGGCTCACTGTGCCAGGGGCTACTCGTCGCTGGTGTTACCGGATGGCTGCGGCTCGGGTCGGCTGGTGCTTTGGTTTGCTCGGGCTGACTAGGCAGTCCGCGTGTATTCTGGAGGCGTGGACGCGGCGCACGTTCCAGCCATCCTCGGTTCCACTATTCCACTATTCCACTGGTCCACTGTTCAACTGGTTGCGCCAAGGGAGGCCGAACCGAGTGTGATGTATCATAATGAGTACAGGCGGACGACGAGAGAACAAGTGGTCGTTGCTCTAGTTTGGCGCGTTCCTCAATCGATGCATGGAGCCCAGAAATGGCACCGATGCCTTGACGGGACGGGGTGCATCCCAGCCTGAGCAACCTCGTCACGTTTCGTCACCGCACCTAACGAATCTTCGATAAGAGTGGCGTCGTACAAAAGGGGAACGTCTTACACCCGTCTCCATCCTAGGCGGCCCACCATCCACCGCTACTTATACCATCCCTCGCTCACCATCACCGCGCCCTAGCTCGCTTCCTAGCTCGTGACGTTAGCTCGTCGATTTTGCCCGTGTCACGCCCTAATTTATAGACGTCGGGGGTGATGTTGCGGCTGGTGCGTACGGCAAAGCAGTTGTGTACACGGCCGCTCCGGGGGATGGCCCAGGTAGGCGGCGCCAGTCTTACACCGGCTGCGGCTTCCTTTTATCACCTACTGGATACCAGAATGACAGGCTTTTGAAATTACTTTATTAAATTCCTCGATGGCAGGTATGTAGCAGCGGCGTGGCCAGCATTGTGATCGCGTGCGTGGATGACCCAGGAAAAAACCCAGATGCCGTATGCGTCTCTGTCCCGATAGGCTGGGACTCTGTCCCGATAACTGGCAAATAATAGACCCTATCATGGAATCTGAGGCTTGTAACTCATTCACGCTGTGGCGCCAGATGGGCCTGGTATTCCCGTGCATGTAGCAGTGGCTCCAGGCCTCCATCCAGTCTCTTCATAGGATGGCTTCCAGATTCCGTCACGTGTCTGACTGACTGTTGCCAAGATGGCACCAACCAGCCTAAGGGTGCGCCGGTGTCACGACACAGCTGGTGATCGACACAGCGTGTGCGAGTCACCAGAACCCGCTCAGCAGTGGGGTGCAGTAACAGCAATGACTTCGGAAAGGCAGCAGTCGCGCCTGAGCCCGGCTAAGTTGCATGGCACAAGAGCAGGGACGTCCAATAGCAGCGGCGGCTCGACACAACGCGGTCGGCAGTACGACAGGGTCACCATGTACGACAGCCACGGTTGTAAGCCGCTCGGCGCTGCTATACCAGCCGGTTACGTGCTGTGTCGTGGCACCGGCCAGGTCCGCAGTGGCGAATATGTCGGTAGCGAGTGCGTCTTGGTCTGCTGGTGGGGGATCGAGGATCCAGATAGATCAAATACCACTCCCGACAGTTACAGTTATTACTACCGGTACTCCCGACACTTCATTTCTGGCGTCCATGGAGGTTGTTGTTGTAACGGTTACAGTGGGTTGTTGTAACGGTTACAGTGGAGGTTGTTGTAACGGTAACTGGCGTCCATGGAGGTGTATGCTCAGGCCTCGGGACAACGGCTGAGCCTGGATAAGGTTGAGCTACTCCCAGTAGGCGTCGAGGGCCCTAGCCTTCACGCAGCGGGAGGGTTGAAGGTCGTACAGTCGGCCACGGCTCTAAATTTGCCGTTTACGGACGTCGGGGTGTCCCCGGTGATGGACTGGGGGCCGCAAGGGGAGAAGGTGTTGACTAGGTTTGCGCGGATTGCAAGGCTACGTCTATCGAATTTTGGCCGGGCGGGCTAGAGCGGCCACAGCATATGGGATGCACCGTATCACCTGGCACATGGAGCATAGGGGCCTGCCCCCGGACACCGTGGTGGAAGGGCTAGAGCGGGCGGCGGCGCAGCTCGTTGGCCAGGATTTAGCCCCAGCTGCTCGGGAGCGCCGAGCTACAGGTGTTCCACGACGGCTTCTGGTCGAGCGCTCGTCCTTCGGGGTTTTCGGGGCCATTGCCCTCAAAGAGCACGTGCGGGCGCGCTGGGCTGCTGGTTGTGCCGTGCGTCTTGTACTGGCAATGGCTGCTCCCAGGGAGTGCCGGCCTCCGTGGGTTACTGCCCTTACTGGCCTTAGCACCTACCGGTATCTGAGGGGGCTGCATCCAGCTTTCAGGCCTCTCAACCTGCTTACAGCGCAGGACCGGGGTCTAGGGTTTATGATTATTTATGATTATTTACACTGGGTTCCAACAGGTATCTACCGTGATGTAAAATCTGAGCACATCCAGCACGAATTTGCGCAAGAATCCGCGCCTACCCAAACTGAGCATTCGGTGAACGGAGCCAGACGGAGCCATCCACCTTATCCACGCTTGCTCCAAGCCATTGGCAGCTTGCTGCGCAGCATCGCACGGCACAGGGCAACTGGCACAAAAAACCAGGATGCACCGATCTGCGCATTCGCGACCACATGAGGCTTGGAACGTTGACCAGACATCGGTTAGTGTACGGGCGTGAATGTCGCGTCCGCCTAATATATGCTCCTCGAGTGGTTCAGTAGTGTATGTATGGAGATGGCCGCAAGGGACCGTCATGCTAATTGCGCGAAACTGATGCCATCCACGCGTCTGCCTTCAAATAAAGCAAGCCGTAGTTCGTCAGTACGTAGGAAGGCACAGGGCGCGAAAACTAACGCAGCATGTGCACCTCCGAAACCGTATGACTCTTGGAGCCCATGACTTCGCGTTTATCATCGCATTCGTAGTCCTAGTTGCGCTCCTGAGCTGTCTACCGCCCGATCCGCGCAGGGCAACTGGCACGAAAAACCAGGATGCACGAACTCGAACTGCGCAACTCTAGCAGCAACTACGTACACCTTCACTACATTATTACTAGTGTCCACCGATGTGTATGGTCGGCTGCACAACGTTTGTGCAAGCGACAGAAGGGTGTGAATATATGCTACCGCAGGGAAGCCCACGATATCCGGCTAGGGAACCAAGCGGCGGGACAAACTAACACCGCGGTTGCTTGAACGAAGTACATAATCGAAGAGAGGGTGACAAACACGTTCAAAAATAACGCAACAGAGCTGATTATGGTACAGTCTGCTGGTCCCAGTTTGGAGCCGTATATCTTCCCTTAACCGCACTCGCTCGCTCTAAAAACGGACAACAAAGGAGCGGTCGGAATCAACGACCACCTGCACACCTACCGCATACGGACAAAGAATGGCACAGGGCAGGGATTGACCAATTGAAGCCCAGTAAATACATACATGCATCCTGCCCTAGCAACCTCTACAGGACGACAGTTCATAACGCCAGCAATCACCTCTTCCAAGTACACATACTGTCTCGTTATGACGCATGTCACCCGTGCGCAGAATGGCTGGTTGTACCGGACGGTTGAACATTACGAGACAATGGCCTTTGCCTGCGCAATGCGCCAAAGGTACTGTGATACTGCAGCAGCGCCCTAGGTCACACCCAATCCTGCACGCCTAATAAATTCAACTAGGAGGGATCTCCAGCCATCCATGCATATGGCCAAAGCTCCGTGAAGCGGTTGCCTATCTACTTCCTCCTGGCAACGGCGGTGTAAAGCGAGGGGTCCTTGGGATACAGAACACGGCCGTTGAACCGGACCCACTCCAGGAAGGGGCCATAATTCTTGCCGGAGTTGGGCTTGCGCTCCATCGTGATGAGCACACCTCCTGTGGCGGTACTGGCCAGCTTGGGCGGCAGATCCTCTTGGCTACCGAGCGGCGGCACGGGCTTGCCGATGCCGCTCTTTGCGGGGCCGATGCGCACCACCAGGACGGACTGGCACATGCTGGTGTCGTCGGTCACGTTCCAGACCGTCCTGCCGACATTGCCAGCAACCACGCCCCTTGGTGGAAACACCCACTTGATGAATTGCACCTGCACGCAGCGGCAGCAAGCAAGGTCAGCAGCGGCAGGATGAAAAAACAACGACGTTTGGGCAAATGGAAAAGTGGCGCGTGCAGTCCGCTGACGCGTCCGTATCCACATTAGGCAACAGCGGGACGGGGCAGAGGCTGTATCATGCTGCACACCGCGGTAGCAGTTACGACTACATCTCTTAAGGTGGTTTGATGTATCTCTATTGAATGGGTTATTTTTTCCTCCTGTGCCTCCTTCGGTGTGAGTTGGCGTGCCCTGCGTACGTTTGCACGAAGCCCACTACAACGGTTACTACTGCTACTCCGCTCGCGGAGAAGCATCACCAGGTACTATTCAAATGCCATTAGCATAGCATCAGGTGGTTGATACCAGACAAAAGAAGGGGCGTCCGTGTCGGGCTTCGCCTGCACTAGTAAATTGCTATCGACGTCGCATTGGCTGCACGTAATGGTAACAGTTGTGTCACAACATGTTGATGAGGAACGAAAAGTCGACTCGGAAACATAATGAGACCCGTCAGTGCCTTTCCGCACCGTAATGACGCCGGAGTTCTTGATTTGCTTCAGGAAAATCCTGGAGATCTGGGTCGGGTCCTTGAAGAAGACGGCAACACTCAAATGGGAGTTGGTGGCCTTCCACGCATAGCGGCACGCACCGCACTTGGGGGGGCATGTGGGCTTCGCCTGGTCCACCTGTAAAAATATTCAACGCGTGAAACCCACTGTTAACGACGAAACCACTACGGTTGCTATTGTAAAATGACTAAAAGCCAGCGTAGCGTTGTTAATGTGGGCGAGCTTGACCGTGCTTGGCAATAGTAGGCGATGTGCCCGATGGTTCTACCTTTCGGTCTGGAACCCACTGTAACCGTTACAACCCTGGCATAAGGCACAGTTATAACAGCTCCCTTACCAGCTGCAGGGGTGAGTTGCGAGTTATCTCGGTGCTGAAATCAGGGTCATTGTACCAAACAAGAGACCTGCGTGCACAGTGTTTGTACGTAGGGGAATGGTGCGTGAGGTACTTGGGTCAGACAGCTTGCTCGTCAAGCGCCGTGGCAATAACTACAACAATTACAGACAGGTACACATAGTATTATTACTAATTTACTACATTCATGAATATATGCTGGCTAATCCGGTTCCTTTGCCTCCTGCATGTCAGGCGAGTGACCCTACCTTCTGGTCTGGAGCCCACTGTTTCATCTACAACTGCTACTGCACAGACAACAAATTATACCACGTACACAAACACCCTTAAACAAGTCTGACCTGGTTTGTCCAGCAGCACCATACGCGGTCATGTTTGCCACTTTTATTTCAATCGGGGGAGGAGGGGACGGTGGCCTTGGGGGAGGGGATGGTGGCGGAGACAGCGCCACGAATGGAACTAGCGGTGGAGTTGGCGAAGGCGGCGGAGCCGGTGAAGGCGGTACAGGTGGTGGCGAAGGCGGCGGTGGAGGTGACGGCGATGGCGGTGACCAGCCGAACTTGGCCAGGGTGGCATCTGAGGAAGAATTACAAACAAGCTTTTGCTTCAATTGAAACAACCAACGCCAAAACCTTCCTGCCCTGTACTAGTTGCTACTACGGTACTCCGGCGCCAAACGATTATCTGTCGACTGGGCCCACTAGGATCATCGCAACGGTCATGTGGAAATCAGGCCTGGGTTGAGCTTTCAATGGCAGCAAACCCAAACAACACAGCATAGCGTCAGCCTGTTTTGTATTTGACGGCAGTGACCAACTTACTTGTACCGTTAATGACGATGGTCAAGTTGACTGGCGGAGGACGAGGAGGCGACGGCGGTGGTGATGGTGGTGCGGGGGGGAGGCCAGGCGGCGCGAATTGACCGGGAGCGAGAGGTGGGCGCGGGGGAGGCGATGGAGGGAACGGCACATTGATGAGCGAGAAAATCTGGAATCCAACCTGAAACTCCTCATTCTGGATCTGCTGAAGGTTGCGGCGCATATCCATTACGACGGTGTCTTGCATCTCCAACGCCTGCGGAAACGAATAGAAACGGTACGTGTAGTGAGGACATGGGCTCCCCGTAACGGCAGGTCAAAATAAAGCCGAAACAAAGGCAGCGCGATGTAAAACAATTTCATGCATCATGACACAAATCAGGTTGCACAACCCAGCAGATCGTACTTTTTGGTAGTCGCCGTCGTTGGCGGCACTGGTTCCCATGAAGTACATCGACTTTGGCCGATACTTGGCGCCACGGAAAATATCCGAAATCTCTGCGTCCCTGAAGATTTTTTCAGCGCCGTCCTCGAGTGCACGACGACGCGCGCTTTCCGCAGCGAACACAACTCGCGTTCCGTCCGGGAAGACTACGAAGACGATTACCACGTAAGCAGTTGGTACAGCCTGCGGATCAGCAGAACGGCAAACTGATTTTTAAGCAGGGACAACAAGCGCGGGCGCGGGGAACAACCTTGAACGACTCCACACCTGCAAACGCTGACGCCTATATCACAGCAACTTACAAAGATCTCAGACAAACTGGTCCTGAGGGCATTCAGGAAACCGAATAAGTCGAAGTCGTCACCAACTTCCAAGGCACTGAACAGCAGAGTATAGTTGTCCTTCGTCAATCCACTCCCGGGCGGGAGGGGAGGTGGGCTTGGGGGTGGGGTGGGAAAAGGCGGCCTTGGGGACGGTGGGAGAGGAGGACTAGGTGGGGGGGACGGGGGCGGCGGTGGAGGGCTTGGGGGTGATGGTGGCGACGGTGGGTTTGGAGGGGGGAAGGGAGGGGAAGGAGGTGGCGACGGTGGTGCCGGCGACGGTGGGTTTGGAGGGGGAGAGGGAGGAAACGAAGGCGGGGATGGTGGTGGTGGCGACGGTGGTGGTGGCGACGGTGGCGGTGGCGACGGTGGTAGCGGCGACGGTGGCGGTGGCGACGGTGGTGGTGGCGATGTTGGCGGCGGCGGTGGCGGTGGGTAGGTTGCGGCCTGGAGGAAGCGTCGCACAATCTCGGCAGCATCGTCAGCCACACTAGCAGCGGCTTCAATCACAGTGTCCACATACGTCGGATGCAGATCAGCGTTGCCTTGTGCTGGAGCCTCGTACTCGCCTGGAGATGGCAGGCCCACAAATTGTTACGCCTTATTAGTGGAGTACCGTGGAAATGATGGGAAACTGATCGCAGTGAAGTACTGACCAGTAGTTGGGAACATTGGAAAACCGGATTGAAGCGAACTTGCGTCTGGCATATAAAATCTCTTGTGAATGCGTTCTCCTACGTTTTCCTAGTGCGTTGTGAGTCCGTTTTCCTATCATGCATGGTCGGCTTTTGGTTGTGGTTTGAGGTTTGGGGTTTTGGTCGCGGATCGATCCAGTCTGCAATGTGAACCCCGAACCTATCTCAACGTCTGACTGGAAGACCAGTCTAATTACGAGCATTTGCAAAAAGAAAGCTTAAGAAGCGCGCAGAGGCAGTGCATGGATACCAAATACCGTAACCTGTAACGACTACTACTGCCAAGCAACCCACGGAGTCGGACCCAACCGATTGGCGCGATAACATTACTGTTATCCTGGTCCACGTAAGGATATTCAGAAACTCACCCAGTGCGAAGTCTTCAACCAACTTCCTTAGAAGCTCGCCCCAGTGGGTTCGTTCGCCATCCCGCCAGTCCTTCCAATCGTAGCCCAACCAAACGACTGCTCCAGGGTTTCCGACCTTCCCGAACGCCTGTTAACAGATGGAAGGAACAACCTATGATCTCATGCTACGTCTGAATCACCTGTTCAGAGCTACTAGTTAGCACAATCTGCTACTAGCTACACAAATTGTGTATTTGAAGACAAAGCACCAACCGAACGCACCTGAGCAGCAACCTTATCTCCTTGCGCTGCATACAGAGGCACAGCCGTAGCTGCAGAATCCTCGTGACGGCACCAGGTGTTGAAGCTGACGGTCTGTGCATCCTCCAGAGTCTCTGGCCATTCGATCCCAGTCGCAGTGGACATAAACGATGGCGCGTACTCAGTCAGAGCAGGCTCGCCAAGCGAGCCAAGGGCGTTGGTCTGGATGTGCTTGCAGACGCCCCAGCTGCCTGCGTATACGTTGGAAGGGGGAGATGAATGGAAAATACGTACACACAGAAAGTCACGAAAGCAATAACAAGGCCAAAGATGCAAGGCAAAATAGAGGCGAAAACCGGGTTGTTCTCCAGCAGTCATACCTTCATATCCAAGGGCCTGTGCGACGAAGTTGCGTAAAGCCTCGCCTTGGCCTTGGTTGGCGTCCAAGATGACCACTAATCCACCCGAAACGAGGTAAGAAGCAACTTCGCTCATGTCCTCCACGGAGCTATAAAACGCTCGACCATTTTGCGCAGGGATTACATAGGCGGTTGGCGCGTTGGGGCCAGACAGAAGTGGCTGACCAACTACCGTGTCCACGATGAGCCCGAGCTGCTGCAGTTGGCGCTCAAGGTTCTTCGGGCCGGTGTCCCAGGTGTGGTCAATGACACCATTGGCATCGCTCATGTATATAGCGACGTGAGTCGCCTGGGAACGGACGGTTTGAAGCCCACTGAGGCAGGTGAGTAGCACCGCCAGCAGCAGCGTGGCGCTCAGGGCCTGGACCATCGCCCTGGCGCCTAAAGCGAGCACCGCTTACGCGATGTCCAATCGCCGCGGCGAGTCGCTCGCCTGCAAGATAGCAAATTGACGAACTGCTCGAGTCTCGTAGGATGTAACACTGCTCTCCAAACAATCGCTCACCGTGCTATTATGTAAGGCCACCTAGCCGAATGTTGAAGCTAGGGGATACATATCTTACTTGTAGAACGACGCTTTTATGGCCTTTGCTGCGAAGTCGAACTCGACGGCGACTGCCGTACACTGCGCGTATAGTAAGTGCTAGTAGACCGTTTACCTCAAAACCGATACTTTAAACCAGGTAAATTCTTAGAAATATGCTTAATACCCCAGCTCGTTTTTTCGGGACAGAAACCGGCGTGGCTGCGTGGTGAATGAGCGCCAAGACGCCCAAGGGGCGGCCTAACTGCCAGCGATGGCGGATTCAGCATAAGCTGTTTATCCTTGTAAATTAATTGAAGCTTATGAGAAATTTTACGTGGCGTAATAAAGGTCTAGTTGCGGGCGTTCGCAAGCCTAGCTGCCGCGTTTGTTCATGCTCGTAACCGGACTTACGTATGTTCGTGTTCGTAGCTTCTTACCCCCAAGGTTGCACTCCAATGAGTGACCTGCGGCGCAAGTTCACACACCACAAAGAATGCTTCGAAATCCTTAAGCCTACCATCGCCATGGCTTACTACCGGTAGGTCGCTCGTCCATGGTTCCGGCGCAGGGCGCATGCCATTTCGAGCAGTTACAAGCTTTAATGGCGTAAATGGCCAAAATGGCGTACCGGTAAATGGCGTAAGTGCGTGGCTTGGGGTCAGTCGGAAATATGCTTCAATTCAACCTGATTTCCGCCTACGAGCATGCTCCCACCTAACTTGCCTATTTCGCGCACCTAGTACGTACATTGGGTAAACAATATGTTTACAAGTATTCCCGTGGTGGAAATGACCATATTGTAGTACACGGGGCCGTGTACAGAGGCACCACCAGCCACCATGCTCCCACCGTCTCCCAATACATGCTCTCATCGATTCCTCGCATCAACGGACGATCTTGCTTGCCATCCATTCCAATTTTTTCCGTCGAGCAGGCCTGACCTAACGCGACATCCTCGGAACCTCTGTGGACCCGTATCCGGCCCACCGTTGTGGGAGCAGGTGGGAGCATGTCCTAGTCAGCAGCATCATGCTCCCACCATGCTCGCTCCCATCAGCTCATCGCGCCAACCGCCTTTCGTTCACGCCGTCCCGAACCCAATTCCCTGACATCTGTCATTCCTTACCATCCCCATCACTTTCCTCCTATCCCGGATCTACTGCGACCGCCGTGGCACCTGTCAGGACCAGTACCCGCCCACCATTGCAGGAGCATGTTTTGATCACTTCCATGCTCCCACCACGGTCCCACACTGTCCGACCACGCTCCCACCGAAGCCTTGCGCCAGGCTTTCCTCAAATCAGTCCGGACCTACTGCGACCGTCGCGGCCCCTGTCTGGATGGATCAGTACCCAGACTACCGTTGATCACTTGCGTGCTCCCACCATGCTCCCATCGATTCCGCGCACCAACGGGCAATCTTGCCATCCCAAACCCTTCATCCCATCATCCCGGACCTAGCTACTGTTGGCTGGTGGTGCCTCTGTACACGGTCTCGTGTACTTCAATATGGTCCTTTCCATCACGGGTATATACTTGTAAACATAGTAATTACATCATGCATAAGCGAAATGCGCAAGTTAGGTGGGAGCATGCTCGTAGGCGGGAATCAGGTTGGATTGGAGCATGCTCACATTCGTATTTCCGATTGACCGGATAGCTCGCTGCATGGTTGCCTGGGTTTGCCCGGCATATTTGTGCTTTTCGAGGCTTTCCTGTGCCCTCGGGGCCGTCTGCTGGCTTCAGCCCCGGCTCGCGTATGGCGAAGCCATGGACATTGGCCCCTTTTCTATCCTGGGTTCGTCCGAGCTTGAGGACATTGTAACATCACGTCATTTATGGTTATGTTAGCACCGCGTTTTCCTTTAGTTCATGCCTCCCTTTTTTGCGGTTCATGCGCAAGAGTTACAAGGGAGCTGGAGCAGCTATGAGTGCGAAAGTACAACTGTCACGCCCCAGTACCGGCATGGTCGATTCGCGGGCATTTAATCGTGGTTTCGGTGCCGCTCCAGAAACCCGAATCTGAGCGCGACGGTTAGGGTGAAATATCTCGCGAGTGCGTTGTTAGGTACGGTGCATCAACACTGAGTAACGGACTTCGCCTTATACCGTCTGATAGTTTTCGGCAATTAACTGTAGCTGTCTCACAATCGGAGCTTAAGGGATACATCGGGCCCACGTAGCCTACGCCGCATTAACACTGCGGGATGCCACCCCTGGCATTCCCAGCCGTGCTCAATGTATCCTCTCGCACGAGATGCCCAATTACAGACGTGTAACGACAGTGGCGAGCGTCTAACAAGTAACAGTAGAACCCGAAAGAGGTAGCGATTTGCCGCGTCGAGCCGCGTTAGGTCACATGTTACCGTGTCTACGACCTGGTCAGTTGTTTCCTGCGCGCTTTCGACAGCTTGCGTTTCAGGCCTGGAGTCGGCCGATCACGGCCAGCCAGGAAAGCACGAGCAGCACGGCTGGCCGGCAAGTGTCCATGACAACCGAAGACTGCTGTGGGGCATGGCACAACCTCGATCGAGGACCCAATGGGCCAGACCACTGCAAAGTGCACAGGCACAAATGGCTCGCCGCATAGGGGCAGACAGCGAAAAAGCCGACAGATAAAAACATGGGCCGAGCACCGAGCGACAGCGGTCATCAGAAACAACACTGCTGCTGCTACCGGTGATAGCTCCAGCAACCACCGGCAGTGGTTCAGCCGCCACGGCCGCCACCGGCGCTGTCACCACCAGCGCCAATGCCAACCCTCGCTGAACTGTCTCCGCCATAACCCCCTGCAATCAAGCTGCGGCCCTGACAGAAGCTATGCCGCCACGTCCTGAGCCAGTCGACAGTTTTACTGCTCACCTCATGGGCGGTTTCGGACGGTGCGCTCAGACCCCTTGTTCAATCGCAATGCCGTCTTATTCTCTTCTTCCGCCTCCGCCTACGTGTGTCACATGGAAAGGCTTACATACGCCTAGGATGGATGCATGGTAATTAGTCCTAGGCTTACATCGGTTATGAGGCCGTAATCACTGCATTTTCCCGTACATAGCTAGCTACGGGGTCGGTACCTGTCGGTAGCCTCGGCGGCTTCCTCCAATGCATCATCGAAGGAAACCAAGTGATCCAGTGAGACATTGTCGTATGGATCGTAGTCATCGTTGATGAAATATCCCAGGTTCTTAACGAACTGCACGTTTTCGCTGTTGGTGCCGAGAGCCTGCACCATAACTAGGTCCAGAAAGCCCAGAATCTGAAGATGTAGACTACATGGCATACCCGCTGCCTAATAAGTTGATTTTCCTCAAGTTGCGGCAAGGAGGCTCCGCCTTGTGGCGGACCTTCCCTAAGGCGAGGGACTAGCCTACTCCGATGCACTCCGCGGACAATAAAAATAATAGAACAAAGAGAAAATGGGGCTTGCGGGCTGCGAACTATGAAAGTTGAGGTCACTCCGTTATATATCGTTATCCTTAGGGGTGCAACCCCTCACAACCTCTAGCGTACGGTCGCGTAACCCTGACAACTTAATATATTTGTGTGAGGTGTACCAAAGCGACATGGTTATGCGCTGTAGGCCCTCAAGAATTGCAGGTTGCGGTCTATGGGCCGACAGCAACGCATCCCATAATGCGGTAAATGAAAGCCACTGTTCGCGCTAACTATGTAATAAGATTCTGTCTTTTACTTAATAGTTTTCAAGTTGAAGCAGCTAGCTCGATTATTACTCCGCTCAACTCTACTGGGGTGTGTGACTCTACTCTACTGGGGTGTAGCCGTATCAACTTTCCAGCGCGCCACAACATCAAATGGCTTCCTTAAGACACACAAAATACGTGGCCTTCATTGTAAAGACAAACAACCTTTGTTTCTGGGAACATCCAAGTGCGCGGGCCCACCATGCAAGGTAAGGCCTCTTTTGATGATTCGTCGCGCTCATGCCTCTTGGCTCGTGGACCGCAAAAGCCTCGGCTTGTAGCACTCACTCACATTTCCAAGTGTTCTGACAGCATACAACGTGTGTGACGTCATTATGATGATGACGAGTACACTCATAAGCCACTCGGTGCGGCAACGCCACGGGCACCATTCGACCCCACTTCAAGCAACTTTAAGTAAGTTTCAAGTTGATGTTCCTACTAAGGGATGCCACGTATTGCCGCGCTCAAGGTATAGCCGCCTTACATGTTACCGACGGCTACTCCCCAGTTCTACATTCTTGGGCATAGATGTTGCCATGTTCCACATGCTTAGTTGAGTTAACCGAATGACTCGTTGTATTGGCCGAATATGCATGCATGGTGTATGCGTTCGACCTCGTTCGTGTAGAATGTCCTACAGCTAGTGCCCCGCCGTGCCCGTCGCCCCGCTAACCTGTCGACTACCCAACATAAGGTATTCTGGCGTTGCTGGCTGCCTTTAGCGGCGTGGCCGCACAGCCTTACGGCAACGTCATGGAAGTCATCAGCAGCCATGCAAACTTGACTATCGTCCGGGACCTGGTTGAGAAGTTTCAGCTTACCGCAACACTGTCAAGTTCCAACCTCAGCGCCGCTGTCTTCCTGCCGACGGACGAGTGAGCAACTGACCCTATGTGTTGACGCTCAAGCAGCGGTTGGGACGATCTATCGTTGCTCGCTGTGCGTGCGTGGCTACGCCTGGGAGCATTATCACCGTTGCCGTGATGCAAGCACGGCAGCAATAACCCCATGCATGAACCAACTACAACCCTCCAAAGCTGTGCTTGGTTGCCCTCCAAGTAGACTGGTGCACGCCCCCTGAATGCTTGCGGCGGTCGTGAAACATTCCATCTACTGTCTTCAAACACGAACGTCCTGCTTTTTCATTCTGAAACCCTGCCCGTTTCGTAGGGCGTTTCGGAAATTTGCAATGTCGCTGAACGCCACAACGGACCAGCTGCTGAGCATAGACCCCCCCGAGTACATGACGAAGCTGCTACAGTACCACATCGCCATAGTGTCCGTGAACTTGTCCATTATTTCGGCCCAGGCGGGCTTATTCAAGGATGGTATTTTTGAACTTTCGACCTTCCTGCGCCCGTGAGTGATAGAAGGGTAGGAAAACATCAAAGATCACGGACCCCACTTCTTGTTTACCATGTAACCGAGATCTTATCTATCAAGCCTGTCTGATTGCCGGCGCGACAATACCGACATGTACCGCGCGTACATGCGGTGACCGAAAATGGCCTTCCCTTTGGGCACGCACGGGGCCGTGCTGTGTGGGTGCGTGAGGTAGGTACGGTTAGCCCTACAAGAGGGCGTCCAAACTCCCCGTATTGGCGCTTACTAGGCTGATTTCGCATGAGGGAAGAGGGCGCTAGCTACGCCCCGTTATGCCTGACTGGGTATTGTTTCGGCTGCAGGCCGAAACAATTTGCATTTCGTTTCCACTATATTCATGTGATCAGGAACATGTGATGGAACAAAGTAAGGCACGAAAGTCAAGGGGTCGGCAGTGTCGACTCTTGTCGGATTGGCACACTCATGCTTAGTATATGATGAGGACGGCGACTACGCTAGGCCCTGCGGGGTCCTGGGTATCACTGCGAATGGCATTTGATGGCCTGAGGTCAGCCCCGAGCCCACGCCATCCATACCAATCCTTGCATGCCACCATGCACCTTGTCGCTCTTCATCATCGAACATACATGCACATCCCGGCAGGTTTTCCCCCCAGTGCAAAACATGTAAAGGCGTCAAAGTAGCATATAATACGCCGCCATGACCCGTCTGTTGCGAACTGCACGCAGAAGCCCCACGAAAGACCGCCAGTACATGTCTTTGCGCCTGGCCGTCAGCAACACATCAGCCGCTACTCGGGTGCGGGGCACAGGCAGGTATGTCAGTTTATCGCATCGTATATATACGGACAGTTGTTACGTGCGTGCTGGACTTGGTCGTTTTTGTGCCTGCACCCTGCGGCGTGCGCTGAGCGTCTTCTTGACGCGCTCGTGATGATGCGCTCTTCACGAGCTTACCATTACTTGTCTTTCAGGCTTACCTTTGACACATGAACCCCAAAAGGCTTACTTGCGTAAGATAGAACGTATAGGATGTTTCGGCGCGCGAACTACTCAAACCTGGATGGCCTCAAACCTGGAGTGATGATCTGTGCGCTGTCATTATTCAATAGTGTTGAACCTGGTCCTATCCACAGCATCTTGCATCATAATTCTACTGCTCCATGATGCGCCGGTGCATTCCCCAGTGATGCCGGCATGGTTGAGGTGGATATCCCCGCTGGCGAGGCGTTCGTCCATGTAATCGACAACGTGCTGACGTACTGGTACAACACCATAGCTGACGTGAGTAGAGGGGGGCACTTCGCTTGGATCGTGCGTTTAATGTGCTTTTGGTTTAAGTGCAACACGCAATCCTATGCAACATGTGTACTGGAAAGGAAACATCGCTTGCTTGCGTTCAGGTGCGTGCAGGTGCGTGCGTGCGTGGCTGACTGGCTTGAACCGCATTAATGTAAAGAGGCGTGAACCCTTCATTCCACGGCTGCAGCCAACTAGTACCTTAATAGACCTCATCGCAAAAACGCATGCAACCAGTATCCTGAATCCCATTTTGCTTGTTCAGGCTATTGCTGCCAATAACGACACTACACAACTCACTGGTAGCCTGAAGGCGGCCGGCCTCTGGCAGGCTTTGAACGACACGTCCGCGGAGTACACCTTCTTTGGGCCGGATGACAAAGTAAGTGGATGTCAGACACGGTGGTGCAGGCCAGCGCGTTCTGTCCGAACTGGTGTATGGGCCACGCAGCAGTTCATGCTGTCGCCAGCTTAGTGGGTTGATAATAACATATGTACTGGTTCCTCGTATCCTCTCTGGTATCATCAGGGGCTGCAAGCGTCGATTGGCAAGAGCAGACGCTGCGTGCCCACCACCATCACGTACGGGCTAAAGTGTCATGCATGCCGTTCCCTCGTTTCGCCATCATGGCAGGCTTTCACAGCAGCTACTAATGACTACTCTATTGACTTCAGCGTCAACGGCACCAACAGCTACGATATCTTAACGTACCATGGTGGGTGCCCGCATGCGCCTTCCTGAAAGCGGCTTACCTGCATGGCGCGCGCTGTCCTGTGCCGCCAGCAGACCTACATCTAGGTGATGCGTCGTACGGAGGTACGGCAACCTAGCAGAGCCTCGTCATGCGGTGTTGGAGCCCCAGCCAGGATGTGCCCCAGCGCGTTTGCATATCGATTGCTTGGCGGGAGGTGTACGGCAGACCTCGCTACACTGCCTTGGCTTATTATGCTTGCCAGACATGACATTGACAGTCGCCCTGTTACAGTAACCCACTCCATGTAATATAAACTCAATCGGAATTCGTGCATCGCGCAATGAATGAGGCGTTGCATCTTAATTGTAAAGACGGGCGCACCTATCTACATCGTTGTGATGCCAAGGCTTCGCGCGCCTACAATTTACACTGACCTCCTCACCGACATTCCATCCGCCACCCGCCACGCAGTTGCGTATGGCACGCAGGAGCTGGACTTCAGCAACATGAATATTTCGACCCAGTTCGACACTCTCAGGTACGGCAAGCAGGTCCACGCGGGGCCGGTGTAATGTCGCAACCAGGCCGCATGCGCAGCCTGCAAAGCGCCGCGTCGCCTTACTTGCGCATAACCTTATGGCAAGAAGGGATGTCGTATTACCGATAACCGATCACTGGGAAACCGATGCGGATAGAAGAAGCGTTACGCGTGTTGAGAAGGCGTCTGCGGCAGGTGACGAAGTGTTCCAAAGTAAGTAGCCAGTTTGCTATACGGAAGGCTACTCAGTCGTTTACTAAGTCCTCCCTCACTCCCTTTATGAAGCACTGGGCTAACGAGGAAAAGGGCCTCACTACCCTAGTCTGAGTATCGGGTCGGCACGAATGGATGTCGAGTGTTGTAAATCCCGCTCCGTTTGTTTGCAGCCAGAACAAGACCCTGGCCATGAGAAGCACCGACCGCGTGGCCAGAGTTGCAGGCGTTGGCAGCTTCGCGAGTATCGTCCCATGGATGATCCCAGTGGGCGGCCCCGTAACCAGGTCACATGTGCAATTCATCAACACGGTAGGTGCGAGTTAATATAAGGTAAAATGGTCGCTGCGTAGGTACGTATGTGCGGAGGCCTGTGGTGTAGCTGCGCCGCCCGCGTCCGGGTGGAAATTCGTACGCAATGCAGTCGTACGCATGAAGGCAATACCGGCGCCTTCCCGACCACCGCAGAGCCATCCGCACGAAGAGCCATCCACACGAAGACCCGCGTGAACGTGAACGTTCCTTCGTGCCATACCCATCACATCAGCCATCAATTCAGCAACCTCCCCGCACCGCCAGGCACTGCACTGGTCACGTGCGCTTACCTCTTGCTCCGTAATGCCCCAACTCTTGCATCGTGCCCGCATCCGTTCTAATTATCGGCGGGCCTCCCCCTCCTCTCTACATCAGGTCCTGATGCCTGTCTTCACCAACATTTGGCAGTGCATCGAAGCAAACAATGCTTATGCCTCGCTTGCCAACTTCATGAAGACAGAGCCCGGCTACATATACAACCTGACGAATCCCAAGTTAACCATCACGCTCCTGGCGCCGAACAATCAGGTGAGGCGTCGGCACGGAATCCAGGCCCCTCCCGCCCCAGCCTCCGCCCACCTAAATGTGCCACATCTCCATCGCAACCTAGCTGCTTACAAGCCCGGACCATACATCCATAACTCGACCGAAGGCCGCCGTCAGTGGTTCCGATTGTGCAAGCAGCGAGCGACGAAATGGAATAAGGACCGAGGCGAGGCAGGTTGGCGTAGCGAGGCACCCAGCCAGCGGCTCAGTAAGACACGCGCATGTGTCATCCCCTGTAGCAGCCCGGAAATGTTACCAAAGCCGATCAACTGCCTCGCTCCCTATCTCATCCTGACCACCCGTTGTAGGGTATCGCCGATTTCGTCTCGAAGGCCGGCGCCACCTCCCTGGCCTCTTACTACGTTTTGCCCGACGACAAGCGCTTGCTCCTAACCGTAAGGCCTATTACTAAGCCCCGCCCGTACTGGCCGCCCCCGCCTGTTTCCCGCCGCAACGCAACCCACAGGGTGCTGAGTGTGCACGTAAACATGCACACTGGTGTTATGCTTTCCAACGTGCCTCCCCTTTCCGTCCGCCTCACGCCCCGGTATTAAACCCTAGCGCATCGTCCTGCCTTCGCGGGCACGCACTGTAGTAGTACGCGATACCATGCCTGGTGTATTGCTGAACACGAAGGTGGAGGCATCGCTGATGGCGTCCTTTGACACAGCTGAGGTCACATGGAGCCGGCCAACAATGTCGCGGCAGAGGGCTTGTTCGCATGCCCTGTCTCCAGCTAGAGTTTGATGATCAGTGCTCCTGTCTGATCTGCTTCCTGGCCGCCACGGCTGTAATCTGGCCCCTTGGAATCCAGAATCATCTGCTCAACGGTCCCAAGACGAGGCCTGACTTTGTCAATGGGGCCACGTTCACCACCGTCGCGTGAGTTTCGGCTCTTGGACGCGAAGCAACATGGCATGGCGGCATACATGAATGGGTAACTCCAATCAGCCGCACAGCGACCTCTACTGAGTGTCACCTTACGGCCATGTGCCCTGATCGCTGTCATGCGTTTGCGCGGGCCAACCGGGATGCTGTGTATAAAATGTGCTGCTGCGGCGCGTTGTCCTGACAGGGACGGGTGTGTTGGTGGTGTGCCACCACTACAGGGAGCGAGGGTATGAAACCCTCACCGCATCTGATGTAGGCCATCGGTGTGTTTGTCCCTGGCACAGGCTCAGCAGGGCAGCCGGGTCATGGATCGCGAACTGCTGCTCATCCGTGCCACGCACTGTGCCATGATGCTGTGCTCACCTCGTCACACAGTAACCCTACATTCATCTCGTCACACTCGCAACGAAAACCACAGCCCTACCTCTTGCTCAGCACAAGCTTGGTCCATGCCACCGCGCAGGGGCTTTCCTATCCGGGTGGGAGTGGCGTCCAGTGGTGTTATTTTTGCCTCTGACAAGACTGTCGCCGGCCTGGTCACACCCATGGATGTGCCCATCCTGTACGGCCGGTGAGGACGGGATGAATGATTCGTCCTCTGGGCCAGCCCGTTTGAAGTCCACCCTGTTTTGGGGGAGTGGCGTGCTGATTGGAGCGTTTCCCTCAGGAGCCGTTGCCTTGCTTGGCTCCAGGCTTTCCCAGCGCCGCTCACACTTTCCTGTTACCGAGGCCAGGGATGTGCCTAAGATTGAGCTGTCCCATGCCACTGTTCCACCCCGCTCCAAATGACAGGTCCTACGTCCAGACTGTCAACTATGTGTTGGTGCCCGCTGGACTCCGTAGTCCGGGCGATGGATCTGCTGGCACCGCTGTGCCCTCAATGCTACTGCTGGCGTTTACCCTGCTGTTGGGCAGGGTCGCCATCATGGGCAAGCTGATGTAGTAGCGCTTCGACGCACCAGGTGGTGCGTGGGCAGCTCAGCTGGGCCCTTATCTGAGCCCCAGCAAAGCGAGTAATTGATGGCAGAGCCCGCCGGCCGTGAACGGATGGTGGGTGATGACGATGTACCGGTAGTCTTGCTGAGCCTAAGGGCTTTCGTGTTACGTGTAGGAGCACTTGCCCTCCTGAGTGAGAGGAGTTCTGCTGTGATAAACCCGTTATAAAAGGACCTCGGTGGACTGTTTTTGCGGACCTGCTTAGTGCTGTGTTGCCGGAGACGCCTCCGGAGAGCAGCTTCACACAGGTCACCTAGGTCTCAGCTGTTGTTGCGGTACTCAGGAGGGGATGTATTATCGCGCCCGACGGTCAATGTCATTTGGTAGAAGCAATTGCACGGTTTGACTGCTTGTTTGTTATCGTGCACCGTGAGCGAGTCGGGAAAGTCACTTCATAAACACGTAGCCACCCATGTCATCATTCATGCTAATTATGCATGCATCCAGGCCTTTTCAGGGTATACTGGCGTCGGTGGTGTAGGACCGTCGCTACGGTAGTCGTACAAGCAGTTGGCTAAGACCGTTAGATAGGAGCCTCAGTTGGCCTCGGACGGCGCGATACAACCTAGCCGGATTAGATAGTACGTTTCGTCAAGTTGCACGGCGCTATAGTTGAGCGCTTGCCTGGAGTTGAATGTACCTCGAGGTAGCTTCGCGCGGAATCGAGTCACCACGTTTCCGTTGCTCCAGAACCACTGATACGCGGATTGGGCTGTCATAACGCACGGAGGAGCGCTGTCTCGCCACCTCTGGGCGCTGCTACTTCTGTGGCTTCGCAGAGACTTGTGACAGCCTCACTGGCTTCACGGCAAAAATTCATTGGGTTGTGTTTGAAGTAAAAATAAAGCGTACGGTAAATTAGCCCTGTAGATGTGGATTGGCTCATCGTGTACGCCGAACAATTGTGGCATGAAGTTTTAATGATGTTTCCTCAACCAGAACGAGTCGTTGCAAGCGCAGATGGTATGCAGGTTGCAGTGCTTTTGTATTGCAGTGGAATAACGCCTCGAATCTGAGGGCTGGTAATCAGTTTCCATGGCAATTGTGTTGCATTGGCGTTGTCGTGCATTTACCAGCACTGTCAGTGTCCACTGGGGCCCCTGAACGTCACGAGTTTCTCTGCTCGCTCGCCCAAACTTCGTTCGCCACGTCTTCTGCTGGCGGGCTGGGGCTGGGCCTGCTCGGGCGAGGCTGGTGTGGCGCCCGATCATGGACGTGTGGATCAACCTAATTCCGTCTAGAGCCTGCGGCTGCGCCTTTCTAGAGCAATATCTGTCTGGAGCATAGCGAAATCCGGATCAATCGGTGGCGCTTCGCTCTGCAGGCTGAGACGTCCAAGCCAGCATAGATAAACCGGCTGCCAATTGCGCATCATCCCACTGTAATATTTGAAGGTAAAAAACATAAGGTGGCCATATTTTGACTACGAAATCGCCGTATTGTCGAGCCAGTCAGCTGAGGGGTGTGCAACCGAACCTGGCAAACAGACTCCGTGCCGTCAAGGGCTAATACAAGTCGGGGTGTTACGGATGGAGAATACGAAGACGCCACTTGACAAACGAATCCTATAACCAGTCCCTAACGACCCGCATCGGCTGACGGCGCAGCCGCCCTACTGACCCGCGGTTCTGCACCAAACATGGTCGCAAAGGCGCTTGCCGTGTTGCTAATACGTTATATATACGCGTAACAACCCTATAGATGGTCCTCATATATGTGCGCCAGTCCTATCGCTTGTACTTGCAGGAAACACTGCGCTTCCGCTCCTGGTAGCTCCCAGTAGCTCAAGCATTGGACCAAGATGCCGCCTCGGAGCGACAGCCCCAGCAATGTAGGTCCTAACTTTTTAGTACTATATGGTGAGGAAGGGATTCACAGCAACCCGGGACGAGAGTCAACGCCACATCCGGCGGTTCCGCCTTTTGGCCTAGATGGTCTAGAGCCCATTTTGCGCCCACTTAAACAAGTACTACTACCTCCAATTTCCGCTGGCCGCCGACAACGGAGCTAGGCAAGTATCCCTACGTACGCCAAAACGTACTGAGGAATGTACATGGGACATCGCGTGGCTTGACAGCCAGCGTCCGACGGATACTGCAGCACGAGCAGTCAAGTGGTTACCGTCGCTGGATCACTTTGCACGATTGCGATACCACACGCATGTCGACAAGCAACGACAACCACGTACCACCAAATTCGGGCAGTGATAGCAGTGGGCGTGCATCGCATGGGAACGTCATTATCGAACTGAATCGAACCGGGTGCAGTCACTCAGTGACCTCATGATGTCGTATGCGTGGCGGCCTCAACATGAGCTGTCCTGAAAACATGTTCCCACCGCCCGCTTCACAACCCGTAGGCTCCGCCCGGGGCCAGCTGTCCACCAGGGGAGCGACTGCCCGCCTCCCCGGCCCTCCTGCCCAGCGCGCCGTCATCTTACTTCCCCCACACCCAAACGGTTTAACTCCAATGCTGCGGCCTCCTCGCAGACCCACATCGTGGCCACAGCCCACAACTGCTAAAACGGCCTTTGCCACCGGCACCCTGCAGCCCGGCGCCCACAACTCCATCACCATCCTGCCTCAGCCGTGCGGCTTTCCGTCCCACCGCGCCTTGCTGCTGGCCTGACCACACATGTTCCTTAACAGCTTGCCTGGCCGCTCAGGCTACTGAACCAGTGCCGGCTCCCTGTACTCCTATCCGGCCGCTAGCTAGTTGCCAACCTGTACATCGTTGGACAGCGCGAGCATGCCCATGGACAGGTAGCGGTTGGAGATGATCTCTCGGGAGTCCTGAACACGCCAGGGAGGGGGAGATAAGAGGGAGGCGGAGGGACCCTTATTACCGCAAGTGGGCCCAGGTGGTTGTGTGGCCCTCTGACAGGGCAGCCAAGGGCCGGGCATCCACTCGACGCAGACGCGTAATGGTTAAATCATGTCCCTCGTCGGTACACCACGCTGTATGGCAAAGGATAGTAGTTTCGAAGGTGCATACCTTGATGATGATTGTTGTACACGAAGCCCGCGTGCTGATATCCGCGCTCACTGACCCCAGCTTCTTTCGCCTGCGCGTTCAATGTGGCCGCCAGGGCATGAGCAGAGTGTGGAGCAGCGCGAGTATCGGAGTGTGGAGCAACGCAAACACGTGCCTATTCCCCAATTCGCTAATCGTTTTCGAACACAAGTAAGCAATGTTTCCGTCTCACCCCTTGCAGCTTTCAGAGAGGACAATACACAAGGGGGTAAGAAAGGAGTGCTACCTTGTATGGGATGCAGAAAAGACACGTCGTCTGGCGGGAGCGGGCCGGCCGCACTGTCTACCTCGCCGAAGTGCCCCTCCATTGTTTGTGGACATGGGCCAAATGGCATTACGTGGGAGGTGGGTAGTCAACTCAAGACAGCGTAACCCCTGGCCCATTCGACTCACCCGTAGCCGGAAATGCCCATGACCAGCACATCGCAGCCAAACTCCGCAACCGAGTCCACAATCCCCTCTGGGACTGTGCAGGTCAGGCGGTCAATGCACTTGACGTGGACCGCACCGTTGATCTGGATGTGGCAAAGCAGGATGAGAGGTTGCAGTGCAGTTGGTAGCAGCAGCGGGGAGGGATGGCAAATGAGAGAGTTTTGGCTACGGTTTTGAAGAGAGCACCAATCGACAAGTGCTGTGTGTGATCAGGGTGACAGGCGGCAAGAAAACATACTGCATGGGTGTCTGTATACGAAAATCCGCGAATCCACGGCCGACAAACCGAGGGCGGCGAAGGTGGTGGTCCAGCGGAGAGGCGCGGCAAGGAGACGGAGCAAGGGCGCTGCTGAGGCGTAGTGATAGGCAACGTTGACTGTAGCCAGAGTATGGCGCTAGGAAAGCGACTAACTAGTGAGCGGGAAAAGGCGGCTGGAGGACGCTAGGAGGGTAAGTACTCCACATGGCCACCATACGGTGCTGCGTGGATGGCCTGTAGTGTGTGAGGGCCGAATACCACACCGGGCTAGCCAGGGACATCAAATAAAGCGCCCTTACTGGACCCGGAGCCCTACCTTGTGCTTGAATATGTACGCATGGTACTGCTCGACAACCTTGGTCTCCTCTGTGCCGTCATTGGGGGTCACCATGACCACGTGGACCGAGTCTGTGGGGCGGAAGAGGCTGTGGGTGGAAGGAGGGCCGGGAGCGGGAGAAGAAGGGGCGGGGAGGTTGTCAGGAACCCTGGAGCAGGGCGCTATGGTGGCGTAGCTCTCACATTCCCATCGCCTTGCCTCATCCCTTTCGCGGCGTCAATCCTTCCCAGCCGCCAACAAATACAGGCCCGCGCGCGCCGCTATGGACAACCCTCCTCCCGCGATATAGAGCTGCTGTCCCCTCTTACTAAGTGACGAGGAAGCAGAAGGCTAAGTGCGCCGCGTGGGAGCCGTCCGTGGCGAACAGGTACTTGGCGGGGCGTGCTGAGATAGGCCCGGCTGACCCGCCCATGCTGCCATTGCCGCCGCCCGTGATGCCGCCTATGCTCGCGCCCGTGGAGCGCACGATGCAGATGGAGCAGTGGGACTGGCGCAGCGAGAAGTCGGAGACGGTGCCCAGCACGTCGCTACGTGGAGATGGAAGGGTGGGGCGTGGAAGGGTGGGTCACGGGATGGGGGTGAGCAGAGGTGCGCGCGCGTGACGAGCTCAATGAAGAAAGTTTGTATGGGCTCAGCACTGCTGCACAACCTGCCCCAGAGCCTTGCCAGGTTGCAGGGCTGGGCGAGGATTGTTGGTTAGGTCGACCGTCCTATTACTGTCAAGTGACGCAGCGCGGAGAGGATCGAGATCTCGATCTTGTAGCGTTATCCTGTGATATCCCCGACGCCATGGCCGTCCTCACCCCAGCCGCTCCCTGTTTGCGTGGTCGTGGGGTGCACAGCGACCCGTGCCGCTGCCTTTCCGCCCCTCCGCCCCTTTCCCGCCAACCGCGCCGTCTTCCAGCATTGCACCCGATTGCCACACCACACCACATCCCACTCACAGCTTCTCCCCCTTGCGGCCCCAGCTCCCCATGACCAGCAGGTCGGTGTTTCGCTTGTCCGCCAGCCGGGTCAGGCACTCGCATGTGGAGCGCCCCTCCTCCTTCTCGCGACACATCCACTCAGCAGTGACCTGGTGTGAAAGGGGAGAGAGGTTTGAAAGCGAATGAAGATGGAGACGATTTGGGACTTGGGTGTCGGGGGATGGGTGGGCGCGCTTGGGCAGGGGGCTGTGGAAGACTGGCCGTTTTGGGGCGAGGCATGGAAATGCCGCACTGATCGCGATTTTCCATTGATTTTTTGCACCTTGCCTAACTGAGAAATCGCCACACAGTCCGGCGCTAAAAGCATCAAGCGTGTTACCTATGCAAGCTGAGTGCCACGTCATGCAGACCCGTATCGTCTAACACCAGGCACGTGAAACGGCGAGCTTTATAACATGCGCCATGCAGCACGATTTGTTTGGATCAGAACCTGATGCACGCCGAGCCTGCTGGTCCTCAGAACGGCGGGCGGCAGCAAGGTCGCCGCACCCGCCACCATGCCGCACAGAGTAACAGCACAAGCACGGTGGCCTCCTGTTGACGGTACTCCCGCTAACAGTGCCCTGTCGACGGTACTCCCCTTAAGAATACCCTATTGACGGTACAAACCCTCTGGCACCGTGAGGTGCCATCAATGGCGCCCATTGTGATCATGGTTTCATGTTGATTATTAACAAATGCCGCGTTGCTTCTCAATCAGCTGCAACCTCCCGATTCCTGGCTTCCTCCTGATTCCTGGCTTTTGGTTGCAGTCTTGTTTGCTGTCCTGCTTGCCCGCAAACCAAATAGTCGCAGTCCCCCCACTTGCGCGCATGCTCGAGTGCCATTGCCTATTCTACGGGTGCTGCTGCGCACTCGCCTTGGCATTGTTACCACACCCTACAAAGGACTTGAGCATTTTCGATAGTTCGGTGTGATGCTCAGCCGCTGCTGGGACACGCCCATCGAAACAAAGTCTTTTCTCCTGTGATGGTAAAAGGCGTGTCCCAGTCGCCGTACGAAACGCGTCATTATCGACCCAATTCCGTCCTACGCCCAACCCTCTCCACCTGCATCCGTGAATAGGATGACCTGATTTGTTGTTTCCCGACACGAAAACCGCTCGACGCATAACACTGATCTCTATATATGCTCTAAGCTACAATGCTCTACACCCCATTGTAGCGTACCCGGGCCCCATGCGCCATGTCCACGTAATAATATTTCAGGTGTAAAGGCTGCAGGTGCTTCAAGAGGTAATTCTTGGAGGAGTCACTGATATGGATAACTGTAAACTTATCACCCCTGAAAACAAGTTGGGGAAGAATGGCAAGGCCGGGGTGGCAGCACAGGTGCTGGGTAAGTAACCGCGCCGAATAGCCGCTTTAAGCAAGAGCATGGGGGCCACGCGCGAGGGCGAACGGCCGCACGTCCAAGGAATTGTGGAAGGTTAGCGAGAAGACAAGAACTCAGGACGAGCTGGACAACTGGATAGGAGAGTGTGGTTTGCAGCGAAGGAGGCGGGCGCGGGCGCGCTTACGACAGCGAAACATGGGCATGAGACAAAAGGAAGGCATAAGATCCGACGCAGGATGTTACGGTCGCATTTGCTGTGAGTGCTGACCTGCGGTTGTTGAAGAGAGCCAACGCAGCGGCCATGGCGCGGTCCGACATGTGTGAGCCGTCGACGGCACAAGCTATCGACAAGGAAGGTCCTTGTCTCTTCTTGACCTCCAAATCTACAGCCTCCAAGCTGCTAGTGTCCATCAAGCTCACACCTTCGGCCATGTTTGCTGAGTCCATCGAACTGTGTTTATTCTAGTCGTTCAATAGCATCGCGGCAATGCAAAACGTAGAAATAATCAAAAGAATGCCACAGTGTAAAGGATACCCTTGCTCCTCAAAGTTGCGGTTTAATAAGTTAAAGCAAACGTGCGTAACATATGTTATTGTTTACTATGAGAAGTCATATACTAAACTAATATTGCAGTTGATGTAGAACACAGAAGGCAACAATTCGCTTGTCGTTCGAGGACGCTGACACGGCGGTCCGATTGTACGAGCAAGCTCTCCTCGTAACCAAACTTTTCCTGCCCTACTTTTCCATGCCTTTATACGTGGCAATGGTTCAAGCCAATCTAAATCCAGTTGCGTTTGCAACTTCTTCGATCAAACACTTCTCCCATAAGCGCTGACACAATAAGCGCACAGGTTCCATTTCACCGCACTACAGGGCTAGGATATCATGTTGCGTGCCTGGAGCTGCATTACGCGCCGGCTTGAGTCGCGGCCTCAGTCAATTCCTACCTTGTGCGCCGCGTCGCTGCATCAGGAGGAGAGCACCGATATCTTAACAATTTCAGGGGCATGCAAGCTCGTCGCTGGCTTGCCGACATGTCCTTGCTTGCCTGAGGAGCGGCTCGCGACCTCGTCTTGGTGGCCACGGCGGCCACGGGTCAGTCCACCCGCATCACATTACCTGGACGACTGCTTGAATCCATCAGCCTCCTCTTACTCGCCATCGACGTCCATCAGACCGCTCAGCGTTTGCTTTCTACCAGCCGCAGGCGCTACCGCAGCTGCGCTAGTAACCTTGGGGCAGGCCCCAGCATCGATGCACACTGCCCTTGCAGCCCGCCACGACCAAGGGCCCGCTACCTGCCTCCGCAGCTCGATGCACCAGTACCGCGCAGCGTCATCCTCCGCCGCCTCAAAGGCCAAGAGCGGCAACGCCGCAAAAGCGGCAGCACCAGCGCCCCCGCGGGTCCGGACGCCCGAATGGGCCCGCATGCCGCCCCAGCTTGAAGACGTGCAGGGGCTCTTTCGGCGACGTAAGGCCCGCCTAATGCATATGCGCGGACGGCTTCAAGCTGAGGCCGCAGAGGCAGAGGCGGGGGGCTGGGCGGCTGCCGGAAAGCGCGCCGCCGCCGAAGCGGCGGCGGCGGCGCTGCCAATCAAACCGGAGGGTGGGTACCGAGCACCGTTGCTACCCTACCTGGGCGTTTGCGGCGCGATGATCGTCTCGCGGCGATGGGTTTCGGAGCCAGTCAGCCTTTGGTGTTGACAGGGGCAGACCGGAGGAGGCGTGAGCCAAACTTGACGACTGGAAGGCCGGGACTGGGGGGGGGATAGATCGGATGCAGCGGCCTGGTCACTGCTGTTCTGGAGGCGGCAGGAATGTGGGGGTGTGGTTCTCAGCCGCGCTCTCTGGGCTGCCATATGTAGGGCGTGTCGTCAAACCCCGCCGTGTATGCACTCTCCTCAATAAAACACGGCTGCTGGCTGCGCGGCCATGGCTTCTACCCTCCGTTGCTGCATCGACCGCACACTGCTCACTCCTCGTGCCTAAGAATCATTCTCACATTTTGCGTTGTCCTTCAATGCAACGTCACCCAACAACGATATTTTTGCTGTGCCATGTGGCAACCTCGCAGACTCTGGGCGTGCGGAGTTGACGGTGGCCCTTGCGCCTGAAACCCCGTTCGAAGCGGCATGTACGACGATGAGGGACCTGATGGGCCGGGGCGTTGTGCTGAGTAAGTGCGAGTTTCGCGGCGAGGGACGGTAAGAGGAACCGTCGGAGGGGATTGCTTCCGCAGGGTGGGGCGTAGGGCCGGGTGTGACGGCGCCCGGCGGCTGGTCGATGACCAACCAGTTGACTAAAGCCACACAGGGGACCAACACCAGGCGCCCGCTCCCTGCCCCTGCGTACCTCCCCAGACGCGGACTCCCACCTCGCCCCTCTGCTGCGGAAGGCCTCCAGCCCCGCGCACCTCTCCGCCGCGCTGGAGCTGCTCCGGCGCAACCACCTGGTCCAGGCGGCAGTGCGGCTGGGCGCACACGGGGCGAGTCACAGCGGGCTGCACTCGGTGCTGGTCAAGGTGAGGCTGGCCGTAAAGGGCTTGCCGACGCTTGCGACCGCAACAGGGGACTGTGTGCGGGTGCGGGTCCGATCGCATCAGGACGGGTGCACGCGAGTCCCTCGTCTTGGTCGGCTACGACCGGGCTGGTGGTGAGCCCGGGATGCAGCGAGCTGCTGCTGGCTGCACCGAGCGGATAAGCCTAGGTCGCGCCCTGAGTGACAGCAGCCGTGTCTTGGCTGCCTGATGTGGCCAAAGCTCCTAAGCCGCGGCATCGACCCACAACACATCCATCGCAGGCTCTAAAGCGTCCTCCAAAAGCGTTTTTTTATTCGTTTTTTCCAATGCAATGGGGTATCACGTAACCGGGTTGCATCATGTATGCTCACCCCGCCCAACCCCCACAGGAGTGCCAGCGGCTGGGCAGCGCCGCCCCGCTGGTTGAGCTGTGGGATTCGCTACACGAGCACGGGATGGAGCCCTGTGCCGGTACGGCATGTGCGGCGGTGCAGACCGCAGTGGGGCTGCGCGACGGCCCGGCGGCGGTGGCGCTGTTGGCGCTGACGAGCCAGTACGGCATGGAGCCGCTGGCGGCGGGGGAGGCGCCGGCGGTGCTGGCACTGCTGGAGGCGGGTGCGTGGGGTCCAGGGGGGGTGATTTGGCGGGTGCAACGGAGGTGACGTGGGGTCCAGGTAGGGTGGCGTGTAGGAGGTGGGTGCAGCGGGACGGGGACCAGGGGGGAAGGGGGCTGGGGCGCGGCGCGGGAGATGCCGAGGTGGGGTGAGCGCTGGGTTCCGTATGGGGCAGGTGGCTGGGTCGTTTGAGCCGGCGGCCCTAGTGCGGGGACGCTGCGTTTCATGTGTAGCGTGGAGTGACAGCAGTCCTCAGGTATCTCTACACACTGCTCCACAGCGCAATATGCAACGACCCCTCCCACCTGCTGCATGCCGCAGGTAATGCTGAGGAGGCGGCCAGCTTGAGAAAGCTGCTCCCGCGGCTGGGTATTCGGGCGGCCTGAAGCGGCCGGGTGGCTTGACGCCGCCAAAGAAGCGCAAACCATTGGGAGTGGAACCGTTGCACATAGCCTTTTTTTTTAAAGGCTGCTCGAGTCGACCGCGTAACATGTCTCCAGGGGGTTCAGATCGTTTGGTTGGCTGAGATCCAACGCGGGGACCGGGCGTCTTTTGCGAAATGTGGATTGCTGGAGAGCTAGTACGGTAGCTGTGGCTAGTACGTTAGGTCCCGCTGACAGGGCGGCATGCTGCCGGCTTGTCTGGAAGCGGCGCTGCCGGAGCCGCCGATGAGGTCGCTCCGAGCCAACCAGCTGGGAGGAAGGGGGGATGTGCGCTGTGCATTCAGCTAGAGGGAGGGACGAACGGGTACCGTAGTGGGGAGAAACAGGTAGATGTTGCGAGCAGCGCTTGCGGGGCGAGGCCCCTGGGCCCAGCTGCGTACGGCAGTCGCGGTGCAGCTTCGAGCAGGCCGCAGCCGCCGCCGCCGCCGTTGGTCTTCGAACCTGTAGATGCAGCAAGTAGGTTGAAGGGCGGGCATCGAACTACGAGTCGCTTGGCTGGTCGACGTGTAAGTAGCGCGCACCGCAGCTGTCGCACCACCACACATTTCCCGCCAATTACCTCTCATACCTCCCATACTAGGATTTGAGTAGCGCATAGTCGTGTTGGGTATGATTGGCCTCAATGACGTCGAATGCCATTTGCGGGGGTTTCGTCCTCCATGCGTATGCGTAGGCACGTCCAGGTACATAGACACCTCCATCGTATCGGATACGCCATGTTACCGAAGCTTTGCAACAGCCATCAGTAAAAGGATAGTGCCACTCTGACTGGTTCCGCGGCCAACGTACCACGTCATGCAACGGCCAAGAACGCATGTCAGATAGCGTGTCCATTTGGGGTCAGCGCGGCAGCTCTAATCCCGACACTGTATCCCTGGTCAAATACAGACGCCCTGAGGTGGTGGCGTAAGGGTATGCCTGTGTACGGTTACAACCGAGCCGAACTTCAACCGACACAAAGGAAAGTTCCAATTATGTCAAGGAAGATAACTCCGACAGAAATGTATCATAACGAGACGACGCTAATGCTGGCCGAGAACACCAACTTTGGAGAAGAATTGAATGGACAACCTTGAGGAGAACCCACAGACGACGTAACAGCATCTCACCTAACCATGAATTACAACTAAATATAAAATAAAACGCACCATAGATAAGGCACATGGTGGCGAAATGGCAGCGTTGGAGACCATCGGCGACGACATTCGCCGCTTCGCCGCGACTCTTGGTAACGCGCTGCTCGCCGCCGACGCAGCGGAGACAGTGGAGATGTGCATTGGGTCCAACGATGTAGTCAGGTGTGTGATCAGCTTAGGTGGGCCGTTTGGGGACGCCTAATGCCTGGTGCCATGCCAAAGGCGGGCCCGCAGGCTGTGGTAGAACACGGCACCCACCCCACGCCCCACGCCTTTCCTAAAATATCATGGCTTTGTAATCGTTGTTTGTTGCGTACGCTATGTCCTGTTGCGGGGGCTATGGTATTTTTGTATACGTCCCATACAATATTGCCACGCATCGGCGCCCTTCTGCATCAACTGCGGCGTTTTTTAGTGTCGCGACGTCAATCCTGATGAGAGTTGACAGCGAAAATTAATTTGAGCCATACGTTTTCGAATATTTGACGCCGAAAGGTTTGTCCTGACAGGCGGGTTTCGACGACATGGAACCGTAGTTGATCCGGTGGAAAGGATCACAATGATACCGATATAAGTCAAGGATGATATAAACTGTGGCCCGATTTCACAAGCCTGGGAAGTCTAAGCTCCGAAGCGCGCTCCGAAATTGCCACTTTCCCGTGCTCCCACCATTGCATTCCACCCCTTATCGCCCGTCGCAGCAACGACACCACCTGGCTACTTACACAGAACGTGTCGGCATGGCGCGCCTTCCACGCCTGCTTAGGCGCTCATTCCCCGTCCGCAGCCTGGGTCCAGCCGCTGGTATTGCACGACGTCCTACCGCGCGCGACCCTCCTGCTGCAGCGCATCACGCAGCGCAGTACGATATTTAGCGAGAACCTCGTGGCGATGACGGGGCACTCGTCGCCGGGGCCGACCGCCACCTTGCTTGCCGGCGCCGAGCTACTAGACACTGCGGTGTCGTTTGCCAACCTTGCTGTCAAGCTACTTGAGCTGGCCGCGCAGGCAGTCATGATGCTCCTACGGGAAGAGCTGCCCATTGCCACGACACATGACTGCTTTATCCTAGCCATCCTGGAGCACCTCTCCTCGCCAGCCACCCTGCAGGCGCTGGCAGACATCGCACGCTGGATCACGGCAGTGGTGTGGCCAGCGGAGCGGCAGGCCTCAGCAGGTGCCTCGCTGGCGTCGCCCAACGCTACCGTCGTCGGCATCCCCTTCTCTGGCGGTGCACCTTCGGGCCCGCTGGGCGCGGAACTCGTCCCGTTGAGCTGCCGCCGGGGTGATGCGTCCATGCTGCTGAGGTCGGAAGCGGTAGTGCTCCTGACCCTCACGCGACAGCTGGGCGATGGCACTGCGCCCCAAGCAGCCGGCCAGAGGCGCGCTTCGGGGCAGCAGCTGGTGCAGGGAATTCGGAGTAGCGGCCTGCTGGCGGCTCTGTGTGCTGCTGTGCTGGCGGCGCCGCCTTGTCCCGAGGTCCCGGCCGACGCCGCTCAACTAGACGCCATTTCTACAGTTTGGGTCGACATACGGCACGAGCTTCAAGCCTCCCTCGGGCTGTTGGCGATTTACCTAGACCCCGTCCCCGCTGTGGAGCTCCTAGGGGCGGCTGAGGTGCAGCGGCTGAGGTGGGAGGGCTTGGAGCAGCTGGCGGCGGCGTCGGCAGTGTCAGGACCTGCCGCCGCCGCCGCCGCTCGTCCCAGTGGCTGCGGTGGCATGCCCTGCGAGGTTGCTGGCTGCGCCGCCACCGCAGCGGCACCATGTGGAGCGGGCATTAGCAGCCCAGTGCGCCAGTGGCAGCTGCTACAGCGTCACGTGCTGCAGCTTCGGTACGGCGGGTTGCTGCGGCTTGCGCAGGTGTACATGTTGCTAGTGGATGCCGCGATCTCCCCCTCGTCCCAGATGTACGAAGCTGAAGCGTCGGCCTCTGCCCCCGCCGTGGGCTGTGGCGGCGCCGCCGCTGGTGCCGGCAGAAGCTCCGGTGCGGCGGCGAGCAGTTTGCTGCCGCCGGCCGAGCACATGGCCTCGCTGGCTGCTCGCTGCTGCCGTACAATGTGCCTGGAAATTGAAGCAATGTCCGCAGACGGGACTACTGTTGATGACAGCGGAAGGGGTGCTGGCGGCGGCCGCAAGGAGATGTGGCAGGACCTGCAGCCGCTCGTCGTGTGCATGAATGGGCTTTTGGAGTGCTCGGCGAGTTGCCAGACGACGGTAGGAGCAGCTGAGACGATCGCCAGCCTGGCTGCTGCGTTTGTGGGCGAAGCCTGGATGCTGCGGGCGCTGGCGTCGACGGGCGACTTTCTGGAGTGCGAGTACTACTTACCGGAAGCCGTACGCAGGATCACACTACAACTAGACGGTAGGTGACGTCCAGCCCACAGCATAGGTATCGTTACGCCGTTTTAAAGCGAAGCAATGCTATATAACCGCCCGAAGACGTCAAATATCTAGTGTACTGCAGCGCTAACGTAGCCAGGAATGGGATGCCGTGCCTCCGCTCATCCGCTGCCCAGCTGGGAAAGACAGGTCCAAAAAGCACAAACATAAACAACTTTCACTAAACAGCCCCTTACAATTTTACTTACCAGCGGCCGTCCCCTCGCGCCCCGTACGCCCTTTGATCTTCAGCCTGGAGCTGCCTCAGCCCCGCCGAGCAGGCCGAGTGTGTACGACAGCTGCTTCCAACCCGCTTGCTGCCCTCCCTGGACTGCCTGCTGCGGCGGGAGGCATCCAAGCACCGCAGGGTGTCGGAAATGCACACAGCCGTCTTATGCTGTGACGCCGTACATTGCCTTCTCGCGCCTATCTTGCGAGCCAGCATGCAAGCGGCCTACGAGAACCCGGTCGCACGAATGGACGCTTCAGGGAGCCTTTCGGCTGGGGAGGTCGGTGACGATGCCGCCGGCTGCTGCAGTAACAGCTGGCAGCCTCAGGCTGACCTCGGCCTGCTGCTCACAGTCACCAAGCTTGTCAGGCGGGAACGGGCAGAGGTTGCCAAGGCGGCAGCCGCGGGCACACGGAGTGCTCCAGGGACGGCGGGGTGCGCGCGGGGAGACGTGCCGGCACCACACAGCCCTTGGCTGGGTTTGGTGGGGATGTGCCTGGGGATGTCTTGCTTCCGGCCCGGCTGCCTGGTTTCGGCGCTGGAGGACCTGTCGCTAGACGGTGCGAAGCCTCACACTAGCGGCGCGCTGTCGGGGCAGCCCTGCGCCGCAGCAACCTATCACGTTGCTATTCGTGAGGCCATGGCTGCGGCCGCGCTGACCGCTTTGCCTCTTCTTCAGCAGCAGCTAGACATGCACTGCGCAGAGCTGCGGCGCTTCCCAACCGCCTATTGGAGCGCGTTGCCGCCATCTCAGGCGGCCGACCATGTCGTGTGCTGCCAGGTGGCGATGGCGTGCCTGCGGGAGGCTGTGCAGCTACTGCCGTCCGCAGACCTCCTAGCGCTACAGCCGCAGCGGCTGCTTGTTGCAGCTGGAAGATGGATGCACGCGGCAGGGGTGCCGCAGGTGCTGACTCCGATGTCAAAATGGCCGTGGCTGTGCATGGCCGCTTTGGGAAAGCGGCTGAAGGGGACAGGAAGGCAGCAAGGGCTGCTGGCGGCGATTGGGAGGCGGCTGGGGGCACCAGGAGGAGTACAGCAGCAGGTGTGCGCGGCAAGTGACAAGGATGGCAGCCCACAACGGTTCGACATGATGAGGTTGAATGCATGCATGATTGCGGGCGCCCTGCTGGAGATGGCGACAGATAAGCGCTTGGTGGCTAGCGTGGCGACCTGGCTACGGGCTGACAGGTCATCCCAGGAGCAGAAGCAGCAGGAGGAGGAGGAAGGTAGCTGCTTGGACGCGGACGATCTAGCGGCAGCACTGCTGCCTTGGGATCCCCCCTCGGCGGAGCTGGTCCTATCACTCCGAGATGCTTCCAGGCCGAGTATCAGTGGCGACTTTGGCGGCTTTGCCGCCAGCGTCGACACTGTCAGCAGTGTCGGCACTGGCGGCTTCGGCAGTTTTGGCGGCTTTGGCGGCTTTGGCCGCAGCGGCGGCAGTGGCGGCAGTGGCGGCAGTGTTGGCGGTGGCGGCGGTGTAGACAGAGGCGGTGTTGGCACTGACGGCACAGGCGGTGGCATAGGCGGCAACAACGGCTACGCTGGCAGTGTCGGTGGCCGCGGCAGAGGCAGCGGTGTCGGCACTGGCGGCTTGGGCGGCAGCGTCGGCAACGGTGGCAGAGGCAGCGGCGTCGGCACTGGTGTCTTCGGCGGTTTTGGCACATTTGGCGGCCGCGGCGGCAGCGTAGGCGGTGTAGGCACCGGCGGCAGATGCAGCGGTGTTGGCACTGACGACACTAGCGGCGGCGTAGGCGGCAACGCCGGCAACGCCGGCACTGTAGGCGACGGCAGCAGAGGCAACGATGTCGGCAAGGGCAGATTTGGTGGTTTTGGCGACAGCGGCGACAGCGGCGGCAGCGGCGGCAGCGGCGGCAGCAGCGGCAGCGGCGGCAGTGGCGGCAGCGGCGGCAGCGGCGGCAGTGGCGCTCTATGCTTGGGCGGCAGCGGCAGCAGCGGCTGTGGCGGCAGTGACTGCACTATTGGCAGTGACTGCGGCGGCGGAAGTGATTACAGCGCCCGCAGTGACGTTGACAGTTCCTGTGGCGAGGCGGCTACCATGCTTTTTGCCGTTGCGCGACGTGGTGCTTTGTTGCGTACGTTGCCAGCAGCTGACCGGCTCGCGGCGCTGGGCCTCAGGGGCAGCCAGCTGTGGCCGCCCCAAGTGCTGGAGGTCTGCGGCAACCCGGGCTGCCGGGACTTCAGTGGGCCAGCGGAAGCGGCGCTCCCGCTGCGGCTGTGCTCCGGCTGCCGAACGGTACGGTACTGTTGCGTTACGTGCCAGCTAGACCACTGGCATGAGTGGGGTCACAGGGCTGAGTGCGCACAGCTGCTGGCGGCGGCGGCAACGGCTGGCGGCGGCTATGATGGCGGCGGCGACGGCGACGGCGGCGGTCACAACCGAAGGGCTCGCCGTCGTCACTCCAGTCAGAGGCAGTCGAGTTGAGATGTGGGTGCACTCTGCATGCGTAGTAATGATGTGACGGCGCATGGCTGTGTGCAGTGAGTGTGGCGGTGTTGGAACAGGGAAACGTCACTAACCCTCGGAGCCGAGTGGGCCCGTGGAATGAATTGCTGCTGCGTTGGTACTGGCATACTGATGCATCGCAACCCATTAGCTGGCGCCGCACTGTGAGGCGACACATCTGCCTGCCTGCATGTTTAGGTGAGAAGCTCTTTATTATGACCTATGGAAAAGGTTGTGGAATCGCTAATCATGCGCGAACGCTTGATTATTTGGATATAGCGGTACGAGCAGTACCATTGGATGATGCTACTACGAACTAAACGTCAATACCAGTAGGCGGCTATTGCTCCAGGGACGGAGAAGGGACGCATACGGAGCGGAGCGAACTTGTGCAATGCCACGGACGGGTGGCCCCTATCAACACGTATGCCCCCGTGGGACACTGCTCCCATCCAACAAAGCTCAAGTTCTGCGTACGTGGCGATTGAAGATGCGCCGCCGTCGCAGCCACGCACACCACCGGAACTAACCAGCCAAGCCGCCCCAACAAAATACCAAGGGCCACTCGCTGCGACAACCACCCCTCCCGTACCCTTACAACAACAACCCGTCCCGGCCATTCGCGTATACCGTATTCAGTGCTGGATCGCCGTTCATTGGACAGATGGTTGGGCCTCGAGCGGGCGGTGTATATAGATAGTGGACGAAACACGCCTGCCCCATGCGTGTGTGCGCACCTGGGCATGTTTCGACAGTGCTCATAGCGTTAACATGGGAGGATACGGGAGTATGAGGTGCAATAGCCAGGGAGGTCGCGGAATGTGGTCTTGTCGCATCACTCGGCGAGCGCTCGGCGTCTTTGGTCGATGTTTAAAAAGCTACCGTCGGTTGAAAATGAAAAACGACTCGTGTAAGCCAAGGAGAACTGGTGGACGGACCTCGCCTAGCGGTAACCAGTCGCGCCGCATGGCCGCATTCCTACATGTGCACTTTTAGTTGGACCGAAGCTCCCTACTTGCCTGTAGGGCAAATCTCCAGGGTTGACGACAAACCAGCCAGCGGTGTGGTCGCTATTTGGGTGATACGTGCAGCCCCAAAGATGAACGTGGCCGGAAAAGCGCTTGCGTCCACTGCTGTCTGGTGACATTCCCCTCCATCCCATGCCGCCGTCACAGGGCGTCGCCTAGACACCATGCATGAAGTCCCCTCTCCTTGCGAGGGCTAGCGACGGAAAACTCGTGACCATGCAGGTTCGCGGGCTTCATGTACCGGTATGAAAGAGCGTAACCCTGTACATAGATTCTTGCTGTGGAACTTGAAGTGCAAATGGGGAGGTTTGCAAATTTTGGCCGTGGGCATTGGATAGCCAGCAGAAGACTGACCGTGAGCCGGCCGGATAGACTCAAATTAATCTGGTGCGTCAGTCAGCTTCTACCGTGGCCGCTGTCTGCCAGCGATGGCTAGGGTCTGACCACGAACCGGCCAGAAAAGATAAAACCTGAACTGGTGCGTCAGCTGGATTCGGCCGTGGTCAGCTCGTCATTATCGGGCAGCGATTGCCAGGGTCTGACCACGAACCGGCCGAACCATTTCCGAACGTGCAGTGATTTCGGCTGTTCCTGCTGATAGCAGTACGACGATACTATGTCCGCAAGCCTGGGCGAATTCAGGACATGCTGATGTCGTGATGTGAACTGTACGTTCCTTTTTATTGCAAAGTTGCACTCGATGACGTACGAAGGTGACTGTCTGTCGTATACCCAGGTATCGATGGGGCGTGCATACGCTGGCATACGTGTAGATTGTAATAATACTGCATGCAAGTCCGCCCATGACATCGCTAAGCAAGCGGCATCATCGAGGCCGAACGATTTAATACAGGGCCAGCCTACAGCACCGATCGATTGTACTATTCATTGGACTCATTCATAGTGTCTCGCATATCGCAAGCGCCAAGCCAAGTAACCCAACGCCCGACCGGCTGCACTCGTACGTGAAGTTTGTAATCTTACACGAATTGCGTAACTTTGTCGTCGAAAATACTTTGCATGGAATATATCACCAGTTCGATAGTTCGACGCACGCGCCGCGTTCCCATAGTTCGCACTGACGTATGGCTTTGATGCAGCGTTCCCGCGTTCCATCCTGGAGGCTACGCCCTGAGGGCGGATCTACATGATTTCAGGTTATAAGCAAACTATCTGGTGACCCAGAAGTACCATGCCTATCAGGAACGCACGCTTGGGAGTAGAGAATTCTATCAGAGAACCATGGGTTTGCATTTTTCGCATACTTCGCAATGCCATACGGATAAAGCAAGCTTGGGGAGATGATATAGTTGCAAAATGAACGCGTTTGTCATAATTGAAGCACCTGTCAAAAAGAGGTCAGTGGCCTAATAATACTTAACACGTAACTGTCGGGCTCCATGGCGCCCCGACATTAACAATATACTTTATCCGATCTGATTACAGCCACTCCAGCGCTCAGTATGTGCGAGTAGTGTGCCTCGGGAGCGGGCGTAGGACCGTAGTTGGCAACTGCCGTACAGTAGTGCACTGCGTAAATTGCCCTTAGTTCGATGGACAGTTTGCAAGATGCAATATCATTGCTGAGGCTCTATATATACAACTTTCAGGCAACATATGCCGGCGAAACTCGGCGCGCCATATCCGAGCGTGTTGTAGGTTTTAAATAGATGCAGTTAGTGCCCTGCAAATTAAATTTACGCGTATGAGGGCCATCATAAAGTGCAGCTACAGGTCGAACTGACGTTGTGCGTGTCTCTGTCTGTCAGCAACTGCCATCGTAGGCGAGAAGAGCACAAGGCTCTCCACGCAGCCCGTCGACTTCACAACAGCAGATTTAATTTGGTGTGCTCATCCAGAGCCTTCGGGCTGGAGCTCTAGTGTCAATACGTCAGTTCGGCACTTAGGTCTCTTGAGGCAGAACTTTTCATCCGAAGGACAACCTGGGCTGCGGCCAATGGACCCGCTTAATAACAGCGATCCAGCATTCCTCGAAACAGTAAGCGCAACGAGCAAGAAACGAATGCATTTTGCCTCACGCGTGCCCATTTCCTTGCGACAGTCAACCTGCGGCTTCAGGCCTCGCTCTCCCTAGTTTGCACAGCTTAAGTTGCCCGACGTCGTCTTGAAATTCACCACTTCGCCTCTCGTGATGCCACTGAGCTTGGAGCTGCCGGTTTGTTATCCACAAGTCTGTTGACGTTGTGTCTTCCGCGTCTGCTGCTGCTGCCTGCCCGCCCTCGCCTATTTGCCGCTTGCCCCTGGTGCTGGCCAGTGCCACCGCTGGCTACTGTTCCACTACCACTGCAACGAGTGCGGACAGGGGGAGGAGTCGTGCGGGTACGGCAAAGTGTGCGCTTACGGCAAGTCAGCCTTCGCGCATGTCCGAGCCTGCAATCGGGACGACTGCACCTACCCCCGGTGCGACCTTATTAAGAACATCCTGCGACATCACCTGGCTTGTAAGGTGCGTCCTTGGGGCCCAGCTGCCTTCGGGCTGGAGCTCTAGTGTGACTACTGGGAGCCTTGCGGGGTCGAGTTTCCAGCCTTCATGCGCGCTAAAAAGCTGCTTACAGCAGTGCAGCGAGCATTCGCGTATTTCCACTCTCAGAGCGCCTAATGCCCTCCGCGCCGCCCCCCCCGAAGGGGTGCCAACCCACGGGCTTTCTCTCATGCACCCTCCCCCCCGCGAAGGGTACCATGCGTTGCATCCTCACCGTAGGCCGCCAGCCCTCGCCCTGGATCATCAGCGACCGCTTGCCTCGCTCTAGTCCGTCGCGGCCGCAAGAGGTCACTTGACTTGGTTTCTTGGTTTCCCTGCGTCGCCTCCCTCCGTGTCCCACAGGATGAGGACTGCCAGGTATGCGCTCCGGTGCGCAAGTACCAGGCGCGTAGCAAGCCCCCACTGCCTCCGCCACCAGTATCGTCTCCGTATGCTGCGGAGTCCCCCGGCTCCGCGGCTTCATCCTTGCAAGGGTCGGAGCCCCCGCCGCTGCCGCTACCACAGCCGTCGGAGCTAAGCTCCAGCGTCAAGGCCGAGCCGGACCGACAGCAGCTGCCGGCAGCGCACCCTGCCCAGGCACCAGCTGCGGAGCAGGGTTCGCAGGGACAAGGCATGCTGTTTGAGGCCCGGCACCGGGAGCATAAGCGGCACCTGTCCAACAGCCTGAGCCGGACCTCCTGGTCGGAGCAGATGGGGGGAGCGCTCTCCGGCGCTGCAAGCGGGAGCACCATCGGCAGCGCGCCGTCCGGCTCCCTAGATGCAATGGTGGAGCTGCAAGCGCTGCAGCTGGACCAGTCCTCCCAGCACCTGCGCCAGCAGCAACAGCAGCAGCAACAACAGCACCAACAGCAGCAGATGCAGCAGCTGCTGCTGCAGCAACACCTGCAGCAACAAGGCCATCTGCAACACCAACAACAGCAGGCACAGCAGCAAGCACAGCAGCAGGCACAGCAGCAGGCACAGCAGCAAGCACAGCAGCAAGCACAGCAGCAAGCGCAACAACAGCAAGCACAGCAGCAAGCACAGCAGCAGGCACAACAACAGCAAGCGCGGCAGCAGCAAGCTCCGATGCGGAGCCACGTGTCCCTCCAAACGCAAGGCCCCCAGCCCAGCACATTGATGGACTACCAAGGCCAGCAGGCGCATCAACCCACTCCCTCCGGCCCAAATGCCACCACCGTCGCCGCCGGTAGCTTGATATCGCTCCAGCACCCTCACAACACGGGACCGCTGCCGGGGTTTCAACACACCGGCAACATGCAAATGCAGCAGCAGTACGCGGTATCGATGCAGCAGCAGCACCCGGGCGTGGTGTACGGCACGGGCGTCGTACCTGTGCTGCAGCAGCAGAACCTGGGTATGATACCGAACTTGCACGGGGTGCCTGAAACGCTGACCGCTGGGCTGCAGCAGCAGCAGCACTCCAGTGCACCAGCCACGCAGCAGCAGCTTGTTGGCGCAATGCAGTTCGGTGCACCAACCGGTTACCACGCCAGCGCCACGCAGCAGCAGCAGCAGCAGGGGGTGTTCTCGACGGCGACGTTAACGGGTTCTACTCCATCCGGGGTGCTGCCTGGGGTCCAGGTAGCGTCTTCGTCGTACATGTCCGTGCCGTACGGCGCGTACTTGCAAGCGCCGCAGTCGGTACAGCTGGCGCAAATGGGCGCTCCTCCCCCTGGCATGACCTATGCCCTCGTCCATCACCATCCGATGTACGGTGCCGTTGGTCAGCAGCAGCAGCAGCAGTTCCAGCAACAGCTGCAGCAGCAGCAACAGTTCCAGCAACAGTTCCAGCAACAGTTTCAACAGCAGCAACAACAGCAACAGTTGCAACAGCACCAAATGCAGCAGTTACAGCGGCTGCAGCAGCAACAGCAGTCCTCGGGCATCGTGCTGGGTTCTGGAGCCCACCTGCAAGCGGCGTCCGGATATGTTTTGAACCCGCAGCCAGTAACGGGGCTGTCTTCCTTGTCACCGGGGGGAAGCCAGGCGCCCAGCGACAGCTCAGGTGCAGCTTCGGGCCCCGCAGCTTGGGCGTTCGTTCATCAAGGTGGGCCATGACGCGGAAGTGTAACTGTGCTTGAGGGCCACCGGCACCGTTAAGTCTATCGTCCCGTTGCAGCTTTGGGACACCTTTTGATCAGGGGTAGACACCTAGACACTCGCGAATGGCGCTCAGATTGTCCGGTTATAACAGGTACCAGTGCTGCTCCCTTCGGTCATTCCGGAACACAACTTGCGCCTCGCCCCCACTGCTTTATGCAACCCCATCAGGGCACCAAAACCAGCTGCAGCAACAACAGCAACAACAGCAGCAGCAGCAGCAAGGGATTTTTGCGACTGCCGGCGCATGAGCCACGTGGGCTCGATGCTACTGGCGCCACAGTAATTTGTTGGCGCCAACTGGAGAAAAGCACCGAGCGCAGCTTTAACAGCTGAAAGAACCATATCTACTCGTTTAACCCTATATGGCTTCTTATTATACGACTTATCCGGTTGCCAAACATTGCATTTATGACCATCGGCATTTGGAGGGCAATCGGCCAAAGGAGATTTTTGGCGCGGCCTGTGGCACGTTAACGCCGACAGGCGGCCTGTACGTATGCGGTAAAGCGACAGATGACACAACGTTCCGCCATGACCGCGCTGTATTTCGCAGCCAGCGGGCGATACCTTCAGGCCTCGGGACTCCCTGTGAGATGCCCCAGCCTCTCAGCTCACCATGCCAGATGGCTGGGCAGGAAGCAGCGGTAAAGCCCCTTGGTAGGCAACGGTGTATGTCCGGGGACTGGGAGCGGTCTTGGTCAATGCGTTTTGACAGCTGAACGTCGGGTTTTGTGATTGGTGATCACGGGTTTTGTTGGTTGATCTGTGTGGGGCAGCGTGAAGAGGGTAAAGGCGGGCGGTCGACAGCAGCGTCGTGGGGGTTTGGCGTTCACTCCCGGATCAGTCGAATCGGGGTCATTGCACCCTCGGCACCAGGACGATCGATGCGATGGCAGGGTGGCATTGTACTCCCCTGGGCGGGGCCTATGTGAAGAACAAGATAGTAGCAAAAAAATAGCAAGGGAGAAAGTGGGAGAAAGGAAGCTACAGACTGGCTGGAACCTGCCCGCTGGCAAATCGCATTGCATTGTGGGGTTCTCATTGGGTCGATTTGCGGCAGACAGCCGGTAACAGACAGGTTGTGGGCACCATATCAGATACGGCGGCACGGTTTGCACCTCATTTGACATCCACTGAGGCGTACGAAAGTGGAGCAGGGCAGGATTTGCGTGACGGGTCACCGAAAAGGACGCTGGGCGTTGCTATCCAGCTTGGTAACCCGGATAGGTGGCGCATCGTGAAACATGTTTTGTTACGTGTATCGCACCGCTGTGTCATACGGAACACTCTTGCGTGGTCTTCGATGTTGACATGTTGTTGTTGGTACGGCAGTGGAATTGTTTGCCTTCGCGGCTTCATAGCAGTGGCGATGAGGGCAGCGCAGGTCGCCAAACCGCTCCATGGTCGAAATGCGTCTCTGCCGCTGTGGCGTATAAATGTGGTGGCGAGCTCGTGCGAGGTCGCGTGCTTGTCAAGGCGGTCTTCCTCCTCCACGTTGCTGCGGCCATCCCTGCCCTCGCAAGTACTTGTGGGATACCAAGGGGTGCCCAGAATCTTCCTAACAGTGCTGTCTTGTCATACCGTTCAGCGCTGTGCAGCTCGTTTGGTAGCTAGGTGTGTTCGTTGAAGCTGACAGTAAACCTAAATCTCATTTTTTTGCTGGGCGCCTAATATTCGGTGTTTGCTTGGTCGCTGACTATACGAAATTTGGCAACGCGTTGCCTCTTGCCGTTTTTGGGCCCTCCCTGGCGCTGCCGCTTTTTAGCGGTTATGCGTGCGTACTATCACGCGTGCGCCACCTCGGGACGGCTCTGGTGTTCCGGGGCGAGATCTGAGATCCAGATCCAAGGCGACCTTGCGGACAAAAGTATGTTTCCCCAGCCGTGTATGTGCTCGCGATCCAGTATGCACAACGTTTGTACCTGAGCGGTCGGCCGTTTTCCCTTTTTTGGTGGGCGGTGCAGGAGCAACCTGCCATACGGATACGGTGATGGGGGGAAAGGTGGCGGACTGGGGGCTGCTGCTGAGCGAAGTGACGCACACAGGCGGGAGGGCGCACGGTGTTGGTACCTCCTTTCCATTGCCGCCCGTGTGTAGCATGGGTCCGACGACTTCTCCCGCCGCACCAACCACACGTCGCCAATTGGCCAGCATGGCCTGCCCCTCACCGCCGTACATTCGTTGTGCCGGTGCTTGCTGCGCACGGAGCTGCAGCCAATGACCAGACTTCTGGCGGAGGCGCGAGCAGTTCACGGTTGCATGTGCATGACCAGCACGAGCAGCAGGTCCAAGCCGGCATATTGGGCGTTTGCGCTCATCGCGTAGCAGGAGGCACCCGCCTCCTGGTGTTAGAAGAGGAACTGGAGGCGCATATGTGATCAGTGGGGGGACGTCAACCTATGAGACTCGGGTTGATGCAGATGCCGCCCGGGAAAGACCACGTCACGCTAGCTGGGTGCCAAGGGCCGAGCAGAAACTAAGAGAGAGCGAGCAGCTTCGTTTTCATGTGACCGCGACCATGGACGGATCCTATCGCAATTCAGCCAGAACCAGGGGGGAGTAGATCGACTGATCGAGGGCTTCTATACCGAAGCTATAAGGCTTAAACACGTGCAGACGGATGAAGTACGGCAGGTGGCTGGCCGTGCGTTCCATGGCCGGCGCAGTAATGTGCTGATCAATGGTATGGTGTATGCCTGTTAAGTAACTGCACGCGAGTCTGGGGCGTCTTGCACGCAGCTCTTCTCCGAGCGCTGACTGGATGGGACAGGCTCGGCTCCAAAATGAGACGGGATGGGACGAATGCGTGGGCGGGCTCGTGGCTGCCTAACTTCCGATGCTTTGACTGCCCTGAAGGGTGCCTCAGCTAGTCGTATGGACGTGAATTGTCAATCAGACGGGCTGGTCATCCGCAGCTTCGCAAGTAATGCTGTAACGTTCAGTAACGTGATTCATATACAATTGGCAACAACGTTGGAACGTCCAGTCGTAGACACTCTAACTTTTTTGTGAACCCCACGAAGCGCGGTCAAGGGGCGCGCGTAGAATCATTCAAGAGATGGGGCTATGCCAGTAGCTATGAACAACAATGCGACCCATTCGGTACGGCGCGTTGCCATCCGCCCCATTGCATTGTGATATGCACTGTTTCTTTTATATGGTGAACTTAGCATCAGTCGCTTGCGCGAAGGCTCGGTAGGTGCGACCCAGTTGACGGACCTATTGAAACTTGAAGAGACCTGGCGCTAAGCACCTATAGATTCCTTCGACAGCACTTTCCAAAATCAGGATGCCATACTCGGTATGCGATTGCATTCGTATGTTACTCGAAGATTTTCTACGGGAGTCGGAGGTTCTCCAACCGTGAGAGTGTGCCAAGAAATCTGCATGGGAATCTAGTTGTCGATTCCCATTTGCACAAATAATATCAAGACGAACCCAGCATTCAGTGTTGCGCAAGCCATTTGACAGCACCGTGATAAGCCTGGCTCGTTGGTGGTTTGTTGCTGTTTGTACGGCTCCGGGCTTCTGCGCAAACTCTGCTCGCAGTCGCTAATCGATGCAATAAGCTCGAATTACCTCAGTGCATTGCATGCTACTTACGCATGACATTTACACAGAGGTTTGCTGTCCGCTCTTACTGAGGCGTAGTAGAATTAGGCTACCACATGTCTGGCGACGCGCCGCCGGCCGCACTGTCAGAGGCCGTGGCGCTATGACTGAAGGATGCGTTGCACCTTCGGACTCACTGAGGACGTCGTCGCCCTCGCGGGGCGGTGACCGATGCTTACCGGCGACAGCCGACCACGGGGACGCTAATCGACCACATGATACGATCGTTGCAGTCGCGCAAGGCATAAGAAATCCTGCAGAAGAAGCTAAATCAGCAGCTTTGCGAGCCCCGACGCGGATTAAACGCGTAACCGGTATGTGGTCCCAGGGTCCCTACTATCGAGCGCATGGGTCAATTTCGCGAGGCATGGACGTGATCTGGATTCACTGCATTACATGTTGTCGAATTGCATGGCATTCTTAGCGGCGTCGACAGGGCGTGCAACTTTGCCTCATGTCGCGGGCAATGACTGCGGGTCTGTCGACTCGAACGCATTCCGCCACGCCACGCCCCGTGCGTTCACAGGTGGGCCCACAGATGTGCTTCGTGCGCTCGAGAACCGACACCGATGGCTGCTGTTCGCGCAACATTGCTACACCTGCTCTCGAGCCGAGGAGGCGTGCGAGCTGGGCAAGCTCTGCACTTACGGCAAAAAGACGCTCAAGCATGTCGCACAGTGCAAACGCGACGACTGTCCGTACCCGCGATGCAGACTTCTGCGGCCCTTGCTACAGCACAGCAGGAAGTGCCAGGTGCGGGACAAAGGGTGGGAGTCACGCGGCGCTGTGCTGCGGCGATGGACTGCGACGTAAGCCGCAGTGCACCGCAAGCACAGGCAGCGCTTAGTAAGGTCCCGGCGTTGCTGTCGGGTGCGTACCGAGGCAATTACACTGCGGGCCACGGTCAAGAGCTGCGCTAAATTACTATGAATTGGCGCCATTCAAGCCAGTGGAAGGATGCCCGAAGTTGTCGAGCACGCCCTCAACGCTCCATAATCAAAACGCCCGTCAGTTCACGAGAAAAGACATTCAACAGCCGCAGCCATCTTATTACGCCCACAGTCATGGCCGTGCTCGTGTACACTTTTGGGTGTCGTTGTTGACGTTCTTGTGCGCCGCGTAAGCAAAGCGCGGCTCCGGAGCCCCGGCCGAGCGCCCTTGCAGTGCCCCGCTCTCCGCTGCTGCAAAATATTTAAATAGCAGTCACCTCATCGTCGGTGCGCGTTTCGCGCGCTTGTCCGTTATCACCCATCCTACATGACCCTGCCCTGTCCCGCCCTGCCCTCTGCTTCGCCCGAACCGATGCAGTCGTCGACATGCGCAATCTGCGTGCCTGTCTGGAATTACATTCAAAAGGACCTCCAACAGCAGCAGCAGGGCGAACACCTAGTGCAGGCGATAGCTCAAAACGCAGCCACACAAGTAGTGGCGCAGGGCGATCTGCCGGCGGCTTCTTGGTCGCCTGCCCTTACCAGTCTGGGAGGCGTCGCGGCGTCAGCGGCATCCTTACTATCGGAGCTGCCCCCGGCGGGGGGGCAGTCGGGCGCGGACAAAGGTGAAGGCGGCGCGAGCACCCCGGGCGCTGGTAGATCCGCGGCAGGCAACGGAACTGGACCTGGAGCGGATGGCGGATGTGAGGGCAGGCTGAGTTATACGGGCGCCGGGGTTGCAGCCAACGGAGCCGCGGGCGGTCCGGGCGCAGACGGCGACGCTGGAGGCGGCGGGAAGCCAGGCATCGCGGTCATGACGCGCGGGTCAGTGGACTGCAGTCGAATGGACAGCACACCGGGCGCCCAGCAGCACCAGCTTTTGGACCAGCGCCAGCAGCTCCAGAACCAGCAACAACCCCAACAGCAGCACCAGCAGCAACAGCAACAGCGGCAACAACAGCAACCACAAGAGCAGCAGCAGCAGCCGCATCCGGCCTTCAAGGCTGCAGCCGCCATTGCCGCCTCACCCGCGGCCGGACAGCAGCGCTATGTCGGAATGCCATCGGGCACCCTGTCGCCGTACGCCCTACCGCCGTACACGAGCGGCCTTGCTGCTGCCCTAGGCGGCCAGCTGGACGGCGGGGAGCGGCTCAAAGGGGTCACCATCACCGCCACACCGTCCCAGCCCATCTCGGTCGCCAACCGGGGGTCTGTGCAGCCGTCGCCCGCCTCCACCGCCCAGCCGCAACTGGTCCACGTCTACCCCTCCCCTCCCTCCATCGGCGCCTACTTCCCGCACCTCCAGCACCCTCACCCGCCGCCTCCCGCTTCCTCAGCTGCTGCGGTGGCGACGCACTGGTTGCCCTTGCAGGGCCTGGCCCCCATGCCTAGTGCGGCAAACGGGCCAGCCGTAGCCAGCACCAACGGCAGCGCGGGTGGTGGCGCAGGTGGCGGCCTGTTAGCGACCAACGGTGCTGCAGCCAACGGTGCCGCTGGTAGCGGCCTATTGGCGACCAACGGTGCCGCGGGCAACGCCTCGGGTATGTGGCACAGTCCTGCAGCCATCCGGCCAGGCGGCCCCGTCGCCTTCTACGGCATAGCCCCCGACGCCGTACGGCCTGGCAGTTTGGGCGCGGTCGCATCGCCGGTTGCCGTGCCAGCGGCGGAACGGTACGGACATCCGTACACCATCGCAACCGTCAACGGCGGCGGCGGGATGCCCAACGCAGGCACGTTGGCGATGGCGGCGGCGCCGCTGCTGCTCTGGTCGGCTGGACACGGGCAGCCAGGAACGCACCCGCCCGTCGGCGTGTCAGCGCCAGGACACGTGCCACCTCACTTGGCCGCGTCGTACTCCGTCGCGCAGGCAAACGGCTCACGCAGCAGCGCCGGCGCCGCCGCCGGCGCTGCACCAGGGAACCCAACCCCCGCAATGCTGTCCCCCTCACACATTACGCCCCACGCCTTGCTGTATGGGCACACTGGACTTGGACCCGGCGGCACGGGCGGCGGCGGCGCCGCCGGGTCCGCTGGCGGCGGCTTGACGACTGAAATGGCGACAGGGGCTGCACTCTGGAGCTACGTACTGCGATAGGGGCCGCACTCTGGAGCTACGTACTGCGATAGGGGCCGCACTCTGGAGCTACGTACTGCGATAGGGGCCGCACTCTGGAGCTACGTACTGCGATAGGGGCCGCACTCTGGAGCTACGTACTGCGATAGGGGCCGCACTCTGGAGCTACGTACTGCGATAGGGGCCGCACTCTGGAGCTACGTACTGCGATAGGGGCCGCACTCTGGAGCTACGTACTGCGATAGGGGCCGCACTCTGGAGCTACGTACTGCGATAGGGGCCGCACTCTGGAGCTACGTACTGCGATAGGGGCCGCACTCTGGAGCTACGTACTGCGATAGGGGCCGCACTCTGGAGCTACGTACTGCGATAGGGGCCGCACTCTGGAGCTACGTACTGCGATAGGGGCCGCACTCTGGAGCTACGTACTGCGATAGGGGCCGCACTCTGGAGCTACGTACTGCGATAGGGGCCGCACTCTGGAGCTACGTACTGCGATAGGGGCCGCACTCTGGAGCTACGTACTGCGATAGGGGCCGCACTCTGGAGCTACGTACTGCGATAGGGGCCGCACTCTGGAGCCACGTACTGCGATAGGGGCCCGCGTCGCTGCGTCAGCTGCAATGCTGGGGCGTCACAGCCGGGAGCTCGCGGATCATTTTGTTGTCGACGGTGTGGATCGTTCCGACTCGGTTGCTGCGGCGCTGAGGCCAGTCCATGACGTCTCTGATGATGGCAATGAGTTGGTGACAAGCGAGTCTGCTCGGTTGTGGTGCAGGTTGCGGCGACAGCACGGGAGCCAACCGACCTTCGACCCATGCCAAAAGTGTGTGCTGTACGTGGAGCAGCGCGTCAGGTCTGCTTCTGACACGCTTCCCCTACATAGGGCCCTGCGCGGACCCTCTCGATTGCATGCCCGTTCCCCCGGACGTCATGCCACCATGGCACTGCTGTTTCTGTCTGGCCACGCTATGCTGTCCTCATTATTGCTGTCATGGGCACGGTCGTACCGTGCCGTAGCTGTATGGTACACGCGCTCCGTAGACGGTACACTCACACGAGGTGTGGTTCGGTGACTTCCGCACGGCGGCAGACTCAGTATTTTGGAGATGGTCGGTTGCGCGATCCGCGGGTCCGTAGGGGGGTGCCCGCGCGTCGTGAGGCCCCACGGCAGTTATCAGAGGCACATGCGGTGCAAGGTATCCTGGTTCCAGAGGGACGCGCAAGTGGCGGCCACCGGTGGTTTCATGTCGCTGGCCAGTTGCAGTTGGGGCTGACGCGTCGTCTTTCCGTCATTTGCACTTCCGCATGTCAGGGTGGTTAGTAATTGCATCTATCCAAAGCAGCAGTGAACATTCCGTGCCTGTGTGTTTGTGTGTGTCACCACGGTGCGGCCTCTCGGCTAGCACGATATTGCTCAGCGCGGAATGGAACAAGGAAAGACAGGGGTTCCGCGAGACGCCGTCAGATGCGTGTGTGTCGTGCCATCGCCTCCGTCGTCGCCATGTGCCGGTGTGTTTGGCAGTGTGCCTGAGGGGGTGAGCTGCCGGGGATGGGGGCCGCGCGCACTGCTGCCACCCTGCCTCTCCGCCCTCCTGGCCGCTGTCGTCCTGATCCTCGCCGCCGCCGAGCGGGCTACACAAACTTACACCTTTTGAAGAGCAGTCGATCGAGCTCGGGGGAGGTAGGGACTTAGGACGTCGCTACCTCCCTAGTTGTTTAGCTGCCTGCCAGTAGGCGGCTGCGCGGCAGGCAGAACGGTGAGACCGCCAGCCGCGTGTGTGTGGCCTAGGTGGAAGTGAACGTAAGCCGCCATAAGCCCATAACCCCCTGATGAGGACCTGACGAATGAGGGCGGTGTGTCTGTATGGGGGCGTGTGTGCGTGTGCGTGTGTGTGTGTGTATGCCGCGGGTGAGGTGCATGTGTGAGGGGGCCCCCAGACGGCGATCTGGGGAGGGTGGGATGTCGGACGGACGGACGCACGAACCTGGAGCACACTGAACCACACGTGAGGTGTGCTCGCATGCCCGTGGATGGGCGTCGTAGTGCAAAAGAGCTGACACGGGCGTGCAGTCCTTTTGTACCTGGATCTCGGCCTTGATCGTATACTGGCCTGAATCTAGAAGGGCTGCTTGCAGGTGCTGCGATGAGGGGTGCAAAAAGAACCCCTGATGCGACGGGGAAGGGGGGGTTGCGGTAACGCTCGGCGGTTTCTCGACCGATGTCTAGGTTTCGGACTCGGGGCTCGCGGAGACAAAAAACATAGCACCTGCGTGTGTACAGTCTTGGTACTCTGTGCTTAAATAGGATCTGAAAAGGCAGCACACGCAGTTTTGTTTCTGTGTCCCTGTCCTAGTGTGTGTGTGCGTGCGAGCGCGCTTTGGTCGTAACGGTTTAAGCCCTATAGGCGTGTATAGCACTGCGTAGGCGTACTCGTGGCCAGGGCCACGGGCATAACTCCTCGCGGCGCGGCGCCGCTTCCCGCTATTGCGGAAGCGGAGTCGGCCGCTCCTGTAAATAATCCTCCTATCAAAGCAACCCCCCCAGCGCACCCGGGGTTACTGCCGCGATCTTCTTGCCCACCTCGGAAGCCGCAGCCTCTCCCGCGTTGCCGACGTCCTTGCTGCACTGAGGAAACCGCGCCACGCCATTGATCCTCGCCATCATCACCACTGTAACCGTTACAACAACCATGGGGGGCATGGTTGCAGGGACCCAAAGTCCCGTGAATTCATTACTTTATCATCAGAACATTATGATCGTCGGGGGTTGGCGAGGAAACCTCAGGGCAGGGGGAGTACACTTCAGAGGCTTCGCGGGCACCGCAGCGAAGTGGCGATGCACGCTGGCGGGTGCCGATTGGCAGGCCCTGTACGGCAAAACACACATAAACGCCAGCGCAGGCCGACAAATCCTGGTGTGGAAAACGAGAAGCTGTGCCGCACCTCCCTGCACCTGTATTTACTACCGTTACTACACGCCGTGTGCGCTTTGGAGGTTTTAACGTAAACATTTCTTAGCACACGCCGTGCCTTTAGAACCCGCCGGAACACCTCCCTCTCTACGATCGCTCCGAGACACGGGACGAAAGACGACCTCGTGCTACTGCATCACCTGCCACCACCCCGCCAGTGGGGGCCAGCCGCCCTGACAGCTGCATACCAACGTCTGTAACAGTTACTTCTACCAAATATGATATGCTTCCTACATTACGTTTCCAGACAACACGAGTCCTACGCCCCAGGAGGTCCAAACATACGGATGGCTCTGTGGTAACGGCGCAGATCGCCATGCCGTACTCAAGCGAACACGAAGATGCGTATTGCAGGCTGTAGGTAAGTAGTGAGGACAACCATTCGCATATTAGCGGCGGCGGCGATGCGCCCGATGGCTCTACCCTTTAAGGTCTGGAGCCCACTGTAACAATTACAACAACTCGACCTCCCTCCCTGCGGGATCGCCCATCCGCCAATTGCCGCGACGCCCGGTGCAACATCCCCGCTATCGTGCGGCGCAATGCACACTGGCGCTTCTATTATTGCATTCGCGGCCGCTGCTCCCTTCCTGCTTACTCCCTGGTTCCATGACGGCGTTTGCTTGCTCGCCGAACACGACATATTCCGTCGGTAGTTTACCGGTACGCATACAACGCACGTGCCCAGCCATTTGCAACCAACAAACCTGCCAAGTACCATAACGAAGTGTAGAACGTGTCAAACTCACGTCACCCAGCTGTGGGCGCACCGGCCTGTCCAGCCCGTCTGTCATCGCGATCCTGCGTGTCTCAGCAGCTCGCAGGTCTCCGTCAGCCACGCGGCGTGCTCCCCTATCCTGACATACCGTGCCCAAACTCTGCCCTGGAGAACTCCGGCCCTGGCTGTGTGTCAGATGCATGCGGTATGGGCATATCAGTGTGGACGGGATGGGGCGTCAATTAGGTCCAAAATCCTAAGCCCTAAGGACGCAGGGCGCTAGATCCACTCCACGACCGCCACAACCCCACGTCTCGTTGAGAGCGGCGCACATTGGTACATGGCCACGTCATCCCCTCGCCCTCAATCCTGCCAGCCTCACGACCCCACCAAGTCCACGGACTTGGCCGCAGCCGTTACACCCACAGCGGTACCAGACTCCGTTCCAGCCGCAGCGGTTGGAGCCGTACATGCATCAGCCCCCGCCGCGGAGGGTACTGGCGGCGGCGGCGGCGTCCTCATGAAGACACCATGCCGCGTGACGGCGTCGTACGCCTCCGCCAACACGGCACTGACGCCGCCGACGTCCAGCGGTGACGTCGCCGACCCGTGGGCCATCTCCACGGCCGCACGCAGCGCCTGCTGGGCCGCGACCGGCTCCAGGCGGGGGTCCACCTGCACCTTCGCGCTGTCGCCGTCGCCCAGCTTGACAGCACACGGGGGGGTCGCTGTTACAGCGGCGGTGCGGGCGCCTGGGTGCAGCGGCGGCAGCGCCCGCGGCGGGCGCGCTTGCACTAGCTTCATGACGACGGATGCCAGGGCAATGGTGGGTCTCTCAGACGTGACATCAGCAGCAGCAGCAGCTGCGTCGTCTTGGTGGCCCTGGTGTCCAGCCTCCGGCTCCAAGAACGGCAGGAAGCCATCCGCCAGGGTGCCGAACGCCAGGGTTGTGGGCCTGATCCGTGGGTCCAGCTGGCACATCTGTGGCGGCCGGCGGATGATGGCGGGCGGTGGCGGGTGGTGTGTATTTGTAAGTGCACTAGAACTGTAAATGGCACGCCGCTCACAGCACCCACCACGGCAATTTACTGTCGTACCCACCCACCTGTGCGATGTGCTCCACGGAGTCCAGGTTGGAGTGCATCAGCTCGGGCCGAGGCAGCTCCCGCCGCCCCTCGGCTCGTAGCTCCCCGCACCTCGCCTCCCAGGCGGCGATCACCAGCTCTGCAACTCGCTCGTAGCTGCCGGAGTCCAGCCGCCACACCCTGCGGCCCACCAGCGAGAGAACCGGGAGGCGGCGGGCGCCGCAGGTCGCGTGAGCACCACGGGCATCGGACAGGGAGGGACTCATGCGCGGCATGGAATCCCTACCTGAACAGGTCGAAGCACCTGGCGTGCTCCGGAACCACCCAGCCGTGCGCCACCTCTACGTCGCGTCGGAATGCCGCCGGCACCACCGCCGCCCGTGCCACCGCCAGGAAGGCGGCCGTGGTGAAGGTGTCCGCCAGCGCCGTGGCGCCGCCGCCGCCGGGGCCGCCGCCACCGTTGGCCGCCAGGAACAGCAAGTGCGCCAGCAGGGGACTCACCGCCACGGAGTGGGCCAGGCCGCAACGGCGCCCCGCCTCGGCGTCGTACGGGGCCAAAAGCTGCTGCATGGCACTAGCCTGCGGGCATATGGGCGAGTGGGCAGGTGTGTACGTGGCAACATGTACGGCGGACCGGCCTAGCCCCGGCCTGGGCAATGTGTGGTGATGTCAGCTGGGCGGCACTGCGTTCATCCTGGACGCCCGAGACAAGTGGAGGAGCGGGAGATGCCAGGTGGGGAGAACGTGAATGGCAGCAAGTGGCGGCGGCACGGAGGAGTCCCCGACGGAGTGTCTCACGCAGCCTGGGTCTGCCGCCCCGTCGGACTGATCTGATTCCGGCAGTGTAAGCAGCAAGCCTTAGGATGGGTTCGCCCCGTCAAGTTGAGGTTCGAAGGAGCTCTGTAAGTACTCAATTATGTCGCAGATCCTTCCTAGGATATTTCTACCCTGTTGCTAAGGGAGCCAAAACGACTTCTGTCAGTTTCTACGGCACCCAGTCTGACGGGTAATCCATAACCAGTCTGTAATATCAGTCTGTCAGCATTAGCGTGACCCGGTCAGACGGCGTTATCAATAACCCCGTCTGACGGATGACATCGTAAACACGAGCCATTTCTGTCGTCCTTTCTGTAATTCTGTCGCGGGGGCTACCCGCCGGTGTCTTGCTATTTGCAAAGCACTTTGCGATTTCGCTTACTTACACCAAAATCATGTCACAACGCAGACACTCTGTCAGGGATCAACACATTTACTACGTGACATGGTGGGTGACCTCGCCGTGTTTCGGGAGCGCGCGCAGTCGCGTGCGTTGGCCAGTATGTTGGCCCGGATGTGGCCCCCCACAGCCCCAGTGGCACCTCAGGCTGGAAGCCCCCAGCCCCGCCCCCGCCCCCAGGCCTCGCACCTGCTCATGTGCGTGTGTGCCCACCAGCCGCCCCGCGCCGCCCCACTGCTCCCGCTCCGGCAGCCCCATGCATGCCCACTCGCGGCACACAACCGCCGCAACGAACAGCGAGCTGGTCCCGCCGTACCCCGCCAGGTGCGCGGCGCAGTACAGGTTCTGGAGCACCAGGTACCGCAGGTCGCTGGAGCGACGGCCTGTCGTACAGAAGGGCAGGCACGGAGCGGGGCGAGGTGGGGTCACGAAGCCCATTCGGCGATGAGCGGCTTAGGAGGGGTGGCGCGAGGAAGAGGTCAGGGCTGGGTGGTGGGCGCGACCCGGCAGGAGACACACACGCGCTTTGGGAGTCCGGGGCCGGGGGCGCGTCGGTTAGGGCTAATCGTTGGGGCTAATCGTTGGGGCTAATCGTTAGGGCTGTAATCGTTAGGGCTGTAATCGTTAGGGCTGTAATCGTTAGGGCTGTAATCGTTAGGGCTGTAATCGTTAGGGCTGTAATCGTTAGGGCTGTAATCGTTAGGGCTGTAATCGTTAGGGCTAATCGTGGTTGCATGACGGCGTGCTGGTCACGATGTACGGCGACGGATTCCGATGGGAAGCAGCCAATAGCCAGCAGCTGCATTGCTGCTCCGGCAGCGGCGGGCTGCCCCCGCATCAGCTCCTCGCGCTGCCGCCCTCCAGCTGGCGCGACACGCGGTGGATCGGCAATGTCCCCTGTCCAGTGTCCCCGGACCTCCCCAGTGCCCCCGGTGTTCTCGCCACTCATCCTCCCTCCCTCCTTGCCATCTACGGGTTTCCTCTCAACCCTCCCATCCCCCCTCTTGCAAGTATGGGGGAAATGAGGCGCACCGGCGAACAGCGCCACTCGGCAGCCGTGCCTCAGGCCGTTGATCCTGTCCACCGTCTGCGCCAGGCGGGCAAGGGAGCTGGCCAGCAGCTCCGTCCGGTCAAGATAGCGAGAGGTGCAGGGGGCGGAGGCGGAGGCGGTGTCGGCGGCCTGGTCGTGGGACCGCCGCAGCGCCTCCACCTGCAGGAGGCGATATCGCGGCGAGCCAGCGGGCGGAGAAGGTGGGAGTGGAAGGTCGGGATGTAAGTCACCTGCTAAAGGCAGCTTGTCGAAATTTCTGGGGACTGCTAAAAGCAGTCCCCAAGGGTAGGCCGTAAGGAGGACCCACCAAGAGCAGCTCGCATGTGCCGCCCATTGCCCCAAGGTACCCCTCCCCTCCCCTACCGCACCTGCGCCGCCACCGTCAGCTGCTGGAAGCGCTGCATGAGCGGCGTCTCCACTAGGGAGGCGGATATCAGCGGGCCTGGAGCGGGTACGTACGGGGAAGTGTGAACGGAAGTGTGAACGGGGAAGTGTGAACGGAAGTGTGAACGGGGAAGGAGCGGGTTGCTCTGGGAAGAGGAATGCGGCCGGGGAGGGCGCGGCGGGGGCGGTTGCGCGTTCGGCGGAAGAAGAGGGTCGTTGCGGGTGATGAGGACCGAAGGTGGTGGGTGCGGTGGGGGCGAGTGCGTGTGGAGCTGCGCCGAGTGCTGCTGCTGTGCAGCTATGAAGCGGCCATGGACGTGTATATGTGTCAATCACGAGGGAACACGTCGAGGGAGACAGCGGCTCCAGTAGCTGGAGAAGCTCGCGCAACGGCGGTTGAGTGGAGGGCTGCAACGGTGGCTGTCATGCATGCGGCCAAGCGCGACGCCTCCTCGGGGTGTGTTTGACGAAAGCGACGCCTCCTCGGGCCCCTACGAGTCGTCAAACCCACCCCAACCCTACGAGTCGTCAAACCCACCCCAACCCTACGAGTCGTCAAACCCACCCCAACCCTACGAGTCGTCAAACCCACCCCAACCCTACGAGTCGTCAAACCCACCCCAACCCTACGAGTCGTCAAACCCACCCCAACCCTACGAGTCGTCAAGCCCACCCCAACCCTACGAATCGTCAACCCTACGAGTCGTCAAACCCACCCCAACCCTACGAGTCCCCAACCCGCCCACAGCCCAGCACACCAACCGCACCTGATGCCACGGCGACACGGCCGCCGCTCGCCTCCGTGTGGCGCTGCTGCCAGGACACGGGGGCCACACCGTCTCGGTGGCAGCGATCAAGGAGTGACTGCGTACCGAGGAAGGCAGCGCGGACGATAAGGGAAGGCAGGGAGCCGGGAGTGTGTTTCCAAGCCCGGCGGCGTGTATGGCGATTACTTGCTTGTGCTTTGGGGGCCTAGACCTGTGTGTCGCCCTGGTCTGCGCTTTGGCGGGGCTCAGGGACCGCGCCCAGACCAACTACCCAACCAACTGCCAACCTCCAACGAACAGGTTGCGCTCGTCCATCCCCGCGCGCTCGCGCTCGCACCTGCGGCAGCGCCAAGCCGAACTGTGTTGCGAGGGCCTGCACCTCGTACGGCCCGTACGGTACTGTCTTGCTCAGCGCCGCCGCTGACGCCTCGAAGCTCGCCCACAGCTCGGGGTGCTCGGCGGGCAGAGAGGCGGGATCCGCCGCCTCTGGGGCGTGCCGTACAACCAGAGCGAAGTCGGCGGCGACGCCGTCCATGAACCGGTCGTACATGACGTGCATTCTGGGTTTGTATGCATCCAGGACGAGGAAGTCGTGCAGGCGCTCCTCCGGCATTTTGAGCAAGCGTACGGCGAGTGGGGTAGCCAGGAGCTCGTCCATCTGCCGTATGGCAGTGGAGGGAATTCCATAAGCTTGCGCGTAGGCGTGGAGGCGGCGGTGCAGCCGTGGAATGTCAATGGGTTTGGTGTGAATGGCGGCGGTGTCCAGGGGATCAGGGCCGGCTGGCGCTGCTTCTCTGGCAGCCCTGTGGAAGAGGAAGGCGGCAATCAGCAGGCATGTATCACCATCTATTTGATGTGCAGGATTATTGCAGTTGCGGAAAGAGTCATGGGAAAAACGCGGTTGTGGCCGGGAGTCGCTCCCAGTAAAAGTGAAACGGCCAACACGGCACTTGCTGGCTCGGCTTTCCCGGTCCTGAACCCGTCTACAAGTACCGGCACAATGTGTGAGTTATACACTATGTGTGCGTAAGGTCGGTGGACTTGAGTTGCAGATAGCCGGCCACGAGCTAGATTGGGGCCAACGCTAGGGCTGTTTAAGGTCGCAGGCATGGAATTGGCTACGAGACGAACCCGTACATGTTTTTTTTCATCTGTCATGGCTCTGCGGTCCTATGGGACGCATCAATACCGTGGCTGGTGGCCCGACAACATCTGCATGGGCCGTTTGCCTCCGCACCTGGTGGAGCTATTTTCACCGTCCATCACAATGTCGCCATCTTGCACGCTAAATTCGACGCCAGGTAGCATTTCGCGAAGCAGTGGCGACATGGGCCTCGTGCCTGAGGTTCGCGACGGTCAACCCGCGAGCAGTCCCGGCAAAGTGGCCTCCCACGCACGCGAATCACCCTGTTGAATGAACAGAAAACCTATCCAAGTAATATACGTCAATGTGGATGGCTGATAGCACTACTGCCACAGACGCAGGACGAACGGAACACCCTGAAAGAAGCTATGCGCTCGGCGCGTTTGTCTGCGCAGCGTTGGGTCGCGTTTATCTGCGCAGCGTCAGGACAGCTATATGCCACGAAATGTGCTCTTCAAACAGCAAAATGTCGAGTCAGTACGGAGGCGGTGCATTGACGCAGGATAATATACGGCTGACCGGTGTCCGAGCGGCAACCGGGTCCCTACCTCCCTCAGTCCAGGACATGGACGCCTTTCGAGGCGGCCTTAATGAAACTGAAGAACAACACAGCATACGTTTGCGTAGACGGACGAGCCAACGAATAGAAGTCGCACGCCGCGTCCGGAGAAAAATGGCGAAGCAGCCTCGCTGTCTCCGCAAACCGTTAGGCGGGGTGTATTGAAGAAGAATTACCAAACTGATTTATGTTACCTGGGCCCGCCGGGTCATACGTGGCGCGCGACGCTTACGCAATTCATACGGCAGCGCCTTGAGCGCTGCCGTAATTGTCCATTCAGCGTTTGAAAGCGCTGCCGTAATTGTCCATCCATCATTTGACACTTGTACGTCCTTGATAATAAACTGCCACACGGTGCAACCCGCTCCTGCTGGAATTTATCCAGCTCATCCGATCAAAACAGAGGCTATGGCTCAATGTGATGACTGCAGGATTGAACGAAAATATTTGATTTAAAAAGTAGACTCTGTCAAGTTTGCGAGTGCTGCGAGCAGAGCTCGCCGTCTCGGAAACTCCTGTCGCTGCTTCTCCAGCTACTTGTCTGCCCAACTAGCGGCTTTCATTACGAGACGACAGTGTTGGCTTCTGAGCGCTGCAGAATGGAGAGTCAGCAGACGGCGCCTCCTTGCGCAGATGACAGCCTTGTAGAGTGCGCACTGAAGGTGCTCCAGTGCCCCGATCCATGGAAAAAAGCGGACTATACCTACGCCACGGTCAATATGTGGCGTGATGGGACCATAAAACGAGTCCGTCCCGTGGAATGGCGACATCTGCGCGCGCCGGACCGGCCTGCCCGTTCCGACGACACGGTAAGGTTCGCGAACGTGTGCAGGACGGCGCCGTTCAGCCCTCTTTGCCAACTGCTTTGCGCGGACAGCAAAATCACCAGGCAGCCACACTCCAACCTAAACCACTCGGTCATGCCTGCCACATTCCCCGTCGTGGCCTGCCACCAAGATACACCCCGCAAACGACCCCTCCTCTCCCCCCCTCTTTCATGCTTGGACCGTAGGTCCGCGTGGGCACCCCCGGCGAGGCAAGTACCCCACCCCACTTCCCTCCGGTCCCCGCACCGCCAGCACCGCACCTGCTCCGAAACCAGCCGTGCCAGCGACCACCCAAGCGCCCGTAGCCCAGGCGTAGTGCATGTGCTCGTACAGTGCGGGTTTAGTTTTGCTCGACGAGACATGGGCTCAGCTGAGCCCTGGGCCTTATGCTCGAAACCGGGTTAAGGGACGAGGGTGCGCACGCTGCAGGGCGGATCCGCGTCGGCTGTGCTGCAGCGCTCGATGGATGAGTTAAGTATGTTGAGCAACTGAAAGCTGCTGGGTGCGATGGCCGAAGTGCAAAGCCACGTTCCGGAATCAGCGCAGCAAGCCACTGCACACTGCCTCCGGTCCAGGGCTGTGATGCTGCGAGACGGCGGCCTGGCGCTCGTCTCCCTGATTGGTGGCTGGGGGAGGGTCTTATCCGTGTAACTCGCCCCAGTCACATAGTCGTCGCGGCGGTCATCGTGGGGTTGCCTCCCTCCCCCGATCTTGTGCAATCTGATGCTGATCCGGATGGTCCGGCCCCTGGATTGGATTCGCCGCTCCGCCGCACGCACTGCCGTTCGCCACCGACCCGTGGGTCCGTGTAGGCGCCCCGGCGCGGCAGGGGCGGCACGCTTGCCTCCCGCCAAGCGCTGCTGCACTCGGCGGTGCACATCGAGAACTGGGCTGTGGACCTGTCGTGGGACGCGGTGGCGCGGTTTGGACTGCGCGCGACCGAGTACGGCCTGCCCCGACAGTTCTTCGACGATTTCGTTAAGGTGCGCCGCGATGCTGGGATGTGGCGAGCCGTGCTGGGTGAGCGATGGGAGGTGCGCGGTCGTGCGGTGTGCGGTGGGAGAGGAATGGGGCGTAGGGTTTGCGGTGATGACGGGCCGGGGGCTTTCCGGGGTTGGGGGCCGGATGTAGGGACAAGGAAGGCGAGGGACGGGTGGTGGGTTGCGGGTTGCGGGTTTTCGCTGGGCTCCCTTCGTGAAGGCCGTACGAACGACCGCCGCCACCAGTGCCTTGCCCAAACCGGTTCTTCCATCCACGCCGCCCGACCTACTACACATCCCAATGCTTCCGTGCCAGCGCCACCTTCGCCTCCTCCCCCTGTGTACTCGCAAACATCAGTACTGGTAGCAACATGAGGGACCCCCCTGGTATGGGTACTTGTTGCAGGTGGCGGAGGACGAGTGTCGCCACTTCTCGGCGCTGGCGAAGCGGCTCGAGGTAGGGCCTCAGGGCCCGAGAGTCGCCCGGCGGTTGTGTGCAACTGTCAGATGATCGAAACATGAAACGTACGAAGAATGCTTTACTTCGGCCGGGCCCTCAATACTGCATGGACCAGGCACCCGGCCCGCCAACCGCCCAAACCGTCGCACGAGTGCTGCCGTACTGCAACCCGTACTGCGCGCTGCGTCGTTAGCCTCGCCCCCCCTCCCTGGCCGGCCCGCTCGCTGTACGGCGCTCAGGAACTTGGATCCCACTACGGCGCCTTTGTCGTACATGATGGGTGAGTGAGCGAGCCAATCAAGACAGAGCTGCACGCACACGGCCCTCAACTTGCTTCCGCCGCGCTCCATCGAGCTCGCTCCTTGTACTGACTCGCTGATCCCGCGCACCGACTCGTGCCTCCGGCCGGCTGTCCTCACTTCCTCCCCCATCACAACTCCTGGTCGTCAACCGCCAACATCCTTGCATGCGGGACCCAGCTTGCTCCAACCCCGTGCTCACCACCCACTCGACTTTCTGTGTCACACTCTTCGCTGAGCTCCTGCCCGCCCCGACGCCGCCCACGAACAACCAGGCTGTGGGAGTCAGCCTCCACCACCTCCCACTCACTGCCCGCCCGCCTGGCGGTTGAGCACTGCGTCCACGAGGCCCGGGGGCTGGACGTGCTTCCGGGCACAATCGCCAAATTCGCCAATAATGGGGATAGCGTGTCGGCGGCGCTGCTGCGGGATGTGGTTTACCCGGTGCGGTGCGGTGCGGTAGGGTGGGATAGAGTGGGGTTCGGGATGCCAGGGTAGAGGGTGTACTCGTACTCGGGTGGAGGTACTCGGGTAGAGGTGACATGCCAGCTGGTGGGGCGGCTGAAAACAAAACCGTAATAACCCGAACCCCGCAACGCAATCGCCGTGTATGCCGTACAGGAGGAGATCTCGCACTGCGCGGCGGGCGTGCGGTGGATCAAGTACCTGTACGATGTAGCGCACGGCAGGAGATCTCTGGATCCGCCGGCTGACGCTCCGGAGGTGGGCGGTGTACGGCATCAGGGCGACCGGGAACACGAGGAGCTCAGCGCTCGTTTGCGCACTCTGGCGCTGGAGGCAGACGGGGGCCCACACGGGGGAGCCCCACACGGGGATGGCTCTTGCGCCGCCGCGCACTCCTCTGCCGCAGGCTGTAGAGGCGACGGCGACGGCGACCACGTGGGCGTTGGCGACGGCGGCGGCGGGGACGACGGCAAGGAGTCGGCGGGGCTTCCCGCTTGGGTGCTGGAGGGGCGCAAGTACGGCAGCGTCGAGGAGTGGTTCCATTCGCTCGTACGGGCGCACTTCTGGGGCGCGCTCAAGGCGAGTGGGGGCGCGTCAGGGGCGTGCAAGGCGAAGAGTACCAAGGGGACGGCGGCATCTATCGGCATAGGGCCGACCGTTTTGCAGGAGGTAGTGGGTAGGAGATTCGTGGGTCGTTAGGGCGCGGGGGTGAGGGGGCCACACGGGATCGGTCCAGCAGGGTGAGGCGTGCGCGCAATGAGCCCTTGAACCGTTGGAGCAGGTGATACGAATCGAATGGTTATACGCGTCCTTAGAAGCGGTTTTGCCGTCAAGGACTTTCGTATAGCCGCGCAATAAGCCGACCGAACCGTTTGACGAGTGCTTAAGTCGGCCCAGGGATATTCATTTAGTTGGATATATCTTGGAGGGGCGGTCCTCGACACTGCCTCTTATCCGTTAGCCAACCAAAGCGTCAAAAGGCTTGACATGTCTACATTTCAGGACGGCATCCGTACATGACGTAAGCGATGTTTATTTTCTATGTGTACTAATTGCCGCTGTCTCTCCCCCTCATACAGCCGCCCTTTAACGAGGAAGCCCGCGCCAACGCTGGGTTCGGCCCCGAGTGGTACCTGCCACTCTCAGTACAGAAGCCAGCTGCCGGAGCCTCCGATGCCACTGCGGCCATGACTGCTATCCCCCAAGCTGCTGCCGTGGCTGCTGGGGGAAGCCTTAATGAGGATGCTGTCACAGCGGGTGCATGTGGGGATGCGGCAGCCAGTGCTTGCGTATGATGGGTCGTCGATGGTGGGAAGTTGTGGATGGGCTCGGATGGGCCCACCCATGCTTTCCGATGACCATGCGCCAACTATTCTGTCCCTGTCGTGTAAACGGTTTGTATGCCACCCCTGCTTCCTAGGGTGACTCAGCTGCGCATATGGCATTGCCACAGGCCCCAGCCATGACACTGCTGGCCAGCCACACCTCCAGCTCCAGCAGCACTACTGAAGGCAGCCCCAGTGACCCCGCCACAAGGCCAGCCCCTACGACACGCACTAGCAGCTCCGAAGGCGGCCCTTCCAGCCCCAGCAGCTCCGAAGGCATCCCTGCAGCCCCAGCCGCGCCGAAGAAAGCCGCTGTACGTAGCCCCAGCGGTTCTAAAGGCTGCCCCCGGTGTTGATGGCAGCCTCTGGCCCCATGGGCTCCGATGGCATTGTCTCAGACTTTAATCATCGGGCTGCGCTCGATGAAACAATGGTGTTGGCGCATTTCTTGCTGCTGCTATATATATATATATATATATATATATATATATATAAAGGGACGCAGGAAGGAGGACAAACCATGACTGAGGTATGGCAGACCACAGGTGGCGCGAGCGTATAGGGTGTACTAACACCCTCACCGCCCCGCCCCCGTAATACATGCTAGGCCTAGTGCCAGCGTACTCATTATTATTATTATTATTATGGCAGACCACCAGAAACCCTGATCAAGGGGCTAGAGAACAGACAACGGCAAAATAATGGTGCTGCACTGTTCATAGGTAGTTGATTGCCACTAAAAGACAGTCTATAAACGATTGGCATAAGCAAGCGGCCCAGCAGATAGGCTCAGCGATTACATACAACTTGCTTCTGCTTTTTGCATGTAAGCAGTCTTTTCTCCTAATACCTGCAAGGGGTAGGCCAGAAGCCAAGGAACCCAGCCATCCAGGACACACACCTGGTTCCCAGCCCCTGAAGCAAGCACCAACATCGATAGCATCGAAATAAACCACACATGTGCGCAGTGGATCTTGAATGGATAGGCATGACGAATACATGTTGCCATAGATAAGCCACTCACGAACCCGCCCATGTCAGCACACCGGCTGGGGTGAGCAGGTGCCATGTGGAAATGGATAGAGATAAATTGAACTTCAGTCAGTACTTAGTAGCTGGAATACGAAGCCCACATCACAGTGGGCTCAATATAACAAATTTTACCGAACATTCGACACCACCTGAGGACACCATTCCATTAATTGTGTGTGACCCTGGTAAGCACTATCAAATCTTGAGGAGAAACATTGCTTACATTAGACAAACATCACCAGGTTCCCTGGGAATGTCAATCCCTGGTTCCCCGAGAATGGTGACTGCACCTATAATGCTGTCATCCACATCACTACTCATGGCATCATCTGGGCATTTAAACTGGACACTGTGTTGCCTGCTTGCAGCAGCAGCAGAATGGTTGGTTGGCATGGCAGCACTCAGCCTCAGCTGCCTTCACGGCGGACCAGCAGTATCCCCAGGCACCTTGAAGTGGGCCATGTCTTTGGGCCCAGATGCAACGTCACCAGCAGGAGGTCCGGGTACTGCAGCCTCCGCTGGCTCTGGATTACCCTCCACTTCACTGATAATCAGCAAATGTGCCCGGGTTCGTGGGCTTGGTGCTTCCTGCTGGTCATCGACAGGACTGATGTTATGCTTATGGGCATGAAGAACCGCTCCCATAGAATGGGCCCTGGTAATGGGGCTATCTGGATCCAAGCCCATAGTCCCCTTGATGGCTGCAGGTCCACTGGTGATGACAGATGACACTGCCTTGGTTCGCAATCCCCTGTGTGCAGCCATCCCACTGTTTTCTGCTGCATCTGCCCTGGCAGTTGCTGCATCTGCTGCCTTAGCATCAAGCTGCACCATTGTTGGGAGGTTGCGACCAGAAGCAGTCTGTCGTGGTAGTTCTGGGGCAGGGGCCACAGCACTGCGGCTGAATAACCCCTGAAACGACCGGGGAACGATGCCAATGGGCCTTGTGGTGGCCGAAACACATCTGGGCGAACCTGGCTTGCTATGGAGATCAGCATGTTCACCACCTGCTGTGCCAGCAGCCAATGTGGCCATACTCCTCTCTGCTCCACTTGATCCACCAGTGCTGCTGTAGGCCATAGCTTCTGCTGGTACTGCTGGTACTGCTGCTGTTCCCGCAGCATAGGGGGGGATGACTGGCAACTCTGTCGACAGCTCCTGCAACATGCACACAAGACATTGGTTGCTCGCAAACAGATCCATCTGAGTCAGCACATGGAGGCATACAAAAAGCCACTTGAAAGGAGCAATCCAGCCACTGCTTTCGTTACATAGGGATACCTAAAATCCATGGCGAATGTTGCTTGCCAACACGTAGCATGATTTTAAAAAGGAAAAACGTACGCTTATTGATGGTAGTAAGGTAACACATAGCTAGCCGCCGCCTCACCACTGCCAATGTAGGTACCTTCACCAACCCGTTTGCTCCTGCTGCCAAGTCATGGCCGCGCTGCACGAAGAGCCCAGCATTGTTGCCAGTCATGGATGGGCCACTGCTTGGGGTTTCCTGCTGCTAATGAATGGTGTTAGTTGTCAGCAGTGAATGTACAAGTAAGAAGGCAAGTAGGCAGGGTCGGTTGAACAAGCAAGGCAGGCTACTGCCATGTGGTTTAGTGTTACTTGGAATGGACCATGGCAAACAGTTCAGATGGTGATGACGATAATACGAGAGACAAATGCCGGCATGATGAAGATAATCATACATGTAAGTGCCCTGTATGCATGTGCGATGTTAAGTGCCCTTTATGTGTGGGCATCCGGACTCACTTCAAGCATTGATTGAACATCATCTCTTTCATCCAGGTTGGTTTGCACCAGTAGCTCCTGCTGCCCAGCCCCCATATCCAGTGAGGGACGATGCATTCTGCCTGGAAGGGTTGTGGACGCCGGTACTGCTGCTGCCGCAGGTGCAATATCTGCTGCTGTGGAGGACCCGTTCTGCCCCATCAGTAACAAGTCCAAAGTGGAAGCAGCTTCAGCCTCGGCGGCACCTGATGTGGTGCCAGCTCCCGCCACCCCAGTCGCAGCTACAGCTCCATGATCGTGATGATCCCATGCACCACTGACACCTTCAGACACAAAGGCCTGGACACACCCCTCACTTGCTGCAAGGGATGAACTGGCCAAGATAGCATTATCTGCATTACTAACGAGTCCAACAGCAGCCATGTTGGCATCATGGTCTTTTGTTGTATTGCAGGCTCCTGGCACAGCGTCGGCGCATACATCAAACCCTCGCATTCCTTCCGTCTTCTTTTTCTGTTGAGAGGAGGCAGGTGACGGAAGGAGGGCTTATCCCATGATCGCTATATATGCTGATGGCATTGATCTGCTTGCTTGTGCACGGTTCACCATGCAGCATCATGCAGGTTGGCAGGGTCATTTCTGCTGAATAAGTGACGCACCATGCCAACAGGGCACATACACTGCTTTTGTAACTGTTTATAAACCTGAAGTGATTGATTGGCTGGATATGACTTAATTCACCTATCTACCACATACAGCGACCCTCGCCCTGACCTGCCCACCTTTCTGCGCCGATATATGGCAGCGAAGATGCACACACTGCAGCAAAGAAGGAAGCCACCCACAACACCAATGATGATAATGAAAGGGAAACCAGCCTTCTTCCTCAAGCCCGTGTCTCCAGCAGGAAGTTGTGGTTCTGGCGAGGTAGTGTCAGCAATTATGACGCTGTTACAGCCGATTAAGGTGTCAGCAACTCCACTACTACTGGTAAACTGCAATGTCGACTCCACTGCATTGCCGAACATCGGGCAGTCCGTAAAAGATCCACTTCCCGTCGGGGTTGAGACGTGAAACTGTGAAGGCGAAACGGACAGTCGATCCAGTGCGAAGTCGGCAGGAGCGTGCAGGGAGATATAGATAGATAGATAGTATCATCATCAGCAGGTACCTGAATTCATTTCCCATCTAGCTAGCAGGCTGGTGGTGACAAATAGAGCACCCCAGCCCCTGGGGCCCCTTTCAACCCGTGCTGCTGACCCAAGACCGTCATCTATCTATCAGTCCAACCCCAACCAGCCCCTACATCTGCCAAAGAGGTGGCAGTAGGCCACATGGAATGGTACCCACCCGGGAGCCGGTTATTGCCCAATTGCCATTTGGCAAGCCCACGGGGCACACGCCCGCGATCCCGCCATTGGACAGGAGCTGGTAGACCGCTGTCTTAAAGGCCGTCATGGACACAGCAGGATCCACCTGATGACGAGGCAGCATTTTTAGACAGTGTGCGTGCGTGTATATATGTGCAGGGTATTCAGGTTCTATCTTAGTGGCGTGTTGTCGCTTTCAACATGGAAACATGCACGCACATTATCAGCACCCTAGGGTATCTGGCTTTTAGGCCTAAAAGTCAGATACCACTTTATTTCATCCTGACGATATTTTATGCAACTAGTGAGGCAAGAATACACCAGCGAGCGAGGAAGTGAATGAAAGATCCTTTCGGTTTCTGTACCCTTTGATTCTATATATACACTACTCATGGTGCGAAAGTAAATCAAGAGCCTTATAAGTTGGTAACTGCGTTGATAAATCGCTGGTTTTTTTTTGCAATGGTTGGCGCTACCTATCTATCTACCGCTAATCCTACTTACTTACGGCCCCCTCTATACTACCCAAGCTTGAATCCAGGCACGCACGCATTTTATATAAACACCGCGTTTATTTATCCTCAGGTAGGGTCGTGCGTGAAGACAACTCGCTCGCCGTGGTGCGTGGACAGTAACTAACTAATCAACTATCTGACTGTGCCCACTTGCCACTCCATCCTCCAGCAGCTATCCGTCCGCAAAATATTTCTCGCACGCACCTTGAATGTTATCATAACATTGGATGCCGCCACACACGCCTGCTGCAGTACGTACATACATGTTGGTAGTCAGCAGGTGGCGGTCAGCAGGACTGTATTTACGACATATATATATGGAGGGTCACCGCAGGTAGCTAGGGTGACAGAATGCATGGACGGAATGCAACAAGCGCCCATTTACTTGCGTTTACATAATAAAGCGTCACATCCATCGCTCCTGCCTCCAGATATGATGATTCGATAGAGCGCGGAGCAAGCAACTGCGGCGGTACGTAATAACCCCATCCATGTTACATTTGGACTAACTACAAAACCCCATCGATATGGACTCATTATATGGACTTCAGCAGACTGCACGTACGTTATCTTGGCTCAGCCTTCTGTGATTGGCTCCACCACTCTCTACAGCGCACGACACCGTTATATTGCTGCTTGGTAAGTTGAGGAACCCTGACAGCGAAGATACAAGTTTGCCCACAGCACCAATCGTGCAGCGGGCGTACGGGGAATCACCCTGCGAATAAAACGGCATACGAGGAATAGGGTTATTATGGGTATATTGATTAAATAGCTAGTCCACGGCAGTAGTCCAATAAGTGTTATGGGATGTATTAAGTAGTCCATTACGATGCTCTCATTTGGCAGGTAGGATGCTTCGCAGATTCGCTCCGTTAGGCACCGACGATTGCGTCGTATGCACGGCGGTGCAAACGATCGTACAAAGATTCAGTCGCTTCTATAGCGACACTTGGCTCACAAATAGGCGCACCCTGGACAGCATTCACGAGAGGCGTTAAGGCTCACATACCTTGAACTTCGTTGATGCGACCAGAAAATTAAAATCTATCCCCACAGGAGTGTCGTCAGAGACGACCGCGTCCAGTACATCCAGCGTACCCGCCGCCGGTGTTTCCAACTTGATGGGTGGTGGTGATGGCGACGCGGGGGGTGATGATGGCGGCGGTTGTAATAATGGCTGCAGTGGCGGTTGTGGTTGTGTCGGTGGTGGTGGCGGTGGCGGCGGTGGTGGTGGTAACGGTGGTGGTGGCTGTGGTGGCCGAGGTGGTATACGAGGAGAGGGTGGAGGTGCAGGCGGGGGCGGAGGCAGCTTACAGATTCCCATGCAGCTGTCACCATCTAGGATGTTGCCGTCGTCACATTCCTCGCCGGGATCAAGCACACCGTCGCCACATCGCTGACAATCTGAATCGGCTCTGTCAACTTTTCCATCGCCATCATTATCCACACCGTCATAGCAATTTTCACTGGTCAGAATGGCCTTGGTGTTGCAAAGTACTGAACAGGCAGAGATAGGACCAAAATGATTGAGGCAGGTAATAAGATAATAAGAAGTAACGGGGATGAGGGCGCGGAGGGGAAGAAGGACGGACGGAGGACACAAAATACACCGTACTATCTAATCGCCTTACTTTCCCCGCCGTATGTGCGTGCTGACACGTGGTAGTAATATTGATTGGCGACAGCGGCGTTGAAGGTAGCCGTTTTTTGGCCCAAAACGTACACTGTAATACTGCTGAAGTTGTTTGCTTGGTGACGACATCCAAAATAATTTCGTTGCAAGTACAATATTGGTGACGGTCTTATGTTTGGTGCGTTGCGAGCGATGCCAGCTACGCACGTTACACACGGATTGCGGCCCATTATTGCACGCACGGCACGCAACTATCTACTGGAAGTGAACACTGCAGTGGTACAATACGTATAACAAAGTCAACCCATTTCCCCTGATTGCCCACTCGTCTATCTAAGCTACCCGGTACATGCTAAAGGTACGTACATAGTAAAGAGTTTATTTATTTGCTGCCATGCTGCTGGCTACAAGAAACCCAGCCTAGCAACCCAGCCTGCTGGCCCGCCTGCTGGAGCCCAGGCAGCAGCAGTGTCCTGCACTCCATATATTATGAACGCTCATATATATATATACAGTACGTATTAGGCTACGTTCAAGGTAAACATGCCAGCACTGGCACATGCATGTCTGCTGTCGGTCGCTCGGTTGTATGTCGCTCACTTTGAGCACCTAGATAGCTATAGCTACAAACCATACATGCAGGTTCAGCGTCACTCAAACTTACTTTGCCCACGCGTCCACGCCGCCGCTGGATCAGGGAGGTCATGCATAAGTATGCTACCTCCTCGTCGGACTCCTCCCTCCTACTACTGCATCCCCATCTTCCCCTCCGTCCACGCAGCAGAGGGCACCACGCGCCTCATACATCGCTGTCAGGGCAGCGGCAGGCAGGATGACGTATCCTCCGCAGACGACTCCTACCTCCTCCACGGACTCTTACTGACTTCGTTCCTCCACCACTATGTCCGCTGCTATTACCTTCTATTTTTCCTTCAAACATTTTCCTTTACGTACGCACGTACATATATACTAGGGGCTTCCGAACGCACATTAGGGAACGAGCTCTCGCTCGCCGGACATTGCTTGGGTGAGCCTTACTACTCCACGCACGGAACTAACTAAGGAAGATTTACTGGCGTGCGTGTCCACGTACACGCAGTACATACGTATATTAAGCGGCGCCGTATTGTTTTGCAACAGTCGTCGCCATCGTATCCGTACGTAAGCAATTTGCGGATGTAAACTATAAGCTCCCTACACACACGTACTTACTGTAATGTAGATCCATTTGCTTGTTTAATGATTAATAACCGAAAGTTTTCGTTTACTCGAAAATAAGGCTAGCTGCAATACCCAAGGCAAGCAATTTGCGGATATAAACTATAAGCTCCATACACACACGTACTCACTGTAATGTAGATCAATTTGCTTGTTTATTGATTAATAACCGAAAGTTTTCGTTTAATCGAAAATAAGGCTAGCTGAAATACCCAAGGGAAGCAATTTGCGGATATAAACTATATGCTCCATACACACACGTACTTACTGTAATGTAGATCAATTTACTTGTTTACTGATTAATAACCGAAAGTTTTCGTTTACTCGAAAATAAGGCTAGCTGCAATACGTACCCAAGGCTGTCATACCCGAAAAGGATGCAATTCAATCGGCCCGCCGTAACATTCCGACGAACGCTGCTGCTTGGTAAATCGTCGTACGTATGTACTTGCCATGCATCTACGTTACGCAGCCCACCTAGCCCCGCCCACTTTAGTACTACGTACTACTCCATCCCGTACGTTCGCGCCTGGATTCAACGTCTGCATGCTCCATCAGCTACGTATCGTGACCTGCCCATCCAGCCACGGCACGCCATCGCCATGCGTGCCCTGAGCGATGACATACAACGCAAATTTGTTTACAGCACGCACGTACCTCTCCTTGCACGTACGAATTATATATCCTGAACGCTCACGATCGAATACATACAGCGAACGAAGACCGTTGGATGGGCTAACTGCTCACCGGTGGCGCGACAGCTCTGATTGGGGCCGTTTTGTACCGGACAGAAGCCCGTCTGATAGGCCATCACGTGCACAACGCCATTCCAATCAATCGGTCCAGTGAAGTAGCCATGCCAGGCACTTCCTGCGCTGTCACTGTGGTCGAGATTGCTGTGGTACGAATGTGGTGAAATAATAAAGGGCGGCAGGCGAGGGTGGATTAGCTACAAACATACACTATATATAGCACGCAGAAGTACGTACGGGACGGAGAGACATATGTAGAAACTACTATTACTTAAGATAAAGGAATGAAGAACACTCGCAAAATTCAGAAGGTACCAAGGAAAACGTAAATAGCCTTACTTATTATAGCACCAACCAGGGTGCCGGGTTTGGGAAACAAATACCGACATACGCACAAGCAATGACGCTTGCTGTATATCCTGTAATAGGTGAAAACTATAACTAGTCCATGCCTTTCACACGTGTACGCCAGGACCATGATATCGACACGTTTTGCGTGCAGTGATCATACATATATCTATCTACTAAGTATGCTGTCTTACCGACCGATTATTGAATGGCACAATCAAGTAAGCATATATAACAACTGCTGTTTATGCACTAATTGACAACTAACATGTATGCTGCAACCGACGCACGCACCTATCTGTAGAGTTCGGTGAGAAGACAGGCATCTCTTGGGTGATGCTCACATCTCCAAAGGTGTCGCTTACAAAGGTGAAGGGCGCAGGTAAGAAGCCATAGGCACGCGCTCCAAATGACGACTGGGCGAGTGCGATCAATGATCCACCTTCATGCAGAGGTAGAACAGATAGATCGATAGAGCGCAATAATCGGGAGTAGTCACACGCACACGAAATGAGGTAGGATAGGATGCAAGGGTAAGTAAGTAAGAGCCTCATCAGCAGAATGCATGACGAATGGGATGCCAGCAGCAGGTAGTAAGTAAGTAATAATAACGAACGCAGGCGTGCTACGTAGGTATCATCGATCGTGTTGTATCATGACCTTAACAGAAAAGGTCTCGCGAGCAGATGGATGACAGAACCATCTTTCATGATACATCCCAGGACAGATACAACACATGCATCGCATCAGCAGCAGGGGAAAACGACGATAATTAACGCGTAGGCGGCGGGCTATCTAGGTATGACATAAATACGCTATCTAGCTATCTAGATAGATAGCTTAGTTGTTGGGAAGGAAGCAAGTAATAAGCTAATAATAATAAGGTACGTATATACATGCATACCGGACTGCTGCTGAGGGCACTACGTAGCTAGATAGGGGCTGGGGCTTCATCAGCAGCAGCATGCCTCAACCACCTGCTGCTGCTGAGATATATATAGCTACGTAGTTGCAGCCGAGCGAGGTGCGTACGTGGCTGGCTGGATGGGCCACATACGTACATACATGCATGCATGTATGCATTGCATGCATGCTAAAGCCCTTAGTCGACGGACACCTACGGACACACCTCGCTTGTTGACGAAGTCGCGGACCCGCTCCTTTATTGAGATGAGGGCATTGTTCATTGCTACGTTGATGCCGCCAGGAGTGTTAAGGTAGTCTGAAGGGACATACATCAGCTTGTACTGGCTCAGGTTGTACGAAGCCACCTGATCATCATTATTGGCCACGTAGGTAATCTTCTCAATGGAGTAGCCGGCCGCCTTGACCCAGGTCTGCAGGGCATTTTTGCCAGACGACTGCGACACGAAATGAGCGGCGACCGGGGCGGGTTCGTCGTTTACCCAGCAGCCAGCAGCCACGCAGCGCTGACTTGATGAGGCGGTTGGCTGCTGGGAAGCACGGAGTCACTAGGTGCGTGATACACCGCTACGGCGGCACGCAACGCATGCATGCATGTATATATGGTGGGTCGATGGACATGAATGCACACACGGAATTTATCTACATACCATACGTACATCATACCACACGGGGAACGAACGGCCATATCTATCTTGAGAGGCCTACTTAGCTTCTTATATATCCACGTACGCACTTGAGCCTATCTTGACCCGGTCTTCGTTGAACCCATGCCATGTTTTGCCGATCTTGTGCTAAAGCTGAAGAGCTACAACTAATAATAACCAAGACCCTCGAACGCAAGACATTGGCAACGTAATGTGGTAAAGATGCAACCCAAGATATGTACACATATTTGTACTTACGTAGGAGCGGCGGCGGCAGCAGGAGAGAAGCGACTATAGCTTCTAAGTTATGTTATGTACGGCAGCCGTACGGCTTGTCATACTGACCCGATCACCGTGTCAGGCTGTCTTTGTATTTATTCGTTACCTGCTCAATAGTTCGGCATTCTGCCTTCACCATTGGAGCTCTTTATTGCTCTCTACTCTTCTGCAGTAGTGTAAGGCCCATCTATCGATCGCAGTCACCATTTTTGCCGACTCCAGCACACCGCTCCCCAATCCTTGACAATCCTTTCCTTGGTGCTAGGCTAGCTAGGCAAGCCGATAAGACGGCTATAATACATAAATAACCGTTATGTGCGTGCGTGTGCATACGCGTTTATTTGCTTGTAGATACGTAAGTACTGAGCCGTAGGGGCGGGAAGTAGCGAGATAGGTAGACGGCGGATGAAAATTAGGCAAGCAACGCAGGTATATTTCGGATAACTACTGATGAAAGCAAAGCATGCATGCATGTATGTGTTCAGCAGAAGTAAGGAAAAACACTTTCGTTGTTCGCCACGGAAGGCAAGTAGACAAGCTTGCGTGCTTCGTGGCTGGCAGCAGCGACCACCTCGCTTGCCCTTCCATTACTACGTACTGATACCGGCGCTCACCGCATAATAGCGATCCCCGGGCAAGCCAAACGCGATGATGCCATCAGCATCCGCCGGCGCCATTTCAAGCGCCTTGCGAATCATATTTACATAAAGTCCGCCACAACTGCCGGGGTCTTGGCAATGAGACTGCAGAAAGAATGCAGGACGCAAGCGAATCAAGGCGGGGCTCGGCGGGTTAGACTTTGGGCGGGCCCAACAGAAAACAAGTTGCACATACAGGAGGCTGGACGACGGAGCTGCTGGAGCACGCACGGCAGACAAACAAAATCAAGTGCCGAGCAAACGAATGTTGGAGCACGCAGACAAACAAAATCAAGTGCCGCGCGAGCAAATGTAAGTACTACTTACTTTCCGGCAGGGCGTTTCCAACATATATACATATATACGTACGTGTTGCGTATGCAGATAGAGTTTGTATAACGAAGAACGAAGAACTACCCCGCGGCGGGGACCTATATATCTACGTACATATATAGCAATCATCTTCGTTTACAGGTGCAAGCGATACATCCGTCCCCTGATGCCCTATTATTACGATAGATCAACCGCCCAGCTAGCCCCCCGCGCGCGGGCTGTTGCTGGCTTTTCCTGGTTAGGGATGGAGTTCCTACCAATAACGGGAATTGGTTACATACATTTCAGCAGCAGCCTACCTCGCACGCTAGATAGCCGGCTAGCGTGTGTACGTATGAAGGCACGGCACAGATATATATGCCAGCTAAATATCTCTGTGACAAAGTGCATTAAGAAAACGTAAATGTTGCTTATCCGCTTGCTTGCTTCGCAGGCAGCAACGAATGATATATTCAGTCGTCTGCAACGTTAATAAATAGCGGGCGGGCTAGCTTACTTCACGACACGGCTACGTTAGATAGCTATAGCATACATTGACCCCATGACAAAGGGGTAAAGAGGGTTACGGACCCGACGACGGGTTGGCTTAGGTTGACTGGCCCGGCCCTTAATAAGCCAGCCCTAACCCAACCCGACTTGGTAACCAACCTAAGGGGTTATGGGGTCCAACGAACTCTCGGGTGCTTTACCCCCTGGTAACCCCGGGGTTTGGTAACCCGCTGGGGTGTTACCCACCGGCGGAGGGGTTACGTAGGGAGCAGTAAGCACCCTGACGGCGGGATTAGAGGCTCGGTTTGCCAAACCGAGGGGTAACCGACCTTTTTATGCCATAGGGTAGCCAGCGATTGGCCCTTGGCCCATTGGCCCATACATTGGCCCATTGGCCCATACATTGCTTGGCCCATTGGCCCATACATTGGCCCATTGGCCCATTGGCCCATGGGCCCATTGGCCCATCCATTGGCCATTGCATTGGCCCTTGGCCCATTGGCCCTTGGCCCATGGCGGCCTCACTGCTGTATGAACAGCGCTACTGAACAAACGCAGGCAGGCAAGCAAGCACACGCTACGCACGTTTCACTCACAACGTCATCGGCATCATCAGTGCTGATACAGACGAAGCCGCCGACGTTGGGTGTACCTATGCATGGACGGAATGGTGACAAGCTTAGGGTTTTTTTAGGGTTTGGGGGCACGCACAGCATGGTAGTACGTAGTATTGGGGAGGTAGGGCGAGTAATTTATTATGGCGCCGGCTTCGCATGCCGGTTGGTCATGGTTGACGGATGCTGCTGAGTTCAAAGCGGAGTAGTGGGTTGGCATGCATGATATACACAGACCATGCGTATAGGCCTAGGTATGTACGGACATGCATGGTAATGACGCACGCCGGACGCGCTGGCGACGGTTTACTGCTACCGGTTGCATAGCTCCGCTGTCCCGCCCTATGCTAGTTTGTCATAGTGCACCCATACTTCATCACGAGCTATGGACGGATGTGCGCGCATAGATAGCATGAACTTCCAGGTTGGGTGAATGACAACGAACGTTGCAACTCGCGGAACATAAAGAAAATGAGAGCAAGTCGCGTTCATGGTCATTATCTTTTTTGGGGAAGCGCAATGCCTATCGGTATACGTGCCGCTGTGTTCCATGGAACTGTGCTGATATGACTCACTAGACTGCGAATAGACCACCCGCGCAGAAACAGCTAAGACGAACGTGATGATAAGCAGCATGTACGCCTATCGGTATACGTGCCGCTGTGTTCCATGGAACTGTGCTGATATGACTCACTAGACTGCGAATAGACCACCCGCGCAGAAACAGCTAAGATGAACGTGATGATAAGCAGCATGTACGCCAGCTTGGCTGTCCAGGACACTCCACGGAGATCGGACTGCATTGTTCTGGAGGAGGATGCCGCTGTCCTGAAGCTTAGGTTTGGGAGGAACAAAAGCGTGTGCGTAAGCAAAGAATTCTACTATATAAACGGTCCACTGCTCCAGGCAGCGGTAAATGAAAGCTCTGGGCAAGGGGTGATTTGGGGTCCCTCCCCCAGCAATAGCAAGCACCAGTTGAGTAAACGGTGGGGCCAGCCAAGCTGACTTCCATGTTATGCTGCCATAATGCCTATACCACTCATATTCCACTCAACAGGTTGTGTTGTGAGCTTGTGACTCAATACGTAAGGCCTCCGTTCGCGAAAAGCGCGCTCTTGTACGAGAACACCTCGACATTTCAAACTATCCTTACGCGTTATCGACGTAAAAGAGAAAGATTGATACCTATATTTTTTTCTTGTGTCAATTGGCCCCCCTGGGTTGAACGGATGCGTGCCGTATGAAAGTACGGATGTAACATCGTAACATCTAAGCTTCAAAGGAAGGTCAACACTATGTTCAACATGTTCAACATGAAGATCGGAAGTTCCATGAAACGTTACACGTCATAGTGGGAATTCAATGCTATGCCGTTCACGCCCTTCACGGCAAAGGGAGGTAAGAGAGCAACGGGATGCAAGTTATAAACAATGCACTCATTTCTGGAGGTAACGCACACCATAATGATGAGCGCCCAAGTAGTTGCAGGCTGGTAAGGCCCAGGCCGCAAAGCGATCGGCGACGATCGGCCCAAAAGGACGCTAGCTGACCGCTAGCGAGTTGAAGGAAGTACAGGCGTCGTATCAGCTTTGCATATGTATTCGATTACATTCCTTGGTCAATGAACACTTGCAGAAGGCAAGATTGCAGCAGTCGAAAGTGCAACGTAGAAGTATGTAGAGGCAAGATTGCAGTCGCGAGGTTCTGAAACTGCAATGTAGAAGTATGTAGAGGTAAGGTAGCCATATGCCGCAAATGTCGCTGGTAGCGTTCGTTTTCCTACATCTTGCAAGCCCATTCAACTTCCCCCCCGCTGGCCAATCAGGGCCAATATAGGAGGCGGCGCCGCCCGCTGGCCAATATAGGCGGCGCCACGTCGTTTATCGACTGCTGTATTTCAATTGGTCTCGTCGTACTCAGGCTAGCGTGAGTTTGGTAAGGCGCTCGTTATCCTTTGGATTCTCCGTACCCATGTTACGTTCTTCCGAACATCGCCCGTAAAGGATGTGATGGGTGGGCCAATGAAACACGAACGGGCAAGTGAGCCTCTCGTACTGCTGGTTGTCGTCCTCTTCTGGATAGTTATAATGGCATTAGTTCCGGCGCGCCTACTCTGTCCTGGTGAGGAATTCGTGGGAATCGTCACTCGGTTGAGACTGCGTGCTTGTGTTGAGTCTCGTCTTGCTTGTACCTGCTTGTACGGTTCCGCAGGGTGATGATACTCAATTCCAGGGGATCCCTGGTTTCGAAGAGTTGCTGCCCTCACAAGGAGCTCCTTCCGCTGCTCTCCCCTTTCCTGATTGTCCATTGGTGTTGGATATTTCGGCACCTGGTCTGGGGTTACAGCCTCGCCTGACCTCGGGAACTCGGTTCCGAGCACAAACTACACTTTGGACCTCTCGGCCCCGGAGTGCCCCGGTGCCCGCCGTGTTAGTTGCAATAATCCGTGACCAGTCCGTCGTCGCCGTCTGACGTGCGTGGCTCGGGCCTGCTGTCGTCTGGGACCATAAATACGCCAGTGATGATGGCACACATGACATGACAGGAACGGGGGAGGTACGTAGATGAGATGACATCGGTACACGAGCGAGGTTGTTAAGGAAACAGGTTACAGAGGTCCAGAGGCAGGCTATGTATGTAGCGAGAGGGTTGGACGGACGACGGCGGGGATGGACGTTATCTTGTCGGGGCAGGCTCCATCGCAATCACGCTCGGCAAGCCAGCTGCCCTGCCCCAGCGCCATTACTACTGTTCGCTGCTGCCCGCACTAGAAGGGCCGGGTGGCCGGCCCGGCAAAACTTGCCCGGCACCTCATCGACGCGTGTGAAGGGCGTGTTTAATGTACCCATTTGTGCCTCCCTTATGTGAACAACAATGAGAAAGACAGTATTTGTTACGATAGCAACTAACAGCCTGCCTGTAGCAGTGCTAAGACACTTCTGGCTACCGACGGTCATGTTGTACGCAATTGTTAATTTGACGGTTGTCATTGTTGTCAATTGCAACTTTCCTCCCAACTCGTTGCATCGGGGCACGTGTGACCATTCCTTGTCTGGCTCCGACCTGTCGCATAATGGGCCAAAGTATACGCGCATAACTAATTTCCTCCAATTCCACATTTGCTGCGGAAAATTGCTGGTCGACTGTCAGTAATGCATACGATTAATGACATCCTTCGCCTTCCTCAGCCTCTATCCCTGAACCCTACCGGAAACTAAATCATGCGACCGAAACTCCATGCAGACAACTAAATAACGCATCAACTCCGAACCAGGGCCTATGCTTGCGGCCCCTGGGCCTTGCCGCCGCACCCAATAATCCCTCCCGTCAACCCACAAAAACCTAAAAATACAACAGACACACTTCCCCTGCCACCACGTCCCCAACGCAACTCCCTTCGGCTCTACCTCCCAATCCCTCTTGCCAGCCACTCAGCATGAGGCACTTCCGGCGGGCCTTCTCCTTGCCATTATTTTCCGCCTCAGCCGCCCAGTCAATCTCAACAACCGCGATAACCCCCGTCAGCTACTCCAGCCCTCACCACTGCAGCGCCGCTGCCGCCGACGCCGCCGTCGGGGTCTCAGCAACAGCAGCGCGCGGGTCGCAGCGCGCCAGCCTTTCAAGCTTGTCTCCCGCCGCCGCCAGCCTCCTCGCCGCGCCCAGCCTGGCGAACAGCACCCCGCACTCACCGTTCTCGCACAGCACCGGCCCCATAGTGCCCCCGGACTGGCACGACATGCAGGTGCTCAGCGCAGACGCCAGCTGTACGACAGCGATGTTGTCATCCGTGAGGTACCGCAGGTACGTGGCGGGCAGCCTTGGGAAGGTGGGAAGGTAGGGTGATGGGAGGGAAGATGGAGGGGCGGGCGGGGAGGACGGCGAGGTGAGGTCGCCAACGATGAGGAGAGCAGCAGCCTTGGGGCCCCATCGGTCCAAGGCTCCAGGGGCGGTACACCACAGCAGGCAACCGAAGCGGCCGTAGCAGACGTGAGGCGTGCATAAGCGCCAAGTAAGGCGGGTTCCACAAATAATGCACCTCATCCCCGACGCCGCTCCGAGGCCAGCAGGTTCGTGCGTGAGGGGCCCGATGCATCAAGGGTCGCTCCGAAACCGCCAGCGAAGAGGTGTAATTGTACGACACTATTACTCACGTGTCCGGCTCCGCCAGGCATGAGTGGCACAACCCGGGCGCTGACGAAGCGTCGCCGTCATGGGACAGCGGCTAAGGAAGGAACGAGGGGGCCGAAGGTTGGGGAAGGAAGGGGCGGGGAACAGGGTTGGAGGAAAAAGGGCAAAAGCAAGGTGACGGGGTTTTGGGAAAGGCTGGAAAGGGGGAACGAAAGAGGTCGAGAAGCGACCGTGCGGCGGCCACGAGCGTTCCGCAACAACCAGCAGCCGCACAAGCGTGCGCGGCCTTTAAACCGGGCCGCTAGCGCTCCCGCCAGCAACCCCGGCCCTCAACACGTCAACACCCCCTGCTTCGCGCTCCCCCGCAGGTATGCAGGCAGGACGCCCGGATACCTGTTTGCAGGCCAGGCACTTTGCGGTCTGGCGGAAAAAGTGCGACAAGCCGGACTGCAGCTGGTGCTTGCCGCCTCGGCCCTGAGGTTGGGCGGGCGGCAGGCAGTTAAAGAGTTGCTGGGACATGGACTGGATGCATACAGGGGAGCTGGCAGCAACCAGCGCAGGGGAGGTACCCGGGAGGTACCGGGGTTGGTGTGTGTTCACATCATCTGCTGGCCGGGCCTGACGTTGGCCAGGGGTAGCTACATACCCAGCCCATGGTTGGTGCGTGATGGTGCGAACACCACGCTGTTATGGAAAGTATCCACGTGATCGCCGCATGATTTCGGTATCGTAATATTAGTAAATCGTGCGTGCTACAGTTCAACGGGGGCGCCTCGCAAGAATGTACCGATAGTACATAATACCGGTGTGCGTGCAGTATACTGCCATGGTATCATAGTATTTTCTGATACTGCCATAGTGACTATGATGGGGCTTTCTTGAGCATCAACCCCCTTATCACTCACCTTTCCGGCGCTCGGCGGCGACCTGGGTGTCATAGCCAAACCGCCGCCGCCGCCGCCGCCGCCGCCGCCGGCCCTTCGCGGCAGGGGGCTTCCCGGGCCGGCCAGCAATCCAGCCCCAACGGCGGTGGCCGCGGCGGCAGCTGCGTCCGCGCCGCCGCCACCGCTGTCCCCCTCCAGGGAGGCGTCCACTCGCACCAGGGTGTGCGGGCCGGATAGCAGGGCCTGGACGGAGGGGAAGAAAATGAAACCGAGGGGGGAGAGATAGGGTTTTGAGGAGTCGGTAACACCACGAGGAGCAAATATAGGGATTCAACTGGACGGCTAAGCCTGCCTCCAACCGCGAGGGCAAAACCAGCCAGGTCAGTGCATAGAATCCGTTGAGCATCATCCCCACCTGTAGCGCCGGTGGGGCAATACACAGCGCGAAGAGCTCCTTGAGGGGAGGCTGGGGGGGCAGGTAGGTAGCGCAGCGGGCGCGGGACGGGCGCGAGGAGGCGGAGCAGGCGGGGGGCAGCAGGTCGTGAATTGCTTGGTCAATAGACATGTCATGGATTGCGAGAGGTGTTTGCTACCAGGCACGTGCCATTACAGCTAAGCAGCTCATGGGTATGACAGGATACGATTGATTGCAGCAAAGCCCTGCCAATGCAAATGAAGCCCTAAAACCCTACACACCACGCGTGCTTAGTAAATTCGCGAAGGTGCCGCGGCCCTGCTGCCCGCCACGCCGCCTCACGCAATGCTGCGGCACGCGAACATACACACACACCCACGCACCTGCAGCTTGTTGCGCCAATAAAGCTCCAGGGAGGGCGCCGCGCCGCGCTGGGCCGCCGCCAGGGGGTCTTCCGCCGCCTCGTCCTGACGGGCGGTGGTGTGGCAAGGTACGGCAGTTGCCGACCCAGCTGGCGGTTTGAGGGCCCGACGGCAGCTGGCAGGTGAGAGAGCACGCAACCGGTTACATGTGCGGCTGGTGAGGAGGTGCCCGTCAACCCATGTTGCGAAGAGCGAGGCAGACAGGCACGCAACCAGACTTCCCTTCAGAAACTCTATCTCCAACAGCTGAAGCTCCCTTACCGTCCCCCGGCAACCAACCCTAAGCCCCGCGGCCGCCAACTCTGAGCCCGCCAGCAACCAGCCCTAAGATCCCCAGCCGCCAACTTTGCTTTGCCCCCTACCTGCGTCCTGGCCCCCGCAAGCAGCACGTAGCTCAGCCGTTCCCCCAGCACGAACCGTCGGCCGGGGTCTCGATGGCTCATTCGCACAGCCAGAGAGGCGTGCGGGCCCCGAACGTCCTCCGGAGGTGGCCCGCCGCCGCCAGCCGCACCGCCGCCGCCGCCGCCGTTGCCGTTACCACCGCCGCCGCCCTCATCCTCGGCTGACAGCGGGCAGGGCGCGATAGGGATATGCACGGGGCAAGGTGGGGCACCTCGTTCTAAGTGGCCGTCGCTGCTTGTTTTTCGGGGGTGGTGTAGATAGAGAGGTAACGCATGGACCGACGAAAGAAAGAAGGCGTGTGTGTCGCGTGTAGGCCGTGTGGTGTGGAACACGGGCGTGTCCTCATCAGGCCCTGCTAGCGGAAGACTTATCATGCCGTACGCAGGGCCTGATACGTTGGTGGAGTCGGCATCGGCCTCGCCTTTTGCTGAGAAAGTACCGTGCTGCCAAGAACTCCTCATCACCCGCCCATCAGTTCCTCCATCACAGCCCGACGCCGCGCCGTCACCCAACTAGCCCAGCCCCAAACCCTAGACGACCACCCACCACCCTCATCCCCCCCGCACCGGGACGCACCCGCTGCCGCAGCCGCCACCTGCTGTCCCGTGATGCGCCACAAACCTGCAGGCAGCAGCAGTCCAGGGTGGGTGCCGGCAAAAGCAGTCCAGGAAAGGTGAGGGCAACAGCAGCCCAGGAATGAAGGGTTAGGGCAAAAGCAAACACCGCGATATCTCCCAGTCAGTTGGGTCGCAGCTACCCAGCCAGCTACCCAGCTCCCGCACCTCCTGTCATGACCAGGTCACCCAGCTCCACGCCCCCCGACAACAAGCGGCGGATCTGGCCTTCCGCGTACGACACTGCAGCTGCCACGTCATCCTGCATCAGAATGCGCTCCAGGCAGCCCTGCGGGTGACGACCAGGGACGTGAGGTGTTGGAGGACGGTCGGCGAGGAAAGAAGGCGAGTGCGCCTGGGTGCAGCTGGCTGCGATAAGTAAGGTGCAGGTCGGTGTAGAGCGTTGCGATCTTGCGAACCAGGAGCACGTGCAACACGCAGCCATCGCCCCATCCACCCAACCGCCCAACCACCCAACCACCCAAACACGCAACCACCCAACCAACCACGCAACCCGCCCAGGTCCCCCACCTGCAGCACCTCGCTGACCAGCGGCGCGGACTGGCGCCACATGCTGCGGACACCCTTGACCTATCACGGTACGACAGTACGACATGTGCACAGAACGTTGGGAGGCATGCATTGGCAGCAGCGCTAATTATGGGGTTGTTGCGTCTTGCCTGTGGTTGAGACGCAGCTCTCAGGGCCGTCAAATAATGCTTCCCCGACGCGCACACTCGTGCAGACATTTCCCAACGCGCCGATTTCACATTATCCCCGGACTCACCAGCAGCGACCCACGGGTCTGGGGGCTTGCCGCGTCCGCCTCCCCCTCCATGGCCCTGCCCGCATATCTGTTGACCTGCAGCAGCAGGAAGGGCGCCAGCACCTTCTCGTACTTGAGCTCCATTGGGGAAGGCAGCGATGACGTCACGAGCGCAGCGGCCTGAGGGTTGGGGGGATTGGATCAGGGGTTTGAATGGATCAGGGCTTTGGATCAGGGGTTTGGAACAGGCGTCGAGGGCATTTGCCAGGTCAGCTCGGCTGGACTGGGACAAAACGGGGCAGCAAGCAATCGGGACGGGAAAATCGATAGAAAGACAAATAAGATGTAAGGTGTTTGTCCGAGGGTATGGCGGCCGGGCGGCGGCGGCGGCGGCGGTATGGTTTGGGACCTTCCCCAGGCCGGCCCACGTCGATGGGTTCTTGTTTGCCACCCGAGCAGTGCTGCTGCACACCCAACTGACGACATCGCGCTATTGGCATCCCGCCACCGGCCTCCGCAACCCGCACCTACCTGCTTCCCCAGCCGCACCGCCTCCTCGGGAGTAGCCCTGGCGCCGACAGGTGGGAGACGGGGAGGGAGGGACGACGCGGTTGGCGAGGGAGCTGCTGTGTTGCGGGGGGACACAGTAGTGATGAGCGTGCCCATCCGCGCGGCTCCACACGCATGCAGCAGCACCACTCTACAGCACCCCTCCGCCCCTAAGTGTGGAACCGGGACCCGCCCGCTAGACCCCAGGGCGCCGGTAATGTTAATGATCACGGCTAAAACTTCGCCCCCGTCGTTTGTTGTTACTTTTATACAACATACGCGCCCTTCCCCTGGAGCACCAGAGCGCCCTTCCCCTGGAGCGCCCTCTCCACCCCCGCCCCCGCTGCGCGCGCTTCTTCCCATCCTAACCCCCTGCGCGGCTGCCTCCGCTTCCCCTCCCCCCCTCGCCTGTCTTTTTCGTGTCAACGGTTTTCACGCCACCCCTCACTCGCCTGGGGAAGTGCACAAACACGCTGTCAGTCTGGGCGTAGATGACCCGTCCGCCCTCCGCCGCCGGGCCCAGTGGCCCGGCTCGCCCCTCCGCCAGCGCCGTGCTGATGGTGTCGATGGCCGACCGGCAGGCGGCGGCGCCCAGCGCCAGGCAACTGTCAGCCAAGGGCACGCACTGCAGGGGAGAGGCACCGGCGCCTGCGGCAAGCGGCAGGGAGGGTCCAGGGAGGGTGGGGGAGGCGCAGAGGATGCACGCGGCACGCGCGTGGACCATCTGTACGGCGGAGGCAGGCGGACGAGCGGGCTCACCCGTGAAGCCGTACAGCGCGTTGGCTGTCACCTTGAGCGCCTTCTGGCGGGAGTCCAGCACTGCGGCGGCGGCGGGGTCGGGGTGGGCGGCCTGGGATGCCTTGAGGGCGGCGCGGGTGGCGGCTCGTGCGGACATGAGGGCGGCCAGGATGGTGGGCAGGATGCCGGGGCGGACCTGCGGGGGGCCGAGGGGGTTTAGGGTTTTAGGGTTTTGGGTTTTGGGTTTTAGGGTTTTAGGGTTTTGGGTTTTAGAAAAGAACCGGCAACTCAACTGGGAAGTGTAGCTGGTGCATAGGCTTCGGACGGGGTCTTCAGGCGGAAGGGCGGAGAGGAAGGGGCGGGGTCGGGGGATGGGGGTCGGGGGAAGGAAGGGGTGGGCGGGCGGGCGCCATTCATTGGCGTAGCAACAAAAGAGTACTGCGTGAATGGCACTGCGGTACTCGTGCTTCCTGAGGTGGTTCGCTGGAAACCCACCGACAGCGGCAACACAGGGCTGTTGGCCGTTGTGCGGTTAGGCCGAGCCGACCACACCGCTCCCCAAGCCACCTACGCTCCCCCAATCCCCCCAGCACCCCGCCAGAACGCATACCTACCCCTCTCCCCCCCAACCCCGCGCGCCACCCTTCCCCCCGCCCCACCTCCGGCTTGACAAACGCGTGACCAGTAGGCGTGAAGCCGCACCGCTCTCGTCCAACCGTCGCCACGTCATCCGGGTGGACGAGCGTCGAGTAGCAGAGGTTGTGAGCCCGATAGAGGGAGGGGTAGAGGGAGGCGAAGTCCAGGGTGGCAACAGGGGTGCGGTACAAGCCTGTGAGGGAGGTGGACGGGGCAGCAGGCGGACGGGGGATTACAATATAAGGACCGGTAACGCGCCTGGGGAAATGTAGTGGGTGCATAGGCGGACGGGGGAGGGTGGCGTCGTGTCAAAAAGGACCTGTGCGCACATCGAGAGGTGATGGTGGTGGTCAGGTTGTCAATCAGATTGCGGCGGAGGAAGGGGGGTGCATCTTGCGAGGGAGGGCGAGGGGAGGCCGGGAGCCCCTCGCCTCCTTTTTCGCAGCCCTCGCAACGGACGCATGGATGGTGCCTTGTGCGTGAGTCATCGTGGTTTTATGGACGAGCGAGGGCGCACTTGGTGGCTGACCGGGCTTTTCCCCAACCACCCAACCACCTATCAACCACCCAACCGTCAACCCACCCACCCGCCGTCTTGTTCTCTATGGGGTGCAGCAGGAAGGGGCTCTCGATCAGGTTGCCCGCCTCCTGACGTCCCCCGATTATGTAGCTGGCAGGGGAACACGGGTGTGGGGGAGGCCAGGGGGGGGACGGTTCAGATAGCCCGAGCTCCAGCAAGAGGGGTATCGGGTGCCTTGAAAATCACCAAGTTTACGGCGGCTGTGTGTCGGTGTCGCCATCACTAGTGAGTACCCGGCGCTAGCAGCAGCAGTAGCAGCAACAGCAGCGCGTAGAATTGGGAGCTACAGCGGCTGCATTTCAGTGCCCGTGCATCATTGCAGTGCAGGCCGCAGCGACCCGACGCGAGCCGCGCCTTTCGTCCCTACCCCCCCTCCGCCCCGCCGCCTCACGGTGTTTATGCCCCCCCAACCCCCCGCCTCCCCCCTCACTCACTTTTGGCGGTGCGCGTTGCGGTGCAGTAGGCTCCAGGAGCGGATCATCTGGGCGTTGTACATCACCTGAGGGGGTCTCGGGGGAGGTTGCAAGGGAAATCGGTATCGGGGGAGGTTGGGGACCCAGGTGGGAGGAGAGGTGGGCGCGTCGTGGGTGGTTTCCGAACCCTAGTTGGAACCACCAAGAGACCTTGGATGTCGACTAGCCAACCTTAATAGCAAACCCCGCTGCTCCTCACGCCCCTCCTTTTGTCAGCAGCTCGTCCGCTGTCGCCGTACCGTACGACAAGCACGGGGCCCACCTGCGGCACCGTCAGCCCCGTCACGCGGGCCATCTCGAACGCCTCCGGCAGCGTCGCCAGCCGCGACATCAGCTGTACGATCACGTCAATTCGCCGTACAATGTACGACGTGATACGCGCCGCGGCGGCGGCCGCCTGCAGCCGTGCGGCCTGCGGCGACGGCGGCGGCGCCGCCGGCGCGCCTGAGGACGCGGGTCGCGGTGCCGGCAACGACTGGCGGCCCTGCGCCTCCGCCCAGAGCCTCGCCAGGTGGACGGGCCCCAGCACCTCCAGAGTGCTGCCCAGCAGCGACTGCAAGGTCAAGGGAGGGCCGCTTCGAGGATTCGGTATCGCATCCGTACGAAGTACGGACCCCTGGTGCAGTACGCCAAGGCCGCATGGAACGGGGGGCCACGGGCGAAGGGCAAGCGAAGGGGACATTCGGCAGCAGGCAGTTGCTGCGCGGACGCTGCAGCACGTAATGGGGTCGCAAACTAGCGTCATAAACAACTGCCTAGCCTGTTGCCGACGTGCTCGGCACGGCCGAACAAACCCGCACTTCAGTGCGCAGCGTCCCATGGGTCGCTCCCCTCGCGCTCCTGGCCTTCCCCCACCTGGCAGCAGTCCACCAGGCTGAAGGTGGCCAGGGACTGGCTCGTCAGAACCTGAGGGGAGGCAAGGAGAACGGAGGAGGCCATGACGGACCCGTCGGGTGAGGCAGGCGGGCTATTCGAAAGGGTCTCCAGGCCCGCCCCTCCCCGCCCTTCACGCCTCTCCTGCCCAGGGCCCATCCAGCCCCCATATCCAAACCCTAAACCCTAACTACAGCTAAGCCTGTTCACGACCCACCCACCCACACCCCCGCACCTGCCGCAGCAAGTCCACCACCACCCGCCCGCGGATCTCCGCGCGGAACGTCTCCTGCAGTCAGGCGGTGTGGGCGCCTGAGGTTAGTCACGTCAGGTCAGGTCAGGTCAGGTCAGCTTACGTCACGGCAAGCCGAAGCGTGAAGAAGAAGACGTGCAACCACTCGCAGACAACCAGGAAGGAAGGTGGCATCCCCTTCAGCAACTGACTCACGGACTTCCACTAGCTCGCATGTATTACCAGTCGTACGTAGGGGACGCTCGTACCAACCACCCACCTGTCCAGCATGCATCTCAAAACGTCTTATCTAAACGGTTTGTCTCGCATCCACGGGTCTTCCCACAAACCACCCACCTGGTTGCTGTTGGATGACATGCGACCCTGGCGCCGAACCCACGCGGCGCTGTACATCACGACGCTGTTGACGGTCATCGGCGACGCGGCGGATCCGGAACTGGATCCGAAACCAGATCCGGAACCAAACCTTGACACGCTTGCCAGGCGCGAAACCAGGAGGCCCCCTCCCTCAAGCCGCAGCCGCTCGAAGCGATCGCGCAGCGCGCCCAGCGTGTCTCGAACCTGCGCGGGTACGTACTGTATGGTAAGCGTGTTTGCGGCGGCAGGTGGGGCCTGGGAGCTTGCCTTCCCTTGCCGAGGGCGCCAGGGCGCGAGGGCGCGAAGGCTGGCGATTGAGAATACAGGGCTGGTTGGCCCTCCATCTCCTGTGTCTGATTTATGGCCTTATGGAAGACCAGGGCCCTCGGATCCCGACTGTCGCCCCTGCCTCCGCCCTCAATCCCGGCTCCCTACGGCACGTGACCCCCTTTCCCCCGGCCATCGCGCAAACCCGCCTGGAACGTTGCAACGATGTCCGTGTCCACTTCCAGGAACCACTCCTTCCAGGCCTGGAAGGGTAACCGAGGGGGAGGGGAGTTACAGAAAAGAACCGGTTACTCGAGACGGGAAGTGCACGTAGCTGGTGCATTGTCTTCGGACACCTGGACGCGCGCGCATGCTACTGGAGTTGGGTTGACTGCCGCAAAGACTGACTCGTCGGCGGTTGGGGAGAGAGGGGAGGGTAGGGGAAGCGACGGGCAGGAGGGCAGGGGGGTGGACGTGAGGGCGCGTACGCCTGCGCCTGCCTCATCACCCCCTTCCCTTGGCGCCCCTGCCTGCGCCCTGACTGATAATGTTCCTGCGCCCTGACTGATAATGTTCCTGCGCCCTGACTGGACCACCCCCCCCTGCATCGCCAACGCTGCAGTCCGGAGACACACGCGCACTCCCCTGCTAGGAAAGCCCACCACCACCGCCGCCGGCGCCACCACCTCAAAATCGTCACCCATACCCCATTGCCTCGAAATCGTCACTACCCCGCATCGCCTCAAAATCGTCCCCCCCCCCCCCAAACGGCATCACCACCACCGCCGCCGGGGCCGCACCAGCAGCATGCCTTGCTCTGTGGGAAAGCAGCGGAGCTCGGCGCCCTGGAGGGCCGCAGGGGGCAGCGGCGACCCGTGGGTCAGGCTGCTGCCTGGGGGCCGGGGGTGAGCGTGTGAGAAAGGCGCGGCAGGGAGCGGTGTCAGGTTGTTACCGCGGGTTGGGAAAGGCAGCGAAATACCGCTTCCACACTCGGTCATTGGGCGGCGATAGGGCATGTGAGGAACCCGGTAGGTACGAGCTCGCCCGCAGGGGAGGAACCCTTGCCAACTCGCTTGTGGACAAGCTACCCGAGGCCGGTTGATTGCCGTACGCTTGTACATTTGTACACTCGTGCACTCGTACACGTACGAGAGTACGAGTGTGCTGGTACGAGTGTACGAGTGTACACTCGTATTCCCGTACACTACCAGTCGCCAGCATTCGCCCTCTCGCACCTGCCACCATGAAGACCACCAACCATCGGCTGCGGCGTCCGCCGCTGGGCCCCTCCGCGGAAGACGCGTCGGCCGGCCCTGGCCCCGGCGCCGTGCCGTACATTCGTACATCACAGCCGATGCACACGACCGGATCGTCCTTGGCTGTCACTGGCGTCCGGCTCGTCGTGTCGTACGGCACCGCCAGTACGTCAATTGTGAGGACTGTAAGCGGCGTGATGCATCCGTCTCTTGCGGCGAGTACGGCAGCCGCCAGGTCTGACGGCAGCGCCGGTTGGTCGGTCGAGCTTGACCGTTGCACATGTGTCGTACCCCCACGGCCGCTTGTGCTGGCACCCGCGTCATCTCCGCCGTCGCCGCCGCCGCCGCCGCCAGGAGCGCCGGCAGGGGCGCCGCTGCTGCAGCCTCCAACACGCCGTACGATCTGCAGGAGAGGATGCAGTTGTACGACATTCGGTGCCGGTTTGTGGCCGGGTGCTGTGTCGGTGTGGCCCTCCCAGGACGTGCCGGGGGCGCCTGGTAGCGGTGGGTAGCCGGCCCCGTGCCCTGAATACCTGGCGTGGGGTTGTCAGCTGTGCGCCCTGCGTCCCCTTTCCCTTACGCCCCTTACGCCCTGTGCATGTGTATGTGCTTGGCATTGCTAGCTCGTCCTGCTCATTGTCCATTCGGGTTCGGAGCTGCCAGTGCGCGTGCAACCGCTCGTCCTGGATGCCGCGTCGGTCCGGCTTGCTGTCGACCGTGCGTAGCTAGGGAGCCGATTGGCGACTGCGCTACTTCGGCTTTTATGGGCGGGTGTCTGTTTCGGGCGACGCATTCCCGGATGCGCAGTTCGAGCTGCCTTTGGCGAATGCTGTGTCTCCCTTGCTTTGTCCGGGGTTCCGAACTTCCGATGTCGTGCGTCTGCCTCGTTTTCTGCATTGTCCTGAAACGAGGCCGTTCGTCGCAGTCTCCTGGGCCCAATGTAAAGCGATGGGTCTTTCGGTTCGTCAACAAAGGGTGCTGCTGCCGCACTGAAAGTTCCCCTCAGTCGGTCAGTGGTGTGCCAATGTCTGAATAAATCAAGTTAGAGTGTGCACCAGTGGGGCGATATCCAATGCCTCCGGAATATAAGAATTGCAAAATGCGTATGCTGCCCACCGTCCGCTACGTTTTCTCGGACACCACGGGCACGCGGATTGATCACCGCGACGTCCGGATGAAAAAGCACCGCGGCATCACGATTTGAAAGGCGCTTTAAAACTACAATTTACGTAAGCGTGCGTATGGTTGATCTGAGTTTCGCCAGCGCAGGGCAGCCCGTCGCAAACGATACCAACCGCCTAAACTGTCATAAGATACCAAATCCCAGAAGAGCATGCCAACTTGCCGAAGAGCATGGCTGCGAACGCGAATCAGAACTCGCAGCGTTTTACGTGACACGTGCCGCGTACCACGCATCGTGACGCGCGAGCGCCTATCGTCAGCCGCAGCGTGACCGCAGCCGCAGGAAGAATTGCCAAGTCAGGACAGGCGTGCCCCGCCGAGCCCACTACGGGCAACGGCTCAACACCAGAGGCCACGACAATACATGCAACCCGTCGTCTAGATTCTCAGGTGGCGCATTGCAGACTCGGCTGGACACGGCTGGACTTGGCTACTTTCAGCGCTGCTTCCGAGATTTCGGTTGGTAGTAGTGTTCCCAAACCTTCCTAGTTGCCAGTGTTACCTTGCTGTTTTCCACGCAAGCGCTATTAATAAAACGCTACGGTATCCTCAAGCCCTACCGCCCGGATATCCTGGCCCGGAGGACAAGAAGAGGGCCCCAAGAGGAGAGGCAAACGACGCCTACCTCAGCAGGAAGTAACACTGTAACATCGTATGTCAACTCAATAAATTGCCGAAAAGCCGGATCCAAGCGGTTTGGACACCAGGAAAATTGCCTGCCTCGTAGGTCTGTATCGTACTGCGCCAGCGCACGTGCGTTTCGCGTTTCTTATCCGTTATCCCCGTTATCCCGTGCCGTTATCACGTGCCGTTATCCCCGTTATCCCGTGCCGTTATCCCCGTTATCCCGTGCCGTTATCCCGTGCCGTTATCCCGTGCCGTCGTACGTCACGGAAGGTCCGAACTGCAGTTGTGCAATGAGCAAATCGCCGAAATCGGGTACTGATGCGACTGTTGCGCCGAGTACGACGCGGTGCTGCAATATCTCAATCTGGCTCCCTGGCGCACATTCCCGGCGCCCTAAAACGTTTTCGTAAGTCGCGAAAGGAGCAACGCACCTTTCTCGCAGAGGCTCGCAGCAAATGGGCACTACCATTAGAATTGCGCAAGCGCCGGAAGCACGTGCAGCGCCCGGACATCTATCGGCGACAAGTACCGGTATTGCCAAACTTCGCGCAAAATGTACTGCTGCGGCCGAAAGAAGATGACACGTACGACTTAAAAGCCCTTTCTTTAAGTGGAAAAGCATACGTCCGCGTACTTGTTGGCAGTCATATTCCAGCGCGCCCCACTGCGGCGCATCGCACCGCACCTATGGGCGCTTCCCACCCTCCCCACCTACCCGTCCCGCCGCCCAACCAATCCCCCTAAATTCGCACCACCTACCCCGATTGCCCATCGACCCACCTCGGGGCACCAGTCGGGGTCCGCCAGCTGCGTCGCGTCCGGAGTGAGGGACTGCAGCGCCCGCCATGGAGCCACCACCTGGGGGTGTGCGGGGAGGGTGAGGGCGCGGTGGCGCAGCCAGTGCGGGCGGCGGAGGGGCTTCGAGGAAGACCCGTGGATGCGAGAAAAAAACCGTTTAGGAAAAGACGTTTCGAGATGCATGCTGGAGGACTGGGGTGAGGATGCGAAAGACGAAGAGGGGAATGGAGCCGGCAGCAGCGCAGGGCCACAGCAGCTGGCCATCCAACGGGTGGCGCCCCTCCCCTTCCTGCCGAAACGCGCCCCTGGAGCGCACAGACCCTCGAGTGCCACCGCTGTGTTGCAGGCCCCAACCTCACCCCCCTCACCCTCAACCGCGTGTCCGATAACTACTCGGCGGTTAGCTTCTGGCCCCCTCGTGTACCCAGGTCTTCTCACCACACCCCCGCCCCTCGCACCCACACACACCGCCCCGCACCTCGATGTCGCATGTGGAGATGCGGGCAGCGGGGGGCACGGGCGCGTAGCCGCCAGCAGCCCCCCGACTCTCCTCCTGCCCCTCGCCACCCCCCCCACCCCTTGCTGCTGCTGCTGCTGCTGCAGCTCCTGCCGCGGCTGTTCCTTCTGCTGCGGTCGTCGTGGGCCCTGGCAGGTAGAACCAGGCTCCCCCAGACAGAGCCGAGTCGCACAGGAAGCGCGTCAGGAGCTTCACCTGGCGGACTCGGCAGGGGGCGGAGGGGCAGCGTAGACAATAATCAATCCATATGTACCACATATGCAAACGTACGAACAAACGTACCAACATGTGCAACGTACAAAAATGTGCAACGTCGTGAGGCGATGGATTCTCTTCGCGTTGTTGGTTATACGAGGCAAAGGACCGGACGGTGTTTTACATAAAAGGAAAGGTAACGCGACTGGGGAAATGTAGCTGGTGCATAGCCTTCGGACACCTGGACGCGCGCACAGGCGGCTGGAGGTGGGGTGACGGGCCGCAAAAACTGCCTCCGGACGGGGGGTGAGGGAAGCCGGTGGACTAGGACCGGACGGGGGAAAGCAGGGGTATGTACGGAGAGAATGAGTACGGCGGGAGTACGGCAGGAGCAGGACGCTGGAGCGGGGTACAGTAGCAGTGCCCAGGGGTGTTGGGAAAGGAGTCATCAGCTGACGCCAAACCCAACCACCGCGGCACCCACCTCCGCCTCGTGCACTGCCCTGTCCGCGAACCTCATGCCCAGCTGCGACTCTAGCAGCGCCCCCTCGCGACCGCCCATAAGGCCCCCCAAGGCAGTCCCAGCACGCTTGGAGGAGCCGCCAGGTCGCAGCGTGAGGCGAAGGTAGGCCGAGCCCGCGGGGGCGGCGGGGCGGAAGTACATGATGGGGCGGGTGGTGAGGGGCGTGATGGAGAGGATGCGGCACTCCGGGGGCAGCCTGCAGGGGGGGGTAAAAAAGACCGGTTACAGGGGGGAGAGTAGAGGAAGCAGGTGAGTCGGAGAGGAGTCACTAGTTGCGGGAGGAGGTGAGGCAGGCAGGGGGTGACGGTTCTTCTTAACATGTAACGGGCGAGTTCCCTTGTGCCCTTGCAGGGCACGCTGCTCTTTTTGTTCGCATTCACGGGCTGTGGATACCGTACCTGGCTGCTCTCCGCTTGAAACATCGTCACAGCCGTTGGCTTTACGTTTTTACGGCCCGCGTTCGCTTCGTTATGACCAGCTTCTCCTCCAGCCACCTTCCCTTAGTTCACAACTTAGTCGGCTTCATAGCGTCAATTTGTCTTCCACGTCACCGTTTTCTTAAGATTCCCCAGCACTTCCGTCTACTCGCCAACCATCTCTTCTGGGACCTCCATTGTCATCGCCCTTGGTTGGTCGGCCGTGGATTCGCGGATTTAGTTTTAGGTCCCCTTCACCCCATCGCCTAGGCACACTCCAGCTAGGCTCGCGCCGTGCCGCCCCCACGGCTACCCATCCCGACCGGCCCATACACCCACTTCCTTCCACACGCCCCACCACTCCCCAGCCCCACTCGGTGCAGCCCCCCTGGCCACCGGGTCTTCTCGCTGCCCCCCCGCCCCACTCGGCCCCCCCCGGGCCCCACCACCTGCTGTTCCAGTGCGCCCGGAGGCCCTGCAGCTCCCGGAGCGACCACTCAGCAGCGACCTGCACCCCCGGGCCCCCGCTGGCCCCGCCGCTGGCCCCGCCGCTGGCCCCGCCGCTGGCCCCCTCCAACCGCAGTGGCGCTGGGACGTACAGGTATGGGCAGTAGTCGTGCACCTGTGGCGGTTCGGGGGGGCCAGGAGGGGTTTGGACCCGGCGCAGCTGTCGTAGGTGAGGTCAGGCGCAGCTGGGCAGTGGGGGCGCGGGGGGCTCTGTGCCGGCGGCGGAGGCGGCAGAAGTGAGGGGGGCGGAGACCTAGGGAGCCTGGTGCAGGGGCCACGTGGGTGGAGGGTGTGGGGTGAGGACAGCTCGGCTCTCTCGGCTCACCACTCCAATCCCGGGGCCGGACCCGGGCCCGGGCTAAGGGTTGACTGTCAGGGAGAAATCATGGCCCTACGATTGGGGTTATACATGCCTGCCCTGCACCTAAGCCACACCGGCGGACACAGCTACGAAGGTGGCAAGTGCTTTCGAGGCACCGTCCCAAGGGTCGGCTTGGTGGAAGAAGGCGTCCGTAAACTTCGCCGCGCACCTGTACTAACGCACTGGCACCGTCGGACGTTCGTCCCCATATGTGAAAGCTGCCGGAGGAGCACTCGTCCACGTCGAGGACCATGACGACTAGTGGCCGAGTACATAGGTCGCCTATGCTTGCGTCCCCGTGGGCTTCCATATGGTAATCGTTTTGCACAGGTTCTCGGCCATTGCCGGTGTCTAGCCTCGCGCGCTTTGCATGACTCTGTGCCATTGCGCGTCAGGTCACGACAGGAGGAAGTGGGTCGATTACATTTGGGACAATAAGACCTTTGAAAGGGAGTTGTACGCAGGGAGTTTGCGACACGAATTGATTGCGTGCCGATTTGTCGAGTCGGTCGCTCTGGCTGCAGAACTGGTTATGGATGGCCAATCGTTGTGCCATTTGCGGACACGCCCAAACCCCAATTGCATAGCTGCATTGCCGTATGTTGCTGTGCAAGGTTGTCGTGCTGCGTACGGCTTTGCGGGTGACCTAAGGTTGGAGGTCCGCCTGAGGCGGGAGAATAGTCGGGACTTTACGCGCACTCAAGAGCCCGCAGGGCGGCTTTTGCCGTTCATCCATGTCACCACCTGCAGCTTCCCTGGCTTCGCACCCAGTGCTAGCCCCCTGCGACAGAGACCGCTCGGCGGCATCCATTTTGCTTTCAATGTCGCACGAGGAACCGCCCCAGCCGGATGTAGAAACATCAGACGACCAACATAATTCGAGTGATGGAGCAAACGCCAGTCGAAAAGGTGGGTTAACGCGCGCAAGGGTTTTCTGACGTGGCGCGCGTCCTTGTCCGACGGTAAACTTCAGCAAGTGGCCTTTACCTGCCTGCTCTGCTCTTGTAGGTCAGCCTTGGACGGAAGAAGAGCACATGGCGTTCCTTCAAGGCCTCCGCAAGCTGGGGAAGGGCAACTGGAGGCAAATCAGCAAGTCTTTTGTGCCTTCGCGTACGCCGACACAGGTGGCCAGCCACGCACAAAAGCACTTTATGCGTGTGGCTGGTGCTACCAAACGCAAGAGCCGGTTTACAGCTCTGGAGGTCGAGGTGCGTAGTTGGGCGGGAGCTGCACGGAACTTTGCCCTTTCGAGGACCCGACGGCGGGTCTTTGGATGTTGTGCGAGGATGAAAAATATGCTTTTTTGTTGTCCTTCCTCCGGGCATTTTGCCACTCCAAGCCAGTCAACGCGATGCATTTTGCTTTGGGCGGGGTCTGGCTAAACTGCCGGCCTGTGAGCTTTTCCGGGGAAGTGTGCTGCTCGTTATGTCAAAGGTCATGTCCCTACATTATGTTTGGCCTTACATCTTGCTGCACGTTCGCGGCCTTTGGGCTTCACATGCGCGCATCGGCCACCGCCGGCTTTTTGCCCTATGGATCGCAGGTCATTGCCGCCAGCAAAGTGGACCAATCCACTGAATCCGATCAGGGGCAAGGGTCGCAGCAGTGCCCGGAACAGCAACCGGCTTCTGCTCTTCAGCCGTCAAGCTTCCCGCACATGGCCACGGCATTCCCGGGGATGCCCTTTCCATTTATGCATCCCATGATGTTTGGATTCCCGGGGCCCTTCTTCGCGCCCTTCATGTGTCCGCCGCCGGCTTTCGCAGCAGCAGCGCTTAACGCGATGCAGAAGCAAGGTAGGCCTTTATTTCTCTCCGTGATATCCGTAGCGTAAATCACAAGGCACTAGTATTGTATCCCTTTAAGTCTACGTGGGCTCTGGCCTGTCATTCCGGCATGCCAACGCAGCAGCTTCCCTCATATGCTGTTATGGCCTCGTCCTGTGTATTCTTGAATACCCTTTCCATAACTCTTTCGCAGGCAATGTGCCCATGATGATGCCGCCAATGTTCCCAATGGCGGCAATGGCAGCGATGAACCCGTTCTTTATGGCTCAGCAGATGGCGGCCGCAGCGCAGGCCGCCGCAGCCAACGCCGCTGCTGCCGCGCAAGCGGCCGCGAGTGGAGGCGGTACCACGGCCGGCACAGGCGCCACGGCAACCACGGACACAGCCAACTCCGATGAGGTGCCACCCCGGCCGCTGTTCCCCCCTGGCAGCCCCGGGGTTTGCAAGCCGGAGCCGCAGCATGCGCGTCCGGTGGCTGCTGCTACGGAGTCTGCAGGCGGGTCTGACCAGGCGCTGTCGACCCCGGCTGCATCTGACGCGTCGGGTGAAGGTGCTTCTTCGGCCAACCAGCAGGACAAGCACTCCGCCGGTGGGGGGCTGCTGGACCATGTGCCTCTGACCCTCCTCGCGCCTCCACCACGACCGGAGGAGGGAGGGCCGGTCGCCTTCCAGTCCTCGTCGCATTCGGCATTCCGGCCGCCGCAGGTATGTTCGTCTTGATGGGGCCTCTTAACTGGGGATTGCTCGTCCTAAACTAGTGAGCCGGATGTAGGCCCTTTGCCGGATGTAGGCCCTTTGCCGGATGTAGGCTCTTCAACGCTGAGGCGCCCAGTTGCCCTCCCTAACTGCCGCTGCCTCGTCGCTGAACACGTCTTGCAGGAGATCAAGGCAGAGGTCTAGGTGCGCTGCCGCAGATGCGTTGGCAGCCCCCGGGGACGTTGCAGGGATGATTCCCCTGTACCATTCCGGCCAAGCAACCCAGCTGTGAATTGCCGCCGCCGCCAAATTGCGAGCTTGCCGTGGGTACAACATTTTGTACGGGTAGCCACGGCGGCGGCGATGACCAATTGGGCAAACGGGTCGGTTAGTGGAAGACGCCCATGGATCTGTCGTACAGCCGGAGCAAGGGGCCTCCCATCTTCATTCACCGGAGGCGTCTGATAACCAGGAAAACCTCATGGCTGCAGTCTCGCTCGGTCCGCGCGGCTCTTGCCTCAGCAGGCCATGGCTTCGAGCTAGAAGGGGCGGCTTTGCCGCCTGCGATCTAGTTGCCATCGCAGGCCGTGTCTGATCTGCGAGCTGTAGATCGCCCTGACGGGTCCGGCTGGGCTCGACGCCAGCCGAGCGGCGATGAAGTGCGCGGAACTATCTCTGTTCGCCACCTGGTCTGGGGCTCCACTGTCAGCGCCAGCTCTTTAGTCGGCAATAGGCACCGCCTCGGGCGGTGCTTTTTCGGCGGCTCCTCTACCTAGCAGGTCCGATCATATTGTTGCGTGCGGCTAACGCGTTAGATCGCGCTGGAGCCTTTTGTTCCCCCAGTACCCCAGGTGGTTTGGGGCTAGGAAATAAACTTTGACGTCGGTAACCCCGCTCCTGCTGTTTGGGACGGAGGTGCCAGTGTACCAGTAGTTGATCATATGTCCTGGTGGTCGTTGTCATCGCAGTTGTGGCGCAGATGTGGACCGTAAAATCATTTGTTTGTGCGAATGTGGGTGCGTAGGTTACGACACGTCGAGGTTACACCACCCCACGATTTCCGTACATGGCATCATCATGCGCCTGTCTGCTGGGGGCATGTGTGCTGGCTGTGACACACGTGTGTGCCGCTAAGCGCTGTGTCACCCGCCTGACACAATCGACTTCTTCCGCGCCCTTGGTATGGGCCAGGGTCGAGAGTGTGTCGTCCTCTAGTTTTCTGTGTGTCGGGGGTAGTGGAGCCACATTCGTTGGGGCCTTAATTCTTCCTTGGCATCACTCGCCGCTAACCTTGCACGACGTACGACACAAGAAATTCGTGTGGAATGTAGTGTCGAGTGGGATTAATCATGTGGAGAATGTACGGAATCGGAATTGGGCGATCTGGGAGCCCTGGAGCAGCAGCCAGCACGCGTCTGCATTCTTACGGCGCCCGGGGCCGGTTCGCTGAGGGCCTATGCTCTGCCGGCCACGGCTCGTCTCGCAGCGGTCGTAGGCGGTGGTGGTGTTATGGGTGTGGACGGCGAAGGGGCGGAGGAGTGCAGCTGTGCGCCTCCTCCTCTCACACCGCCACGACGCCGCCTGGCATCGTGAGGTTTGCGGTGAAATGGCGGTGAACCCAATTCCGTGCTTTGGACGACGTTGGCTCGCGGCGGTTTGCCGCGGCTTACCGAGAACGGTGGGAGTCATGTTTGGCGCAGTGTGCACCTGACGTGTGCGGTGTGGTGGCTTGTTGCTCCGGGGGCTTTCTGACCGGAGTTGGTGATGCATTCTGACGTCGCGGCGGGCGAAGATATCTTTTGGTTCCTGCATATAATGGTCGCAGGGTCGTACTGTCGGTCGGTCGCTTTTTATAGTCATAATGAGTAATGGTGCAACAACAACAAAGGAGGCGAGCAACAACAACAACAACAACAGGAGCGGCTGCTGCAGCAACATCGTGGCGTCGTCATTTGAAGTAACGTGGATGGTTTGAGAGCATCACACAGTATTTGTGGCGAAACCCTTATGCAATTGTGGCGCAGGTGCGCGTGATGGTGTCGGTATGATTTTTCTTGTTTACCCCATCGCCAGCATACTAGACAGGCGGCGACGTACATCATTCTTTGGGGACGACGGCGATGGGTATGACGGCGGTATCTGTACACCACCAGCTCGGCCCGATATTGGCGACAGGTCTGGTGGTTATGTTGATTTGGTGAGTTTGTCATCTCGTGAGGCCAGGCGAAGCAGTGCTGTGAACATATCCCGGTTCTGCCGGAACCCCCAGTCCTGCATGTACTTTACATATATCCGATGGACGTGCAGGGCTGGGGCGGGAATGGTGTGAAGACGCGGACGGTTTGGCGGCTTGTGGAGACATGGGCTTGGGTAATGCCGCTCCGGCCGGGATGGCGGAATAGCTGCGGTGAGGAAGGCGGATGGACGGGTTGCTGTCCGGAATATGGGAGACGGGGGTTGGCGGTTTGGCATGGCGGCAGCTTGCGACGCTGTGCGGGTTCAGGGGTTTTCCTGTAGAATTGCTGAAGCGTCATTGGCGGTTGATGTGCCAGGGAAACGCGACTGCAGAGTGGCTTGGCGGGGCGGGTCAGCTGGGGCATCGCCCGAAAGTGGCGTCGCGAGAAGGGGGCTGTTGGTGTGGCGTGTTCCTTGTATGGGTGTATGTATTGTACGTGTATGGAGGAAGGCACTCGCGTCGCCTGTCAGAGCCTGGCTATGCCAGTGACGCGGCCGGGTGCTGTATTGTGATGTATTGTAAGTCGGGTGCAGTCGCAGTGCCTCGTTTTTGCCGCGTGGGGCCCGCTTCGTGGTGCGGATGCCCTCCCTGGACGTCCCCCACGCGTCATTTGAGGCAGGTTACATCTTTTGGTTCTTCGATTGTCGTGTGACTTCCCTGGAGTGTCTTGAAAACGTTTTGCGACGCATGCCGCGTGCCGGTGGTGGCTGCTGAGTAACCCCGGCGGTGGCGCGGATGGAAATACTTTGTACCTTTGATTGACTGTCACAACGTGTCTTCACGTCGCCAGCTGTTATCGACGAGGACTGCCTAGTTTGCTGGCTTGGTAGCAGGAGAGGCCCGATCTGCAGCGCCTTTTTCGAGGCTGTGTTTGTGTGTGACTTCACCGCTATTGTGTGTGTTCAGTGGCTGCTGAGTGGGCGAAGCGCTGGGACCTTAGCTGACTCACATGCTACGGGCGCGAATGGATTGCCTATAAAGGCAAGCTGTCAAACCTTGCGTACGCGGAACCGTCTGTGTGTCGTTGCAGACGAAATCCGAGCGGCGCGACCCTTTGGGACGGGCCATGGCACCCCTGCCCAGGCTGGTAGGGGACACATAAAAGTTCCGCAACATAGTTAGATACGCTGGTCGGCGCGTATCAGAGCCATGGTACCCCTGGGTCAAGTTCAGAGGGACACAGGGCTCTTCACATGTACCGCGCGCGATGTAAGGCGGCGGCGAGTTCCGTAAAAGCGCATTGGCGGCAGTGGTGTTTGTCCTGAATGGGGATGCGACGTCTGCATCGTCGCGCGGTGTGGCGTGGTGTGGGGGGAGAGGTCCACGGTCAGGTCAGTCGCACGGCCTCTGGTGCGGTGGCGATGCCGCGGGAGACAGCAGAGGCGGATTTCGCCGGCCCCTGCAGTTGAAGTGTTGCATTTGGCGCGTGAAGGGTGCAGGGCGAACATTTTGAGAACGCCCCGGCCTAGCGCAGGCCTTTCGCTTTCGGTTTGGGGCATGTAATGCAACGTGCACAACTTCTTTGAATGGCCTTGTGCAGACGCGTATCTGCACATTCGCACATACGCATGGTCGGGTGCTTCCTGTCAGGACAGCCACGTCATGAGCAACATGTCCATCGGACTCCCAAGGGCCCTGGCGGACCCAGTTCGGTTGAACACAACAGATGGCATGGATTCCGTTTTACACGCCGCGCAGCGGTTTACATGTCAACAAAATGACAGTTCGACGGATCTTACGGTTTTTGTCCGTATCCGGCAAGGAGGTAAAAGCCACCGTTTGCTCATGCAGCCGCCCACCACCCCAGGCTGCCCACGTGCGGACAGGTTGCTCCGGAGGACGGGAAGGGACCTCCCGAGGATGCGGCAGTGCTAGGGCGTCAGTGGGCTTGGAAAGGCGCAGATAGGGAAAGGGGCGGTGGGCGTGTCCCACCGTCGCTAGGGCATGCCACAGTGCACGACGGCGGCGGGTGGCCCGCACGTACGACAGCAGCACACACCAGGATCATCGACCGGCTCTCGGCACGCGGCTCACCAGGGCGACTAGCTGTCCGAGCTTAAAACCAATGTATGAAGGAAAACGAACCGACAGTCGAATGCGCTGTCGCAATTACCGCTCTTAGCAACGCTATAATCTACAAAAAATGTGCAGAACTGCCAGAAATCACCGCCATCACAACAAAACCCCGTACCACTGGGAACCTCAAAAAACAGTATAACACCAGCTTTCCTGGTCGCGCTTCTCATCATTACATGATACAGTACGACAGTCCTAAAGATCAATAATTCCGTATGCACGTCCTACCAGAAAGCCATCCTGCCTCTCGCGACGGTGTCCAGCTGACGATGGCCAGCACTACAGCTCACATGATGATACCACACCCTTCCACATGCTATGTAAGGCGCCGCCAACACGTACGGCACACGTACCGAAGCCCCGCTTCCCTGCCAGCCGTACGGTCGTACGCGCTCCACATATACGTGTACAATAACCCCCCGCCGGGGCTCTAGCCTGCTTCCAGGTGGCTGAGTAGCGACGTGTATGGCGGGCAACGCAGTTGCCGCCTCCGCAGCAATAGCTCTGCAAAGCGCGACTAGCTGCAGCTGTGCTGCAAAAGGCGATGCCGGAGCGGCTCTCGCGATCGTAAACCCTAAACCCCCTCAATTGACTCGCCGAGTCGCCCGGTAATGGCGCGATGCATGCCGCCTAACCAGCCATGCACGAAGACTCCTGCGTGGCTGCTCACACCAGCGATCACCTGCGCGTCTGTTGAGGTGGCGATGGAATCGTGCGTATGCGCGAAATCTACCAAAAAAACGATAGGTAACGTTTAACGTCGGTCTTTGCTACCCGGCAAGAGCGGGCGGGCTGCCGCTGTACCGTCTCCAAGCTCTTGCTGCCGGGCGGCCAGGGATGCGCTTCGGGTGCTTTGACGGCAGGCCGCCCGTGCCGTCAAGATCTGGGTGCACCGGGCCGCATAGGGCCCGGCGCCATGAAAACGGATCCTGGGTAGATGCACAGCCGGGGGGCGTTGAAGGACGCTGTGTTGTTGGTGTTGTTGGTGGTGTTGGTAGAGGTGTTGTTGTTGGTGTTTTTGTTGGTGGTGGTGTTGGTGTTGTTGTTGGTGGTGGTGATGTTGGTGGTGTTGGTGGTGTTGATGTTGGTGGTGGTTGCTCTTGGGACCTAGAGACGCCCCGCCGGGCCAGCGGCATGATGGGCGGCCGATGGCTCAGCCTTATGGCCGGCTAATGGCTGATGGCGGCCAGGTGGCGGAGGCAGGGTCAGCTGCACGAACATGCACCACGTCACCAGGCCGCATCCACCAAATCCACCGCCCAGGGGCCCTATGGATGCGACGGCGGCCGCACCCCGCCGCCGCCGTCATTGTCGCCGCCGCCGCTGCCACTGCGCGGCGCCCGCGGCCGCCGCCACCGTTGTCTTCAGGGACATGGCCGCCTGCATCGCTCCAGGCAGTCTGGTTGGTGCCGGATGGCGCCCGCAGGAGCGCCGATAGGAGCTGGGGTCAGCAGCCTTGTTGTTGCGTACGCGCGTGTGCGCGAAGGGGAGTGGTGAGGGTAGATGTTGGGGAGTTGATAAGAGGATCCGCGAATCCACGGGAGGGGGCCAAGGGGAGGCAGGAATCGTAGTGACATGGGGCACCAACCGGATGCAGACGAGTGAGGAAAGTGCGGCTGGAATTGGGGTCTATCACCGGAAATACTCGACAACCTCCCACCACGTCCGCCTCAAACAATCAGCCAACACCAACAAGACAGGCACAACGGCACGGGAAGCGAGGAGCAGGAGCAGGATAAGGCAGCAAGCCCACCACCGCCGCCCTTCTTCCACCACTTCAGCCCTTCCCCCACCACTTCAGCCCTACCCGCACCACAGCCCTTCCCGCACCACCTCAGCCCCCACGCACCTCTGGCGCCTGCGGGTTTCCCCTTTTGTCGCCGCAGCCCCATCCAGTGCGCCCTCTCTGGAGTACGAGGCCCCTCCCCCCAGGGAGCTCGGGCCATGGGTGCTTGGCTCCGGGGGCGGAACCTCCGGTGCAGCACGCGGCCCCGCCCCCTAGCTGCACGGCCGCTGCGGCCCCCCCCCCAAGGAGCCCGCCGGTCAGCTGTAAGACAGCTGATGCCCAGGCCGGCACTTCGCCGCCGCTCCAGTATTGTAATGGATGTGTCATGGGGGTTGTAGTAGTGCAGTTGGTCCGCCTGGACGAGATAACGAGAGGTAGCGTAAGGGCGGGCGGGGCTCACAATAGGGCCGTGGTTGATGGTGGTCGACAGGGGTGGTTGCGATAACCGCAGGGCGGCAGGGGTGGCCGTGACGTTACCCCAGTGGATGCGCGCACTGGCCGCCTCTTGGTTTGTTTCCCACGCCTTGGTTTGTCAGCCGTGGATTCGCGGGTTCTCCTTTAAATCCCCCTAAACCCTAAACCCTAAACCCTATACGGCGCAGCAGCTGAACTTATTCCGCGAAACCTCTCCTGCTTCCCCCCATGAGCCCACGACACACGACACACGGCATTGGTCGTACATGGGCGACCTACCCGCCGCGCCCCAACTGTCCCACTCAGCCTGTGCCTGTTCCCGTGCCTGCCCTGCAGGCCCCGCCGCCCGCCCGTCTCCCGACCCACCCGACTCAACCGACTCAACCGACTCAACCGACTCACCCGGCGGGCGCCGCAACCCTGTCCCGTCGCTCCCTCACGCCACGCCGTGACCTGACCAAACAGCGCTCCTCCGCCTCCCGCTGCTACTGCACCACACAGCCGCAGTGCGGCCGCCGCTGGCACCGCTGTCGCTGCTCCGTCAGCCAGGCCAGCAGCTCCGTGTCGCCGCCGCGCCGCCGCCGCGCCGCCACCTCCGCCACCGCCCAGTCCACTGGGCAGCCCTCCGCCACCAGCCAGCGCAGCACGGGCAGGCAGCAGCCGACCTCCCGCACGCAGCGGTTGAAGGTGCGGCCGGGCGGGCCCCAGGAGAAGCCCAACCGGCGCAGGCAGCGCAGGGTCGCCAGGTCGCCGTTGCGGCCCGCCACCACAAAGAGCTCCCCACTGGCCTGTGGGGAGGGAGTTTGCAAGGAAAAACCATGTACGAAAGAAAAACCGGGGGCGGGGCGGGGTTGTAAAAACGAACCGGTTACTCGACGGGGGGCGGTGGGGTGGGGGAAGTGGGGTCCGTAAGGGCACTGGGGAGGTGATTCCGAAAAGGCGCCGGCAGAGTTTAAAACACGGGGTCAGCTGGTAACGTGTGTAGTCTGGACGGTTCCCTGATTGGGACACTTCAACGCCCCTCCGGAATCGTGTGGTTTCGTCGCTATAGCCGTCGTGCTGCGTCATAGGTACTAAATACTCGGTTTGCCACCATTGATGCCTGCGCGGTCCTCCTCGGCATCCATCGCGCCATGCCGCGCCACGCCGCGCCCTCACCTCCATCGGGCAGCCCTCCTCCGCCAGCCACTCCATCGCCTCCTCGCTGCCGCCCGCCTTGGCCGCGCTCCAAAACGCCCCAGGGCTCCAGGGGCAGCCCCGCTCGCGCAGCCACGTCAGCAGCTCCCTGCTGCCCGACAGCGCCACAGCCGAGTAGATGGCCGCGTCCAGCTGCCCCGCGGCCCCCAGCGCCTCCACCAGCCACGCCACCATGCGCACGTGCCCGCCTTTGGCCGCCAGAAACACGTCCAAGCTACCCACCGGACACCCCCACGCGTGGAGCTCCTTCAGCGCCTCCAAGTGGCCGTTCATGGCCGCAAACGAGGTCGCCTGGGAGTCCGGCAAGACGCCGTGTTCCCGCAGATACCGCATGGCGGCTACGTTGCCGCCGCCGGACGCAGCACGCACCGCCATGCTGCTGGTGGGGTAGCCCCGCTGCCGCAGCCACGCCAGGCGCTCCAACGCATCGGGATCTGCCGCGGCGGCCTTACAGGCCGCGGCGGTGCGTGGGTAACCCAGCCCCTCCAGCCACTCCACCTTGGCCCGCCAGTCGGTCGTCGTGCTGCCGGCTGCGGCCGCCAGGATGGCGTCCCCGTCCTCCTCCGCCAGCAGCGCCTGCGGCTGCTGCAGCAGCTGCTGCTGCCGGTCATCGTCGTCGCTGTACGACGCCAGGCAGTCATTGTGCAGCCGCTGAAGGGCCGACAGCTCGCAGCCCTTGGCCGCAGCGCGCAGCAGCTTGCCCATTGCCGGGCGCCTCTCACGCGCCGCCGCCGCCGCCGCCGCCGCGGGGCGCTGACGCAGCAGCCAGTCCATAAGGCCCACGTGGCCGCCGCGCGCGGCCGCGCGTGGCGCGGCCTCGCTCCAGGGACACCCCCCTGCCAGCAGCCACTCGCACGCGAGGCGATGCCCCGCCCGGGCCGCGGCAGACAGCGCGTTGCCCCTGGCACACCCCTGCTGCCTCAGCCACTGGCAGGCGTCGAGCTGCGTCGCTGCAGCGGCGGCCTCGAACACCTCCGCCGTCAGCAAGCATCCCGCGCCCGCAGCCGCCACCTCCAGGTTCGCTACGCAACCGGTTCGTGCTGTCAGGCACAGCAGCTGGCGGCGCTGCTTCAGCGCCAGCGCGCGCATGGAGCCAGACTGGCCCCAGCGCCAGGCGAACTCACGCCGGGGTGCCGGCAGCGAAAGGCGCACCGTGGTGTGGTGCCCGCTCCGAAACTGCGCGGCGGCGGCCTTGTTGAGCAGTCGTACAGTGCACGGCACTTCGTTGTGCGGCAGGAAGCTCGCGATGCGCTGCACCAGCTCGGGCAGCCAGATGCGGGAGGCTTCTGTCAGCGCGTCGGGCTTCGCCTGGATCTCGGGCCTTACTGAGATCGCAGGCTTGATTAGGAGCTCAGGCTTGATCAGGATGTCTGGCTTGATCAGGACCTGTGCTTTTGCCGTAACAACTGTCCTTGCCGTGACATCAGGTTTCACCATGACCTCCTCGGCGATGTCGGTCGAGGCACCGGCGTGACCATCGCCCGGCGGCGGCGCCATTGGTGCGCGCCGGGTGGGTTGGTGGGTAGGTGGCTGGCTGGCTGAGGTGACAAACGGCTGCAGCTGCGGCCTGCAATGGAAGGTCTGCAACCCCAAGCTCAGCCCCCCGAGCTCCGGGCCGCTGCAGCCTGCTTAGGAGCCCCTCGCTCCCTTGCTAGCTGCCGAGCTGTTGTGTTGGAGCCGCAGCAGCGGCCAGCAGTGGGGTGAAAGGCTCCACGCGCGGTTCAGGCTCCTGGCGCGGGTGCCCGGGCCGCTGCTAAAACAATACCAAGGATCGATAACGCCTTTCTTACGGCTGGACTGGTGTTTGTGTTATTGCTGCTGCAGCAGCGGCCGGCTTTTCCGTCCGGCAAAAGGCGATGGACGGCGCTCTCGAGCTCTTCCGGATTCCTCCGTCTGCTCTGGTCAGGTCGGGTCTGGGGCTCGTTGCCGCAGAGGTACGCGGCGCAGCGCTGCTGTGCTGGGCCAGCCGCCTGCACCCTTGCGCCCACGTACTCCTTGGGCCCCTCCCGTCCCAGGACTGGGCCGGTTGGTTGGTCATTGGTCGACGACGCAGGCAGGCAAGCCCCGGAGTACGTGCCGCAGTAGCAACAGCAGCGGCGGCAGTAGCACAGGGCGGGGATAGCGGGGGTAAAAGGGGGCCGGGGGCGGAGGGTGGTATGGGTTAGTAAGCGGGTGCGGAGAATAAGATCAGGGGGAGGAGCGCCGGAGGCGCAAAAGGAGGAAGGGGTGGAGGGCGAACGTGGAGGACGGTGGAGGGCAAATGCGGAGGACGAGGACTGAGTCGCGGCAGGTGAAGGTGCGGCGGTGAGTCTGATGATCATGATGATGATGGGGCTTTGCGGTTTCGTTTTTTCTTCCAAAGGAAGAAATTAAAAGTAAGGATGATGATCATGGGGGCTGCGTGGGTAGGGCAGGGGCATGTATGTCGGTTGTGCAGGCTCTTGGAGGTCCGGGGGCTCCAGGGAGGGCAGCCAAGAGGGCGGCCGCAGAGGTCACGTCCACGTGTGCGTTGGCTGGGCCTCAGCGCCGCGTGGCTGGACGAGATCCCGCGGCAGTACGGCAGCTGGCAGGTGCTGTGAGCGCCAGCCCTGAACGCGTTGTGATGTGATCAGGTCCGCGCACGCATTTGAGCATGGAGCTGCGTAGGGGCTCTGCAAGTCAGCTACCGAATCCGAATCCAGCACAAGACGGGGATTTCCGGGCGGTAATGTCCTTTTCCAAAATAGCTGACCAGGTGTTGGGGCGAAGTCCAGGGAGGCCTATTGGGTTTTGCAGGTACAGGCGCACGAGGCAGATCATGCGGCCCGCTATCTCTACGGCGGGCATGCCAGCGCTAGCGCACATCCCGCCGCCTGTCTGTATATGTGCCTCTCCAGATGCGCGTTGCATCATGTCAGCCATCGCACCAGGCCGTGACGCTGAGGCCTAACAACAACATGTGCTCGCTGGGCTGCGTCCCCGAACAAGCGGGTGCTAGGCTCAAGGTCATTTGCCTGCCGTATAGCGCAGGCCTTCGTCGCAATCCCGCGGCCCCCCGTTCCCAGGATCCCCTCCCTCACCACCCCCTGACCTTATCGGGGCACTGTGTCTGAGGATTCCCTGGATGTTACGAGCGCCAGTCTTTTCCCGCTGAAGCTAGGAAGCGCCACCGCCTTGGCCGCTCCCTCTGTACAGTGGGATCGTAGCCGTTGATCGCTGTGTACCATCCTTAAGATTATATGTCACGTCGCGATCAGCGCGGGCGGCTGCGCGGAGGCTACGATGAAAACGTGGCTCCATCTGCCCGACCATTGCGGCTTTTTGATCAAAACACCATCACAATATACGTAAAAGGTGTTGCCATGGACGAATTTTGCCGTTCGGATGCATTGGGTATGCGCCTGGGCGTGTTTACTTGGGGCTTCTTGGGCCTTATGTGACGTTGCGAATTGCTCTGGTGCGCAACTTGCCACACTAGTGTACTCTCAGTAACTAGGAATGTTGGGAAATTTTTGCTTAGGTACCATGGTCGGTTAGGTGGTAATGTTACTGGCTCGTTCCTCAAGTCCAGTACCGGTGCTGCGAATACACCCGTCTTGCTAGTTATCCTTTTAAAGAAGTTTAATAGCTGAGTACCGGTATGTAATGACTTATATCCTTCGCAGCTCAGGTCATACTTTTGGCGCTGTCGTCTTCAGCCGCATCGCCGTGGTAACCATTTCCAGACAGGTGCCTGCTTCCGGCCTGGCCAGTACCAGTTATAAGGACAGCCTGCTATGCCGGCTGCGGACGTTGAGTCTGACCAGACCGATGAGCGGACTCCCCTCGTTACTTCTGTGGATGACTCGGCGTCCTGGTGGCGGGTAGTGACCGTGGTGGGTGCTTCGACAGCATGGATGGTGGTATCGTCAGCCCTTATCATGCTCAACAAGTGAGTGGGTCTTCGCACTTCGTCCAATACCGTTGCCCAAGGCCCCCAGGCCAGTCTTACATGTTCCGCGCGTCCTTCAGGTACATAATGGTGGATTTGGGGTTTGAGTTTCCCATGTTTGTTACCGGAATGGGCATGGGAATGAGTGGCTTGTTGGCGTTCATCTGCTGCCACGTCCTGCACATAGTGGAGGTGCGAGAGACGTTGGAACTTCGGTTCTGGCTGTATCGAGTCCTCCCCATCGGGTACGTCAGAGTGTAGCCGGCGCCTCGGGCTGTAGTACACTTTGTACACATCACCCATCGTACACATCGTACACGTTGTACACATCATTCAGGTTTTTTCCCCTCACTGCCTCAAAAAACCCTTATTAAGTATTTTAGCAATAGAGAGTGACATGGTATTCCCCCGCAACTCCACGTCAAGTTTGTAAACCCCTAAAGCACACACGCACCATAACAGTAAATCGTCTTTCTCTCCGGATTTCTCTGCTCTTGCATGGTCGCGTTCCGGGTACATCCCGGGGCTGTTGCCGCCCCGCTTGTCACTAACCCTGGCACTGTATGGCCGTACCACAAAGGCTTGAGGTGACCTAGCGGTGTTCGCACGTGTCCCTGCAGTCTCCTGATGGCAATCACGCTGTGGACCGGGAACGAGGTGTACCTGCACCTTACAGTGGCATTCATACAGGTACGATAGGGCTGTCGCACTCACCTCCCATACGGGCACAGCAGCCCAGCCCCCTTCAGTGTTCCTCAAGGACGGTAAGTGAGGTTGAGTAAGGCCAGCGCCAATGAGGCAAGCCACGTGGGACTGCCGCCTCGGCGAAGTGGAGGCGCACGAGTGAAATACAAACATATGACAGCAAACTGAAACAATTTGTGGGCGCGTACGGCAACGGCCTCTAGCCCCCCCGCAGGGCCCGCCGGCCCTTGCCTCTCGACCACCCTGCAACCGCCTTGTACGATCCCCCTGCACGCCCTTTGTACAACAACCCTGCAGCCGCCCTGTACAACAATCCTGCAACCGCCCTGTACAACAACTCCGCAACCGCCCTGTACAACAACCTTGCAACCGCCTGGTGTTTGATAAGCACCTTCAGCGCCGCACCACGGGGCCCCACGGCCCCTAAGTTGCCGAGCCACGGGTCTTCTCTTATCCATTGGCCCGTGAGCCCCCCACCTTCCTGTCCCCGCTCTCCCCGCCCAGATGCTCAAGGCATTCAACCCCGTCATCACGATGCTGTGCCTCATAGTAGCCAATCTGGAGGTCCCTACCCGCCAGATGGTGGCGTCCGTGCTCGTGACCGCGTTGGGTACGGCAGCTGCGGCGTACGGCGAGGTCCAGATGAGCATGTACGGCGTCATACTGATGTTCACCTCGGAGACGGCCGAGTCCATCCGACTGGTGATGACGCAGTTCCTGCTGGTGGGGCTCAACTTCCACCCGATTGAGGGCCTTATGTACTTGGCGTCCACGTGCTGCCTGTGGCTGTTCCTGGGCTGCCTGATCGTCGAGGTGCCGGAGATCCATGACTCGGGGGCGATGGAGGTCGTGTGGGCCAACCCTGGAGCCTTCCTGTGCGCGTCCATGATGGGATTCGCGGTGAATGCCCTGGCGTACGTGGTCATAAAAGTGAGTGGGGGGAAGGGAAGGGGAGGGGAGGGGAGGAGAGGAGAGGAGAGGGGCAGCGTCAGGCGGCGGGGCAGCGCTACTGTCGTTGAGCGTGAGGGCGCGCAGCTCCCGGGGTCAGGTCCCGTTAATGGCGCCAAGCTGACGACTGACGATGCTGTCCGGCGACCCTAACGATGTATTGTATACCCGAATTTGGGGCTGCCAGAACCTTGCACGCAAACCGGCCTGCTAAGACGCAAACGCGGGCGGAACATCCCGGTACTGCTAAGTTCGTCCTCACTCCCGATTCCCCCGGATCCCGCCGGCCCCCCCTTCAAATCATCAGCTCGCCTCCAGCCTGACCCTCAAGGTCCTCGCCACCGCCAAGAACACGCTGCTGGTGGTGTGCGGGGTCATGTTCCTCAGCGAAGTGGTCACGGGCGTGCAGGTGAGCTACCGCAACCACCCGTTGCACGGCAGGCTGTGACGGGCGTGCTGATGATGCCGCTGGTGTTGCCGATTGTGGTGAGGACGAGCTGTATGCGCCTAGTCACGGCATCAGAGGCAGCGCACCCACGCATGGCCGGCCTTCTTGGCGCAGCTACCCAGGCGTTATGGTTCCAGGCTGCTGCTCGCGGCGGCTCCGGAACCGCACAGCGCTCCCAACTTACCACAACTTGATTCAGCGGTTCCGGAGCCGAACTGCGCCGCCGCCTGGCAGCCCCGCAGCCCTGGCGGCGGGCTTCGTTGCGCGTATTACCAACTTATGGTTATGGTTACGGTTACGATTACGGTTTACTCTCTGGCACCTGCGCAGGGGTACGGGTACATCGTGTCCCTCACAGGGTTCGTGTGGTATAACTGGCTCAAGATGGGGCAGCTAGCCGATGCTGGGAAGGCGTCGAGCGCGGCGGCGCTGCAGCTGGCCGCCGGGGCCAGCTTTAGAGCCCTGGATGGCGAGGGCGCCCGCAGCTTGGGAAACAGCAGCGCGAGGGCCTTGGGCGGCGGGAGTTCGCGGGTTGTGGAGGGAGCCAGCTCAAGGAGCCTGGACGTCAGCGGGGTGAGGACCTCGGGCAGCGCCGCCGGGCAGCTGGTGACGAGTGGGGGTCCTGCCGAGGATATGGGCAGCAGCATGCCCGTCAATGTGGGGGTGGCGCAGGCGTTAGAGCGCAGGCCGGCGGGGAGGTCGGCAGGGGTGGCGGAGCGGTAGGGGGCGTGGGACCTGAGGATATGGGGGTTGGGGTGAGCAGCGCGAAAGTTCAGCGAGTTGTAGGACAGGGATCCGTGACCTCTCAGCGTGTGGATTAGGCAGCATGGCAAGGGGTGGGTGATTCGAGCGAAACTTGGGGGGAGGGGGTAGCCAGGAAGCCCCCGGGGGCGCGGCCCGGACCGGTGAAGAGGGCACTTTGCGGGTCTGCTGCTAGGCAGGTTTGAGGCTGCGACGGTGTCATCCGGATTCATAGGGATGAAGAGAGGACGGGCACAGCAGCAGGCGTAGCGCAAAAAACGGTAGCGTAGACTAGGAATTTGGAGCTGCCATTGGGCAGGGCGGTCCCGCGTCGAGCCCCACAACGGCTTGCGCGGAAGGGCGGGGTCGTGTTCTACCTGCCTGCACGGGGGTGCAGAAGACCTGGTGCACGCAGCACGTCGCGGGTGACTAAAGACTGTGACGTGATCCTGTGGCGCGACGGCGCTCGTCCTGTCTGACACGTGGGAGTGCCTGCCGCGCGAGCCACCCTCATGTTATGTGTGCGGCGGCTAGTGAGGAACGGAACGCCGGGAGGGGCGCACCGTCAACGTCAACGTCCACTTCGCGCAGCGTGCGATGGCTTAGGAGACGGACGCAAACGCATGTGGCTTTGCCGGCGGACGCAGCGGCCATGCCGGGCGGGCGGCAAATCTTTGGCTGAAGTACTAGTGACATGTTCCGTGCATACGCATGATGGGCAACTGCTGGAATGGAGGCACGGGGCGCTCTCAGTGAACCGAGTGGGACGCGCTTGCGGTGAGTTACAGACACGCCTCCGGCGTACTGTATGCGTGTGCTTTAGGGTCAGACCAGGCGGGGCGGGGTGGCATAAGAGAATAGCGAATCCTCGGCTGACAAACCGAGGGCGGTGAAGGTGGTGGTCCAGAGGAGAGGCGCAGCAAGGGGGGGAAGTGCGCCGGACGTGCATGGGAAGGGACACGGTCGGGAGGTGGGGGCACCAGTATGCCTCTGAAGTGTGGGGGCTCGGGCGGGACGCGCGCTGGCGGCGATGGACCAAACGCTAGCGGTGTAGGCAGGTTACGGTAGGATGGTAGCACTAGCTGAGTAATACAGCACTGTCAAAGGATTGGTGGGCCTCGTCGTTTGCACGGTGGCGAAGTGCGGGTGACGGCATGGAGGCTAGTGGCCTCCATGCCATCCCCAATGGTAGTGTGGGGCTTTCCCATGACCTCAGATACGAGCATAATGCCCTTGCTGTCGTGATTGTTAGGCGACCGATGCGTATGCTTGTGGGGGATGTAGCGTTCAGGTTAAGATGATCAGCTTCGCGGCTGTCCGGCGGCGTCGCACAGAGTCCGGTTGCACATATTTCTTACAGCCAGTTGTAATCGTTACAGTGGGCTCCAGACCTTAAAAGGTAGAGCCATCGGGCGCATCGCCTGACACTGAAAAAGCCAGTGTAGTGAGGACCGATTCGGAACCGACATCATTATTGATCAAATTCCACTGGAGGATGTAACGTGTACATGGTCAGAAGCGCAGCGACACACCGTCGCTGGTTTCCACGGAGGTAGTGGCAACGTGTGTGTACGCTGGCGGTGGCGGCAGCACCATCTGGGTCGCACCCTCTTCGCCTCCGTAGCTCCGAAGCCATTTCATCACGCATCCATAGCCTCAAAATGCCAGGTGGAAGCATCACAACAGCAAGCACAACAAAACGAAACAGCTCTTGATCCTCTCTGCTGCCTCCCCATGGCCAGCCAGCCATCTCAGCCAGTCTCACCAATCACCGCTACTGGACGTCCGCCGCCGCAGGCGCTAGCTGCCGCCAGGCGCCGGTGGCCCTGCCCAGAGACGAGCCGTACTTAACTAGGGTTTCGGAGCCCGCCTGCGTGTGTTTGCGCAGGTCCTCGTCGAACTGGATGGCACCCCCCACGAAGAGGGTGGTCATGATGGACCCGCCATATGCGAACACCGCCACCTCGTCCCCCTTGACCACTTGCTGGCCCCGCTTGACCACAGGCACCACACTGCCTACCTCGCTGGCGCCGATCATGACCTGTGTACGACGCGTCAAACGAATGGGTACGACATGTACGAGGGCCGGGGATGGCCTCACCATACACCAGGTGGTTTGCCGTATCTCTGTCGACTGGTTTGCTCGTCTTCCTGTTCGGTTTAGTGTCAGGCAATGCGCCCGATGGCTCTACCTTATGGTCTGGAACCAACTGTTACAGTTACTTATACATTACTACGCCTGACGCCGGTCTTCACATGCCATATCGAGGAATGAAGGCTCCTTGGATTACGGACGCGTCGTAGATTGTTAGGGTTTTAGCGAAGCGCCGATGCAACCAGGTCTCCTCTGTCCTCCTTGCTCAGTCCTGACCTTCGCATGGCACCCCCACGAGCGCACCCGACCCCGGCCCCCATCCCAGCACGCACACCCCACGGCGCCTCACCTGCACCACGGGTCCGAACTCCTCGCTCTCAAACTCCATCACCAGCCGCTCGTTCTCGGTCATGACGTTCACGCTGCTGTGGGTGGCCGCCCACTCGCTGCCCATGAAGCGGCGGCCGTGCAGCTCCAGCCGCGCCACACGGCCGCTCACGGAGGCGTGCAGGCGGTGACAATCCATGGGGGACAACCTTCGGCGTGACCGACGAGGGGGGTTACAATAAAAGAACCGGTAACGCGACTGGGGAAATGTAGTGGGTGCATAGCCGACGAGGGGGGGGGGGCAGAGGGCCGGGGGTTCCACGGACCGTTTGATTCGTGGACTTGACTTCAAGAAGATCAGCACTTTCTCAGCTCATGCACTGTTGCGCTTCCGGAACAGACGGTCAGGACTTGAGACGGACGTTTTCGGATACGCATCACAGTACATCACTGTAACCGTTACAACAAGTACATGCAGCTGGTCTGGGGCCTACCGTAACATTTACGGCTACATGCAGCTGTACGACCAGCAATAGGAAGGAAAGCCATCACGTTCCCGTACATGCGGCATTGGGGTGTACGCGCCGCCCCAGCCGCCCCATCGCATATTAGTAACTCTTACAGTTGTTTCCAGACCAAAAGGCAGAACCATCTGGCACATCGCCTGACTCTGGAGGAGACGAAAGAGACAGAAACCGAACTGCACCGGATCAAAGGCAAACCACCACAACACCAGCCAACAGCCCGGAGGCAAAACAGCAGCAGCCAGCACCCCAGGGGGAATTTGCGCTTTAGGCTGCCCTATCAGGAGCCGACCACCCACCCATCCATCACATGTTGGAGGCACACACCCCGCCCGCCCCCAACGGTTTTTCTCGCGGACACGGGTCGTCCTTGCAGCCCCCACCTGTTGATTGCGATGGCACACTTGTCCCAGGGGGTGCGCTCGTCGCCGCGGCGGCCCAGCAGGTGAGGCACGCTGAAGTTGCGGCCCTTGATCCAGAACCGGCGTGCGCTGTCGACGCTGTCGTACACCACGCAGCGCGAGTCTGCGGGCATAACCGCAACGGAGTCGTTCCTGCGCGGAGTTGAGGGGTGACGGGAGTGGTGAGCCGCTTTGGGGAAGGTAAGCGCGGTGCCGTACATACACAGGCATGGCACAATTACGAGATACGCGCCGTCGAACCGTTGTCCGCAGCCGCCGCCGTCACTGCGTGCGTCCGCAGCCGCCGTCGTCACTGTGAGGCAACTCACCTGATTGGCGCGTCCACCGCAAATACAGGATACGGCGACTCTCGCTAGGATCGGTGCGCACAGCGGCCTACAGCTCCGGAACCTTAACTCCCACCCCCTTATGTCGTGTAAACGGGTTTCCTTGCCAGCCCACCCTCCGCAAGGCCGACGCACGGGTTTTCCTCAGTGCCGACCCGCGGGTCTTCCTCGCGTACCCCCCCCCCGGCTCCGCACCCGGGCGCGTATATGGGCCTCAGCCCCGGCTTGAGGCGGCGGGCGAAGAACTCCTGCAGTGTGCGGTACTCCTCCACCGGCTTCTCGGCGGTCTCGGGCGTGATCTTGTAACCCTGCGACGCGCGCGCGTATGGGGTCGCGCACCGTCTGTGCAATCCATTCGGCGGAGGCGTCAGGAGTCACGCGCGAATTGGTGCTGCCATCAGCGGCAGTCCTGACGGCTGAGCTGGGGGCACAGGCAGCTGCGACGCACCGACCGCACAGAGACAACCGCAGGAGGACTGCTGCCCTCGCTATAATTGGCCTTTTGGATTTAAGCAACGTGTTCCCTCCTAACATATTAAGGAGATGCGCACAGCTGCAGTTGTTTGTGCGCGCCCGCACCCCTGAACCCCTCCCTCCCCGCGCCTCCGCCCCACGCACCTTGATGAGACCGGGGATATCCTTCCTGCTGTTCGGGCTGTTGGCATGCGCTGCAATGCCCTTGTGCTGCCAGCCGATGAACCACCAGGTGGGAGGTAGCGCCAGTATCAGGCGGCCCAGGGGGGTCTGGTAGAGGAACCACATGCGTACGGCGCGGATGAGCGGCATCTGAGGGCCACGGCGGTTGGAGTGAGGATCCCACCCATCGATCAGCTCGAGCGCGGCTGGGAAGAAGACCGGTGGGAGATGAAGAGGGGGAGTTGGGTCCTCTGCTGGAGTTGCGCTTACCGGTATCCCTCCCAAGTGGTCTGGATAAAACCGCACGAGCACGCTTCGGAGGGTATGTGGGATCATGCAGCGGATGAATCCGACGAGGGCAGGAAGGGCGGGATCGGACGGCCGGCAAAGGAAGGGCGGGGTCGGACGGCCGGCAAAGGAAGGGCGGGGTCGGACGGCCGGGAAAGGAAGGGCGGGATCGGACGGCCGGGAAAGGAAGGGCGGGATCGGACGGCCGGGAAAGGAAGGGCGGGTCGCGGTAGTTGTGGCGGGTCAGTGGTTCCATGTATGTCCGGCGAGGGCTGTGTTCTTTAGCAAGTGTGAGAAGCGAAAAACGGCCGAGATAGAAGAAAGGACAACGCATGTAACCGAAAGCCCGACGACCCTGCCCGGCGGGCTGGGCTTTCTTATTGCTCTCACTGGTTCGGTGCACGGCTGGCCAGTCTCGCGGTCGATGAGCCCCGGGGTGGTCTCGTAGGACTCGAATGCGCTTGCGACGTTTCCCATGACGGCTGCTGCTGCTGCTGCTGCAGCGGCGACGACGACGACGACAAGGACGACGACGACGATCACGACCACGCTCCGACACGACGACAACGAATTCGACGATGCCGGGGCGACGCCTTCAAACAATGAAGTTGGTAGAAGCCGCCAAGCCGTGTATTTAGGGAGTATTTACAAACTAAAGGAAAAGCAGCGCAGCAGAAGTGGCTGCCAGCCGCGGACGAAAAATTCCACGACTTATTTACGAACGACCCGTGGGACGGCCATCGGAAGGACGCTTCAAGCAAGGCTCTGCAGCTCGCTAGCGGTCCCTGCGAACACAGCTCCGTTCGGGGCAGTAGGGAGAAAAGATTTGCATACTCCCCAAGCAAATAATCAACACCAAGCTGATGTCCACATGGACGCCGCGGTTCGAAGGTGATTGGGCACTGACGCAGCATGTCGTGTTTCGTCGTTAGTTGGGGTCGTTGCAGTCCCGTCCTCCAAGCCACGCCCCTCCGGCGCTGCCTCCAACTTGGTTGCATAGGAAATGTGCCCGCCAGCAATATTGACGCCGACGAGAAGTCTCGCAGACGTTAGCAGGTGCCTCGGACTAGGCACATATCCGTCGGCACCGTGCACGCTGGTAATCCTAAAAATATTTGCAGGCTCATGCTTGTCGTCAATTGTCTGTCGGCGTGGGTAATTCATTTTACAATCACGACAATACGACATTCGGTATCGCCACAGTCGCGCGCAACGGCCGTGACAGGTTTATTCGCAATTTCATTCTTTACCGACAATGCCCACAAGTGCGCCGTCCAACGAGCTACCCTAACGATTTGGCATTACAAGCTTGGGCTATCTACGCAACAGGCTGGTAAGCGTCGCATTCCATCCGACCTGCAACTGCCTGCAACTGCCTGCAACTGCCTGCAACTGCCTGCAACATGTCGTGTTTAACCGACAACGCCTCCTTTGCAACGGACCAACATTCGCCCTTCTGTCAACAACCGAATGCATATAAAAATGCGGTCCATCTGGTAATGCCCATAGCTTGTTGGTAACAATAAATCCTCTCTTATCGTCTCTTGACGGTATGTGCCAGCCAGCCAGCCAGCCAGCCAGCCAGCCAGCCAGCCAGCCAGCCAGCCAGCCAGCCAGCCAGCCAGCCAGCCAGCCAGCCAGCCAGCTGTCCACATATACCATGTCGATGTTGAGACACCCGTCCGCGGAGATCAGCGCTAGGGCCCGAACGACCGGCGCCTCCGGCATGGCTAACGAAATCTGGCCCACATAAGGGCCAGCTGCTGGCGCTCCAGAAGATACATCACTTCCTTGAATGATATCCCGCGTTGCTGCGGCCAATGACCGCCTGAGGCGGTCGGTGATGGCTCCCCCCAAAAAACTGAGAACCGCCGGTCGGCTGCTGGTTTCCTCAAAAAGGAACTTGAATATAACATAACCAAGAGCTCTGAAAGGTTCGTCGGACCCTGTGATCCTCACAACTTCGTTGAAGCGGCTGTCGGCTCGAGGCACTGAGGCCTCACCCCTCCTCACCTCGATCCTCCGTCATCCTTGCGCTGTTTCGGGCCAGCCTAGGGCCTCCTGAGAGCTATGCCCTGCAACAGCACGGTTGTCGCGATGGCTGGCCAGGTCCACCTGGCCCAGCCATGCGACCTGCCATGTTTGTACTTCGCAGCAGGTGATAAGGGGGATCTACATACATAAAATTTGGAGGGTCATCCCGTACGGCAGTGCAAACGAGCCAATACTTAGCCAGGTTTGCCCTATCTCGGTCCAGTAGTTCACGGCGCCGTTTCATACCGACGTTGTTACTCGACCTTGCGCGAGGTCACGCGTGTGCGTACGCGTGCGCTAAGCGAGTAATCCAAGGTTCTTGCTAGGCTCGACCTATACCCACCATACCGAACTAATGTGTTGGAACCATGCTTATGCTATCCGGTTGACTTAGTTGTACCTGGCACTTGGCAAGCACGCACTGGTCCAGCAAGCGGATGTGTATGTGCACCCTGGACACTACCTCCAATCCTAGCCTAGTGGACATATACCGCCGCAAGCAACACGTAAACCATCGTTGTCAAGCCTAACAGCAGCTCCCTGCCCACAGCGCGCGGGCCTTCACTGCTGGCGGCCCGGTCTACTCCCACAAGCGAGCAAGCATGCCCGTGCAACGACTTACCCGACTTATAACGAATGGAATGACAAGTTCCCGTTCGCGGCATAGCATATACTGTATTGACAATCTGCGGGCCAAAGCAATCGGCACAGCATCTGTCATTCAGGTCGGAGCACTGCCGCTGCGCCGCGATCAGGCCTGGAAAACAACGCATTGTCGTTGCACTTTGAAGGTGGTGGTAGTAGTGGTTTGTTGCGATGTTGTGAAACGAAACAGCTCCGGCTTCGTTGTGACGTCAGCAGCCCCTAAAATGGGTGAAGAGCGCAAACATGCGGTTTGACGATTCTGAATGGTAAATCAATGGATGTAGGTTATTATGGACTGGTTGTCCGCTGTGATCTGTTTCGGTATGGGTCGCTCGTCACCGGAGATCGCCAATATGCATGCCGTGTGGTCGTGCACTCAAGGAAGTTCCGCTTGACCAGTTTCGGCCATTCCAACTCTCCTTCCAACCAATCGTCATGTCTCTCGCAACCAAGCTTCGTGCTCCTCAGGCCGCAGGCTCGCGTGCCGCATCCGTCGCGGTGCCGCGCAGCCGTGTCATCGTCCAGGCCGTCCGCGCATCGTCTGAGCAGCAGCAGCGGTCTGTTGAGACTTCGGCCATTCATCTTGGCAGGCGCGATGTGTTCATGTCTGTCGCCGGGATGGGCCTGGCGATGTGCACAACCGCGTCGCCTGTGCGCGCCGACGGAGGTGCGCAGAGAATGTTACGAACTCTACAAGCCGTGTCGCTCCTTGTGGGGCCTCAACCTAAAATGGATGGCTGCCAAAATGAGGGTCTCAAATTTTGGAGAGCCCCTTACCACCCTACCTGCTACGCACAGCGCGCCGGGGCCGTTACCCCCGTCCTCTGCTCCAGAATGCCGTGTTGCCAAAGGAATATGCCCTACGGGCTTCTCCAGCCATTACAAAACCCACTTACACCGTACATATTGCCTGTCTGTCGGCAATTCTGGACCTACCGTTAACACACGCACCGATCCCGCCGGATCCCCGCCTTGGGTGACCCACGCACCGCTCGAGTCGCCCATCCGCTTCCTCCTGGGGCGTCCGCAACTCTCCCAATTACCAGCTGCCCCCCTGCCCAGCCACCAGCTGCCCCCTGACCCTTCCCTTCTGCCCCTTCTCTGCTGTGCGTCCCCCGTGCTCTCGGGTTCGCTTCCTCCCCCCTCCTCATCACCACCACCACCACCGCCACCACCGCCACCACCGCATACACACGCACGCAGAGTTCTCCACCTTCCTAGGCTACGCCCGCCCACCCACCAGCTACGGCGGCTACGGCGGTAACGCAATCGAGACCCCCCGCTACACGTTCGAGTACCCGACCGGCTGGAAGGAGGAGACGCCCAACAAGGTGGGTGCGCCGGGGGGAAGCGAAGAAACGCGGCCGGGGGAGGGGTTTGGGGATGCACGCGGGGCGGTGGCCTGGAGTCATTTGGCGCGGCCCCCGGCTTGTCCACTGGTCCCCTCCCCTCCCTTGACCCTCGCTCACTGACTTTTTCGCTGCTCCCGGCGGGATGCCCCGTGCGGTACAGGTCGAGAAGGGCACGCAGGGTATTGACGGGCGCGTGGTGAACCCCAAGGGCAAGGGTGAGTGGGGGGGTGGGGGGTCGGTGAGGACACTGGCTGCATGGGTTGGGCGGCTCGGCAGCGCTTTAGGGTTACCTGAATGACGACCCTGCCCCACCTACTGTTGGTTCTGGATCTTCTTGTGTCGGTTTGGGAGGTTAGCCGTCCCATGAGCCCAGTCGCTGCCTGACCCTAATTCAGCGGATCCCTTCTCCACCCCCTCCCTCTCCCCCTCCCTCTCCCCTCCCGCCTGCGCCCCTCCCGCCCGCAGACCAGCGCGCGTTCGTGATCACGCTTGCTCGTGCTGGCGAGGACAACAAGTCCTTCCGGCTCACGGACCTGGACTCCACACTCAGCGGCTTCGCGGGAGCGGACTACTTCCTGCAGGTGGGGCGCCGGGTCGGGTCGGGTTGGGTTGGGTTGGGTTGGGTTGGGTTGGGTTGGGTTGGGTTGGGTTGGGCTTCGTCCGTGAGTTTACTGGGCTGGTGGGGCCCTGGGTACGGCACTCTTGCTGGGCGGCGAGGGGTCGGGTGCGCTCAGGTTAAAGGAGGAGGAAAAGGGTGAGGAAAAGAGTGAGGATACGAGCGAGGGGCCGACGCCAGGATTGGGTAAAACGATAACGGTATGAGTTCGTTTGGGCGGGTCCGGCCGGGCCGGGCCGGCGGACGGCTCTGGGTGGGATGGGGTGGGGTGCCGACGACTGGATGGAGGAGCTCCGCGGGTGTTTGAGTTCGTTTGGGCGGGGACCAAGATGGATCGAGCAGGTTTACCCTCGTGTGGGCTCCGGATTGGGTCCTGTGCTAGGGCAAAAGCCCGAGCCCACTAACGGATTCGTCTAACCACCCAACCACCCAAGTACCTACCCACCCAACCACCCAACCACCCAGGACGCGCTGTCCAGCGCCACCAACCGGGTGACTTCCTCGCGCGAGGTGGAGGGCTACACCTTTTACGACTACGACATCGAGTCGCCGGTGCGTTGGGTCGTACGTTCGTACCTCTGTACAACAGTACGGGAGTGCTGGCAGCTGGGCGGGCCGGGGCGAGGGATAGAGCGGCGCCGGCCCTAGGGGGGCTCGCCGGTGTTGGCCACGACCCTTCCCGTCACCACCTCCAAATCACCCACCACCGGTACCCGGCCCCGTTCTTGCGCCCTCCCTTCACCTTTGCCCCTTCTTCCGCCCCCCCCTCCCCGCCCCCGCCCCCGCCCCCCACACATACACACATGCACACAGGAGTACCACTACCTCGTCAGCATCACCGTGTCCCTGGGCAAGGTGTTCGGCCTGTTCGTCCGCTGCCCGACCAAGGTGGGTGGGTGGGTGGGTCGGAAGGGCGGGCAGTTGTTCGGTTGGGCCAGTTGGGTGGGGCAACGACCTCACCTCTCCTGAAACCCAACCCCAGGCCTGAGATGCCACACACACACACACACACACCCATATTTAAAACACACACCCATACACACCCATACACAAACACACCCAAACACACACCCATACACACACACCCCGCTCCCACGCGCACCGCACCCGGATCTGGGCGCTTAGCAGCTGAGGGCACCTCAGAATCGGCCCGCCCAGTCAGCCATCATTGCGTACGGCACTAGCACTGGCGTGGATCTATCCCGGCGGAGGCTCATTTTGTCCGCCACCTGCGCTCCCCTCCCCTCCGCCTCCCCTTCCACGCGTACAGAGCTTCGCGGCCAACGACTCCAAGCTACGTCACATCATCGACACCTTCAGGATGCTCTGAGCGGCCAGCAGCACCGGGCCGATCATGCTGCCGCCGCAGCTACTGGCATCACAGCACAGATGCTGATGCCATTGCACCTATGCTATTGCCGTCGTAGCGACGGCTGCAGCAGTTGCCGCTGCTGCTGCTCGACGCGATGGGGTCGGGCTTGGGCGGCTGCTGGGGCACAGGACATTGCGGCCAGGATGGGTGGCGGGGTGGGGAAGGTGCGCCGGTTCAGCGGTCAGATCCTCCTGAAACATTGAAACATCCTCTCAAGGGACTGGTCCGATTCCTATCGTCTAGGGAAGGGGAAGGGGCCGGTGGGCCTCTCACCCCGGCCTCTAGGGTCGCCCGGTCATCGCGGGGGGCTAGGCAGCGCGACCCTCCTCCCCAACCCAGCCGTCGTCACCCATCCCCACTTGTCCACATCTATGGAAGTAGCGGTGTCAGCGGCGGTGGTGGTGGTGGTGGTTGCGGCCACTCGCATGTTGTGGGTCAGCCTTGGGAGGTGTTAGGCCTGCCTAGCATTTTTGCGCGCCGCGGGCGCTTGCTGTTTTTGTTTGCATGAGCAGGCTAGGGCCGACCCCTGCGTCTCTTGGGTGCGATTTTGACGGACGTCCGACGGATCGTTGTGGGGTACTGAATTCGGGTATGTGGCTTGCGGCTGGTGGGTGGTGCAAGTGCGGCACCCGGCGCGAGGGCGGTGCCGGCAGTGTGGAGCTCTTGATGTATGGGCGGGGTGGGTGCCCGGCTGATGTCTCCGGCTGTTGTTGCTTGCTGGAGCGCCCGAAGTGTTTTGATCAGGCGGCGGCGGCTAGCAGATCGCTGTAAAAATGCCCTCCCCCCGCGTCGCTCCAGCATGCGCCCACAAAATTGGTGTCCGGCGACCATGCGCCAACTATCCTGTCCCGTTGCGTAAAACGATTATTATTCACCCCCCCTCGCAGCGGGGTTCACTATAGACTCCGTGCTGTGCTGTGCCCAGGCCGCACCGCAAGCAAGCCCCGAGAGCCCAAACTACGAGCCGCCGACATCTTCCAGCTGGCCTCAACCCGCCTCAATTTCCACTCTTGCGTTTTTGCCATAATACAACAGTAGCGTTCACCAGGACAGCCTGAGATGGGCTTAGCGATGTTAAGCTTCCTCCCCCGACTGCTCGCATCCACGGGTCTTCTTCGAAACCCCCGACTGCTAAGTCTCCGGCGGCACCCGGGGGCCCCCGTCCCCCCCCCATCCCACGGAACTCGGTGGGATGGGCCTAATGCGTACCCCTCCACGTCGCCTCACCCTCCCTCGGTTCGACCGATGTTGACTGCTGGTGGGTGGCAGGCAGGGCAAGCTCCGCGTGCAGGGGATCGGGATGCTGGGGAGGTCATGGCTGCGCTTCTCGCATTTGGGATAGCTGCGCTAGGGGAGGGGTTCTGGCTGTACGGCGGTCTAACCACCCACTTGCTTTGCTTGTTCGGGCAGAGATTTGTGTACATTTGTGTAATTTGATGTATGTTAACATGTCTGTGCTGAAGAGAATTTAAGAGACGCCTGTTCACATGGTCAACTTCGATGACATTCCAGTTTCGGTGACCTGTAAGCCGACCTAAGGTCAAACTTTCTTCATGAATACCTTACAACTTTCTTCATGAATACCTTACCTTTCGTTAGCTGTTACGGAAAGGGCGGAGCACGCGGGGATGTATGCTGATGCTGGTCTGGGCTTTGTTGGTGAGCTGCTGCGCTGCCGTCTGAGGGCCCAGTACCTCCCGGTATAATACCAATAAGCCCTTGGCACACCTGGCCGGTTCATGATGCGCTGCTTATTTGTCGCCGCGGCTAATGGCACGGAATGTCAACCCTCCCGATAACGGAATAAGCTGCTGGGCTGCTGCCTGACGGCCCAGGAATCTCCTGTGCAATGCCAATAAGCCCTTGGTACACCTGGCCGGTTCGCAGTGTTGTCGTCAGGGTCGCATGCGCGAAATCCATGCTGCGCTGGAACAATCGCCACTGTTGTCCATTTCTAACATCTACAAACGTATATTGGAAGAGTCACAACCCCCGCCGTTGCCAGCACTGCAGCCGCTACGCGAACACCAGCAACAAAAGCCACGAGTGTTGAAAGATATAGCAGTTGCCCGTCAAAATGCCGACGCCGGAGCATAAAATCATCGAGAGGCCGAGATCTTCCGGCAGCCTCAATTCTTCCTTGGCGCGCCCAGTAAGGAAAATAAGAAGGAGCAAAAAGGGGGAAGCGAAAACTCTGCGTAAGGAATGACAGCACCTAGCCTTTACCCCTTCCACCACTCGCCCGCCAACCTCCCGCCCCACCCTCCCCCGCACGCACACAACTCGCAAGGCACAAAACACACTCCGCCTCGCCGCGCACCCCTCACCCCTCATCGGGCCGCCCAGCCCCACTCCCGCCCCGCCCCGCTGCCCTCCCTGGAGTGGTAGCCCCTGCCGCCATTACCCCCTCCCCCTCCGCGCTCCATCCCCACCTGCAGCCCCCCCCCGCCGGTGTGCCCCGCGGGTGACCCCCCCGCGACGGCTGCAAACGTCGGCCCCAACCCCAACCCCAACCCCAGGCCCGGCCCCAGGCCCAGACCCGGCCCCAGGCCCAGACCCGGCCCCAGGCCCTGTAGCATCCCCCCTGCAGGTGATCCCCCCACCAGCGCCGCATGGCCCCCCTGTGTTCCCGGCAGCAAGGTCATGGTCCCAGGAGCTGGTGATGACGACCTCCCGGCCTGGTGGAGAAGCGGCGCGCCCGGCGCCATGCCGCCCTGTTGTGTGGCTGTGGCTGTCCCGGGTGTCATGGCTCCTCCCTGCGGGGTGCTGTGCGCGGCGCTGATGACTTCGAAGCGGGAGGGGCGCGGCCCCTGCCGCATCGACATGCCCAGAGAGTGGAGCTCCTGCGGGTGGTGTCGGTGGCGTTGGTGGCGTTGGTGGTGTTAGTGGTGGCGGTGGTGTTGGTGTCGGTGGTGGTGGTGGTGGTGGTGGCGGATGGTGGTGGTGGCGATGGTGGTGCTTGTGGTGACGGTGATGGTGGTGATGGTGGTGGCAGTGGTGATGGTAGTCGCTACCGGTCCAGCGGCAGGGCAACTGAGGCGAAAGGGATGCGGTTACGGCAGTGACCCACCTCGAATCCCGTTGCTTCATCCGGCTCCTCGGGGGTGAAGGGCTCCGGGTCGGGCGGCAGTGCGCCCTGAAGGTTAGGACAGCAGAGCACAGCGGAGGAGGGCGGGCGATGGGCGGCGGGCAGCGCAGGGTGCTGTGGCAACAGGCCATCCGTGCAGCAAAGCAGCAGCAGCAGCAGCAGCAGCAGCGGCAGCGGTGGACGCGCACCCCCCTGGAGCTCACCAAGTCGTACGCCCTGTACGGCTTCACGCGCTCCTCCAGGCGCCAGCCGTACACGCCCTCACTGTACACGAAGACCCTGGTGGAGAGGCCGGCGTGAGGGGCGGTGTGAGGCGCCGGGCGGCGGAGGCAGGCGGCGCGGGTTGCCAGCTTGCGGTCCTGTGCTGTTCCAGGAGGCGTGTGTTCCACAAGGGGTGCGCCCCTCTGAACGGCGGACCAGCGGACGCGGCCCCACCCCATGCGGCCCCATCCCATCTCGAAACGTCTGCTCTAAACGGTTTTCCTCACATCCATGGGTCTTCCTCGCGACCCCAATGGAGCCGCACCTCTTGAGACCCGCGTCCACGCAGAGCTGCGCCGCCCACGCCGCCCGCCGCCCCGACCGCGATAAGACCACCACCACATCACCCTCAGCCGGCAGGGGCACTCCGTAGCGCCTCCGGAACTCCAGGGGGGCCAGCGCCAGCGCCGCCGCCAGCTCGTCGGCTGCCGAACGGGTGGCGGCGGGGCAGGGGAGCATGGGCCAGGGTCATTGAAGCGGAAGTATAAATACAACCACAAGCCCCTGGTTCAAATCCCCCGCGACAAAAAAACCTCACAGGCCCCGGCACCGCGTTTAGTCACCGCCCACCTGGCACGTTGATCGTGCCCCGGATCGCTCCGTACGACAGTCGCTCGTCAGGTCGCCGTACATCGAGCACCAGGGAGGGCACGTGGAAGAGCGGGTCGGGCCCCAGCTGCAGCATCAGCCACAGCCCGTCGCGGCTGAGGCAGGGCAGCCGGGGTCCTCCGAGGGAGGTGGCGGCGAAGGAGTCGGGCTGGCCGCACCAGGTGCCCACCCTGGAGCCACGACGGCGGCCGGTGGCGGGCGCGGCAGAGGGGGAGGAGAGAGGAGAGGGAGCAAGAGGCACAGCAGGGGAAAGGGCGGCGGCCTATCGTCACATCATCGGGAGGAGGGGGTCAGTAGGCTGGCGGCCATCAGCCGGTTCGCCCCCCCCTCCCGATGGGAGCGGCAGCCGGGAGGTGTGGCCTTCCTCGTGAAACACCCCCTTGCTACCCTCCCCTTTCGCTCCGCTTGCTGTGATACCCTCCCCCTTTCCCCGCTACCCCCCTTCCACCACGACATCTAGCACCACCTCCGCCTCGCACGCCACCTCCGCCGCCACCTCCGCCGCCACCCAAATCCCCTCCCCACCTGCTATACCCCGCCGCCGCCGCCGCCGCTGTCACCGCCGCCACCGTCCGCTCATTACGGCCCAGTACCACCACCAGCGCGTGACGCGGCGGGTACGGCAGGGAGGCCATGTTGGCGGCCGCCGCCGTCGCCGCCGTGGCGGCGGCCGCAGTGATCGCGGCGGCGCCGCCACTCCCCCCCCCCGCCGCCGCCGCCTGGTGCGGCTGGTGATGGCACTGCAGGATCCCGAGACCCCCGTTGGTCGCCCTCTCAGGCAACGGTGCTCCCGGCTCTTGGAGCTCTTGGGGCTCCGAAACCCACGCCGTGGCGCCCGTCCTAGTGTCGGCCTGCGCGCTTTGTGACGATGCGCCGATTGCACTGCAGGCCTGGCCCTCCCCTTCCTGCTGCTGCTGCGGCTGTTGTGGTTGTGGGTGAGGGTGAGGGTTTGACAGCTGCGGCGACGGCAGCTGCTCGGGCGGCGGCAGCACGCTTCCACCATGGCTGTAGCTCCCATGGCCGCCCTGAACGCCGCCGCTACTGCCGCTGTTCAGTGCGTGGGGGGCCCGGGGCTGCAGCATCAGCCGCCCCCGCGCCGGCACCCCCCCGCCGCTGCTGGCGCCCTCCCGCCCGAACGATGACCCGTACGACGAGGCGTACGACGACCGCAGTGACGAGCCAGCGGCGGCGGGCGAGGCGCCGCTGCCGGCGGCCGCCGCTGCCCGTGTCAGCTCCGAGCGCCAGGCCTCAGGGCTTGAGACCGCCCGCACCCAGGCGGCGGCTGCATCACGCAATCCAGGGAGGGGCGGGAAGGTGGTAAGGGAGGTGGCGAGGGATGGGGAGTGATGGAACGAGTCGTGGAGAGGGAGGTGGCTCGCCTCCTACTGATTCGGGCCCAGCGGCTGTGGACGCTCGCACACGCTTATAACTGCCCCACACGTCTTCGGAGCCCCGCCCCGCCTCCGTCAGCCCGCAACATATGCAACATGCGATCCATCGCTACCTCACCCCCCGCAACACTGCACCCTGCGCCTCTCCGCCGCAACCGCACCCCAGAAACAGCGGCCCTCCCGGACCGCATTATGCCATCCCCCCGAACCGCATTACGGCCCCCCCCCTTCGAACCGCACCCGGCATTCCGGGCACCGCCGCCGCCAGCTCCGGCGGCACAATCCGAAGGGGGAGCTGCGAGGGCCCGCCAGCGGCGCCACCGGCAGGAGCCGATGCAGACCCCGCGCCTGAGCCCCGAGCAGCTGCTGCCGCCGCGCGTCCCCGCCCCCCGCCAGCGGCGGCGCCGCCGCTGCTAGCTGTCCCGCTGCCGTCAGCCAGCTCGAGGATTGCGCACGGCAGGGCGCCGGTTTCAATCTGCGCCAGGTTAGGTCAAGCGAGGATCCAGGATCCAGAATTCAGGATCCAGCATTGAGGGGGTCGGCCGCCGTGGCGGGATCGGCACTAGCACATGCCGATACACAACAGCGGACAGGCGGCGCAAACTGCACCACCTGCCGCAACCCCCTGCAGCCTCAAAACACGCGTTCAAACCTGTCTCCAACTAGGCCACCGGTTCCTCCACCTCATGTGTCGTAACACGTGTTCCTTCGCTACCCTCTGCACCCCTGCGCCCTGCGGCCCACCCAATCGCCCGTCCACCACCGCCACCCAAACACTGCCCGCCCCCGCCGTGCTTCATGAGGCCCCTCCCCGCTGGCCGCCAGCCCCTGCCCCTTGCGCACCAGCATGCGGATGGCCGTCGCCGACAAGCGCTGCAGGTATCGCGGCTGGGGCGCGTTGGGGTCGAGCAGCATGACGTCGTCTTCCTCATCGCGGCGTGCGCGGCGGCGTCCTGCGAGCGCTCTGCCCGCGCGAACGGCCCACACCGACACCAGCACGACAAGACCCCACGCCACGGGCCCACCGACGTTGATGACTGCTGGCATTGTGGTCTAGAACCTATTGTGAAAGCGGTATCAATGGGGTCAAAAGCCCGGCTTAACCGCAAATTCGCGCATCCTTGAAATTGGTGGTTATGAGGGCTGAGATAATTAGTCTGCGCGAGCAGGATAAAAAGTATGCACGTGCTAATTAAGTCACATAACGGTATGCGAAATTTGAGACTGGATCGCACTTTTGTTGTATGCCTATTTCCTCATCACATACGTGATGCATGCTGGCAAACCTATATTTGTAACAAACTATAGAATATATTTCCTGCGTTTAAATAACTAGGCGCGCTGTCAAATGCGGCCGTAACGACCTCTTTGAAATCTGTATGAAGTGAACCTCTTAGGACCGCTAGAGATGGCGCCGTCTGTGCGTCGCTATGTGCTTGTGATACGACATGCTCAGCGTCAGGATGAAGTTGAAGACGGCTGGCCTGCTGCTGAGGCCGCGCGGCCTGGGGGCCGACCCTGGGACCCGCCGCTTTCTTCGCCACTCGGTTTGGCGCAAGCAGAGGAGGCAGCGGCAAAGCTGTCTACCTGGGAGCGTCGCACGGGGGCGAGAATTGTTGCCGTTATGACGTCGCCATTCCTGAGGTGAGGGAAGTTCATGCGACGGAAGTTCAGTGGGCACGCACAAGGCAAAGGCGATAGGTGATGCTCAAGGCCACATCTTCGGGTGGGCGGTATTACTCTCTCTTGCCGGCATGGCAAGCGGTAACAAAGCGGAGCAAGGCTAAGCAAGGACGGAGGGCGCAGAGGCGGACAGTCACGGGCTCCGGAACCGGGTTGTGGGTCCTGAGGGGCTGCCATTTACTTATGCCTACTTACAGCTGTGTCATCCACGCAACTTGCGCAACATGTCAGCGTAGATTCGAGGCCGGGTTAAAGCGCGTGACGGCAGGGAGCGGCAGCCAATGTGCGGCTTGTCCATGGCCCGCAGAGGCCTTGCCATTCTCCGGCACCACCTTCGCCCCGGCACTAACCCACGAGCCGTCGCCGCCCTCCCGGCTCCGAAACCGCTCCCGCAGGTGCCTGCAGACCGCCGCTGCCGCGTGCCGCCGCCTGGGGCTGCAGCAGCTGCACGTCAGCTGGTCGCTTTCGGAGACGCTGTGTCGCATGTCGTCAGTGCCCTCCGGCCCCCTGCCGGAGTGGATGTGGACACAACCAGGGGCCCTGCCAGGGTCCGGCGGCGACAGGGGCTTAGGCCCCGAGGAGTACCTGGCGCAGCTGGGTGCGGTGGTGGCTGGCGGGGGCGCGACTGCACAGCAGCAAAATGGACAACACGGGCAGCAGCACCAGCTGCACCAGCAACAGGCAGTGGGGTTGGACATTCAGACGCAGGAGGAAGGTGACTCCGCAGTAGCTGGACAGGTCCTCAAGGTGGGGCTGGGATGGAGGGCCAGGGCGGTGCTGCCGCGTGGCGTGCATTGGAGGGAAATGTGCGTGGACCCGTGGCGGTGTGCAGTACAGTGGGTAGGAGCCTTTGTCACAGTCTTTTTGAGCGTTGGTGGAACCTGATGCAGCCGTACCGATACGTCGGTGCTGGTAGCGACACCACATCGTGACAGCGCAGAAGGCAGCGCGTGCCTTGTCCTGTCGTCACTTCCCTTCCGCCTCAAAATGACCATCACGTCAATTCCTTTCGAACGCGATGCAGTCTTGCTATCCCTAACCAACCGGTGGTCGCCTCCCTCAATCCTGCCCTCGGTACGGGCACAGGGCCTGTCAGTAGCCATGCTGCCTCCCCCTGCAGACCCGCGGGTCTCTGCTGCCTCCCTGGAGCCCTCCGCCGCACGTGCGCCGGCTGCTGCTCCTGATGGCGGTGTGATCCGCGCCAGTGCCGCCTGCGCTGCCACCGAGCATGCAGCCGATGACGGAGACAGCCGCGATGGTGGCATGTGGTCGGCGACCGAGGGGTCTCGGGCGTCAGGCTCGGAGCTGGGGGACGAGAATCAGCTTGCGGTGGGGGCACCGCTGCCATCTGGGGACGATGCTGCCGCACCAGCTGACGGTACTGCCACACCAGCTGACGGCGCTGCTGCACCAGCTGACAACGCTGACGTGGCCGGGCACGAGCATCACGCTAGGCAGCAGCAGGAACAGCAGCGGCATCAAGAAGGGCAGCAGCAAGAAGGACAGCAGCAGCAGCAGCAAGAAGGAGAGCCCCTTGGCAGCGACGAGCTGGTGCCGCCCGGAGCGAACTCAGCCCCACACCCCGTAAGTCCTTCCATTGGCGGAGGTGCCGGTGGTGGCGACGGCGCGACGGCGGAGGCAGCGCCGTCGTACGGAGTGCCGTGCACTCCGGAGACGCTTGAGGATGCACATGCGCGCTATAGGGCTGCCCTCCGTTGCCTGATGGCGGCGGCGGAAGCGGCGGACGCAGGGACTGCAGGGGGAACTCCTGCTGATAGCAACGCGGGCGACTGCGGCGGCGGTGGCGGCGGCGCTGCCGCCAACGGCGGCGGGCACGAGCACCCGTCGGTTGCAGGGGGCGGTCTGAAGCCGGGCCTGGCTGAGGCGGCGCCGTGGCGCGCCCTGTGGCTGGCAGCAGAGCGGCGGTCCGACGCTCTCGCCGGCGCCGCCGCCACGGCGCCGTGCGAAACGGCGCCGACGTTACTGCCGGGTGCGGCGGAGCCGGTGAGTGGTGAGTCACACGAAGCCAATGAAGCGACGCCGCCTCGGACCGCGAATGACACCCACGCCAGCGCAAGCAAGTACGACATGTACGACGACGAGGACGAGGAGGGCCTGCGGCAGCTGCTTCGCCAGCCCATCAGCCAGGTGGACGTTCCCAACCACCACGTCGCCAACCACCGTGCCCTGGGGCCCAACCACCGAGGGCACGGGCTGCAGGAGGACGAGCCGTTGGGTGAGGCGGTGCTCGTGGTCACTCATGGCGAGGCGGTGGCGTGCGCGGCGATGACGGCGGCGCCGTGGGCACTGGTGTACGAAGTACGCCACACGGGGTTTGTGGTGCTGGCGGCGGGGGAGGTGGAGGATGAGGAGCGGCTGGCCGAGGGAGGGCCAGCGGGCGACGGCGGCGCGGACGCGGGCTGGGAGCTGCTGCCGGATCCAACGGGGGAGCGCGGAGTGCTGTGGATGTCGGCGCTCGATGATTGAGTAGCGGGAAGAGGTAGTTTGGGTTCCGGGGCACGCCTGGATGTGTGGGTGCAGGGTAAAGCAGTAACATAAGGAGTCATGGCAGAGCAGCGCTTGCAACTGCGTAAACAGCGCTTGCGACCGCATAAGCAGCACTTATGCAAAATCCATTACAGTGGGGATGAGCAGTGCGTCAGGATGCGCACTCTCACATTGCACTACGGGTGCTGCATTCAAGGTACGGCGGGGACGCGGCAAGCGTCCCTCCCACCCAGCTGCAAGAGCCTGTCCGGCCTTGGTTGTGTCGGAAGATGACACGCCTCATCCGTGTGTATTTGTTTTTGTGTCGCACGGTGCCGTACCCCCTTCGGTTAGCTTGGACGGGCATGCCATGTTGCCGCCATGTTGTGCACAATTTTGATGTACCGGTATGCGGTGTGGATTCATGATTTGCCGAAATTTACAACCCGCCTCATATCTCCAGTATGATGTGCAGAGTTAATGCCTTTAGTATGATGCGCTTGGGCCATGCCTCTTGCATGATGTGCGTAGGCCGGGTCTACTGGCGGGAGACTGCGCGCAGCCCAGGACACGCAGCTCTCCCTCTACCTCTCTCACGCAGCTTGCATTGCTACGTCCCCGCCGGTGAACCACAAATGTAGCCGACCAGATCAGAGTCGCTGCAAAGTAATGATGCATGGTCGTACATACCTGCCGTACCACACCTAGTACTACCACCCCGCTATGAAACGCAAGCTGCTTAGTATGCATGCTACCCCTCCACTGCACTCCACGCTGGCCTGCCAGCTGTTACGACCCACACGGTGGCCGGCGAGCTGGCCTTGCTATCATCTGTAGGCGAATTTCTTCATTACTCCGCGAATGAACTCGCCCCTTCTCGCTCTCCTCTCCACTCATACCATTTCTGCACCAGCGCCTATCCGCTTCAGCCCCAACCGACGCCTGGCCAACCGTCCTCTACTCACCGCCCCCTCGCTAACTAGCCACATGCAAGACACAACCGCGGGCTCAAGTAAGGCGCACGTCATCGATGCACAGAAGCGCGATGTACTCCTTGTGCGGGTTGCGAAAATCTAGCTTGACCACTTCGCCCGCGTTTGAGCCGCACCCAAAGGTGTCCAGCGGAACCCAGTACTTGGTCCAGCCGGCGTCAGTCTGGGCAGCGGATAGGGAGCTGAGAGGCACGTGACGGCACTCGCGGGAGGAGCTGCTGGCCAGGACAATTTCGACGTCAGGCAAGGCGGCGGAGCCTGTGAAGGCCCAGAACTCAAGCGCCCTGCAGGCCAGTGAGGTTGTTGCGAAGGAGCGGCAGCAGTTACGAAGGATGAGGCGAGCACAGCGACAATGATGGAGAACTAGACCGCCGCTTCTCGCATATGAGGCCGCTGTGAAATTGTGCGCGAGCAAAAATGAACGGCGTTGCACACGTTGCGGGCCGTGTGCTTTTTGGGTCGGGAGTGTCTCGATGTGGGTCGGGCTCCACCAGCGGTTCGTGCTGGGATATGGGTCGTGCACGTCGATGGCAACATCGCAAAGGCCACGTTCCGTCTACCGCAACGCAGGAATGTGGGTCGGGAAGCGATGTGGATCGGACTGCTGCTGCTATGCGATGATCTATCCTCGCCCCTCCCTCCGGCACCTGCGGCCCGAGAAGGCGCCCTGGGGACCGTAGAAGCTCGTTGCGCCTCCCTTGGGCAGGAAGTGGCAGCTCGCGGTGCCGCCGCTCCTGCCTGAGAAGGGGTGGAGTCGTTCAGGGGTAAGGCCTCAGGGCCAGCCTATAGCGGCCGGAATCACTGGATCTGCGGGATCGTCTCAGCAGGTCTATAGACATGGCAAGTGGCACCGCGCAGCACAGGCCCATGGAATGGGGCTTCCAAAGGGGTGAAGGCCGGCAATGTCTGATCCCGACCCAGGCAACTCACCCTGAGGAGCGAAGGCGTCGAAGGGGCGCGCGCCGTAGCTGCTGTCCTTCCAGCCCGAGGCGAGCTGGCCCCCAGAGTAGATTGTCAGAGGCGAGGATGCGCCGTCCTTATTGTTGCTCTGGGATTGTTGAGGCTGGGATTGTTGAGGCTGGGATTGTTGAGGCTGGGATTGTTGAGGCTGGGATGGCTGAGGCTGGGATTGCTGAGGCTGGGATTGAGGAGCCTGCGAGCCCTTGTTCATCCAGGAAGGGTTACCTGCGGCGATGGCGATCGAAAAGGATTTGGTAGGACACATCGCAGTTGCAGCGCTATTGCGACGGAAGGACAGCTCGGGCCGTATGACTCGGCATGGGGAAGCCAATGACTGCCTTCGCGGTGTGTCGAATGTTGCTGGAGGCGGAACGCAGTGCGAGGTCAGGCATGACCATGTTAAGACGACCGGATCGCACCTGCCTTTCGCGCCAGGAAGGACATGACTGACGGCACCCTAACAATGCAGATGGTAGACCAGGCACGCAATGTGCTAGGCGCTTGCGTCTTTCCTATGACAGCTTAAAGCGACCTACTGTTGCGCTGACTGGGAAGGTCGGGGTTCTGCAGAAGCCGCCGACCACCGAAGGCGTCGCTGGCGACCTGCGAAACGCCGTGGATATGTTTAGCCAAAGGAGCCTCCACTGGCTAGGATTAGAAGGCCATAGGACGAGGACCGCAGCTGCAGGGACGGGCATCTCGCCAGGTCAAACAGATGTCCGCGCAGCAATGTGCCCCTCACCGTGAAGCCAGGAGCCAGCAGAACGGCCGCCAGGAGCAAGACCGGCACGTTGAGGCAATTCGGAGCCATGGCTGCTACTTATTGAAGCAGTCGGGGCGGAATGAGGTTTTGCGGCGGCTGGGCGAATGGCTGACGGTATTATTGGGGGTAATCGCCGATGTGATGATCACGAGCGGCTTATTCAACTGCCTTTGCAATTTCTGGGCCCTGGTGAAGTTGTGCTCCATTTTAGGCCCGCGTTGACCGCGACGTCGATTTAAACCGCCATTTCACCAAGGTGTACGGCATTGGCTTACTCATCATTCGCGCCCGATTCCCGGCCGGCACTTACGTGTCCGACTTGGTAAGTCGCTTTTTCGCGTCCGTGGGTATCCAAACACCAAGTATCTAACCTCTTACCTAGCTCACTTTCTAGGTCGTGGCGGCGCGAGCTCGCCCATCCTCGACGTGGCCCACCGCCGGCGACATGAGTTTGTATGTCTGACTTGATACAGCTCCGCCCATTGATATGCTGAATGCGTCCAATGTTGCCTTTCTGAATATGAAATCATTGCCCTCCAGAGGGTACCAGCGGTTTACCCCCGACCCAGATCATAAAACAACGAAGCCGACACGCAACAGGCCCCATCGCCGACTAGGCGGCTAACGGAGCGCGACTGGGAATGGTATTGCCTCTCCCGTAAAAAAACGCGCCCTACTCAGAGAATCTTGGGGTGTGAGCATATGCCTTTCACACTGTAGAACGCCATCCACGCAGTATACCAAATCTTAGCCTACGCCCTGCACCGGCGACCCTGCCAAACCAAATTCAGCAAGGAAACCCCAACCCCACCCACCACCGAAGATGCGGTACGCAGAAGCTGCTCGTACGATCGCGCCGCCATGGCGCCGACCCTGCCCTCAGCCCGCTGCGGCCTGCCACCTCAAATGTCCGCCACGGCAGCCCGCTGCGCCTTGATCTTGTCGACCATTCTCTGCAGCACCCTGTCCCGTCGCCGTATGGCCACCACCTGTAACCGCCGCCAAAGAGCAGGGACCCATCGAGGCCACCACCCAGGCAGTCAGGGCAGCGGATCAGGTACGATACGAGGACATCAGGGGTGCGAGGGATGCCAGGTGCGGAGCCACCCTGCGCTGCCTTCCTCGCATGCCGTGGATACAGTACGCAGCGCTCCGAGACCGTGTGGTCTGTAACCCCCCTCCCTCGCTTTCATCGTGTCTCGTTCCTCGCAACCCAACGGGGGCCAGCCGCCGCGCCGCCACCTCCCGCCCCCCGACCCCAGGTGCTGTATGTGTCATGCGGTGGGGGCCGAGAAGATCCTGTTACGGAAAGGAGGGCGGAGACTAGCCGGCAATGCTGTGGGGGTGTCATTCACTGGCGGCCAGGGGGCAGCTCACCCGCGGGTCGTTGGGTGGGTTGTTCTTGATGACCTCCAGGTCGGCATTGCGGGGCGGCAGCTGCTGCACCAGCTGGGTGGCGATGCGGGAGACGGCGGGCGGGGGCAGGCGGGGCCGAGGGGGCTGCGCGGGATCGGGCTGCATCACCTGCGGTCGGGGTTCCGGGTCGGGGTTCTGGGTCAGGGGTACGAGTCAGGGGCCCGGTGCCAGCCTCCCGCCCGACCCCAAAGGCAGACTCGTGTGGGCAGGCTCCGGCCGCCACCCCGCCAAAGGCAGCCGAGAGCCCGCTGCGCACCTGCGCGTCCCGCCGCGACGTCATCCAGCCCCAGGCGGTCGCCGGGGCGTTGGCCTGGGTGGCCCGCCGCCGCAGCACGGCCAGGTCGTCCGCGGAGTAGCGCAGGTAGAGCGCGGGGCCCTCGTCGCCCACAGCGGCAATGAAGCGGTAGGCGGGGTCGGCGCCTGGGGTGCGGGTGCCGGTAAGGGGTGTATAAAAACCGTTTTACGCAACGGGACAGGATAGTTGGCGCATAATCGTCGGGCACCAATTTTGTGGGCGCATGCTGGAGCACTGGAACTGACTACCGGCAAACCTGTGGAGGCGGCCTGTCGGAGCTGTAGGGGGGGATAGGAGCGGTAGGGACTGCGGTGACAGTGGGCAGAATACGGCGCTGCGAAGAGATCGGCTCCTGCCCCGTCCTTTTCCCTACGGTATTTCTTACCCCACCAGCCCTCGCGTTGCTTGCACCGAGCCAACACCCTCGGCCCCTGCCTCGGCCCCGCACTCCGGCCCCCGCACCTGGCTGCTCCCAGCGCCCCTCCCCCAGCCCGAACGGCTGCCTGGTGGGGCTGCCCGGGTGCCACCGCGGCCGCCATCCCACCGGCTGCCGGGGCTCCAGCAGCAGCACATTGCCAGCGTCGGGGTCGGAGGGCACGGCGCCCGGCTGGATGCCAGCGCGGGGGCCATCCGCCGCCCGGCTGAAGTCGATGGCGGGCATAGAGCGCCACACCTGAGTGCGGTGGAGGGGAGAGGCGCGGGGAGAGGGGGCCGGGCGGCGGGGCGCGCAGTTGGAGGGAGAGGGGCTTATGGACGAAGAAGCTTCTCCGCAGGCGGGTGGTGACCCCCGGTGGGTCGTCAGAGCTTTCAGGCGAGGCAGTCGGGCCCTATTCCTGCGATCGTGCACCCCCGCCTTTCGTCCCCTGCCCTGCCCACCAGTTTGTGGCGCACGCGGTAGACGCCGCCATCCAGGTCGCCGGTGGCGTCGTCGCCGACCCGTGGGTCGGCCTTGCGCGCCTGCTCGCGGCCGATCTGCAGCCCCAGCGGCACCGCCAGTGGCGCCACCAGGTGGCGTCGTATGGCATCCCACCTGGGTGCGGTGCGGTACGGAGTTGTGGGTCGCGGGATTTACTTCCGTCGTAGTTACGAGGCGCGAAGGCCGGGAGTGATGGGATTTACTTCCGTCCACTTATGAGGTGCGAAAGCCGGGAGTAATGGGACAAAAATTCCTCGCTATCGTGGAGCCGTTTCACCTTTTCGCTTGCGGACTTTCCAACTGCCACGAGCGAGAGAGCATGTAGAGCGCTCAGGCACACAAGGGCTCCTCCCTTCCCTATCAGATGCCGCACTCAGCTACCCGGCTCCGCTGCAATCCTTCGCGGCCGCCGCAAACCTTCTTTCCCGCACATCCCCCTCCTGCCTCGCGTCCTGGTCTCCCCCGCCCCTGGGTCCAGGGAGGGCAACCCACCTGGGCTTGTAGTCCAGCCAGGCGGTGAGGTCCTGGTCGTGCCCCCCGGCCCCCGCCGCCTCGCGACCCCGCCCCAGAGCCAGGTTGGGCGGCCGCGGCGGCTGGCGGCGCAGTCGGTCCAGTGCGGAGGCGGGGTCCAGGTCCGCCCGCTGGCCGTCGTAGTCGACTGCGGGGTGGTGGTGGTGTGGAAGTGGTTTGAGAGGAAACCCGTGGGTTGACATGCGTGGAGGAACAAAACCTCGATGAAAAAGGGGGGAGAGAAGGGTTGCGATACTGGGCTGCCGTGGTGGCAACGGCATGGCAACAGGGGAAAGTAATGTAAAGGCTGGAGGTTGAGGGTTTTAGGGGATTTGGCGAAGCGGCAAGCATGCGAAGCGGCAAGCATGCGAAGCGGCAACCAACATGACGTCACGCCGCGACAGACCTCTCTCGGCCGGCGTCCTGGGCTGCATGACGGCAAAGTCCGGCGCTCCTGGCGCACGGCGAAACCCCGCCAGCGCGGACAGCGCCACGTCATCAGGCCCCAGCCAGTCGACCATCTTGCTGTACGGCGCCGGCCGGGGGTCGATGCCAGCGGGCCAGGGCAGTGGCGGGTCGCGCGCCGGCATGGCTCCGAAGTCGGGCTGGCCTGGCGGCCGGCGCAGCAGCAGCTCCAGCCCCGGCTGCACGTCGTACACGGCGTGGAAGTATGGCAGGTCGGCGGGCGCGTCGACGCCGCCGTCGTAGTCGGCGTGCGGCGGCTGGATGACGGCGGCTGGCGGGCGGGGACGGACGTAGTCCAGGGCGGTGTGAGGCGAGAGAACCAGGCGGTTGCCCTCGAGCACCTGGTCGGGGCGTTGAGGGCGCACCGGCATTTGACGTTAAGGCCGCTGGAAGCGTTGGTGGAGGTGCTTGGATGACCTTTACGCTCAGCGGGCTAAGACCGCCTGGGTTAGGGAGGACCTAACGTGCAACACAGGGGACACACACGGCGACCGAGCCCCTCCTGTCTCCGCCCCCCTGGCCGCCCGCCGTCCGTCCGTCCGTCCTTCCGCTGACCTCATTCACGTCCAGCTTGTCGTCGCCAAGGAGCCCCCGCTCCGGCGCGCGCGCGAAGTCCACGGCGCGCGCGGCTGGCCCCACCGCCGCCAGCGCCTGATCCGCACCGGCGGGGTAGTACACGCCGGGGCCGCGCAGGGCCTCGTGCATGGACGGCTCCGGAACCGGAGGCAGGTGGCCAGCAGCTGCGCCGTCCAGCACCACGTTTCGGAGCCGGGGGCTGCAGGGCGCGCGGGGAAAGGGCGCGGGGGGGCCTCGGCCCACGTGAAGCATTTCGCCCTTCACCACCTTACAAGGGTAGCCACCATTATTATGTACAAGTGAGATGCTTGGTGACCCCTCCGTTCCATGTGGAAAGGTCCCATCCCCTGCCACATCCTCTCGCCATTGTTCCTGACGCCCCCCGCCCGCTCCAGGTGCCCTCAGCCCTGACCCCAAACTCACACACACACACGCACCGGGTCGGCAGGTCCAGCTCCGGGTCGGGCAGCGGCAGGTGGGCGGTGCGGCCCTGGTAGGCGGGATCGGCTGGTAGCGCCTCCTCGCGCCCCAGCGTGATAGCCATGGGCAGACCCGGGCCCCGGCTGCGGCGGAGCAGCGTGGCGTCCTTGGCGGCGGCGGCGTCGAGCACCAGGCGGGCGCCGTACGGCAGCTCGCCACCGTCGTCGGGAGGGGGTGGCTCGTCGGAGTCCTGTCAGGCCGGGCGGCGCGCAGTGGGGCGCGGAGGGGGCGGCGCAAAAGGGGCGGTGCAGCGGACCGGCGATTGGGGGTGCGTGAGGCTGAGGCTTTGCGAGGGAGGTGGTAACGCGTCACCCCTCTCCCCCACCGCTTCCGCATCCTCGCAGGCTCACTGGTGGCATTAGATGTACACCCCGCCTAACCCCAACCCATGTCACGTGTGTCATAAACGGGTTTTTACCCGTACACGGGTCTTCCTCAATGCCCAACCCATGGGCCCCCACCCGCCTGCCCACTCACCAGCACGTGCCCCGTGCCTCTGGCGAAGTCCGCCGCCCGTGGCAGGGGCTGCGCCGCCCTCCACGCCAGCTCCACCTCGTAGTACCCGGGAGCCAGGTGGCGCACTGAGGCCAGCTCGCGGGAGTCCTGGGGCGGGAGGCGGGGAGGGAAGGCGGGGGTCACGGAAAATAACCGGTTACTCGACATGGGAAGTGTAGCTGGGCGGTTACAGAAATGAGCCGTTGACTCGACATGGCAATTGCAGCGGGTACCTAGCCTTCGGACACCTGGACGCGCGCGCATGCTCCTGGACTAGGGCGGACGGGTGGCTGGGGGGGCACAGCACGAGGAGGAGGGCGTGGACGAGGCTCTAGATGCGAAGGTAGGTGCGGGAGGTGTGTGCGATGGCGCACACGATAACGATTCGTTGCCTTTTAAGCAGGCACACTGCGGACATCGACCCTATCAGCCCAGCTCCGCGCCAGCGCACGGGTCCACCCCCTCACAGCTTCCTAAACCCGCTCTCCGTTTCCTACACGGCTTTATGTTTCAGTGCAGCCTTACGGGTTTCCGCTCATACCCCCTCACCAGCACCGTCACCTTCACCGCCCTCGGTTTGTCGGCCGCGGATTCGCGGATTCTCTTATCAAACCCCCCTCACCAGCAGCCCTCGTCGCTGCGGCCCGGCTCCGAAGGGCAGCGCCCCGGGCAGGCGGCGCCGCACCAGCGACAGCTCCACGTCCCACGACAGCAGCGGGCCAAAGCCCCGGCCCCGCAGACCACCCAGCCCGTCGCCGCCGTCGCGCCGCGCCATCCTGTGCGTCCCCCAGGGGGTGGGGTAAAAGGAAGACCCGTGGATGCCAGAAAAAACGTTTAGAACAGAAAAGGAAGACCCGGGGGGTTGGGGAGGGGAGGGGAGGGGCCCGAAGGTGCAGCCACAGCTTGAGAGGGAAAGTGGGGGGGGGGTTTGAAAATGGCAGAGCGAAACCCGGTTGGCACCCCCACCCCCCCTGGCTGCTTGCAACCCAACCTCGCCCCTGGCTGCCTGCATCCCCATCCCTGACTGCCTATCTTGATGGCAGGGGTTGTGACATTCAACCCAGTAGGCGAGGGTGTGCAGGCACGTCAATGCAGCGACGCACCAACTCCTCCCTTCCGCCTGCGGCTCTCCCCTAACCCCCCTCTCCCCTAACCCCCCTCTCCCCACCTGACGACAGGGGTGAAGGTCCACGCGGGCGGCCGGGGCCGAATGTAGTCCAGCGCCTGGGACAGCTCCAGGAGGGCCTGCCGCTGCTGACGTAAGCCAGTGTCGGCGTCCTCGCCGCCGCCGCCGTCCGCCCCTCCCGCGCCCCCATCCTCTCCCGAGGTCCACCGTGGTGCCGCCAGATGCATCAGGACCTAACGAAGTTCGTTATTACCGGTACCACCAACCACATGATACCCACATGAACCCATGAGTTCCAGCCGCAACCCAGTACAGACATGAGCACCAGCACCAGCGGCGCCAGCACCGCAGGGCCGGTCGGAAGTGGCAGCACCCATCCGAAGAGCGCGCAGAAAGGAAGAAAAGGAGAGGCCGAGGGGGATGAGGAATTGGGCTTCGGGTGTGAGCCGTGCGACGTCTTCCCAGTTTCCCAGGTTCGGTCACTCGGAGGGGCCCCAGCACTCTCCTCCACGGCCCCGCTTCGCCGCCACGGCGTCACCGCCACCTAGCGCCCCCTTCCTATATCGCCGTCTGCTCGGCGTGTCCCGCCGACCCACCCACCACCCCCGTCACCCGCCCCGAAGACCCACCTGCGGCGCCCTGCGGCACAGGTAGGCCCACGCCATGTCGACATCGTAGTCCCCGGCATCAGGCTGCCGCCGCAGCTCCCTCGCCCGCTCGGCCTCGCCGGCGTTCCTGGACAGCAGCAGAAGGACGAGCGGGCGCGCGGGCGGGCAGTTGGGTGAGCGGCGCGCGTCGCTGCCTCACTCGGACACATCTCCTGCCCCTCCCTAGCCTTCCCCTTCCCCTCCTTCCCCCTCTCTAGCCTCCCCCCTCTCTAGCCTCTCCCCGAACTTCCTGCCACCGCTCGCCCGCCGCACTTCTCGGGTGTGCGTGTGAAGTCCGGCACGCCCTGCACCCTTCGCTCGACCAGGTCGTACACGGGGCGCAGGTCCAGCAGGCCGCGACCCACGGGGCTCTGCGGCGGGCGGAGGAGGAAGGGTGGGCAGGCAGGGCGGCGCCAGGGAGGCCGGGGGTTTCGGAGCGAGCCGGCTGCCGGCGTAGACGGTTTCGGAGGTAACGGCAACGTGGATTACAGGTGGGCTGCAAGAAGTAGGCTGTATGTGGCAAGCCGGAGCGGTATGAGTGCGAGGGTATCGTGCCCCCGACCGAACAAGTGCAGTTGCCGATGCTGTAGTTCGTGTGATCAGCGCCCTGGGATGTAGGGTAGCGCACGAGTTTTGGAACTTCTCTTCTTTCGTTTGTCCGGTATTGTGTACGTAGTTGGCTTGTTGCCGAGTGGGTAAGGCGAGCCAGCTGCCGGCTGGGCTAGCACTGGTAACGTCCAAGTGTGTGTGTGGGGGGGGGTTGAAGCGCTGTCCTCAGCCACTCACCGGGGTCAGGTCGGAGTGGCCGAGCGATGGGAAGCCCCAGGCGGGCCGGCGGGGCCGGATCGCCAGGTCGATGGCCCATGGGTCGGCGGAGTCGGTGACTCGTTCCAGTTCTTGTCCGTCCTCATCGGATACCACGACGGCCGGCTGCAGTACAGGAGGATGTAGACGTGTCAAGCAGGCTGAAACAAGGAATGGATCTGCGCGTGGTTTTGCGGGGTCGAGGGGCTGGACACCTCCTCCCTTCCCCTCATCTAGATCCCCGCACCTGCCCCTCCCCACTCCTTTCTAAACGGTTGTTTCTGGCATCCACGGGTCTTCCTCGAAACCCACTCCTTTGTCCACTCACCCGGCTCCTCTCCACCCCGCTCCCAGCCCCCCTCACCGGCGGCTTGCGCATCAGGGGCGTTCCCCGCACTCGCGGCTCCACCAGCGTGAACCGGACGTCAAGCAGCAGCCCCTCGCCGCCCTCATCCCCGCCCGCACCCGCCTCCTCGCCCTGCGGCCGGGGCGGCGGAGCCGGCGCAATGAACACCGCAGGGGCGCGCCGCCTGGTGTAATCCAGCGCCGCCGCCGGATCACGCCCCAGCCAGGCGACCTCAGCAATTGCGGATTCCGCGCCATGACGGGTTGGGCTCTCGGGCCCGTCGGCGGCGGCGCCGCCGCGGCGTGCCGTTCCGAAGAGGGGCGCGGGGCTTCGGGCCAGGCGTGACAGGGCGCCATCGGCGAGCTGGGGGTCGTAGGCGCCGGGGCCTGGGTCGCGGCTGTAACGGGGCTGAGGAGGCGCGGCGCTGCGGGCGGGGCTGAATGCGGCTGCGGGCGCTCTGCGGGGTGTTGGAGAGTGGGTCGGTTGGATCGGTCGGGCCTAGAAACCCGTGCTTACCCGGTACTGCCGCCTCACGTTACACGTTACATGCCGGCTTCATCCCTTTTCCCTTGGATTTCCCCTTGTCTTTTGCGATGACTCACCCCTGCCCTGCATCGCCCTGCTCCCCGCACCCCGCCGTGCCTCCTACCGTTTCTCGACGAGCGCGTACGACGGGCTCAGGATACTGGACGCGACCCGTGGGTCGGCCCCAGCCTGCGGCTGCTGCTGCGGCGTCCCCGGCCGCCCGCCGACCGACCCGCGGGTCGTCATGAGGCTCGACAAGGTCTGGTGGGTTGCCGCCAGGAAGTGTGGCGGCCTCTCGGGGCTGATGACCGACGGGCGGTGCGGCTTGGAGGGCGTCACCGCCGCAGACCGTTGCGGCGGCTGCTCTCCTGCCGGGGCTGGCGGCGGCGATGCTGGCGCTGGGCTGCGTGTTCGCTCCAGCGGGGGAGGCGACCTGCCCCCGGCAGCATTCGGGGAGCGTGCGGGGCTGACCGTAGCTTCGGCGCCCGCTGTCGCCTCTTCTGGGGTGGCTGGTGAGGCGAATATGGAGGTGAGGAAGTGGCCTGGGGGGCGCGAAGGGAAGGGAAGGAAAGGAAACTTGCAGCGCAGGGAGGCGAGGGGAGCACGGATGTGGAGGCGGAGCGTGGAGAGCAAAGTAGCAAAAGTGGCGCACTGCTGTCGAGCCGCAGACCTTACACACTGCAGATCTCACCTGCAGCCCGCGGCACCGGTGGCGGAGGCGTGGTCGCCTCGCTGAGGGCCGCTAGCCCTCGAACAGGGCTGCCACTGGCACTGCCGCCGGTGGGGAACTGCAGCCCCCCCAACGGCGACGTCGCCGGCGGTGTCGACCCCCGCCCACTGCTGTGTCCTGAGACCCCTCCACGCCGCTGCCACTCCATCCCTGCCTCGTCCTGCGCCTCCTCCATCCGCACGTCCTGGCCTGGCTGCCGCTGCTGGGCGCTGCGGCGGCTGCGGCTGAGCCCCTGCAGTCGCTCGCGGCGCCGCAGCTGCGCAGCGACCGCGGGCCACAGCTGATCCACGGGCTGGTTCCGGAGCCGATCCTGCAGCTGGTGGGCCTTCTCCAGCTGCCGCTCGCGCCGCGTCTGCAGGTTTCGAGGAAGGCCCGTGGATGCCAGAAAAAACCGTTTAGAACAGACGTTTTGAGATGCATGCTGGAGAACTGGGTTGAGGATACGAAAGACGAAGGTCGCGTCTGCAGGTGGGTCGAGTCGAGTTTGGAGGACCACGGACAGGAGGAGCTACTGGCCCCAACAGCACCCCGAACCCGGTTCTTACATTCCATAGCGGTCCCGGCACAGTCACATGCATCCCCTCCTGTGGCCCCCCCCCGACACCTACTATCCTGTCCCGTCGCGTAAAACGGTTTTTATAACCCCCGACCCCGACCTGCAGCTCCTTCCTCATGCCCTCCGCCACGCTGCGGTGCGCGAAGTGCGCCGCCTGCACCCTGGGCCTTATGGAAGCAATCGCGGCGTCCAGGTGCGCCAGGGGCGCCATCGGCTCCAGGGGATGCTGCTGTCGCCGGCGCCGCCGGCGCCGCCGCTGCGGGTCCCCAGCCTCCAGCACATCCTCATCCGTGCCGCTGACGTCATCGTCACCGCTGCCGCGGTCATCGCCGCTGCCTTGAGCGCCCAGCTCACCCCCGCCCTCACCGGCGCTCCGGCCAGCGCTGCCGCTGCGCTGCCAGCGCCGGCGGCGGCGGCCCTCCACACCCTCCGCCGCCGCCGCGCCTCCGGCCTCCACATCGCCGCCGCCGCCGCCTTCCCCCGTCCGGGCGGCTTCCGGACCCCACCGCCGCCGCTGCCGCCGCTGCGATGGCGCTGACCGCGACCGCGACCGAGACGTCGCCTCTCCGTCGCCTGCACTCACCCCTTCGCCTGCCCCACCACCCTCCCCTTGTAGGACCTCCCATCGCCGCCGGCCCGGACCCTGGCTCCGGCCCCGTGCGGCCCCATGCCTGTCGCCCTCGCCGGCCGGCCCCGTTGTGCCGTCTGGCGGTGCGTTGCGGCTCCACTGCTGCTGCTGCTGCTGTGGTTGCGGCTGCGGCAGCCAGTCGATGCGGCGGGCGCTGGCGGAGATGACGGCCGCGGAAACGCGGGGCAGCACCGCCCGATACGCTGCGTCCAGCTGGAGGGGCGCCATGGCGGGCGGCTGCGAGGCAGGGACGAGTTAGACCGTGTTATGAAGGGGGAATAGCACACCGCCGACGGTCAAAACGTTGTGTCCCGTTCAAATTGTTCCTTAACGAGGAATGGCGGCCAAGAATTCCCCTAGTGTGCCCGCTCGAGCTCCCGCCGTGTCTCACCATTGCGACATCAGCGGCGCCGCCACCATCTGCCCAGGTGCGTCGTCGCCGCCGCCGCGCATCTTCCTCCTGCCGGCCGTCCGCCGCATCACCACCACCACCACCACCGCGGCTGGCGGCGGCCTCCTCGCCCTCGCCCTGCGGGAATCGCGCCGCTCGGCTGAACCGAATGCCCGGCGCCGACTTCTGCGCCTCCGCAGTCTCCTGCGCCTGCAGGTCCCTGGCGGCGTCGACGTCGACGTCGCCGTCGGCTCCGCCCCCGCTGGTCGCCCACCGCCGCCGCGGTGCGCTGCGGCTGCGACTCCGCCCGCCGCGGCCCAGGCTGCTGCGTGACGCGGTTTCCCTGAGCCCCTCACGCAGCCGTCTTCCTGTGTCCCTGGGAGCGCCCTCGCCCTCGGCACCTGGCGGGGACATCGCGGGCGGCGGGGACGCCAGCCCTCCTGGTCGGGGGCTGCCGCTGGCGCTGCTGCGTCGGGGGGGAGCATCCCAGGCGCGCCGCGGCCTGAGGACGGCACAGTGTCAGGGGCCGCGGAGGGTACCGTGGGTTCGTGGGGTGTCGGGGCCGAGAAGAGTGTGGTTTTGGCGTGCAGTAGCAACGTAGCCCGAGAAAACAAAGAAGCCAAGAGGATATAGAGGAGATACCACCATGGAAACCAATCAGCGAAGTGAAGGAGATGGGGACGGCGGTGGCCCGATCCTCGAATCCCCTACCTGCGGCCTCGTGCCCAGATGGCCGGCTGGCCTCGAGCATCTTCCTGTCCGCCACCGCCGCCGCCGCCGCGCTCGTCCCCGGGGCTGTCGTCCCGGGGTCGGTAGGACGGCGCGGCGAAGGACGCGGACGGCACCCGCTTGCGCAGCAGCGTATCGCGGACCTCCAGGAGGGGCCTGAGGGGAGGCGAGGGAGGAAGGCCACGGTCATCTTGCTGCTTGTGTGCGCGAGCTAGGCCTGCGCGGCCAGAACCAGCGCGAGCACCAGCCGGCGCATGCGGGCTGCAGAGAAGCCCCGCTTGCCAGATGATTAGATGAACCCTACCACCAAAGGCCCTTGCTGGACAACCCTTTCCGGCCAACCCCAGTTTAGTACTCCAGTTTAGTGCTAGCAAAGCAGCATTAGCAAGAGCATTGGGGGCTATGAGCCGCATTAGCAACAGCATTGGGGGCTATGAGCCGCATTAGCACCGGCGGCGACGTCACCTTTCGTCCGCGGCCCTCGTCGGCTCGTCCACTCCGCGCCTGCTCCGACCCATCACCGCCGCCGCCGCCCGCGGCCGGACCAACCCCACGTCGGGCATGCGTGCGTCAGCCTGGCCGGACATGTCGTACACGATCCGGCCCTCCCACGCTCCTGCGCCGCCGCCACCGCCGTCGCCGTCGCGGCCGCTCCTGCCTGACGTCTTTGCACTGTGCCGACCCGGCGGCGGACTCACGGGGCCACTGGCGGAGCGCTTCAGCCCAGCTCCGCCACCGCAACTGCCGGGCTGCTCTTCGCCTGCACCACCGCCGCTGCCTCTACCACCTCCGCCGCCTTCGGCCTCCGCCAGCCCTTTAACGCCCTCCACCTCCGTCCTTCCGTTGCTGTCGTCGGGCTTGCTGCCGCCGCCATCGGCCCGACTTCCGCTGCCCCCGCCCTCGCCTACGCCGCCGCTATCCTCACCGCCCTGAGCAGCACCGGCGTTCAGGCCCAGAGCTGCCGTACGAGCAGCCGAATCCACATCCGGGCGGGCTGCCGCCGCCGCTGCGCTGACGCTGCTGGCTGCCGGGGCCGCGTCCCCTGGGTCGGGGCCTTTGCGGCGGGGCGTCCGGGCCTTATGCTCAGTCGGCGGAGGCGCACGCCGTGGTGCTGACACACGGCCCCAGCTCCCCGCTACTCGTTCCGCTTTGCTTTCTTTGCTGCCGCCAGTGCCAGCAGCGCCTGCTCCAGCGGCCACGGCCGCGGCGGCACCGATGCCGCTGGTGGACACGGTGGCGACGGCGGTGGCTCCCCACCGCCGGCGCGGCTGGTGCTGCTGCGCGTTGGTAGTGTTCAGGAAGACGGGCAGGCGGCTATCAAAGGCAGGACCGGAGTCGGGTGTGTACAGAGGCTTGGCGCGGGGCGGCGTGGGCCGGCGGGCGACGGCAGGTGCAGCGGGGCCCTGTCGCCCGGACATGGCCAGGCCCAGGAGGGTGGCTATGTTTGCGGCGGCTGCGGCGATTGCTGCGGGGGACGAGTTGGTGTTTGAGCTACCAGCTCCGAAACTGTAGAGTGTGTTGCCGGCATGGCCGGTTGCAGCGGTTGCGGTTGCGACGGTTGTCGTGCTGCTTTGGGCTCCCCATGGCAGCCCAGCGGAGGCGGCGGCTGCGGCGCTGCCGGGCTGGGGCAGCTCCTGCCAGGAGGAGCCAGACGCCTCGTACCAGCCGGTGAGCAACGCCAGCTGCTGCGACTGCTGCTGCAGCAGCCGGTCCTGCTGCCGCGGCTGCTCCATGCGCCATTCCATGAGCTGCCGCTGCTGCTGCTCCCGCCACTGTTGCCGCAGCGCCTCGACTTGAGCTCCAACCGCCGCTATGTCGCTGCCTCCACCGCCACCGCCGGCGCTGCTTGCGCCTGCGTTGCCGCCACTGCCACTCGCCCTGCTCCGACTGCTGCCTCTGCTACCGGCGACAGCATCTCCAGCGCCGCCAACACGGTCCGCGTTGCTGCTGCGTTCGCCGTCGAGCAAGCTGCGCCCGGCCCCGCCACTCACCACACCGCCACCAACGCCACCATTGCCGCCGCTGCCTCCTGCGCTGTTCGTGCGTGCGCTGCTGGCTGCACTGCCCGGGTACCCTCGCTGCCCGGCAGCAGGGCCTGCTGATCCGGCGCGCCCCTGCCTAGGATCCCGCGCCTCACCCAGCAGCTGTATTCGGGTAGACCCTGAGGTAGACCCTGAGCTGCCGCTGGGCACCCGGATGAACTCGCCGCCCACGGCAACACCATCAATGTCCAGCGCCGGACCAGCAGCAGGTGCTGCGAGGTAGAGCAGCGGAACTGCCGCATGGGCAGTCCCGTTGGCAGAGAGCCTGTTGCCACCTGCGCGACTGGCAGCAGCGGAGCTGTGGGACGCGCTGGAGACAGCGGTTGGGGCAGCGCTGGCGGTGGATGGCGAGGTCCCCCTGCGGCCTGAAGAGGATGAGCGCGCTGGGCGGCTTTCGGGCTGACTTGGCTGGGCTTGCAGCGCCGCTTGTGATGGAGCACGGCCCTGTGGCAGGAGACCGGCTGATCGGGGCGCAGCAGGCGCGGGTTGTGTGCTGGCAGCGGGCGCTGTGGGCGGGGTTGCAGCTTCGCGGCCTTGGCGAAAGAGCTGTCGCAGGTGTTGGACGCGCAAGGCCGCCACCTGGGCGCTGACAAACTGAAGCGCATGATAAATTCATCGGTTGAAAATAGAGTGTTAGCAACCAGCCGCCGAGAGGAAAGGTTGAGGTAACGCGACACGCACCTCGCCACCATCCATGGCCTCCCTTGGCTGGTCGGGGGGTTACTCCTCCTCAGCTATATGAGCCATCTTATCAGTCCTAGCTCCAGATTGCCTTCATCTAGCGCACAACCCCGTTGTTAACGCGTTTACGATTCGCCATTGCGGGGTAGCGTACCGGTATGGGCAATCCATCGTGAGGAAAGCGCCATAGTTGATAGTGCATGCAATTGCAGCGTCTATGATTTTTTTCCTGCCTTGGATGCATGTTCAGGCATACCCTGCCAGAAGCTGTCAGGATCCCGTTTCTGGAATTGAGGATCCCGTGCTCGTCCAACACAGTGTGCAAAGCGATAGCAGTTTCGATTGCAGACGCTCTCGCCTAGGTATACACCTCTCCTTTAAGTGCCAACATATCAGTTTCGGTGCGCATGATGCCCATTTGCCCAGTCCAAAACGATTTACGAGACCTTGGATAGCCGGCGCTAACAGCTTTAGCATGCATTATAAAGTATTAGCTGGGTTCCACAGGTCTGCTGGGTCTGGGTATGCTGAGTGCTGACTGAAGCGCGCTCCAGTAGGCTGGAAGGTTGCCGGCGCTAGACACTCACGAGAATGAAGCCAGAAGTCGGAAATGAAAAGCCGAAAGGCCAGCAGCAAAAGCAATCCAGCGCGGCGAAGGGCACCGGCCGTGCAGCCGCTGCTGCAGCAGGGGCGGGGCAGTCAGGCCGCGTTTACCAGCTTGCGCGCATGAGCAACGCCGAGCTGATGTCGCTAGCCCAGCGCCACAACAAGCAGCAGGGCCTCGTGGGTGATGTGCTGGCGCCGGTCATGCGCGGTGTGGTCGATGCCGCCACCTTCCGGCCTCCCGCCGTGTACCCCTTCACTGTGGGCGGCTCCCCACGCAAGGACGAGTACCGTTCCGCTTGGAAGTCGCTCTCCAAGCGCATCGGCGTGCCTCTGATGGTTCCCGGTGATACCGCAGCAGCAGCCGGTGCCGGGGCAGCAGCAGCCGGTGCGGGCCAAGGCCGCAGCGGCCGCCAGGCCAGCGGCGCGCTTGGGGCTTCCTTGCTGGCGACACAAGCGGCTGCCGCTGCCGCGGCGGCGGTGCCGACCCACGTGCAGATGTACGGCTCAGCAGAGCAGCCGCAGATGCAGGTGCAGTTCGCCGAGACGCTGGCAGCCTGGCTGGGCGTGGGTCCTGTCGACCTGCCGCTGCTGGCGCCGGGCGCACCACCGCTGTCGCTTCGGCGGCTGTTCACGGAGGTAAGCTGCTGCTGCGGGACCTGCATGGGGTACGCACATGCGCTGACCCACATCCAATGACCCACATCCAGTGACCCATACGCGGTGACCCACATCCAGTGACCCACCCAAACGTGGTGACCCACACGTGGTGACCCACATCCAGTGACCCACATCCAGTGACCCACATCCAGTGACCCACATCCAGTGACCCACACGTGGAGCGCGCATGCGCGACCCAGGTGTCCGCTGCCAGCAGGAAACCATGTGGGTCGGCAACCCACACGGGCACAGCCCCGCAAGCTGCGGTGCGCACACCGCCCTAGCATGGCTCCGGCCCTGGTTAGCCTGCGGTGCCGCCCTTGCCCCCTAGTTCCCGACCGCTCGGCCCCGGCTAGGCCGCGTTTGTGCCCGCGCTTAAGCCACCTCTCCCTACCGCTCCCTCCCCACCCGCATCAGGTGCACGAGGCAGGCGGCTCGCGCCACGGCGGCGGTGGTGGTGGTGATGGCGGCGGTGCTTCGTCTCTGTCCTGGCCGGATCTGGCTGCCAAGCTGCTGGGCGACGAGGAGCTGGCAGAGGTGCTCAAACAGGTGGGCGGCTCCGGAACCACCGATTCAACGGTTCAGCATCTGGGAGGTGGTTACGGCCCGCGTAAAGTTGAGGTATAGGTGGTGGTAAGGCAGGGCAGGGCAGCCAGGGCTCCGTGCCTCTTAGACCCACCACCATGAACCCCCACGTGTGTGCCTCCGTGGTTCGGTCGACGGCCTTTGCGCGTCCTACCCGACCCAGCCGGGGCCAGTCGGTGGGTATATGCCTAAACATGGCCTCATGACGGGCCGTCGCATCGATTAGTCCGGTGTGGCGGCCCGCGCACCCGCCTCTCGCATCAGACGCATCGACCTCTCGCCATCCTCGGCCCCGGCCCGTCCCGCTGGCCGCCTGACAGGTGTACGACGCGTACCTGCTTCCCCTGGAGCGCCGCTTGCCTCCCGGCACCCGGCCGGCGCGAGCCGAGGGGTGGATGCACGAGGACCTGCGGCGGCGGGCGGCGCTGCTCGCGGAGGAGGTGGTGCCCTCCGTGGACCAGGTGCGGTGCTCCGCACGCGCATAGGGCCTGCATAGGGCCCCTGTGGGTTAATTACCGCTTGAATAGAAACATACACCAAGCTAAGTCGCCTCGTCAGAGGGAAGGGGTTTCGGAGCTTCGGCGGGCTTGGAGCATGCGGCTGAAGTGAAGTGGAGGTAGGTACGGCGGGGCTCTACCTCGCTGGTGCTCTGTCCCCCATCCATATGCGATGTCCTGCCGCACATGCATGAAGCCATGTGACTTAGCCTCCGTGGCTCGTCCGCAGCCTTAACCTGCCGCCGTCCTGCTGCTCCCGCATCTTGGATCAGGTGGCCTCTCGCCTGGTGGCGGCCCGCGCCTCCATACTGGCACTGGAGCGACAGCACCTCCAGCTGCACCTGCCGCGCAGCGCATCGTCCGTCCTTGCACCTGCCGCCGCATCGTCGGCCCCCGCCGCCCCCGCCAACAGCGGCGGCGACGCCGCCGGCGACGGCAATGCCGTCGTGCCGCTGCCTGCAGCAGCGAGACCAGGGGAACCGGCAGGAACCCCCGCCAGCCCGGCCCCACTCGCAAGGGGCGGCGATGCCGTTGCCAGTTCCGCCCCTGGGGCGAACTCCACTGCAGCGGCCACCGATATCGGGACGGCTCCGCCGGCGCCGGTGGTGCCGCTGGGCGGCGATATTCTTCGCGCGCTGCGCACGGCGGCGGTCGCGGCGGCCAGCCTGTTGCCTGCCGCCCCGGGCGGCGGTGGCACGGGCAAGCGGGCGCGATCCGCCAGCAAGAGCAGCCGGCGGGGGAAGGCCGGCAGTCGGAAACGCTCCCGCGGTGGCGGCGGTGGCAGGGAGAGCGTGGAGCCGGGCAAGGACGGCGCTGCGGGCGCAGAGGGTGGCGAGGATGGGGCGGCAGGGGGCTCGGCGGCGGCGGGGCTGGAGGGAACTGAGGCTGGCGGGGGAAGTACAGCAGGACCAGACTTGACGGACCCCAAGGTGCGACCCGCAGGTCTTTTCGTTAGGACCCGCAGTCACCCATCCGCACGAGCACTGCGGTGCCTTCCTCCCGCAATCCACGCAAGCACCCATGCACGCAACCACCCGTCCAAGCAAGCACCCACGCAACGCAACCACCCACGCAATCATCCGCTCATGCAACCACACACCGGTACTCGCAACCGACCGCCAACCGCAGGCCGCCGCGCTGCTGTCTATCGTGTCCTCACTGCGGGAGCTTCGGGCGGGACCCCCCGGCTGCGGCAGCCGCTCGCCCGACCTCAAGGCCAACTTCATGGGCAGGTGGGAGGCCGAGCAGGCAGCGCGTGCGGCAGTGGCTGCGGCGGCCGCCGCTGCCGCCGCCGCCGCCGCATCCGTCCCTGCGGGCGCCTTCAAGGCGGCAGCCAGCGCTGCGGCCGCCGGCGGCGGCGGCGCCAGCAGCAGCAGCGGCATGGCTGGTGACCAGGGCGGCAGTGACGCATCAGAGGGTGAGGAAGCGGAGGCGGGTGAGGGGGCTCGGACAGCCGGCCCGAAGAAGCGTCAGGCGGAGGAGGAGCGCGACACCGCAGCACAGCCGCCTCCCAAAGTCCCGGAGCCGAGACCCGAGGAGCAGCAGAGGCCGAGCCAGCCGGCACCCCGGCAGGAGGCCCGGCCCCGCCAGCGGCAGCCGAAACAGCCCGGCAAGCAGCCACGGCCTAGGGACCGGCCGCCGCAGGGCAGGCAGCGGCCGCAGCAGGGAGCCGAGGAGGGCGAACGGGTGTCACAGTACCCGCCACCTCACCACTACTACCCCCCACACCGCTCGTCCGCTTCTGCCGTACCGATAATGTCGACGGCGGCGGTTCCGCTGCCGCCGCGCCATGAGCTGCGGCCGCTGCCTCCACCTCATCGGCACCAGCCGCACCACCTGCCGCCACCGCCGCCAGTGCCGCCGGCCGTGCAGCAACATTTGCAGCAGATGCGGCGGCAGGTGCAAGGGCACGGTTACCACTCGCAGCATGGCAGCGGAGGCGGCGGAGGCGGAGGCGGGCGCATGTATCCGGGGCCGTCGCCGCCCCGAGACGCCGGGCGATATGAGAGGGAGAGAGAGCGGGACCCCAACCTGCGGGCCGGCGGCTATGACCCAGTAAGGCCGCCACCTCAACACCAACCTGGCCTCGGTGGCGGAGGCGGGGGACAGCACCCCTCGTACCGGCAGCACCAGCGGTACGACGATGGCGGCGGGGGCTGGACGGACGGTGGCGGTGGTGGCGGGACCGGCGGCTGGGGGGATGGGGGCGGAGGCGGTGGGGGCTGGGGCTACGGGACAGGACGAGGCGTGCGTTGATTGGGTCCCTGCTGGGTCCGCACCACTGATGAGGCGTAAGGGTTAGGGGCGAGTGTTTTGGGACCCGGCGACACCAACGTGGCGAAGCGTTGGCGAGTGGGGGCGAACGGGTGCGGGGCGGAGGGTCGATTGGCGGAGGAGCTGTTTGTCAGGGGAGGGTTTCTGCTGGCAGGAGTTGGTCTCGGAGCGAAGCCTCGTTTAGCAAGCAGGCGGATGGGGTTTGGTGACTGTATGGGGAACTGACGGCCGCGATAGTGGTCGTTCGCTTTGGGGGGGAGGGGGAGGGGGAAGGGTCTACTGCGACGGAAGGGGTACTGGGTATCGGGCGGGCGTCTGGGCAGCCGGTAGTGGAGAGCCTTGCGCCCCGCCAGGCGCACCACGGCTGGTGCCCGGTGGCGCCTCCAACGCAGCGGTAGGGCGGGCTATCATCCTGATGCGCTACCGCTCGTCAAACAAGATTCGTACATGGAAACACATCTCACGGGCAGCTGAATGGTGGTTGTTGGTTACTGGCCGTTGGTTGCTGGGTCGTATGGTACCGGTAATTCAACTTATGGTTGTGTGGGAGGAGGCCCATGGCTGCAACGCTGCATGTGACAGCGCGCCCCCATTTGTTGCGTCATGCTAAAGTAAGATGGAACATCAAGGAAAGCGCCCTGTCAAAGCCCTGAAGAGTTGGCAGAAGTAGCAGCGCTTATGTCGCGCAGTCGAGGGGTCCAGCCAAGCGGGCTGGTGTTGAGGGCGGGGGCGCATCCAGTTGCTGTTGTGTTCAAGAGCTTATATTTCCGGAAATATCTCGATAGTTCCACGGAAATATTTTGACGGAAATTTACGGGGCTCGATGCTGTGAAGTGGGATGTGCTGTTTGCTGTAGAGGCTACCTTGGACGGTAGGAGTACGTGGATGGCATGATGTGTGCCCGCGACGGTCAACCACACCTGGTGGGACGGACACCTTACAGGCTCCCTCCTCCCTGTCCATTACACACCGCCCACCCAACACCTGGCAGCCAGCTCGGCGGCAACTATCGCTCCAGCCATATCCCCTCTCGTTCCCTACGCCCTCGACTGCCCCTCTTCCTTCCGCGCACTTCGCCTGGCAGCACCTAATCTCCACCCGCAACCCCACTCCATCGTACTCCTCACGTCAAGCCAGCCTGGCCCATGCGATCCTACCTCCCAGGCGAACCCCTCCCAGCCTATCCGGTCCTCCCAGCCAGCTCCCTCAACAACCCACCACTACGCCCTCCGAGCCGCCCACCTCCCCCGCCCCCCACGGTTTTACAGGAGGGGCCGGACATACAGTTAAACGCTGCTGTCGCCGTGCGGGGGTGCGTGTCTAGCAGCAAGGCGGGCGGCCATCTCAGTAATCATCCATCCACGAATGCCGCCCCCGCAGGCTTGCTTGCTCGCAAAGTACGCAGTGCTGCGCACCACACCATTCCTGCGCGCGTGGGAAAGCTTGTTGCCTGGCCTTACACCGTCATCACTCCTCCCGGTCGGCGATAGATCCATGCGTCCAGAGAAGGGAAAATGGCGTTGATAAACGCCGTCATCTTGTTCTGCCATTGATTCTTGGGTTTCTTCTACATATTTCCCAGTTTTTCCCCAGTTCTGTGTACTCATGATGCTCGTCACAACACGTCTGTATGGACCCCTGGATTCGCCAGCTTCACGGTTGAGAGAAGCGGCTCACGCGATTGCGGCCAGGGTATCCCACATCCCAGTTGTCATTGATTGCGCCTTGCGTAGTAAATTGCGATGAAAGCATTGATGAATGACCAGGCCATTCACATGTAGATCACATGTCCGGTAAAACACATTTCATTTGTCGGTGTGCTCTCCGCCAACTGGCTGTATGGGGCATAAATGCGGATTTAAAAGCTGTGGTATTTTAAGTTGTGCTTATGCTCTATTGGAACGGCTAGGCGTACTTCTGCTCACCTCGCCTCGTCATGGATCCAGGGATCCAGACCAGCACCTACGGCATGGTTATTAGGGATGAACGGATGATCCAACACCACACATTAAATCAAATCATAAAGTCGTGTTGTATGTTGGCATGCGGTGCATGGAACCCGTCCTGGATTGCAACCGCCTTTCACTAGGCCTGTAAGTACAGCGTGCGGTGCTAGCCAGCCGGTATATCCTTCCTGCGGAGAGTGCTCCAGGCCAGTGCTTCCGTGGAGCGCAATCGCTCCAGGCCGGATTCATTCATCTTTATGGGAGAAAGCTCCCAGCCGGGTTTCCAGCTAGCCGCGGTGTTGTAGGCTAAAGTCCAACTGCTGGGGGCGGTGAGAACTACCGTTAGGGAATCAGCAAGTGCAGAGGGTGGGCATCGGGCACTTAGGTCATCAATCCTCATCCGCCGGGGCCGCCGTTCCAATCCTCAGTTCAGCAATCCCAATCGGCCCTGCAAGAAGGGTTGCTTTTAGCTTTCCCTGTTTGCGTAGCGTAGTGGCACTGGCTGCCGCCCCGGGCGTCACCAGAGGGTGGGCATCGGGCACTAATCCACTTGTCCGACGGTCACAGCGGATAAGTCATTTCCCCATACAAGGGCGGTTCCACTCCTCAGGTTGCCAATCCCAATCTACCATCGTGACCGACGCCTAAACTAATCCAGGGGGGGTGCCCACCCTCTGGCAAGTGTTTAAGAACATACACTGACTGAGCTGTAGCGGTACGACAGCCGGCTCAGTGGGTAACGACAGACCGTTAGACCCAATCATCCAAACGATGCAGAGGCAGTCAGCCCAGAACAGATTCCCAATTGTGACAGGTTCACAGTCCCAGTCTGTAACGGCAGAGTTACAGCCTTCAGGGACGTACGCCAGTAGTGTACGTCGAACAGGCAGAATTGGCGGGAAACAGATCGTTGTCGCCATCACGCTGAGTCCAGAGCGTGATACAACACGCCGAAACACCTTGACTAATAAATCGCGATACCCGCCCGTCCTTGTGATTTACACGGTCCCCGCCTCCCCCCCCGGCACCTCCAGGTGATCGTGGCCACCCCCGGCACACAGCAGCGGCCAGCATGCGTTGTTTAGCCACTCAGGCACCAAGCAAGCGCCTTAGCCTAGATGATGCGCTGATAATGCGTGCAAACAGGCGTCGGTCAAATCTAAAAGACGCCCGAAGCAGTCGCTAGATACTAAATTCATTGTAAACCCATAGTCCAAACAGGTCCTTGACCCTAGCCGTAGGATCGTTCAGCGTACGTATTTCCCTTGTACGAGCAGTTGCAAGCTGCAGCTGCGGCGTGCGTGCGTGCACGCATTCCTCCTTACCCATTTCGACTATCCGCAAGCGGTCACGCCCACATGCGCATCAAAGCGGTCCTCATAAACCGTAAGAAAGAAACGAGGGCCGAGGCGGTGGAGTATTGGTCGAGTGCCGGGTACCGTAACCGGTACCGTAGCCCCCAAAGGCCAATAGCCAGGCTAGCCCCGCATCGTGAGCCCGCCAGACCCCACAGGTCGGCTCAGCCCCGCCTCCCCGCCCCCGCATTAAGCTCCACCCCTCGTCGAAACAGTTGGGTATGAAGCATTCGTACAACAGTCGCCGTACGGTAGACAGCATGTCCGCCGAGGCCGCCTCCTGCTTCCAGCCGCTGGGCACTGCCGCCACCGCCCCTCCGTGGTGGGTCGGCGTCCTGGGAGTCCTGGGGGTCTCCGGCCCCTCCGTGTCCTCATCCGCATCGTCGTCGTCGTCGTCGTCGGGGATCTTCCAGTGGACGCTGGCCAATCGGTGCACAGCGCCGCTGCGGCCGCCCGCCCCCCGCTCCGGCCGCCGACCCTTCCCAGCTCGCCCGAGAGGGCCCTGCTGCTGGCGCTGTTGTGGCTGCTGTTGGCGCCGCCGGTGGTCCCCGCTGCGAACTCCGCGGCGGGGCCCAGCAGGAACTTGCCGGCGGCGGTGCGCAGAAGGAGCTCGACCCACTGGGAGCGCATCAGCGAGCTGCCGGGGGTGGGCTGCGGAGGGGAGGTGCGGGAGCGAGAGGTACCAGGGGCCAAGGGAGGAAGGGGGAGGGACCGTGGCGTTGGGGGGACTACTTGCGACTTGCGGGGTGGGGGGAAGCTGGGGAAGTGCTGAGTAGCCATGGCGGGCTGGGGTTGGGGTCGCGATTGTGTTTTTCTGGGTTCGTGGCGGCTGGTGCCCACCCTGACGAGCTGGCACCACCTGCGTCACACGACGGCATCGCTACAGCGGTCCGCCTCAATACGGCGCTACAGTTGCTGCTCGGTGGCCTCAGTGCACGAGTCTTGCTTGCAACCCTTCCCCCCTCCGGATTCGGCAGTCAGACCAGTCCCTCCCTTGACCCGCGACCACGTCATCCCCGGCGGTGCGCAGTGCGACGCACCCTGGCCTCGCCGCCCGCCTTGTTGTCGTCCAGGGTGGCGGCCAGGAAGATGCGGTCCAGTTCGGCAGGCCCCAGGGACCGGCCGCCAGGCACCACCATGCCGCCGTCAGCGCCCGCCGCCGCCGCCGCCATCGCCGCCGGGTCTCCTCCCACGCCCGTCTGGTGGCTCGGGCGATGGCGGCTGCGGCGCCGGGCTGGGCGGCTCGGGCGATGGCGGCTGCGGCGCCGGGCTGGGCGGCTCGGGCGATGGCGGCTGCGGCGCCGGCTAGGGGGCTCGGGCGATGGCGGCTGCGGCCAGGGCGGCTCCGGGATGGGCGGCTCGGGCGCCGGGCTGGGCGACGGCGGCTGCGGCGCCGGGCTGGGCGGCTCAGGCGATGGCGGCTGTGGCTCGGGCGGCGCCGGCTAGGGGTCTCAGGCGACGGCAGCTGCGGTGAGGGCGGCGCCGGGCTGGGCGGCTCGGCCGACGACGGCTGTGGCGCGGGCGGCGCCGGGCTGGGCGGCGAGGGCGACGGCGGCTGCGGCCAGGGCGGCTCCGGGATGGGCGGCGAGAGCGACGGCGGCCGCGGCCAGGGCGGCTCCGGGATGGGCGGCGAGAGCGACGGCGGCCGCGGCTAGGGCAGCGCCGGCTACGGGGCTCAGGCGACGGCGGCTGCGGTGAGGGCGGCGCCGGGCTGGGCGACTCGGGCGATAGCGGCTGCGGTAAGGGCGGCGCCGGCTAGGGGGCTCGGGCGCCGGCGGCTGCGGCGAGGGCGGCGCCGGCTTGGGGGCTTGGGCGCCGGCGGCTGCGGCGGCTGCGGTGCCGGGCTGGGCGGCTCGGGCGATGGCGGCTGCGGCGGCTGCGGCGAGGGCGGCGCCGGGCTGGGCGGCTCGGGCGATGGCGGCTGCGGCGAGGGCGGCGCCGGCTTGGGGGCTCGGGCGCCGGCGGCTGCGGCGGCTGCGGCGCCGGGCTGGGCGGCTCGGGCGATGGCGGCTGCGGCGCCGAGCTGGGCGGCTCGGGCGATGGCGGCTGCGGCGGCTGCGGCGAGGGCGGCGCCGGGCTGGGCGGCTCGGGCGATGGCGGCTGCGGCGAGGGCGGCGCCGGCTTGGGGGCTCGGGCGCCGGCGGCTGCGGCGGCTGCGGCGCCGGGCTGGGCGGCTCGGGCGATGGCGGCTGCGGCGCCGAGCTGGGCGGCTCGGGCGATGGCGGCTGCGGCGGCTGCGGCGAGGGCGGCGCCGGGCTGGGCGGTGAGGGCGATGGCGGCTGCGGCGAGGGCGGCGCCGGCTTGGGGGCTCGGGCGCCGGCGGCTGCGGCGGCTGCGGCGCCGGGCTGGGCGGCTCGGGCGATGGCGGCTGCGGCGCCGAGCTGGGCGGCTCGGGCGATGGCGGCTGCGGCGGCTGCGGCGAGGGCGGCGCCGGGCTGGGCGGTGAGGGCGATGGCGGCTGCGGCGAGGGCGGCGCCGGCTTGGGGGCTCGGGCGCCGGCGGCTGCGGCGGCTGCGGCGCCGGGCTGGGCGGCTCGGGCGACGGCGGCTGCGGCGCCGGGCTGGGCGGCTCGGGCGACGGCGGCTGCGGCGCCGGGCTGGGCGGCTCGGGCGACGGCGGCTGCGGTGAGGGCGGCGCCGGGCTGGGGATCAAGCTGCCGTGACGCCGCCGCACGGCCGACGCCTCCGCGCAGCTCTTGCTCCCCCCCGTCAACCCCAACCTGCTCTCATACCACGCGCTGCGGCTCCCTGCGGCATCGGGCCTCCTCCCCCCGTACACGGCTTTTCCTTGCAATCTCTTCATCCCCCCCGCTCGCGGCCATGTCGTACAACCGGTCATCATGCCACCCCCCCGCCCCCACAAGCGCGACTCAAAGAATGACACCAGATGGGCCGATCGCCCCCCTCGTGTGTCTTGCCCCCTCATCACCTTTTTGCGCAGCTTTCGGTCGTTCCTCCAGCATAGATACGTAGATACGTCCTCGAAGCTATATACCATGCATGAATAACCCGCTGCCACGCCTCACGCCTCCCCTAGCCAGGAAGAGGTAGTAGATGCGATCAGGAGACGGAAATCAACACGCGGCAAGATACCGGTAGCACCTCCTTTGCAGCCCCCAGCCACCCTGCAGCTCTGGCCCCCGTACATCCCACCCTCTCTTGCCTATCCTAAACGGTTCCTTTTCGTACACGGTTTTCCTTGCAACCCTCCCTTGTGGCCCCGACCTACCGCCCCGCCCTCCAAACACAACGCGTTCGTAGCGGCGGCGGTGGTGTCGCTGCTCACGACTCACGACACAACGCAGCAGCCGGCCTCCCCCTGCGGCCCGGAAGAGGCAGGCGGCAGAGGGGGGGAAGTGGCAGCCGGCAGAGGGAGGGAAGGGCGAGAAGGTCAAGGGAGTACGGGCGCCTGAGGCGGCAAGTTGATCGTTGCTACCCTAGTAACTTGAAGCGCCCCCCCCCCTTGAAGCGGCCCCCTTGCACCGCCTCACACCCCGGGACCTGGATACTCACGACCCCTCCCAGGCGCTGTCCGCCCCAGGCACTTTTTCTTCCGCCTCCTACATCATTTCCACGGGTTTCCTAGCTGGCCCTCAGCCGCCTGCCTCCAGGCGGGCCGTGCTGTGTCCTATGTCGGGCTCACAGGTCCCCGCACACATCCCCCCAGGATGCCCGCCGATTTTCATGGCAAACCCTAGGTGGCGCACCCACAACACGTCCCGAGTCAACGGTTCTTTTATGCCACCCCCCAGGCGGCCGCCCACCTGCCCGCGGGACTCGGGAGGGGCCGATTCGGCCAGCTGCAGCGTCACGCGTAACATGGCCTCAGCCTCGAACAGCCTGGGGGGGCGGGGGTGGTTTGTAGCGGGGCGGGGAAGGAGGAGGGGATGTAGAGGGGCGATCCCGAGAGGCGAATTTCGGTGGGGACGTTCCTTTCACCTAGTTATTGCTACCGTTAAGCTGCGTGCCCAAGAGCGAGGCCGATCGAAGGTTGCCGGAGAAGCCGATGCTTGCCGATTGGCCCGGACGTCCTCGTGCGGCGATCCCGAGAGGCGAATTTCGGTGGGGACGTTCCTTTCACCTAGTTATTGCTACCGTTAAGCTGCGTGCCCAAGAGCGAGGCCGATCGAAGGTTGCCGGAGAAGCCGATGCTTGCCGATTGGCCCGGACGTCCTCGTGCGGCGATCCCGAGAGGCGAATTTCGGTGAGGACGTTCCTTTCACCTAGTTATTGCTACCGTTAAGCTGCGTGCCCAAGAGCGAGGCCGATCGAAGGTTGCCGGAGAAGCCGATGCTTGCCGATTGGCCCGGACGTCCTCGTGCGGCGATCCCGAGAGGCGAATTTCGGTGGGGACGTTCCTTTCACCTAGTTCTTGCTACCGTTAAGCTGCGTGCCCAAGAGCGAGGCCGATCGAAGGTTGCCATAGAAGCCGATGCTTGCCGATTGGCCCGGACGTCCTCGTGCGGCGATCCCGAGAGGCGAATTTTGGTGGGGACGTTCCTTTCACCTAGTTCTTGCTACCGTTAAGCTGCGTGCCCAAGAGCGAGGCCGATCGAAGGTTGCCGGAGAAGCCGATGCTTGCCGATTGGCCCGGACGTCCTCGTGCGGCGATCCCGATAGGCGAATTTCGGTGGGGACGTTCCTTTCAACTAGTTCTTGCTACCGTTAAGCTGCGTGCCCAAGAGCGAGGCCGATCAATGGTTGCCGTAGAAGCCGATGCTTGCCGATTGGCCCGGACGTCCTCGTGCGGCGATCCCGAGAGGCGAATTTCGGTGGGGACGTTCCTTTCACCTAGTTCTTGCTACCGTTAAGCTGCGTGCCCAAGAGCGAGGCCGATCAATGGTTGCCGGAGAAGCCGATGCTTGCCGATTGGCCCGGACGTCCTCGTGCGGCGATCCCGAGAGGCGAATTTCGGTGGGGACGTTCCTTTCACCTAGTTATTGCTACCGTTAAGCTGCGTGCCCAAGAGCGAGGCCGATCGAAGGTTGCCGGAGAAGCCGATGCTTGCCGATTGGCCCGGACGTCCTCGTGCGGCGATCCCGAGAGGCGAATTTCGGTGGGGACGTTCCTTTCACCTAGTTCTTGCTACCGTTAAGCTGCGTGCCCAAGAGCGAGGCCGATCGAAGGTTGCCGTAGAAGCCGATGCTTGCCGATTGGCCCGGACGTCCTCGTGCGGCGATCCCGAGAGGCGAATTTGGTGGGGACGTTCCTTTCACCTAGTTCTTGCTACCGTTAAGCTGCGTGCCCAAGAGCGAGGCCGATCGAAGGTTGCCGGAGAAGCCGATGCTTGCCGATTGGCCCGGACGTCCTCGTGCGGCGATCCCGATAGGCGAATTTCGGTGGGGACGTTCCTTTCAACTAGTTCTTGCTACCGTTAAGCTGCGTGCCCAAGAGCGAGGCCGATCAATGGTTGCCGTAGAAGCCGATGCTTGCCGATTGGCCCGGACGTCCTCGTGCGGCGATCCCGATAGGCGAATTTCGGTGGGGACGTTCCTTTCACCTAGTTCTTGCTACCGTTAAGCTGCGTGCCCAAGAGCGAGGCCGATCAATGGTTGCCGGAGAAGCCGATGCTTGCCGATTGGCCCGGACGTCCTCGTGCGGCGATCCCGAGAGGCGAATTTCGGTGGGGACGTTCCTTTCACCTAGTTATTGCTACCGTTAAGCTGCGTGCCCAAGAGCGAGGCCAATCGAAGGTTGCCGGAGAAGCCGATGCTTGCCGATTGGCCCGGACGTCCTCGTGCGGCGATCCCGAGAGGCGAATTTCGGTGGGGACGTTCCTTTCACCTAGTTCTTGCTACCGTTAAGCTGCGTGCCCAAGAGCGAGGCCGATCGAAGGTTGCCGGAGAAGCCGATGCTTGCCGATTGGCCCGGACGTCCTCGTGCGGCGATCCCGAGAGGCGAATTTCGGTGGGGACGTTCCTTTCACCTAGTTCTTGCTACCGTTAAGCTGCGTGCCCAAGAGCGAGGCCGATCGAAGGTTGCCGGAGAAGCCGATGCTTGCCGATTGGCCCGGACGTCCTCATGCGGCGATCCCGAGAGGCGAATTTCGGTGGGGACGTTCCTTTCACCTAGTTCTTGCTACCGTTAAGCTGCGTGCCCAAGAGCGAGGCCAATCGAAGGTTGCCGGAGAAGCCGATGCTTGCCGATTGGCCCGGACGTCCTCGTGCGGCGATCCCGAGAGGCGAATTTCGGTGGGGACGTTCCTTTCACCTAGTTATTGCTACCGTTAAGCTGCGTGCCCAAGAGCGAGGCCGATCAATGGTTGCCGTAGAAGCCGATGCTTGCCGATTGGCCCGGACGTCCTCGTGCGGCGATCCCGAGAGGCGAATTTCGGTGGGGACGTTCCTTTCACCTAGTTATTGCTACCGTTAAGCTGCGTGCCCAAGAGCGAGGCCGATCGAAGGTTGCCGGAGAAGCCGATGCTTGCCGATTGGCCCGGACGTCCTCGTGCGGCGATCCCGAGAGGCGAATTTCGGTGGGGACGTTCCTTTCACCTAGTTCTTGCTACCGTTAAGCTGCGTGCCCAAGAGCGAGGCCGATCGAAGGTTGCCGTAGAAGCCGATGCTTGCCGATTGGCCCGGACGTCCTCGTGCGGCGATCCCGATAGGCGAATTTCGGTGGGGACGTTCCTTTCACCTAGTTCTTGCTACCGTTAAGCTGCGTGCCCAAGAGCGAGGCCGATCAATGGTTGCCGGAGAAGCCGATGCTTGCCGATTGGCCCGGACGTCCTCGTGCGGCGATCCCGAGAGGCGAATTTCGGTGGGGACGTTCCTTTCACCTAGTTATTGCTACCGTTAAGCTGCGTGCCCAAGAGCGAGGCCAATCGAAGGTTGCCGGAGAAGCCGATGCTTGCCGATTGGCCCGGACGTCCTCGTGCGGCGATCCCGAGAGGCGAATTTCGGTGGGGACGTTCCTTTCACCTAGTTCTTGCTACCGTTAAGCTGCGTGCCCAAGAGCGAGGCCGATCGAAGGTTGCCGGAGAAGCCGATGCTTGCCGATTGGCCCGGACGTCCTCGTGCGGCGATCCCGAGAGGCGAATTTCGGTGGGGACGTTCCTTTCACCTAGTTCTTGCTACCGTTAAGCTGCGTGCCCAAGAGCGAGGCCGATCAATGGTTGCCGGAGAAGCCGATGCTTGCCGATTGGCCCGGACGTCCTCATGCGGCGATCCCGAGAGGCGAATTTCGGTGGGGACGTTCCTTTCACCTAGTTCTTGCTACCGTTAAGCTGCGTGCCCAAGAGCGAGGCCAATCGAAGGTTGCCGGAGAAGCCGATGCTTGCCGATTGGCCCGGACGTCCTCGTGCGGCGATCCCGAGAGGCGAATTTCGGTGGGGACGTTCCTTTCACCTAGTTCTTGCTACCGTTAAGCTGCGTGCCCAAGAGCGAGGCCGATCAATGGTTGCCGGAGAAGCCGATGCTTGCCGATTGGCCCGGACGTCCTCGTGCGGCGATCCCGAGAGGCGAATTTCGGTGGGGACGTTCCTTTCACCTAGTTCTTGCTACCGTTAAGCTGCGTGCCCAAGAGCGAGGCCGATCGAAGGTTGCCGTAGAAGCCGATGCTTGCCGATTGGCCCGGACGTCCTCGTGCGGCGATCCCGAGAGGCGAATTTCGGTGGGGACGTTCCTTTCACCTAGTTATTGCTACCGTTAAGCTGCGTGCCCAAGAGCGAGGCCGATCAATGGTTGCCGTAGAAGCCGATGCTTGCCGATTGGCCCGGACGTCCTCGTGCGGCGATCCCGAGAGGCGAATTTCGGTGGGGACGTTCCTTTCACCTAGTTATTGCTACCGTTAAGCTGCGTGCCCAAGAGCGAGGCCGATCGAAGGTTGCCGGAGAAGCCGATGCTTGCCGATTGGCCCGGACGTCCTCGTGCGGCGATCCCGAGAGGCGAATTTCGGTGGGGACGTTCCTTTTACCTAGTTCTTGCTACCGTTAAGCTGCGTGCCCAAGAGCGAGGCCGATCGAAGGTTGCCGTAGAAGCCGATGCTTGCCGATTGGCCCGGACATCCTCGTGCGGCGATCCCGAGAGGCGAATTTCGGTGGGGACGTTCCTTTCACCTAGTTCTTGCTACCGTTAAGCTGCGTGCCCAAGAGCGAGGCCGATCAATGGTTGCCGGAGAAGCCGATGCTTGCCGATTGGCCCGGATGTCCTCGTGCGGCGATCCCGAGAAGCGAATTTCGGTGGGGACGTTCCCTTCACCTAGTTCTTGCTACCGTTAAGCTGCGTGCCCAAGAGCGAGGCCGATCAATGGTTGCCGGAGAAGCCGATGCTTGCCGATTGGCCCGGACGTCCTCGTGCGGCGATCCCGAGAGGCGAATTTCGGTGGGGACGTTCCTTTCACCTAGTTCTTGCTACCGTTAAGCTGCGTGCCCAAGAGCGAGGCCGATCAATGGTTGCCGGAGAAGCCGATGCTTGCCGATTGGCCCGGACGTCCTCGTGCGGCGATCCCGAGAGGCGAATTTCGGTGGGGACGTTCCTTTCACCTAGTTATTGCTACCGTTAAGCTGCGTGCCCAAGAGCGAGGCCGATCAATGGTTGCCGGAGAAGCCGATGCTTGCCGATTGGCCCGGACGTCCTCATGCGGCGATCCCGAGAGGCGAATTTCGGTGGGGACGTTCCTTTCACCTAGTTCTTGCTACCGTTAAGCTGCGTGCCCAAGAGCGAGGCCAATCGAAGGTTGCCGGAGAAGCCGATGCTTGCCGATTGGCCCGGACGTCCTCGTGCGGCGATCCCGAGAGGCGAATTTCGGTGGGGACGTTCCTTTCACCTAGTTCTTCCTACCGTTAAGCTGCGTGCCCAAGAGCGAGGCCGATCAATGGTTGCCGTAGAAGCCGATGCTTGCCGATTGGCCCGGACGTCCTCGTGCGGCGATCCCGAGAGGCGAATTTCGGTGGGGACGTTCCTTTCACCTAGTTCTTGCTACCGTTAAGCTGCGTGCCCAAGAGCGAGGCCGATCGAAGGTTGCCGTAGAAGCCGATGCTTGCCGATTGGCCCGGACGTCCTCGTGCGGCGATCCCGAGAGGCGAATTTCGGTGGGGACGTTCCTTTCACCTAGTTATTGCTACCGTTAAGCTGCGTGCCCAAGAGCGAGGCCGATCAATGGTTGCCGTAGAAGCCGATGCTTGCCGATTGGCCCGGACGTCCTCGTGCGGCGATCCCGAGAGACGCAGATTTCTCTGTAAGCCCAACGTGTAGGGCAATTTAGGGGGGCAATTTTCATGCTTTGGACAGTACGACGGGACCATCTTTCACTTAATTTTCACTTTCCGTACGTTGACAATTTTCACTCGAACTTTCTCTCTTGTGCACAGATTTGTTGACGAATGTATGTGCTGATCCCATTTTAAATTTAGCATCTCGCCGTAAATGCTGCGGCTGTAAATGCTGCGGCTCTCTCAACTCTCTCAACCAAACCTGAGGCGCCATATCACAGCGCTTAGATCCAATCTTGGGCGGCTTCGTTCATATTTTAGCGATAAACCCGTCAAAGACACTGCGAGCTACAGGCCTTCACAATCGATTCGCGCAGCTGACGTTTTGGCATAGCTGCGATAGTGCCCCAAAGCAGCATATAGCAGCTAGGTAAGCGCTTCTGGAGCACATTAGCATGAATCGCGCTGCAAATTTGCGCGTACCGGTATGTAAAACAAATGACAACATGCGCACATCTCGCAGGCCCCAGCAGTTCCATTGACAGGCATTTGCAACGGCGCTCTTCGTGGCATTGTCTTCTCTGGCTGTGTTTGCTAGCGGCGACGATGCTTCGCCAGTCCCGTTCCCCTCCGCCGACAGGGAGGAGGTTTCGGGCGACACCGACGCACGCAAGGTAAGGTTGTATAGCCAGCAGAAATCCCAAGGACGCGTTGGCACAGGCTTTTGGCCCCTCTGGCGACTGGCTGCGTGTGGGTATGGCCCGGCTGCGTGTGGGTCTTAGGCCGCGACGTGTCCTTTCCCGTCCGCTGCAGGAGTGCACCAATAACAAGTACCTCCTCAGCAAGGCCAGGAATGCCGTGACCCCAATCTTACCTCTTGCCGTGCCCCCTGCCCCTTAGGGCCACCACCGTGCTGCGACCCTGGCGCCCCGCCGGAGAAATGGGAGGAGTTCTGGCGTTCAGTGAGCAACTACCCTGGGCCGTCGATTTAATCCAGTACCGGCTCAGCGGCCGTTGGCTTGGACCCCTTCGACGCTGGATTTTCTGCGATGGTGCTGGGCCGTGCACGGGCCTGCGGCAGCAGTCTGGAAGCTGGCAGTCCCTCCAGTAGCACCGTAGCTGGAGTGACAGTGCTGGGCGGCGCCCGGCTGGTTGGCTTGGGGCAACCGGCCGGGAAGCCGGCGGCCATCGGCTCCTTCAGCGTGGGGCCGCTGCTACCCCGCTGGGCCGCACCGGGCAGGGTGGTGCAGGGGCCTTTCACGGCGAGTAGGCAGCTGGTGGCAGTTACCCTGCAGGGGCCGCTGTGACCACTGGCAGCCTACTGGCCGAGTGTGTGATTACACAAGAGGACGTTGACGCATTCATGGCCGTGGATAATGACTCGTCCCCGCTTCAGCAGCACGCTAGCAGCACGCCAGCGGCTGGCGGTCCCTCTTGCACCGGGGCCGTTGTGATGGTGCCGGACGGCGCTAGGCTGGCCTTTGGAGGCGGGCCGGTGGTGGCAGGAGCAGCGGCAGCCACGGTCGACATCGGCAGGCGCGTACGGAAGGTTCCATTCCTGGTACCGCTGCACCTCTGGCAGGCAATTTCCGGAGCAGAGTCGGCTATCCTGCGTGCTGATGACAACGTCGCAGCTGGACGCCTTATACGGCTGTTGCCAAACCTGGGAGTCGTAGCCCCCGGCTCCGAATGGCCCACGTGGCAGCAGCTCAGTGACGTGGTGGCCGCGCAAGTTACCATCAGCAAGGATACCTGTGCACAGCTGCGTGCAGAGCAGGTTTCTGCTCCAGGTGACCCATTGGACCTGATGAGGGCGATCCAATGTTTCCTGGTTGCCTGACTGCCTGACTGCCTGGCGGCAGACAATCCTACAGCCCCTCGTGGGGGAGGACGCCGTGCCGTGCTGACTTTGAGCCTGTCAACTCCCGCCGACCAAGCATCTACGATACCCCGCAGTGCCAAGATGGTCAAGGCAGCACTGAAGAGGCACTCTTCGTGGTGATGGCGGCTGTCCACGGGGCGGCCGGACTTGATGGCTATAGCATGGAATGATTACCTCATTAAAGATCGAGCATCCCTCAACCGTGAAGGCGTCACCATGAAGAACGCCAAATTGCTTTCGGCCTTCAACAGTAAAATGAGCAGGTGCAGACAGCAGGGCGTGGCGGAGTATCAGCTCTTACTGCATGGGGCTCTTGGCCCTGCCCCGGTCGGCACAGGGGAACTCCATGCGCAAGGAGCGTCCGCTGCACCTCATTCGCAGCAGCAAGGCTTGCCTATGCAGCGTCAGGGGAACGGAGCGATCGGGTGGCGAAGCCGTCACACAGCGGCTCGACAGCAGCAGGGGTACGGGGCGGCCAGACAGCTGCTGACCGGCGCTGGGTCGCAGCAGCAGCGGAGGTATGGGGCGACCGGACAGCTGCTGGCCGGTGCTGGGTCTCAGCAGCAGCGGAGGTACGCGGCGACCAGACAGCTGCTGGCCGGTGCTGGGTCTCAGCAGCAGCGGAGGTATGCGGCGGCCGGACAGCTGCTGGCCGGTGCTGGGTCTCAGCAGCAGCAGGGGTACGGGGCGACCGGACAGCTGCTGGCCGGTGCTGGGTCTCAGCAGCAGCGGAGGTATGCGGCGACCGGACAGCTGCTGGCCGGTGCTGGGTCTCAGCAGCAGCGGAGGTATGCGGCGGCCGGACAGCTGCTGGCCGGTGCTGGGTCTCAGCAGCAGCAGGGGTACGGGGCGACCGGACAGCTGCTGGCCGGTGCTGGGTCTCAGCAGCAGCGGAGGTATGCGGCGGCCGGACAGCTGCTGGCCGGTGCTGGATCTCAGCAGCAGCAGGGGTACGGGGCGGCCGGACAGCTGCTGGCTGGCGCTGGGTCGCAGCAGCAGCGGAGGTACGGGGCGGCCGGACAGCTGCTGGCCGGCGCTGGGTCGCAGCAGCAGCGGAGGTATGGGGCGACCGGACAGCTGCTGGCCGGCGCTGGGTCTCAGCAGCAGCAGGGGTACAGGGCGACTGGACAGCTGCTGGCTGGCGCTGGGTCTCAGCAGCAGCAGGGGTACGGGGCGACCGGACAGCTGCTGGCCGGTGCTGGGTCTCAGCAGCAGCGGAGGTATGCGGCGGCCGGACAGCTGCTGGCCGGTGCTGGATCTCAGCAGCAGCAGGGGTACGGGGCGGCCGGACAGCTGCTGGCTGGCGCTGGGTCGCAGCAGCAGCGGAGGTACGGGGCGGCCGGACAGCTGCTGGCCGGCGCTGGGTCGCAGCAGCAGCGGAGGTATGGGGCGACCGGACAGCTGCTGGCCGGCGCTGGGTCGCAGCAGCAGCAGGGGTACAGGGCGACTGGACAGCTGCTGGCTGGCGCTGGGTCTCAGCAGCAGCAGGGGTACGGGGCGGCCGGACAGCTGCTGGCCGGCGCTGGGTCGCAGCAGCAGCAGGGGTATGGGGCGACCGGACAGCTGCTGGCCGGTGCTGGGTCTCAGCAGCAGCAGGGGTACGGGGCGGCCGGACAGCTGCTGGCTGGCGCTGGGTCGCAGCAGCAGCGGAGGTATGGGGCGGCCGGACAGCTGCTGGCTGGCGCTGGGTCGCAGCAGCAGCGGAGGTATGGGGCGGCCGGACAGCTGCTGGCTGGCGCTGGGTCGCAGCAGCAGCGGAGGTATGGGGCGGCCGGACAGCTGCTGGCTGGCGCTGGGTCGCAGCAGCAGCGGAGGTATGGGGCGGCCGGACAGCTGCTGGCTGGCGCTGGGTCGCAGCAGCAGCGGAGGTATGGGGCGGCCGGACAGCTGCTGGCTGGCGCTGGGTCGCAGCAGCAGCGGAGGTATGGGGCGGCCGGACAGCTGCTGGCTGGCGCTGGGTCGCAGCAGCAGCGGAGGTATGGGGCGGCCGGACAGCTGCTGGCTGGCGCTGGGTCGCAGCAGCAGCGGAGGTATGGGGCGGCCGGACAGCTGCTGACTGGCGCTGGGTCGCAGCAGCAGCGGAGGTATGGGGCGGCCGGACAGCTGCTGGCTGGCGCTGGGTCGCAGCAGCAGCGGAGGTATGGGGCGGCCGGACAGCTGCTGACTGGCGCTGGGTCGCAGCAGCAGGGGCACGGGGCGGCATGCACGTGTGCTGGAGTAATGCATGTACGGGGGCAGGGAAGTTGAGTTCAACGGATGGGGGGGTGCGGATTGTTTGTATGGCTGTTTAGAGATGACGGGAGAGAGAGTGCAACACGAAGGTCGAGCAGGTACATCCTGTACGTATCTGGCCGGACCGGATAGTGGACCAAGTGCAGGGAGGCATATGCGTACGGCAAGGTAGCGGGGAACTGATATCAGTCAGTGATGACTGTGATGCGAGGCATGCGCGTGTGCTGGATTAATGCACGTACGGGTCAGGTGGGTGGGTGGGTGGAATCGTGGTAGGGGCCGTCCCACCATGTCTGAAATCGGTAAGCTGCTCCTGTGACTCCAACACAACCCTGTAACGATAACGCAGTGCTGGGAGGTGGCGAACCGCGTAGCAGGTCGTGTCCCCCTGTAACGCAGTACAATCGGCAGGTACTAGTTGTGCGCGGCGGTGGAAGCCTAGAGTCACGTACGGCAACAACCGGGCACTTTCCCTCTTCCTGCCCCTACTCAGCAGCAAGTGCGCGCCTGGACCATCGAAAGCGGAATTGCTCTCCTGGTTAAAGCCAGATCTGCCCCCGCGCCATACCAGCTCTGTAATATCATACTAGGAACTAGTTGTGCGCGGCGGTGGAAGCCTAGAGTCACGTACGGCAATAATCGGGCACTTCCCCCTTCCAGCCCCTACTCAGCAGCAAGGGAGCACCTGGACTACCGAAAGCGGAATTGCTCTCCTGGTTAAAGCCAGACCTCCCCCCGCGCCATACCAGCTCTGTAATATCATACTAGGAACTAGTTGGGCGCGGCGGTGGAAGCCTAGAGTCACGTACGGCAACAATCGGGCACTTTCCCCCTTCCAGCCCCTACTCAGCAGCAAGGGAGCACCTGGACCACCGAAAGCGGAATTGCTCTCCTGGTTAAAGCCAGACCTCCCCCCGCGCCATACCAGCTCTGTAATATCATACTAGGAACTAGTTGGGCGCGGCGGTGGAAGCCTAGAGTCACGTACGGCAATAATCGGGCACTTTCCCCCTTCCAGCCCCTACTCAGCAGGAAGGGAGCGCCTGGACCACCGAAAGCGGAATTGCTCTCCTGGTTAAAGCCAGACCTCCCCCCGCGCCATACCAGCTCTGTAGTATCATACTAAGCAATAGTTGGGCGCGGCGGTGGAAGCCTAGAGTCACGTACGGCAACAATCGGGCACTTTCCCCCTTCCTGCCCCTGATCAGCAGCAAGGGAGCGCCTAGACCACCGAAAGCGGAATTGCTCTCCTGGTTAAAGCCAGACCTCCCCCCGCGCCATACCAGCTCTGTAATATCATACTAGGCACTAGTTGGGCGCGGCGGTGGAAGTCTAGAGTCACGTACGGCAATAATCGGGCACTTTCCCCCTTCCAGCCCCTGATCAGCAGCAAGGGAGCGCCTAGACCACCGAAAGCGGAATTGCTCTCCTGGTTAAAGCCAGATCTCCCCCCGCGCCATACCAGCTCTGTAGTATCATACTAGGAACTTGTTGGGCGCGGCGGTGGAAGTCTAGAGTCACGTACGGCAACAATCGGGCACTTCCCCCCTTCCAGCCCCTACTCAGCAGGAAGGGAGCGCCTGGACCACCGAAAGCGGAATTGCTCTCCTGGTTCAAACCAGACCTCCCCCCGCGCCATACCAGCTCTGTAGTATCATACTAAGCAATAGTTGGGCGCGGCGGTGGAAGCCTAGAGTCACGTACGGCAACAATCGGGCACTTTCCCCCTTCCAGCCCCTGATCAGCAGCAAGGGAGCGCCTAGACCACCGAAAGCGGAATTGCTCTCCTGGTTAAAGCCAGACCTCCCCCCGCGCCATTCCAGCTCTGTAATATCATACTAGGCACTAGTTGGGCGCGGCGGTGGAAGTCTAGAGTCACGTACGGCAATAATCGGGCACTTCCCCCTTCCAGCCCCTGATCAGCAGCAAGGGAGCGCCTAGACCACCGAAAGCGGAATTGCTCTCCTGGTTAAAGCCAGATCTCCCCCCGCGCCATACCAGCTCTGTAGTATCATACTAGGAACTTGTTGGGCGCGGCGGTGGAAGTCTAGAGTCACGTACGGCAACAATCGGGCACTTCCCCCCTTCCAGCCCCTACTCAGCAGGAAGGGAGCGCCTGGACCACCGAAAGCGGAATTGCTCTCCTGGTTCAAACCAGACCTCCCCCCGCGCCATACCAGCTCTGTAGTATCATACTAAGCAATAGTTGGGCGCGGCGGTGGAAGCCTAGAGTCACGTACGGCAACAATCGGGCACTTTCCCCCTTCCAGCCCCTGATCAGCAGCAAGGGAGCGCCTAGACCACCGAAAGCGGAATTGCTCTCCTGGTTAAAGCCAGACCTCCCCCCGCGCCATTCCAGCTCTGTAATATCATACTAGGCACTAGTTGGGCGCGGCGGTGGAAGTCTAGAGTCACGTACGGCAATAATCGGGCACTTCCCCCTTCCAGCCCCTGATCAGCAGCAAGGGAGCGCCTAGACCACCGAAAGCGGAATTGCTCTCCTGGTTAAAGCCAGATCTCCCCCCGCGCCATACCAGCTCTGTAGTATCATACTAGGAACTTGTTGGGCGCGGCGGTGGAAGTCTAGAGTCACGTACGGCAACAATCGGGCACTTCCCCCCTTCCAGCCCCTACTCAGCAGGAAGGGAGCGCCTGGACCACCGAAAGCGGAATTGCTCTCCTGGTTAAAGCCAGACCTCCCCCCGCGCCATACCAGCTCTGTAGTATCATACTAAGCAATAGTTGGGCGCGGCGGTGGAAGCCTAGAGTCACGTACGGCAACAATCGGGCACTTTCCCCCTTCCAGCCCCTGATCAGCAGCAAGGGAGCGCCTAGACCACCGAAAGCGGAATTGCTCTCCTGGTTAAAGCCAGACCTCCCCCCGCGCCATTCCAGCTCTGTAATATCATACTAGGCACTAGTTGGGCGCGGCGGTGGAAGTCTAGAGTCACGTACGGCAACAATCGGGCACTTCCCCCTTCCAGCCCCTGATCAGCAGCAAGGGAGCGCCTAGACCACCGAAAGCGGAATTGCTCTCCTGGTTAAAGCCAGATCTCCCCCCGCGCCATACCAGCTCTGTAGTATCATACTAGGAACTTGTTGGGCGCGGCGGTGGAAGTCTAGAGTCACGTACGGCAACAATCGGGCACTTCCCCCCTTCCAGCCCCTACTCAGCAGCAAGGGAGCGCCTGGACCACCGAAAGCGGAATTGCTCTCCTGGTTAAAGCCAGACCTCCCCCCGCGGCATACCAGCTCTGTAGTATCATACTAAGCACTAGTTGGGCGGGCGGCGATCCCGAGAGGCGAATTTCGGTGGGGACGTTCCTTTCACCTAGTTCTTGCTACCGTTAAGCTGCGTGCCCAAGAGCGAGGCCGATCGAAGGTTGCCGGAGAAGCCGATGCTTGCCGATTGGCCCGGACGTCCTCGTGCGGCGATCCCGAGAGGCGAATTTCGGTGGGGACGTTCCTTTCACCTAGTTCTTGCTACCGTTAAGCTGCGTGCCCAAGAGCGAGGCCGATCAATGGTTGCCGGAGAAGCCGATGCTTGCCGATTGGCCCGGACGTCCTCGTGCGGCGATCCCGAGAGGCGAATTTCGGTGGGGACGTTCCTTTCACCTAGTTATTGCTACCGTTAAGCTGCGTGCCCAAGAGCGAGGCCGATCAATGGTTGCCGGAGAAGCCGATGCTTGCCGATTGGCCCGGACGTCCTCGTGCGGCGATCCCGAGAGGCGAATTTCGGTGGGGACGTTCCTTTCACCTAGTTATTGCTACCGTTAAGCTGCGTGCCCAAGAGCGAGGCCGATCAATGGTTGCCGGAGAAGCCGATGCTTGCCGATTGGCCCGGACGTCCTCGTGCGGCGATCCCGTGAGGCCAATTTTAGCAGGGACGTTCATTTCACCTAGTTATTGCTACCGTTAAGCTGCGTGCCCAAGAGCGAGGCCGATCGAAGGTTGCCGGAGAAGCCGATGCTTGCCGATTGGCCCGGACGTCCTCGTGCGGCGATCCCGAGAGGCGAATTTCGGTGAGGATATTCCTTTCACCTAGTTCTTGCTACCGTTAAGCTGCGTGCCCAAGAGCGAGGCCGATCGAAGGTTGCCGGAGAAGCCGATGCTTGCCGATTGGCCCGGACGTCCTCGTGCGGCGATCCCGAGAGGCGAATTTCGGTGTGGACGTTCCTTTCACCTAGTTCTTGCTACCGTTAAGCTGCGTGCCCAAGAGCGAGGCCGATCGAAGGTTGCCGTAGAAGCCGATGCTTGCCGATTGGCCCGGACGTCCTCGTGCGGCGATCCCGAGAGGCGAATTTCGGTGGGGACGTTCCTTTCACCTAGTTCTTGCTACCGTTAAGCTGCGTGCCCAAGAGCGAGGCCGATCGAAGGTTGCCGTAGAAGCCGATGCTTGCCGATTGGCCCGGACGTCCTCGTGCGGCGATCCCGAGAGGCGAATTTCGGTGGGGACGTTCCTTTCACCTAGTTCTTGCTACCGTTAAGCTGCGTGCCCAAGAGCGAGGCCGATCGAAGGTTGCCGGAGAAGCCGATGCTTGCCGATTGGCCCGGACGTCCTCGTGCGGCGATCCCGAGAGGCGAATTTCGGTGGGGACGTTCCTTTCACCTAGTTCTTGCTACCGTTAAGCTGCGTGCCCAAGAGCGAGGCCGATCGAAGGTTGCCGGAGAAGCCGATGCTTGCCGATTGGCCCGGACGTCCTCGTGCGGCGATCCCGAGAGGCGAATTTCGGTGTGGACGTTCCTTTCACCTAGTTATTGCTACCGTTAAGCTGCGTGCCCAAGAGCGAGGCCAATCAATGGTTGCCGGAGAAGCCGATGCTTGCCGATTGGCCCGGACGTCCTCGTGCGGCGATCCCGTGAGGCCAATTTTAGCAGGGACGTTCCTTTCACCTAGTTCTTGCTACCGTTAAGCTGCGTGCCCAAGAGCGAGGCCGATCGAAGGTTGCCGGAGAAGCCGATGCTTGCCGATTGGCCCGGACGTCCTCGTGCGGCGATCCCGAGAGGCGAATTTCGGTGAGGATATTCCTTTCACCTAGTTATTGCTACCGTTAAGCTGCGTGCCCAAGAGCGAGGCCGATCAATGGTTGCCGTAGAAGCCGATGCTTGCCGATTGGCCCGGACGTCCTCGTGCGGCGATCCCGAGAGGCGAATTTCGGTGGGGACGTTCCTTTCACCTAGTTCTTGCTACCGTTAAGCTGCGTGCCCAAGAGCGAGGCCGATCAATGGTTGCCGGAGAAGCCGATGCTTGCCGATTGGCCCGGACGTCCTCGTGCGGCGATCCCGAGAGGCAATTTCGGTGGGACGTTCCTTTCACCTAGTTTTGCTACCGTTAAGCTGCGTGCCCAAGAGCGAGGCCGATCAATGGTTGCCGGAGAAGCCGATGCTTGCCGATTGGCCCGGACGTCCTCGTGCGGCGATCCCGAGAGGCGAATTTCGGTGGGACGTTCCTTTCACCTAGTTTTGCTACCGTTAAGCTGCGTGCCCAAGAGCGAGGCCGATCAATGGTTGCCGGAGAAGCCGATGCTTGCCGATTGGCCCGGACGTCCTCGTGCGGCGATCCCGAGAGGCGAATTTCGGTGGGGACGTTCCTTTCACCTAGTTATTAGCACGTTAAGCTGCGTGCCCAAGAGCGAGGCCGATCAATGGTTGCCGGAGAAGCCGATGCTTGCCGATTGGCCCGGACGTCCTCGTGCGGCGATCCCGAGAGGCGAATTTCGGTGGGACGTTCCTTTCACCTAGTTATTGCTACCGTTAAGCTGCGTGCCCAAGAGCGAGGCCGATCAATGGTTGCCGGAGAAGCCGATGCTTGCCGATTGGCCCGGACGTCCTCGTGCGGCGATCCCGAGAGGCGAATTTCGGTGGGGACGTTCCTTTCACCTAGTTATTGCTACCGTTAAGCTGCGTGCCCAAGAGCGAGGCCGATCAATGGTTGCCGGAGAAGCCGATGCTTGCCGATTGGCCCGGACGTCCTCGTGCGGCGATCCCGAGAGGCGAATTTCGGTGGGGACGTTCCTTTCACCTAGTTATTGCTACCGTTAAGCTGCGTGCCCAAGAGCGAGGCCGATCAATGGTTGCCGGAGAAGCCGATGCTTGCCGATTGGCCCGGACGTCCTCGTGCGGCGATCCCGAGAGGCGAATTTCGGTGGGGACGTTCCTTTCACCTAGTTATTGCTACCGTTAAGCTGCGTGCCCAAGAGCGAGGCCGATCAATGGTTGCCGGAGAAGCCGATGCTTGCCGATTGGCCCGGACGTCCTCGTGCGGCGATCCCGAGAGGCGAATTTCGGTGGGGACGTTCCTTTCACCTAGTTATTGCTACCGTTAAGCTGCGTGCCCAAGAGCGAGGCCGATCAATGGTTGCCGGAGAAGCCGATGCTTGCCGATTGGCCCGGACGTCCTCGTGCGGCGATCCCGAGAGGCGAATTTCGGTGGGGACGTTCCTTTCACCTAGTTATTGCTACCGTTAAGCTGCGTGCCCAAGAGCGAGGCCGATCAATGGTTGCCGGAGAAGCCGATGCTTGCCGATTGGCCCGGACGTCCTCGTGCGGCGATCCCGAGAGGCGAATTTCGGTGGGACGTTCCTTTCACCTAGTTATTGCTACCGTTAAGCTGCGTGCCCAAGAGCGAGGCCGATCAATGGTTGCCGGAGAAGCCGATGCTTGCCGATTGGCCCGGACGTCCTCGTGCGGCGATCCCGAGAGGCGAATTTCGGTGGGGACGTTCCTTTCACCTAGTTATTGCTACCGTTAAGCTGCGTGCCCAAGAGCGAGGCCGATCAATGGTTGCCGGAGAAGCCGATGCTTGCCGATTGGCCCGGACGTCCTCGTGCGGCGATCCCGAGAGGCGAATTTCGGTGGGACGTTCCTTTCACCTAGTTATTGCTACCGTTAAGCTGCGTGCCCAAGAGCGAGGCCGATCAATGGTTGCCGGAGAAGCCGATCGATGCCGATTGGCCGGACGTTCGTGCGGCGATCCCGAGAGGCGAATTTCGGTGGGGACGTTCCTTTCACCTAGTTCTTGCTACCGTTTAGCTGCGTGCCCAAGAGCGAGGCCGATCAATGGTTGCCGGAGAAGCCGATGCTTGCCGATTGGCCCGGACGTCCTCGTGCGGCGATCCCGAGAGGCGAATTTCGGTGGGGACGTTCCTTTCACCTAGTTATTGCTACCGTTAAGCTGCGTGCCCAAGAGCGAGGCCGATCAATGGTTGCCGGAGAAGCCGATGCTTGCCGATTGGCCCGGACGTCCTCGTGCGGCGATCCCGAGAGGCGAATTTCGGTGGGGACGTTCCTTTCACCTAGTTATTGCTACCGTTAAGCTGCGTGCCCAAGAGCGAGGCCGATCAATGGTTGCCGGAGAAGCCGATGCTTGCCGATTGGCCCGGACGTCCTCGTGCGGCGATCCCGAGAGGCGAATTTCGGTGTGGACGTTCCTTTCACCTAGTTCTTGCTACCGTTAAGCTGCGTGCCCAAGAGCGAGGCCGATCGAAGGTTGCCGGAGAAGCCGATGCTTGCCGATTGGCCCGGACGTCCTCGTGCGGCGATCCCGAGAGGCGAATTTCGGTGAGGACGTTCCTTTCACCTAGTTATTGCTACCGTTAAGCTGCGTGCCCAAGAGCGAGGCCGATCAATGGTTGCCGGAGAAGCCGATGCTTGCCGATTGGCCCGGACGTCCTCGTGCGGCGATCCCGAGAGGCGAATTTCGGTGTGGACGTTCCTTTCACCTAGTTATTGCTACCGTTAAGCTGCGTGCCCAAGAGCGAGGCCGATCAATGGTTGCCGGAGAAGCCGATGCTTGCCGATTGGCCCGGACGTCCTCGTGCGGCGATCCCGAGAGGCGAATTTCGGTGGGGACGTTCCTTTCACCTAGTTCTTGCTACCGTTAAGCTGCGTGCCCAAGAGCGAGGCCGATCAATGGTTGCCGGAGAAGCCGATGCTTGCCGATTGGCCCGGACGTCCTCGTGCGGCGATCCCGAGAGGCGAATTTCGGTGTGGACGTTCCTTTCACCTAGTTCTTGCTACCGTTAAGCTGCGTGCCCAAGAGCGAGGCCGATCGAAGGTTGCCGGAGAAGCCGATGCTTGCCGATTGGCCCGGACGTCCTCGTGCGGCGATCCCGAGAGGCGAATTTCGGTGAGGACGTTCCTTTCACCTAGTTCTTGCTACCGTTAAGCTGCGTGCCCAAGAGCGAGGCCGATCGAAGGTTGCCGGAGAAGCCGATGCTTGCCGATTGGCCCGGACGTCCTCGTGCGGCGATCCCGAGAGGCGAATTTCGGTGGGGACGTTCCTTTCACCTAGTTCTTGCTACCGTTAAGCTGCGTGCCCAAGAGCGAGGCCGATCGAAGGTTGCCGGAGAAGCCGATGCTTGCCGATTGGCCCGGACGTCCTCGTGCGGCGATCCCGAGAGGCGAATTTCGGTGGGGACGTTCCTTTCACCTAGTTCTTGCTACCGTTAAGCTGCGTGCCCAAGATCGAGGCCGATCGAAGGTTGCCGGAGAAGCCGATGCTTGCCGATTGGCCCGGACGTCCTCGTGCGGCGATCCCGAGAGGCGAATTTCGGTGGGGACGTTCCTTTCACCTAGTTCTTGCTACCGTTAAGCTGCGTGCCCAAGAGCGAGGCCGATCAATGGTTGCCGGAGAAGCCGATGCTTGCCGATTGGCCCGGACGTCCTCGTGCGGCGATCCCGTGAGGCCAATTTTAGCAGGGACGTTCATTTTACCTAGTTCTTGCTACCGTTAAGCTGCGTGCCCAAGAGCGAGGCCGATCAATGGTTGCCGGAGAAGCCGATGCTTGCCGATTGGCCCGGACGTCCTCGTGCGGCGATCCTGAGAGGCGAATTTCGGTGGGGACGTTCCTTTAACCTAGTTCTTGCTACCGTTAAGCTGCGTGCCCAAGAGCGAGGCCGATCAATGGTTGCCGGAGAAGCCGATGCTTGCCGATTGGCCCGGACGTCCTCGTGCGGCGATCCCGAGAGGCGAATTTCGGTGGGGACGTTCCTTTCACCTAGTTCTTGCTACCGTTAAGCTGCGTGCCCAAGAGCGAGGCCGATCGAAGGTTGCCGGAGAAGCCGATGCTTGCCGATTGGCCCGGACGTCCTCGTGCGGCGATCCCGAGAGGCGAATTTCGGTGGGGACGTTCTTTTCACCTAGTTCTTGCTACCGTTAAGCTGCGTGCCCAAGAGCGAGGCCGATCGAAGGTTGCCGGAGAAGCCGATGCTTGCCGATTGGCCCGGACGTCCTCGTGCGGCGATCCCGAGAGGCGAATTTCGGTGGGGACGTTCCTTTCACCTAGTTCCTGCTACCGTTAAGCTGCGTGCCCAAGAGCGAGGCCGATCGAAGGTTGCCGGAGAAGCCGATGCTTGCCGATTGGCCCGGACGTCCTCGTGCGGCGATCCCGAGAGGCGAATTTCGGTGGGGACGTTCCTTTCACCTAGTTCTTGCTACCGTTAAGCTGCGTGCCCAAGAGCGAGGCCGATCAATGGTTGCCGGAGAAGCCGATGCTTGCCGATTGGCCCGGACGTCCTCGTGCGGCGATCCCGAGAGGCGAATTTCGGTGGGGACGTTCTTTTCACCTAGTTCTTGCTACCGTTAAGCTGCGTGCCCAAGAGCGAGGCCGATCAATGGTTGCCGGAGAAGCCGATGCTTGCCGATTGGCCCGGACGTCCTCGTGCGGCGATCCTGAGAGGCGAATTTCGGTGGGGACGTTCCTTTCACCTAGTTCTTGCTACCGTTAAGCTGCGTGCCCAAGAGCGAGGCCGATCAATGGTTGCCGGAGAAGCCGATGCTTGCCGATTGGCCCGGACGTCCTCGTGCGGCGATCCCGAGAGGCGAATTTCGGTGTGGACGTTCTTTTCACCTAGTTCTTGCTACCGTTAAGCTGCGTGCCCAAGAGCGAGGCCGATCAATGGTTGCCGGAGAAGCCGATGCTTGCCGATTGGCCCGGACGTCCTCGTGCGGCGATCCTGAGAGGCGAATTTCGGTGGGGACGTTCCTTTCACCTAGTTCTTGCTACCGTTAAGCTGCGTGCCCAAGAGCGAGGCCGATCAATGGTTGCCGTAGAAGCCGATGCTTGCCGATTGGCCCGGACGTCCTCGTGCGGGGGCGGTTGATGGTATTACAAGGCATGCATACAGGTGTCCACCCCCTTCGCCACCAGCCCCAAGTACAGTAAGCTGCCCCAGCGACGAGCCCGCGACCCATGGGTCGGCGCCGCGACCCACTTGTTCCGCAGCTCCAGCACCTCCGCCAGCCTCCTGTGCGCCAGCAGCACGTCCGGGTGGCAGTCCCCCAGCTGGCAGGGCAGGCTGGCCACCGCACCGCTCAGCAGCCGCTCGGACTTGGACCACTGGCGCTGTGGGGCAGGAGGGGAGGGGGATGAGGAAAAACGGGTGAACCGGCAAAGAAGGAGAAGCGGGGCAGGAGAGGGGGCAGGGTGGGGGTCACGTAAAAGAACCGTTGACTCGACATGGGAATTCCAGTGGGTGCATAAGGGGGGGGGAGGAAAAACGGGTGAACCGGCAAAGGAGGAGAGGAGGGGCAGGAGGAGGGGCAGGAAGAGGGGCAGGAGGAGGGGCAGGGCGGAGGAGGGGCAGGTTGCTGACATCACATGGAGCGATGGAGGAGGGCGGTGAGTGGTGGACGACGCCGTTCGAGGAAGAGGTGGTTTGTTGCGACAGTTCCCCCGCCCCCGCCCTCCCCCCTCCCTGCGTCCACGTGTTTTCCCTCCCCCTCCCCTCCCCGCGTCCCCCTCCCCGCCCCCGCCCCACCTGGTCCGCCAGCAGCACTCCCAGGTTGGTGGCCACCACCAGCGTCTCCCGGTGCGCCTCACCCAGGCTGCAGCCGCACACCTCCAGGCAGCGGCGGTACAGCGCCTGCGCCTCAGCGGCCTTGTCGGGGCTGCTGGACCGCTGGCGCTGCGGGGAGGAGGGTTGCAAGGAAGGGTGGGTGTGGGCGAGGAGACGCGTATGTGGGCCACATCGCGGTGAGGGTGGTTGGGTGGGTGGCTGCGGTGGAGTGGGTGGGGATGAAAGCAAAGGGCGACCCGCCCACCCCACAGTAGTACGACCTGCCCACAGTACGACCCACCCATAGTACGACCCACCCATAGTACAACCCACCCATAGGGGGTTTCCAAGCCCTGTTCAATTCCAGTTGAACAGGCCAGATGGCGCCCTGCCCCTGGAGTCCGTACGCCCTGGGCGCTGTCGTGGAGGGGCGCTGGCCCCCCAAGTGACAGCCCCTGCCGTACAAAGAGACAGCCCCTGCCGTACGACGACGTACTCAGTGGACTGGCTAGAGCTGGGGGTTACAGAAAAGCACCGGTTACTCGGCATGGGGAGTGTAGCAGTCGGGGGGATAGGGTGCGCTGGTAGGATGCGCTGTTGGCCCCAGATTCAACTCCCAACACGGTCCGTCCCCCTTCCCCCTTCCTCTCCCTCTGCCGTCTTCCTCTTCCCTCTTACCCCTTCCTCTCCCTCTCCCCCCTTCCTCTCCGCCTTACCCCTTCCTCTCCCTCTGCCCCCTTCCTTGCGCCCGCTTCTGGCCCCCGGCTTCCTTCCCCCCCTCCCGCCACCTGCGACCCTGACGACAACTAAGCAGCACACTGCGAACCGGCCAGGTGTACCAAGGACTTATTGGCATTGCACATGAGGTTCCTGGGCCCTCAGGCAGCAGCCCAGCAGCTTATTCCGTTATCGGGAGGGTTGACATTCCGTGCGATTAGCCGCGGCGACAAATAAGCAGCGCATCATGAACGCGCCAGGTGTGTAAAGGGCTTATTGGTGATATATGGGTAGGAATTGGGCCCTCAGACGGCAGCGCAGCAGCTTACTCCGTGATCGGGAGAGTTTGGATTTCGCGCATGCGACCCTGACGACAACTAAGCAGCACACTGCGAACCGGCCAGGTGTACCAAGGACTTATTGGCATTGCACAGGAGGTTCCTGGGCCCTCAGGCAGCAGCCCAGCAGCTTATTCCGTTATCGGGAGGGTTGATACGACAAATAGCTGGCGAGGCTGGGCGGTACCTCTTGTTGAGACTCTTTGTGTGATCCAGCGGCGGCTGGATGCAATCTGGACTCACTCGACTCTGGATAACTAGCTTAGGACTCCTCTTTGCTAATTATGCTTAACTTGCTTGCTTGCTTACGCTTAACTAGAGTGCCGCGGGCCTATAGGGCCAACAACACTGTCGTACACGCCAGCACGCCAGACCGCACCCCAACACATCTCAACACTCCCCCGCGGGCTGACAACACACGCGCACCGCGACTACTGCACGACACTTCTCCAGGCGCTCATAAACCGAAGTCGAGCAATCGAACTAAGAAGCCTGCACTTCTACACACGCATAGACACACATCAGATCACGACAAGGCGCTCCCAGCTAGCCTATCACGTCTGCACGGAAAAGGGACAAACAGCCCCTTGATTCACTGTTGCAATCAGTGACGCAAGGAGCCAATTGACACACATGAATGTAGAAGAGCAATCCACGCCCCTCTGCCGCAACAAACCTAGCCTTCAAGCTTCCACACACGGCCAACCGTGCCCACCCGCTGTCAACCTCAAACAGCACCTGTGCTGCACAGCGCCATCCAAGCCGTACAAACACCATTCACAGCGAATCTCATCAACAGGCGAATCCGAATCACAAGCCCGTTGCCTCAAACAGTCCAAGCCATCTCCACTCTGACAAACTCAGACGTCTGTCACAAAACACCAGGTGAGAGGATCCGCTCTCCCTGCCCCCACACCAAGCCCGCGGAGAACTGCGAGAACTGCGACCGGGGAGCGACCCTCGCGTCGTGTCGGGACTTGACCTCAATTCACCCTCTTTTTGGCCCGCACCGTTAGTGGCACCACAATTTATACGCCAACGCTCACCGAGTTGCTAGGATGCGTGCTAGCCGGTCCGTTTGTGCGACGTGACGGCACGATTTTCTTCCCACGCTTGGGCCACTACTAAGTTACGGCTACTGCCCGCGCAACGCCCGAACACGTTGTTCCTTGCCGGACTCATCTTGCCCTCGGACTCCTCACTGCCTGCCTCCACGCTTTCCAAGCACTCACACACCTGCCAGACACCTTCTGCGCTCAATCAACACAGGATCAAATAGCCTAGCATCAACATACGCCGCGTGCATATGTTACGCCCTTAGCCCGCAATCCAGTCCTGACACACACGCGCGTGCCCGCACGTCGAGTCCTGTCCGCAATCCTTACAGCCCAGACCTCAGCCCTTCTTCTCTCCTGATCTAGCGCCTTAGCGCACTCCCATCTGCGTACGGCACTCCACGAAGCGCGGAGCCGGTAGCGGCTTGGTGAGCAGGTCCGCCACCATCTCTGCCGTACTCACGTACTCCACCGACAGCTCCCCCATAGCTACACGCTCGCGCACAAAGTGGTACAGCGCGTCAATGTGCTTCGACTGCGCCGAGTGCAGCGGGTTGCGAGCCAGCGACAGCGCCCCCCGGTTGTCACCCAGCAGCACTGTTGCCCCCGCCCCCAACACCCCAAAATCCGTCATTAGCTTCCGCAGCCACAGGCCCCCCCCGAGCCGCGCTCCATGCTCCCCCAGCTTCTGAAATCAGCAAAGCGCCCGACCTCTGGGGTCGTACTGTTGCTGCTACATTTCCAGAGGTATATGAGCGTTGATCAACATCAACACTCCCCCTTGAGCAACGCTCACCTTCCAAGGACCTTCCCCGGGCCCTAAGCTGGACAACAGCCTGCCAGCCAGGTCCACTTCACCCGCTCAGTCCCCTGCTGCGACTTGCTCCCCCGGCTCAGCCGCTCCGTCCGCTCCCCCTGGTGGCAGCCCGCCCGGCGCATTCCCCACAATCACCGCCTGCGCCGCCGGGCCGTCGCCAGCCTCCTCGTCCGAGCTGGTCTCCTCTGCCGGGCATACTGCCGCTGTTAGTAGCCAAGGCTGCGACTCATTGAACCGACGTCCCTGCGAATCAGCAGCTTGTTGTCCGCCGTCAACACCCGAAACTTCCCATCTGCCTCCCACCCCACAAAGCGGCATTTCTGCGACACCGCTGCAAGGCAGATCATGCAGAGAACTAAACGCTAAAGTGGTCGCGGCCTCGCTGAACCTCTACCAAGCTGGACTTCACCGTTTTCGGGCTTGCCAGGAACTACATGCCGTCGCGATCTTCAGCGTGCGACTCAGCGCTCTATATTATCGAGAATGCAGCACCCTCAGCGTGAGCCGGGGCCCATAACCTGTTGCGACTCTTTGTGTGATCCAGCGGCGGCTGGATGCAATCTGGACTCACTCGACTCTGGATAGGACTAGCTTAGGACTCCTCTTTGCTTACACACAGCTAATTATGCTTAGCTTGCTTGCTTGCTTACGCTTAACTAGAAAGAGCAGTGCCGCGGGCCTATAGGGCCAACAACACTGTCGTACACGCCAGCACTTAGCGTGTGGGGGCAGACCGCACCCCAACACATCTCAACACCTCTTAAGCGCACTCACGCACCACCTGATCTTCGTGGCCCAGTGCCAAATTCGTCCGCAATAGGTTGAACTCCGCAGCTCAGCGCCAGACTCACACACTCTTTCCCTTCGTCGCCAGCTCCCACACGTCGATGATGCCCGCGGGCACCGCCGGGTCCGTGGCCGCGCGCACCGCCAACCGCGCCACCGTCTCCACGCTCACCGGCGGCACGAAGGCGGCCCCCAGCAGCGGCACCCCGGCCATCTGCCTCGCGCCTGGCCCCATGCGCTCCAGCAGCGCCTCCACGGGCCGGAACGCTAGGCCTAGCGGCAACGTAAGGTTGGACGACACGACCCGGTCCCCATAGATGACCCCGGGCCTCAGAATCACACCGGTGGTGGGGAAGTGCGCGCGCAGGGCCTCCTCGGCCGCCTGCTTCCCGCGAATGTAGCCGCCCAGGAGGGTATCTGGGGCAGGCCAGGGGAGGGGACGGGAGGGGTGAGGGAAAGCCGGTGAGGCGACAAAGGGGGAAAACAGGTATTACTAGCTAGTAGCTATCCTAAGGAGGGGGGAAGTGGCATAAAGACCGCTTACACGGCATAGGCATAATAGGAGGCATAACAGGGCGAGGGCGGTTTCAGAGCGCTGGCTCGTGGCGAAGGGGTTGAGGAGGAGGGAGGCGTGGTGGGGAGGGGAGGTAGCCAGGCGGAAAGGCTTAGTTCTGTCGTCGCTTACCGATTCCTGGGATGTTGGGGATGTGCGCGGAGATGAACACGAAGCGCTGCACTCCCGCCGCCTTGGCCGCCTCGATCGCCGCCACGTTGGCGGCGCCGTTCACCTGCCGGGGAGCGCCCCAAGACGGCGGGCGGGCGGGGGTGGGGGTTTGGATTTGGGGTTTGGATTTGGGGTTTGAATTTGGGTTTGGATTTGGGGTTTTGCCGCCCCGGGGCGGGGCGCAGAGACAGGTAACATCAGGCGCGTCGGGAGGGGGTAAAAGGTCGATCTGGGCTGGTGTCCTGGGTGCTGGTGGAGCCAGTCACCGGTAACAGGGCCGGGAGTAGGCCTAGGAGACATCACCTTCGGGGGAATGGCGCTGAGCCGGGCGAACCCGCCCCTCAGTGAAACGAAAACACCACAGCAAGATGTAGTGAAACCCTGTGGTAAGGTTTAGTTGTATTATTAAGCGGTCCCCCTGATGCGTAAAGACCACATCAGCAGCGAGGAATCCATCCCGTGGTGACCACGCGTGGTAATATCACCGGATCGCGCCGAATAGCCCACAGGGTCCGCCTGCGTTTACGCCAGGCGACGCCTTTTCGCGCCAAAGCGCGTAACCAGCTTCACAGCTGCCAAGCGACCAGGTTCAGTGCCAGGAGGGGAAATCGGGATCCGAGTACAGCGGTCGGCGTAAGAGTGACAGTTTTTTGAGGCGTACGGCACCACATCTCTCCTCCAGGCGATATGCGTACCTAACCCAGCCCCGGCGCTCCCACCGAGACCCATACCCACCCCGCCCCCCACCCCGCCCCATGGGGCGCCCCCCTGCCCACCTTCAGCATCTCCTCCGTCGACCCGAACCCCCCGATGCACGACACCACCGCCTCCGCCCCCTCGAGGTGGCGCTGGATGGTGCGCGGCTCCAGCGCATTGCCCCGCGCCCAGGTCACCGAGTCCACCCACGACTCCCGAACGAGCGGCGGGGTGCCTGCGGGCGGGGGGCGCGGGGGCGGGTGTAAGGTGCAGCAGCAGCAGCAGCAGCAGAAGGGGGATTCCGTACGCGATTCAGCCTGCCGTACACACGCCGTACGTACGGCGCGCGTGCACGGGGGAGGAACCCAGTAGCGGCGGCAGTGGACCTCACCGTGCGATGCGGGTTGTTGCGCGCTCCGCGCAACAAGCCGCGCCGCCACATGTCCCCGGGTGCGGTGCGGCAAACAAGTCCGCATGCCTGCCCGCCCCAACAGCCTGCAGTTCTTCCTCCCCACCAACCCACCTCCCCGGCTGACGCCAACCACGTTCAGCCCGGTCGCTACGGCTTCCTTGCACACATAGCTGCCCACGAAGCCGCGACCTCCGAACACCACCAGCTTGGGGGGACCCGAGTATTCCGCTTCAGCCTGGAGGCACCCGGGGGGGTGGGTGGGGGAGAGTCAGGCGGTGCAAACGACAAAGGGCTTCACCACACATCACGGGCGCCGGGCAGATGATAGAGCCGATGTTGGGCACGGAGAATTTACGTAACTCTTTGCTTTAACGTAAAGTGAGGGTGCAGACGGCGTTTCGGTAAGGAGCATGCGCGTCGCATGGTTCGTTTTGGCCGTGACACCAACTAATCGGGCTTTACCTGTGCAGATGAAGAAGTAGATGAAGTTGACGAGGTATCGGCACCACCCGTTGAGAAGGCTCGTGCCCTGTCGCGACCCGGGCGAGCAATCAGGTCCCATCAACACCGTCCGAACACTGCGAACAGCGCACCGCAAATGAGCACCTTACCCGCAGGCAGAAACATGGGCGCTGCGATTCCTATACAGGGACGCTACTCGCATCAGCGCGCCTCCAAGAAGGACACTAGGCTGTGACATTGTGTCGAGAGGACCTGTGCTTGGTCGCCGGAAAGGCCTCAGGTATCGCACTTCGCTACAGTATACAAGGCTACGCAGTGTTTACACGTATCCAACCGCAACTTCAAAATGTCTTAGGCAAAAAGGCCTGGACCACCGAACTGCCGTACGGTTGACACTTCTGCTTGCCCGGGAAGTGTATACCTGTCCCTGTCGATCTGTACAGGCCACGTCGGGTTTGCGTGCTGGCCGTACTCCACAACTCCGGTCCCGACTTCCCCTTTCGCATTACAATCAGTCGCAACACACTTTACATCTTATACCTCACCGACACAGCTACGCGTGAATGGGTTTGACGACGCACCTCCACGTCTCAGCCATATACGCGTCGATCGAAGGTAACGGAACCCAAGTAACCATAGCTGCCGCCTCGCGCGGCCGCCAAGTCCGTCCAGTGATGGAAACACCGGGGGGGGTCATGGGGACGCCCAGCATGCAAGTGTAGATCCATACATATGGCTAGTGTAGATCCAGGCAGGACATTGCAATGGCAAGGAAAGCAACGACCTGACCGACCAAGCTGACCAACCGCTTTTGCCCGCTTCAGAGTGCGCCCTTTGGCATTGTACAAGTCAACACAAGGGTGGGCCCCATACCTGTCCGAGGTCCAACACTTCCGTAAATTGTCCGGCTGCGGAGCTAGTAGTAATTGTTGCAGTGGGCCCCATACCAAATGGTACGGCATCGGGCGCATCGCCTGACACTGAAAGAGACGCAGGAAGAAGAGCAACCAGTCGACCGAGGAACGGCAAACCCCGACCATCGCCGACCAGAGCTGCTGGAGTCGCATGTGACAGAGGCTTCACCTTGTCATTTCTGAGGCACAACATCATGTATGTTCTGTTATGAGGCACCATTCTGTACCGAGCTGTCATTTCACGTCGCAGCTTGAGAGCGTAGGCAGCACTGGCTACGGGATTGGATTAAAGTTTTTTAGGCTACGTTTCGACCCATGGGACGGACGACCATTAATGCTTGTAACAATGAAAATAGGAAGCCGTTGCTTCGGAGCTGCGCAGGCGCAACTAGTGCAGAGCAGAGCAAAGCAGCAGGTTCTGTGGCTGCACCGTAAGTATGCAAGGCGTGTACGCCCGCGAAGTCGATGGTGCACGAAGTGGCTTGTGCGCTTGTAGTGCGGTTCGCGAAGCATGAACTGTATCGTAACCATAACTGCATTGTGTAATCTGGGCCAATTGATCTCCGATGTGTTTGTAAGCCACCTGAAGCCACGGTATGCATGTGTTATGTACCGCTGAGCCATAGGGAAGGCGTTGGCCTGCGGCGACCAATCTTTCCCAAAGCTAGAGGCTGTTGCTTTCTGACCCACTGTTATGCGGCGAGCAAATCGGTGCCGCAACATGCCGTTAAGCCGTGTCCTGTTCCTATTGCGGAAACGGCTTCCGAAAGTGGCTATGCTCTACTCTTGCGCCTTGCGACTTTCCCTAGGCTAGTACGCACTTTGTGATACCTTGAGATAAGCGCAAATGGATTGTGCCAAGCTGAAACAAAAAAGAGCACGCGATTACTCGATATCGCGCGCGCACCCTCCTCCCAAAACCTGGAATTAGTGCATTATCCACCATTTCTCCCTCTAGATGATACTATTTGTGCTTTGATGGAAAGAGTGGAGCGCAATCATCAAGACATGAGTTGTGTGTCAGCTGGGCCCAACGCGCGGATGCTGAGACTTGAGCGCACGAAGACGCCGCCTACCTCCCTTTCCCGACACACGGGTCACGACAGCGGACCCATAACCACTTTATAGGGGTCCGCCGCCCCGACGTGAGTTTTCCCTGCACATTTTACCGACGCCATTTAGGCATTTGTTCTCATACTGCTCCGCGCTATACTTTAATTACACGCAGCAAAATGGATCGCGATAAGCTCATGAAGATGGCCGGTGCCGTGCGCACCGGTGGCAAGGGCTCCGTCAGGAGGTGCGGCGGCTGGAGGCGCGCTGTGACTCCCTCGAAGCGTGGGGGCTCTTACACGGTTCTGATGTGCTGCGGACTTACAGAAAGAAGAAGGCCGTGCACAAGACGACTTCCACCGACGACAAGCGGTTGCAAAACACGCTCAAGCGTCTGGGCGTGAACACCATCCCGGGCATTGAGGAGGTGAACATCTTCAAGGACGACACCGTCATCCACTTTGTCAACCCGAAGGGTGGGCATCTTTCTTAATGGGACCATGCTATTGGCGTCCTTGGCAGCGGCATGTATCAGCTAAGCGCGGCCTGCCCCAAATTTCCTTTTGCAGTGCAAGCGTCCATCGCTGCCAACACGTATGTCATCAGCGGCCCGTCGCAGCAGAAGAGTAAGTATTACACGCTCGAGCTTGTTTGCATCGGTTGGGCTACGTTGAAGGGCCGCACGTTGACAGCATTTGCCCCGTCGCGCCGGCAGAGATCCAGGAGCTGCTGCCTGGCATCCTGAACCAGATGGGGCCAGACAGCCTGGTGCACCTCAAGAAGATGATGCAACAGGTATGGCATACATTGCTGTCATCCAGGATGATTTTGACGAGCGCGGGTTGCCTGTCGGCGCTCGGACGCGAGTTTTCTTAGCCGACGCTTAGGACCAGCGCGAACGACGTGTTTATATAAACTATTTACCAACAGTTTCCTTATTTACACTGGCGCTGCTTTGCAGCTGGGCGCTGCCGGCGGCCTTCCCGGCGGCATGGTTGGCGGCCTTGGAGGCCTGGGCATGGGTGGTCTCGGAAGCATGGCGGCTGCTGCCGCTGCTGCGGCTGGCGGCGACGACGACGGTAAGCAAGTGGCCGCGAACAATTGGGCATATACGTCCGCAGTCCGTACGTAGTCGTACAGATGCGGTGTACGTCCCCGATGGTCGACGTGCTCTCTGTCGTGTCCTTTACTCGTCCTCGCCCACATGTGTTGTACCGCAGACGTGCCGGACCTGGTGGACAACTTCGAGAGCGCCGAGTAGAAGCGCAGCGCTTCTGGCGCATCGGGGTCACTGCTGCTGCGCTGCGGTGCGCCCCGCAGGAGCAGCTGCTGTAGCAAGCGGCTGTGTGGTCGGCGGCAGCAGTAGCGGCATCAGCGGTGCCACAGCGGCGTGTGGCGAGGTCAGCTCTCCTGAAAGTCGCGCGCTGACCAGCGCCATGGGCGGACAGCTGGTGCACCTGCGTGCGGGAAAGCGGCGGCCTGCAAGGATGGCGTCCGCATTAGGCTGTAGGTGGCCGGATTCGCCGCCACCCAGTGGTCGGTTGCGGTTTCGCTGCCCAGTGTATTTGGCTGCGGAGTCCTTAAGTCCGGGATTCACGCCGCAAGCCCGCAGTGGAATGCTTCCGACGCAGCGGGCCTGTTGGGCAGTTGAAGGGAGTTTGCCTGCTCGCGGCCCCGGCAGGCGAGCGATGCAGCGTAGGGGTCATGCTTTTTACGCTGTAACTACGTGTTACAGCCCGTGACGTTTCGCCGCAGCCTCCAAATTACACCTTTGCCTGCGGGACGCCTCCCTTCAGAAGTAAGTTAGCAGCACAGCACGCAAAATACAGTCGTGTATCAGCGCAAGCACGTTGACGGCAGTGCAGGTGGGTCATCTGGGAAGGGATGACGTAGACACTTCATGGGAACGCGGTCCGGGAACCAGTGCTGTTCGGTTTTCAGGTGACAGTACTGAAAATCTGAAATGGGTACACCTGATTACACTGGACCCGTTAACACGGAGGACACAGGTGGTTTACGGCTGTTTGCTTCTGGGCTGTTTTTTATTTCAGGTCAGGGCCACCGATACTGCTTCCTCAGGACGTGTTGTGCGTCGTCGTTGCGGCCATAAGAGATGTAGTTCATGGTACGATACTTGCGCGCATTTGTGCGTCTTTGACAGCCATCTTCTCTAGGGTAACATGATACACCGTCAGCTGCGAGTAGTGTGTGGATCACCCAGTGAGGAGCGCACCCCGTCGACCAGGTCGGCCTCCCTGCGGTGAAGGTTCCGCGTGGGTTCCGCCACCCCCAGCCGACTCGACTGCGGCCACCACTGCGAGGCTCCCGGCGTCTGTCAGCAGGCCCAGGTACAGGTCGCCGTTGCCGGCGGTCACAATAGGCGCGTGATAGGCTGGAATCAGAACGGCATGTACCATATACCTCGTGGAAACGGCGCCCGTCGCGTGAGTGTTGACGGGCTTTTCGAGGGGGCAATCTAGCTGGGGGCACTCGAGCTTGCGACGGCACCCACCTGTCCATGGCGTCAACGCAGCAGGGTGTGGCGCCCTAGGATGGCAGGGCACCAACCAGGCCGACCGCCGGGCTGTTTGGGAAGGGGAAGTGTCTCCCCATTGCTGGCAGGTGCTGGCAGGTGGAGAAGGCTACCACGATTGGCAGGCTACCTAAGATGCACCGAGACACACCTAGCAAAACACGTCAGACAGGAAAAGTGCACAAGCAGTGGAGTCGAGTCGAAGGCTCTTGCCCCGGTGCCTCGTGAACCACAGGATTATGCCACAACAGGCAAATCGCCGGGGAATGGGTTCCGTCACTGCCCAGAACCACATCCCCGACGCGACAGTTTTGCCAGCCGGCTACTCTGTAACCTACTACGTTATCGCTATCATGCGGCGTGCACCCCAGACGGAGAGGGGGTTGCAAGGAAAACCCGTGTACGAAAGGAAAACCGAGGGGACGATTGCCTCTGTGTGACAGGACGTGCCTGCAGTTCACGTTGCAGCGAGCACACGACCACCCACCCACACCCACCCACAGGGTCTTGCTCGAAACCCACCCACACCTCAGGCGTCCTTACATCCATGCATAACGGCACCGCCCCCATCCTACATGCCATGCATAACGGCACCGCAACCATCCCACATGCCAGCGCCCGGCACCCCACCCACCCCATCCGCCCTCCTTCCCTGCCTGCCCCTCCCGCCGCTGCGCCCGCCCCACCTTCCCAATTCCACCCGCCGGGGGCCACCCGGGCTGTCCGGCCGACCACCCCCCGCGCCACACCGCACTCCCTTTCCCCACTCCCACCCCACCGCCTCGAAAGCCATTACACGTTTGCACGACCGCCACCACCGCCGCCGTCACCGGCGCTGCATTCGCCTCACATCACATGAGGTTGAACACGTCCTCCAGCCCCTTGCGCAGCCGCTCCATGTCGCCCGTTGCGGCCTGCTCGCCGCCCTCCGCGCCCTCTGCGCCCTCTGCCCCCTCCTCCTGCTCCTCCTCGGAGGCTGCCAGCAGCCGCAGCAGCTCGCCCGCAGCCTCCTCCTCCTGCACCAGCTTGATGCCCAGCTGCTGGCCCATCTGCAGCAGCGCGGCTAGCTCATCGGGGGTGACGAGCGTCGTCACAATGCCGCCTGGCGGCATCCAGGGGGAGGGGCATAAAAGGGGGAGGCGGGGGCAGACACGGGGCAAGACGGGGTCGGATGGTGGAGGGAAGGTACTGACACCAGATTATCCACGCACGCGCGGCCATCAATCGATGGCACTCCGACATCAGCCCGTCGCCCGCCTCATCCTCAAACGCGCACTCCAGTTCTTCTGCCGCATAACCTCTTTTGCCGCTCATAAGTATCAGCCTCAATTCTAGTGTCATGTCATTGTCGCTTCCGCGGCTTTCTATCCGCGCTATGCCCCCCCTCCTTCATCGCCCTTGGCTCGTGGGACGTGGATTCGCGGATTACCCTTTACCCCCTCTCCTCCTCCTCCTCCTCCTCCCAGCTGTCGCACCTGCGGTGGACCCGATCCGCCCCGCCCGCCCCGCCCGATGGAGGTACTGCGTCGAATCCGGCGGCAGACCCAGGCTGTACACGTGGGTCACGGCGGGCAGGTCCAGGCCGCGAGCCGCTGCGCCGGTGGCCAGCAGCAGCGAGGAGGTGTTGTCCCGGAAGGAGTGGAGCGCCCGGATGGGGTTGTACGCTGCACGGCAACACGGACGGATGGAAAACGAACGGGTGGAAAATAGGATTAGGATGGTGAAGAGGGGATGCGGCGGGGGAGCGGCCGGGGTGAGGAGCGGGAGGGGGCCGGGGGGGAGGGTTGAGCGCAGCATCACTGGGGGGAACGGCGCCACGCGGTGGGGGACAGGGCGGGCTGAGGCCGTAGGGAGCAGGCAGGCAGGGGGTGGCGCGGAAGCTCGTGTATACGGCATGGGAGGAGGCAGGGCGGGGGAGGGAAGGGGTGGCGCGGCAGGGAGAACAACGAGCGTGGGAAGGCTGGAGTGGGGCTGGAAGTGAGAGGTGCCGCCAACCCGGTGGACGCAAGTCCCGCCGTCAACCCGTCCCAACCCTACGACACGCCCTGAGGCCGAGGCTCACCAAACATGTCGTCTAGGAGACTGCTGACGTCAGCGGTAGCCTTCGCGATTGGGTTCTCTTCCCCGGCCTTGCTGCTACTGCTGCTGCTGCTGCCTGGCGGCCCCGAGACCGAGGACATGGGCGAGAGGGGCTGGAAGGAGGTGGAAGGGGGCTCGTCCGAGTCCGCGTCCCGGCCCAGAATGGTGCCTGCGAGTGGGGAGGCGGGCCTAGCCTTGATGAGGAGGCCCTCCTGACTCAGGCCAGCACACACCCGCAGTATACAGTATATACCGTAACTCAAACTCTATCATGATTAGTGAGTTCGCGAAACCGGCCCCAACCCTGCAGCCCGCAAACCGCACCGCACAACAGAAAACAGTTCGGTGCTTCAGAAACACGCAATCCCCCCTCACCCAAGCACGGGGCGCCCCTCACTCACCCGCACACTCCGCACTCCCCCCTCCCCACCCCCGCCCGCACATCCACGGGTTTCCCTCGAACCCCCACCCGCAATCCAGCGGCCCCTCCCCCGCGTGTTCCCTACCGGGGGGCACCAGCACCGCCATCCGGTGGTCTGACCAGAGGCTGCTGCGCAGGGGCTCAGCCACCGCCGCCGCCTCAGCCGGCGTGTTGACGAACAGCATCACCCGCGCCGGCGCCGAGTCCTTGTCAGCCGCCGCCAGGTCGGAGCGCAGGGAGCGCGCCAGCGCGGCCAGGCGGCGAGCCGCCGGCACCACAATGTACCTGGTCGTTGGGTGGTTGGAGGGCTGCGGTTAGTGGTTGCGGTTGGCGGGCGTTGGTGCGTGGTTGAGGGGGCTCGTGTGGCGATATCGGATTGTCGGCAGAGCCCGTGGGATGGATTCTGTACCCAGCTGCCCTGCAGGCGGTGGCTGTTCAATACGGGCGGGCTGTGGGTGTATTACCCAGCCCCCGCTGGGAACCCCACAACCTGCCGCACGCCGTACGCGTGGCCACTCCTGCCCGCCTGCCCGCCTCCCTTTTCGCCCTCACCTGTGCGACAGGGCGGTGGGGAGGGCGCCCTCGCGCCCCACCTGGATACTCACCGGCTCCTGGGCGGGAGGGAGGGAGGGAGGGAGGGAGGGAGGGAGGGGTGAAGGTGTGGGGCCGCCAGGGACGCGTTCCGGGGCGGCCGGATGTTCCTAGCCAGCCCGCCAGCCAGCCAGCCCGCCAGCCCGCCCGCCCGCCCGCCCGCCAGCCCGCCAGCCCGCCCGCCCGCCCGCCGGCCCGCCAGCCAGCCAGCCAGCCAGCCAGCCAGCCAGCCGGGCAGCCAGCCAGCCGGGCAGCCCTCCCCCATCACGCCAACCTCCGCTCACCCGCAGCCAGCCCTTGGTCATGGCCCGCTGCAGCACATCCTGGCGCTGAGTGGCGCCCACGAAGATGACCTGGGGCCGAGGGCGGGGGAAGAGGGCAGGGAGGGGTGGGGGATGGCATAAAAACCGGTTACGTGGCATGGATAGGATAGCGGGTGGGGGAGGGAGGAGGGCAGGGCAGGGCAAGGAGGGCAGGGCAAGGAGGGCAGGGCAAGGAGGGCAGGACAAGGAGGGCAGGGCAAGGAGGGACGGGAGAGTCTGGCCCGCTTGCGAGGATGCTGCAACGGACCAAATGGTGGATCTCACACACAATCACGCCTTCCCCCGAGGGCCTCCGCCCGTGCCCCGTTAGAATCCCTCTCCCAACCGGGCTGGTCGCACAGCCCCGTGGCCCCCCTGATTCCCAGCCCACCTGCGGCTTCTGGCCGAAGGAGTTCCCCTGCCCCGCGGGGTCCGCCGCTGTGGCCATGAGCTGCTCCATGTCTCCAGGGAAGGCTGTGAAGCATTCATCAACCTCGTCAATGGCAATCACCTGCACGCGAGGTTGACAGCGGCGGCGGGTTCGGGTGGGAGGAGGGGCTCGCTCAACTCAGCTGCCTATCGGTACCATGCACGTTGGCTGTGAAGCTCCAGGGAGGGGAGGGGCAGAGGTCGGTGGCAAAGTCAGGCACACAGGGCGATAGGGGAGCAGGGGAGGGGAGGGCAAGTTGTGTTTCGTTACCCCTCCCCCGGATCGCAACAACGGCGGTGGTGGAGGTCTGATGTGGGGGAGCAGAAGCAGCCGCAGACAGCCGACAGCACCACGCCACACCGTGCCACGCCAGCCTCGACCCTGCCCGGTTGAGCCCCCAACCGCCAACCGCCAGCGCCCCGTCACTCGCTTTGAGGTGCTGCAGCAGCTGGGCTGGCTCCGGCTCCCGGAACGCCTCCATCACTCCCGCTGGGGTTCCAATCACGAGATGCACCTGGGGGCGAGGGTGGTAGCGAGAATGCGGGGGGCAAGGGTGGGATAGGGTTTAGGGTTGCAGGGTCTTCGGCAAGGTTTAGGGAGGCGCTAACATAGGATACCACCAGAGCCGAGAGAGCGAGCGGTAGTCGCCATGAATGAATCCCCCTCCGTGCAGTGCCCACTCTCCGCCCTTCCGCAGCCCCGCCCCCTGCCCCACTCCGCCCGTGCCCACTCCAACCTTCGCCTGTGCCCAATCCAACCTCCGCCCGTGCCCACTCCCACCTCCGCCAGCTCTAACCCGCCCCCACTCCAATCCCGGGCCCCGCCCCACCTGGCTGAGGTACGTCACCCGGCCCCACCTGGCTGAGGTACGTCAGTGACGACTTGGACATGACCACCTCCTCCTTGTTGAGCACCCCGCGGACCTGAGGCGGGCGGCAGGCGCAGCAACACGGCGCCCGCCCCGTCAGCAGTTAGGCGGCCAGCACACGCTACGTCAAGCACTCGGCATTGTCCGCTGCTGCGAAACACATGCGTGAGTCTCCTGGGTCCGCCAGCCACGCCTCCTGTGTCCCTCTAACCCGACCTCCGCCGCCCCCTCCGACACACGACCGGCCACACACGCACCCTCCTCCTCGTGGCCTCAAACATGACCCGCCTTCCACCTGGCCGCCAGCCCGCCAGCCCCGAGATCCCTCCGCCGCCCCGACACCAACCACCATCCACCAACGACCAACCACCTTGACTCCCTTGGGCCCGAAGTACGTGTACATGTTGGCCTCGTCTCCCGGCCGCCCCGAGCTGATGTTGCCGCCCAGCAGCCGGAACGCCAGCAGCGCCACCTGCACCCCCAGCTCCAGGGTGGGCACCACCACCAGCGCCTGGGGGCCCTGCGAATACACGCACGACAGGTTCCCACGTCGCCGGGGGTGTCAGGGGACGGCAGGGGCGTATGGTCGGGAGGCAAGCGGGAGGGCTTTGGGTCCAGGGGGCGAGGGAGGGAGGGGGGAGATTGGGCTTCTGCTGGGGTTGCTTGCGATGCACGTCCTTCGAGGTGGGGTTGCCAGTGGTCGGCACCACACCCGTGTACCCTCCTCACCAGCACCACCACCACACCCCTGTACCCTCCTCACCAGCACCACCACCACACCCCTGTACCCTCCTCACCAGCACCACCACCACACCCCTGTACACTCCTCACCAGCACCACCAACACCAGCACCTCGCACTACGCCCACCCACCACCCATATGCCGACCGAAGCCGCCGACCCAAATCCTGCCTGCTCCCACCCAATCCACCCACCCACCCACCTAGGTGTTTTCCTTTCGTACACGGGTTTTCCTTGCAACCCACCCAGCCACCTACCCACCTTCATCTGGTCCATGAATATGTCCGGCGGATAGGTCAGCCGCGCCAGCAGCGGCAGTAGGAAGCTCAGCGTCTTGCCGCTGCCGGTTTCGGAGCCGACAACCGCATCAGAGCCGGACAGCAGCACGGGGGCGGAGCGGCGCTGGATCTCTGCAGATCCAAGCGGGGAGTCGGGGGGCCGGGGTCCCGGGGCTGAGGGGTTCGGTTCCAGGGCGGTAGAGATGCAGCGCACCGCACTACTCGTTACTCGCGCTCCTCATCCCCTCTCACCCCACCTCACGCGCCCTCTGCCGTGTCCGACACTTATTTCTACGAAGAGCTCTTCTTAGAGATCTTCTTATAGCCCTTCTTAGAGCTCGTCTTAGAGCTCGTCTTAGAGCTCTTCTTGTTCGACCCGCGGGACTCCTCGCCAACCGGACGACTTGTCTCACCGGTGGGGAACCTGTAGCCCAGCCGCTGAACCCTGTCCGCCAGCCAGTCCGCCATCCCGGTAGCCGCCCAGTCGATGCGGCCCGCGGCCGTGCCGTCCAGCCCCGCCGCCGCCGTCACCTCCCGCAGCCGGTCCCTCACCGCTGCCGCCAGGGGGAAGTCCTCGCTGGTGATGGCAGCAGCCAGGGCGGTCTGGGCACGGAGGGGGCGGGAGGGGGCGGCTGCGGTTAGGGATAGGGTATGGATAGGGCCGCAACTCGAGGGACACGCACACAGCCACCCACCACGGTTTCGTTTGCACATGACTTCCCCCGTTCCGGTTTTGAGCACGCACACACATACGGCGGCTTTGTTTCCCTTTTAGACGTACGTCGTTAGCCGCTGGGCTCGAAGGCAACAACGTACGGGTACTATACACACGCGCAGGACGGCCCCCGGCAAGTGGCCATACCACACGCGCAGCGCGACACACGTGTGTACCTGCAGTGCATTCGTGTCGTCTATGGCGGGCAGGTTGGCGGCCAGGGCGGAGAGGGAGGAGCTCCGACCCGCGGGTCCGGGGGTCTGTTGGTCGGCGTCGTAGCTGAGGCCGTAACCCCCCGACCAGGCGCCCGCGTCCGCCTCCGCCTCGTCTTCAGACCGGCCGCCGCCGACGCCGCCGCGCCAGGCGGGAAAGGAAGCTGCGATTGTCCGGTGTGGCGTGGAGGTGGGAGGGACTGGGAGGAGGGAGCGCTGCTGCTGAGGGTCTGGGGGGCTGAGCGGGCCTAGGGCCCTGTGGCCACGGCGGTTGGGGTGGCTGTTGGGAGATGGGGAAAAGGACAGGGCGGAGATTACGGGCAGGGGCAAAAGGGGAATCTACCGAGGTTGGTTTTGTTTGGAGGGAGAGGGACGAGCCACAGATGGACGGGAGCCGGGGAGAATCCGGCGAGGGGGGGCCAAGGTGAGCACCGGCGGGCTCGCGAAACAAACGCAGAAAGGAAGCCACAGAGGACACGGGCGGGGCGAAACATTGTGGTTCATACTTATCTTAGGTAAGACGAAAGCCACCCACGATAGCTGTCGGAAGACCCAAAAGCTTGGTGACACGCGTTCGCCGAAACGACCACGCACCTTCTACTTGGCCACAGCCTCATTCCAGCAACTTGGGCTCCATGGGTTGCAGGACACGTTCCAGATCTCGTGGAGCGTCCAGATGCATGGCAGCGAGAGAGGTGTGCGTTCGGCATGGTCATGCGACGGCACCGAACTTGGCGCGTAGCCGACCAAAACTAAGGACTCAGCTTGTGTATACTGCTTAGGAATATTGTACTAATAAAATCGAAAGGCTTTGGGTATTAGACACCAATAGGGCAGCCGGCAAGGGTACAGACGCGCAGTCGTCACAACAGGTCAGGATCGCAAAGTAAACAACTGCGCCGTTTTAATTAATCTGTTCTTTGACTTCTTGATCCAGTAGGAAGAAACATCATGACGAGAGCCTGTTAGCAGCGGTTGTACGGCATTTGCATCGCCAACGCCTCGCTGCTGCGCCTATAATTCAGCAGTTCTTGTCATCCCACGCCCTCTACCTTACACAACTGCTGACTACCCCCATTCCCAGTAGAGCCCCAAAGGCGTGCATATCGGCTTATATCGCTGGCTCCGATGTTCGGGGATGCTTCGCCTGCTGATGTCAGCCGAGTGTCCCCGCCGAAAGGCTGTCTCGAAAGTGTGCCGCGTATCTAGGTGAAACTCCCAAGTTTAATCCGATGGCGGCATGCTGGTGGGGTTGCTGCAGCTTTGGGCGACTTTGGGGGCTTTGACCGCGAGCCGCCTTCCGTGTGCCTCGTCGCGTATGGGCCCCGTTGCTCAGGCTCGCGGAGCAAAGAATTGCAGTGTCCACTGCTTCGATCGGCGGTCGAGACGCATTAGGTTCCGGAGCTGCCAAACACTCTGCCTTTGCCCCCCCCCAGGTGCCCAGGGCCGCCAGCCACTGAGGTCGCCCCTAGTGTCAGCGAATTCCGCATGCGGGCATTCGTGTGCACGCTTCCCGAAAAGAGCTGCAGGTCGAAGCAGGTCGGAAATGAAGTCTGCGTCCCAAAGCCTTAACGCGTTCGCCAAGTTCCATTCTTCTTCTTACCACAATTTTACATAGAAATGCGTTTGGCTCGTACACAGCCCGAACAGCAGCGCACCGGGGCAACCAACGCCTGGGAGCAGCTCTTTCACGGCCCAGCACGGGTCAGCAGTGCACTGGCACCACTCAAAACAAAAAAACCACGAACATAAAAACATGAAACACCTTCGCAAGGGCCAAATCTCAATTGGAATGGCCTTTTTCTTCGTCGCTTGTAGAGACTACAGCACGATTTGGCCCAGATGACCCTACCGGCGCAACGTACGGCAACAATCGCGCCGTCGTACAGTGGTCTACGATACATACAGAGGCCGGCGCGAAACACATCAGCCGGGTTGGCCAGGAATGGGTTGACGCACTCCCTACGGATTTGCGTTGACAACAACAAACGCGCCGCTCCACAGGCGCACCACCAACGCAAGCCCGTCCACATAAACCATATGTCCTTCTTCTGCTCCTCCTCCCTCTCCTCCCCGCGACGATGTATTACGACGCGTGCACGAGGGGAAGGCGTTGGGCCCAACCCCTGAACGCAGCGGCGGCGGCAGTCAATGCGACCGCACTCCGGCCAGTGCCTCCCCCGTGCCATCTCCCCGTAACCCAGAGATCGGCATCGGGTTACCGGAATTTGCACCAGCATGTGCAGGGACGCCACCAAACAGCTAGACAGGCGGAATCGGTAACACATAATTCTTCTACTTCTACCTACCAACACATTCTCGTTTCTCCCATCGGTGCTCCAACGGGCAGCGGCGCTTGCCACCTGATTAGGCAAGGCGAAAAACTTCAACAATTGGCCCAAGCGCGCGCCAGTCAATGGCGTGAGCCTCCATCGCCGCCTCGTCAGCTCACCACCACCACTGCCACCGCCGCCACCATAACTAGGACGCAACCACCGGTACTGTATGCTTGCTCTGACCGTCAAACCATAAGTCCAAACGATGCCTGCCGGCGCCAAAACAGCAGCAACACGTCCTGTCGACCAGCCAACACGTCCTGTCGACCTGCCAACACGTCCTGTCGACCAGCCAACACGTCCTGTCGACCTGCCAACACGTCCTGTCGACCTGCCAACACGTCCTGTCGACCAGCCAACACGTTCTGTCGACCTGCCAACGCCTCACATCGACCAGGGCTAGCCAGCGTAACACCGCAGTCGCGCCCGCCCCAACGAGCACCACACCATCGCCTCGACATCACCTTTGCTGTCAAACCCTCTAAAGGACACGACCACAACCCGCTACCATGACGAGTGCCCCTTGCCCTGCATCTCCGCCCCCCGGGGGGGGGGAGGCGGAGAGAAGCTCCAGCAGGCGGTCAGATCGCGCCGCTGCTGCACCATACAACAAACGTCAGGCCGCAGAGTTGCGACAGCTCAGAGTGCTCCTCCCTCCTCCTCTCTCCCCGCCGTCACGCGCCGGAGCAGCAGTCATCCGCGCCTGGTGCAACGCCGACCCCAACACGCCACCGCCGCTGGTAACCGCGTTCAATGACGACTGTCCGCGATAGGGATAGAGGGCTAAAACCCTAAACCCCACGATGAACCCCAGGGCGCTCCTTGCGGGGGGGGGGGAGCCCCCCAGTGCCCCTGACACGCTACCGGCGCTCTCTGCATCCGTAATGTCATGGTCACGTTTGGCGGCCACAGTCGGTAAACCCCAAAGCAGCCTCCTTGTACCCGACCGACCAGATGTTCAACAACTTTAGACGCCGACCACCATAGAAACCGCAGCACCAAACTTAAAAACTGGATTTGAGTTTGCTCTCGTCCTGATCACGCTTGCACGTGAAGCCAAGGAAGCATATGTATCCGAAAGCAATCTGTACGGCCACACAGCCCACCGTGCAAGCCCATGCCACCGCCTCGACATATGCAGACACAGCCATGATACCAGCAGATACATGTACCATCCATCCGCGGCAGCCAAAAAGTGCGACCAAGACCCCGCAGTCCTCCAAATGGAGCCCAGCCATTGTGTCATTGTGCAATTGCTCCCACCGCCACCACCACCACCACGTGTCGTTAGCACATTTCCGCTCCCCCCCACCCCTCCTCGAACCACCAAAACCCTGAAACCTGAAACCCTCCTGAGCTTCATCTGCCGATCCACCGCACCTGCCGCAACCCGTCGGCGTCGTACGACAGGATCTTCCGTCAACCTGCAATTCCGTACATGCCCCTGCGCAGTGTAAACCTTCCCCCGCCAAACATGCAGCACAGCAGTTTCTTCTCTCGTGTGCGGTGGCTGCCCCCTTGAGATCCAAGACATGTTCTCGCCAGCTCAGACCGGACTTGTTCCTACACACATGTTTCCGCTTGCTCCGCCAACTCACAACCGAAAGGGGGCTGCAGGGGCTCCCACGACCAATGCCTTCAGCCACTAGCGGAACCGCGGCCCCGCATGTCTTGCCCTCGCATGACCGCCATTACCGCAGACACGCGCTCAGCATGGGGCCGTCCAGCCCCTCAACCCGCGTGCCACCCGCACCGCAGACACAAACAAAGCCACTGCGCAACCGTTGCCTATTAAGAATAGGTGCATAATATAGCTTCCGATGATGATCGATGCAACGTACAGGAAGCATCGTTAACACGCGCCTCATATTTTGCCATGGTGAGGCGCCGCCTAGGCCTCTCACCTGTCAGCGCCGCCCTTGCTGCTGCTGCTAGCGCCGGCCAAGGCCTGACGCCCCCCGCCCAGAGCCCCCACTACCCCGCGCGCGGCGCCTCTCCGCATCGCTGAAATGAATGACATCGTAGCCACCGACATAGCCATGATCTCCACCGAAACAGCCATGATACCGGGTGCTAGCAAACTAACAACGGTCGCATCCTGCGACAACTGCAGCGCGGCTCGGGGCCTGGCATCTCCAGGCTCTCCACCTGGCCCCAACATATTCCGCACGCCTCGCCTGCTTGAAGCCTTCCCCCGCCAGCCCCGCCCACGGTCGCCACCCCCTAGAAACCTGTGCGGACGTGCCAGCTGCTCGTCCCGTTGACGTAGCTGCTCTCCCGGCGGTGCAGAGCCGAGTAGTCATAATTGAAGGCCGCGAGCACCTGCGCGCGCCACGTATAATCGTTAAAAGCTGAGCTTCACTTATCTTGTAAGCCGCCACGTCCGCATTGAAACCAAAATAACAAGCCAACAGTCATGGTACCAGCATTGGGCTCGCAGTTTGGTGTTGCGCGAAAGGCCGGCCTTTCGGCAACGGCCCCCCGAGTGCCGGCGCCCGTCGTTCGCCCCAGGGAGCAGCTGCTAGAGACACGACCAGACATGGCGCGCAGCGGCCGCCTGCGTTGCGTTCCGCCCCATGCAGGCACCCCATGGGTCCGCCCTCAACCCCGCCCAGCTCAACGCCGCCCGAGGAGGGCTCCCCGCCCTCGGCCCCCAAGCCTGCCAGCCCCCACGCCCTTTTCCCCGCCCCCAACTCCTCCCAACCCCACCTGGCGGGTGCTGGTGATGGTGTCCGGCGGCACGCTGGCGAGCACGCGACTCGTCTCCAGAAGGCTGTCGCTGTTCTTGTGCTGAAACACGGCGTTGCTGCTCCCGACGGAGCCCGCACCCGCCCCCTGCTGCCCGCCACCCACCCCTAGGCTGTGGCTCCGGTCCAAGCGGTCGGACCAGGCGGACGTGGAGGTGGTGGATGGCGACGGAGTGGCCTGTTGGCGCCGCTGCAGGAGGGAGCTAGCGGCGGCGAGGAGGGCGGCGGAGCCGGCAACACCATTTGCGGCGGCGGGGGTGGGGCAGGTGTTTCCGCTGCTGCAGTTGGTCAAGTCCCGGCGCTCGACTTCGAAGCTGGAGCCGCGAGACCCGCCGGCGCCAGCTGCGTCCTCCGTCCGCGGCATCCCTGGTGCGGAGGTGTAGAACAGGTTGCGGTCGGACAGTGTCTTCAGGCGCAGCTGGGAGGATTCGATTGCCGCCATGCGTGCCTGCGGAAAAGGGGCGGGTTTCGAGGAAGACCCGTGGACGCGAGAAAAACCGTTTAGAAGATTAGAACAGACGTTTAGAGATGGACGGGGGCGGGGAGAAGGGGAGAGGGTGCCGGCGGTTGTGTTAGGCTCGCAGGCCCCGGTGTGATGCGACACGATGCCAGGAGCCGGTGCCGGTGCTGGGGTGTGCCAGGGCGAGGAGCGGCTTACGAGTTTAGCCCCTCCGTTGTGCCGAACGCACCGAACGCCCCTGCCGAACGCACCGACACCGTCACTTGGCTGGAAACGTGGCGGCAACGATGGGTACCCCTTGGCCAAACCCGCCCTGATCGGGTCGAGCGCACGCCGGCGCAGCCCCGTCCCCAAGAGCGCGAGCTGAGAGCTCGGAAGACAACTACCATCCCTCCAGGCGGCGGTAGGGGAACCGGTTCGCGCTACTGCAAGCCGAACAGCACCCTCACCCGCGCGGCCTGCTTCTTGTCGAAGGACACCTGCAAAGGCGGATGAGAATGGGAGTAGGCGGCAAGCAATGAACATCAGGCGTATCTGGCTAAGTGCTTTGCAGGCGGTCCCTGCAAAGTCCATGAAAACACATACGCGTGCGTGATGCCTGTGTGACGCACTTCCCGATTGCCGACTTTGGGCTCCAAATGTGCAGCTTGAAAAGACAACGGCAAATACAAACGCAGGCGACCGCTAAGTTTGCCAGTGTCATACTTTCCACACCTAAACGACCAAGACGGACTCGTCCACAGCGGCAGATAAACTTACCTGCAAAGCACGAGTAGCCATCACAACTACCGCCAATCCCAAGGCAAGTAGTGCCATCTGTGCGAGGGCTATGACGACCTCGTCAGATGGCGCGCTGCCGCCTGAAGAGCGTATACAAATAAATCTTAGGGGACAACACCAAACAGGCCGACGCAAAGCGCATGGCGGATGCACGAGAAACCTTACCTGCCGGCATTTGTTACTCCGCCTTCGACAAACTTCAACCAGTGGGCGCCTCTGTCCCTACCTTACACAAGTTTGAGTCCCAGATGTTAATGGCTGCCTGCTGTTGCGGCAATATGGAGTAAACTGCTAATGCTGTCCACTGGAGAGTGCCGGAACCCGGGGGCACTTCCAGCTAAAGCAAGACATTATGATAGCACTTGAACTTTCTGACTGCCACCTATTGCGGCCATCAATCTGCCGTTCAGTCTATGATACGCTGAGTACGGCTTTGTACTACACCAAATAGCAAAATGTTACCTGTACACGACAGTTATTTACATTGTGGACACCCTTGGCAGGAACTTAGCAATGAGAGCCAGCCACCCTTCAGACACCAAAGCGTGGAAAGGAACAGATATACAGATTCCACACTTCATCCGGATCCATCACAAACCGCAGGAGGAACTACACCTAAACGCTAATAGGAAACATAAACTAGATAAAATTGCGAAAAAACTGTACTCGCAAAATTTCGCGGGTGCTTCTTTCCTCGTCGCGCACGAACCTAGGACCCCCTGCCAACCAGCATACCATAAATACTTGAAAAAGCCCCTTCGCAACGCCCTCCAACTGTCCCACAAGGCATCAGTGAACACTCCCCTAGACGTAGAGCGCCATCAACACGCAACCCCGTCAGCGCTTTTATTAGAGACACACCAACGTACCATCGCATGCATGCCATGGATACCATACGGGGGCAAAGAGCTCACATGCATCACAGTTCTGGCCGTTACCTCAACGCTCCGAACCGACCGGCTGCGGTTTACCTCACGCCTCCACAATCTACCCATCCCTGCCTACAAACAACCTTCCGCTCACGACCAACCTTAGTCCAGTACACAGCTCCAGGGAAGCGCCACGACGGCGCCACGTCCACGTGCATCCACCAATGATAAAATCCTCAACATGGACAGTGCCGTCTCCATAACATCGCAATGGTTATGATTATGCCCGGCGTTATAATGAAGCATTTAAGATTACTGAGGTGTATCACAACCACCCCAACCACAATTACAACCAGCACCAGCACATGGCTCTGAATGGATGGAGCCAACCCCGCTAGCGTGGCCCCACCAGGGTGTACCATCCGCAAACCCCCAGCTGGCAAGCTCGCCAAAACCCAGCCTCAGCCCTGCCACTCATCTGGGTCAAACCGAAGCCAACGCCCCAAACCGACGCTCGCAATCGACGCATGTAACCGACGCCGACGCCACTGACTTCTCGCTCTCCTGCAACGACTGCCTGCGCTTTCCTTGGCGCCATCGCCTCCGCCGCCCTTTGCCGCCCGACCCTCCGTGCCCGCCCCCACACGCGGTGTCACAATACACATGCCGCCACCACGACGCCAGTAGTTCACCCCGCGGCAAAGGTCGCCGGGGCAAGTGCTGGGCTCAGGGGCTTAAAGAGAAGAGATAGAAAAAACCACGAAAGCAGCAGTTCGGATGACGGGATCAACGACGGAACCACGAAAGCAGCAGTTCGGATGACGGGATCAACGGCGGCGGCATACAGTAGCATGCCGGTTTGCCGGGTGGCGCTCCGCATGTCCCCCCCTGCGGCAGGTCCGACCGCCCTCCAGGGAGGGTTCCCTGCAACCGCGACCGGCCAGGGCGCCACCTTCGTCTCCGTCTTCACACGTCAGCACACATGGGCACGCCAGGGTAGTTGATACCGTTACCGTTATAATTGCTGACAATTATATATGCAGCTGGTGCTTACGCGTCGGGAGTGCAATCCCCGCCCCCCGAAACACGTTGGCTGGTTGGCCGCCTACTGGCTGGCTGCTGACTGGTCGGCTGCTGGCTGGTCGACCACCTGCGCGGGCCATGTGTCCCGCTGCTGGGGCTCGCTGCAGCTCGCCGCCGACTCGCTCGAGGAAGTGTCCATCGGGGAGTACAGCATGCGATCGCTGTACTCCCGACGCATGCGACGTACGGCATGGTCCAGAACCTCACGCCGGGTCTGCATGGGGGCCACCGGGGGGCGCGGGTTGGGGGTCGGGGTTGCAAACCGGCACGTGGCGTGAAATTGGACACGGCATTGCGCGAAGGGGATACCGTTATCCGGGGAGTGCTTGTGTTGATGCGAAAATCTGTTGGCTATGACAGTACGAAGTAAAGTCTGGATGACAAGGGTAAGCCGGGGGGGGGGGACGACAAAAGCGGTTGATACGACATAGGAAACCGAGGAGAAGGAAGCCGGGGGGGGGGGCTGGCTAATTTACGATGGGGAGGGCGACGAAGGGTCTAAGTGAAGAGGACAGGGACGCTTTAGGTATGCGTTGCCAGGCCCCAGGCGTGATGCCGCCGGAGGGATAAGACTGCGCACCGCCGGGATGGGAAAGGTCATCTCGGGCGCCCGAATATGGACACGATGAAGCCTTCGAAGACCTCCCTAGCTAAAATTATCCCCATGCACTAAGTCAACAGGCCGCCTTACCTTTGCCGCAAAATTTTTGGAGGTGGACTTGCGCATGGCGCGCACAATGAGAACGACGGCCACCATTGCCACGATCGTAATGGCTACTGATGACAACAGCGCAGCCACATCCTCGGCAGGCGGCGAAGAGCCTGAGGGTGAAACGAAAGCGACCGAGCTTCAGTCATTTAGAGCCATCAAGTGCGGCGACCGAACAATGGCCTAATGCTAGCATAATCACCAAGCAATCTCACCGGAGAGTACATGCCGAGAGTCCATGCTGGAATCTGCGCAAAAGGCTTGAGCGTTCCGTCGTTAGTGCCTGCTGGGCGCCCTATCGCTGCAAATAGAACGCCGGAGGTGACTACCCTCGAGGTGCAGTCTTTTTCTAGTCTGGGGATGGCGGTATCTTACACAAGCAGCTGGAGAAATACACTGTGCGTTCTGCCAAATGCGTAGCTGAGCTTGTACTTCTCTGTTGCTTGCGCAATTAAACTATACACACTTTGTCACCTCCATGGCCATGCCTGCCCTCGCACCTTGCTCAAAGCCTTTGGCCAAAAGCGACTACTGGTACGGACAACAAGGACGAGCAATGCACGGGCTTTTCGCGATCATTCGGCTGACGCATCTCCCACGCCTGCACATAAGATGACAAGGTCCTGAAATGCTTTGTCCGTCACCTGTAAAGAATGCATCGTACGGAGCGAATTGACCCCCGCCCGCCACCTCCAGTCCATGTTGTTCCCCCAATCGATATCGTATGGCGTCTAACACGACAGATATCCGTCGCGTCTGTGCCGCACCTGGGGGCAGGTGCCCGGATAAATCCAGCGTATGGTATTTTTCATTTTTGTACCCGAGATGACGAGACCAAATGTATATAGCTAACACATATCTACTCCTTGCTGCAAAATCGTCGCTCATGAAAGCTTTCAATGCCCCGGTTCAGCTGGTTGTGACTCAGTCCTATCAAGCGAAGCGGTTCCCCTGTCCCGTCCAGTCTTTCCCTGTCGTTTCGCCCGTGCTCCCCACCCTGTCCCCTTCTGTCCTTGGTGCTAGCTATGCACTATGCACCGAGCGGGGCACACCTGGCGAATTCCGGACTCCCATAATCGGGTCTGCAGTTTTTGTTACTAGTACGAATCGCACCTGCACCACCGCCCCCCGCGTCTGGGCAGCGGGCCGCGATACCACCACCTACCGCCCTGCACATCGCTCCATGCTTCACCTCTCTCCCTCTTTACTATCAGTACCGATGAAGCCAACGGACGCCTCACCCCCAAACCGCCGCATGCCCAACCATATTCCTCAAAACTCCAAGCCACGTGTGTCAGCCGCCTGCCCCAACTGCAACGTCCGTACATCTCCCTCCCGCTCCCACTCCTGCTCCGTGCCGACATTCGCGCGTGCGTCCGCATACCTCGCTGCCGCTGCCGGTAGCTGCCTCGCCACGCTCGTTGCGAGGGAGTTCAGCCCGCCACTGCAGCTGCTGGCGCCGCTGGCCGTGCTGGTGTGGCAGTCCCGGGCGCTAGTCCCGCACCGGAAGACGTTGCGGCTGGGACTGCGGCTGGGGCTGCGGCTGGGGCTCACGTTGTGCTTTATGCGCGACCCTGCCGATGCTGCTCGTCGGAAGGCTCAGGTTGCTGGTAGCGCACTCGGCGCGGCTGCCGCAGCTGAGGCGAGGCCGGGGCCGCGGCCGGGGATCGTTGTTCCCTCCCCGCCCCCTGCTGCCGCGCTCGCAGGACCTGCAAACCCCGCTGCAGCCGCCCCAATGCCGAGGCCAGGTGGTCCACCTGGGCCTTGCGCCTCGCTACCTCGATCTCCCGCTGCCGCTCCTGCTCCTGCTCCAGCTCGTGCTGCTGCTCCTGCTGCTCAACGCCCGGGTCTCCTGCCGCTGGCGCCGCCTTTGGCGGCAACGCCCGAGGCGCCTGCGCGTCTGCCAGGGCCGCCTCAGCCACAGCCGCGGCTGCAGCCCAGCGGCAGCGCAGCAGCTGCTCCACTCTGCCCACCCACAGCGGAGGGGGCTGGTAGCCCAGCCAGACCAGCGCCGAAACCACGACGCCCGCCTCGGCTGGGCTCAGCTGCGGCAGGACCTGCAGCGGCGGCGGAGCCATGACGTCACTTCAGGTTCCGCGCCGGGGCTCGTTTTACTTCGGTGGGGACGGCACCCCACCTCACCCCTCTATACATTCGTCCGTTGTCGGATCACGGGTTTCTCCCCTACCTCCCCTACCTCCTAAAAGCCTACCCTGCCTCCCCCTAGCTCCCCCTACCTCGCGGATTATCCTTTACCCCCTACCTCCCCCTAGCTCCCCACCCTCCCGCCGCCACCCACCTCCACGCTGTGCACCAGCACCCCCCGCATCCACCCCTCGTCCGGCCGGTAGCCCAGCCGCGCCACCGACCACAGCAGCACCGGCAGGGTGACCCGCGGGCAGCCGCCCTCCTCCGCCTCCGCCTTGATGCCGGCGAGCGCCGCATCCAGGATGGACACCAGCGGCAGCAGCGGCGGCGGCGGCGGCACCGGCAGCAGCAGCGCTGACCGCCCCTCCTGCGGCCCCCCCGCTGCTGCCGGACCTGCCGGTCCTGCCGATCCTGCCGGACCTGCCGCCGCCACGGCCATCGCAGGCGCACGCCGCCGCTTAGCGGCTGGGGAGACGGCCGGTGTGGGCTCGAAGGCAGCAGCTGCTGCTGCTGCCGCCGCCGCCGGCGCTGCCGCCGCCGGCGGCGCGTGCGCCGCTGTGGGGTGCCACACCGCCTGCGGCAGCCAGCCCATGTGGTGCATCCTGACCAGGCAGTAGAGCAGCAGCGCGGCGCTGTGGGGTCCGAACTGCGGGGCCAGGCGGGCGGCGGCGGCTAGCAGCGGCCGCAGCAGGCCGGCCCCGGGCGGGAGCTGGAGGCGGACGCAGCACCAGAGGGCGGTGGAGAGGAGCTGAGGCGGCAGGGAAAAGAACGGGGAGCGGGGCGGGTTGCGGAGGTGTGGGACTCAGGAGGGTTTCGAGGAAGACCCGTGGACTCAGGAGGGTGGTGTCGCTGTGTTGGCGGTGCTGGCCTAGTGCACCATCCCGCGCCCTCAAAGCGCCTCTAGCCCGCCTCCCCCACTCTCCCCGAACACGCCTCGTCCCTGCCCTAAACCCTAAAAGCCCCGCAGCCTCCCAACTCCCTCCAAGCAGCCTCCCAACTCCCTCCAAGCCCCCTCACCTGTGGCCCCACGCCGTCCTGCGCCGCCAGCTGCACCAGCCGCACCCCCAGCGCCCGCATCACGGAACGCGGCGGCACGAATCGCAGCGAGCCCAGCGCCCACAGCACGTTGCCCACGTCCTGCTCGCCACACCGCCCGGCCAGCCTCCCGGCCGCCACCGCCAGCCGCAGCACCTGCCGCGCCGGCGGCCTGGCGCCCCGCTGGTGCTGCATGCGCGCCAGGGCCCACAGCAGCCCCGCCACGTCCGCCGGCTGGCAGCGAGCCAGGACCGCGTCCGGCGCCGCCAGCAGCGCCGCCGCCACCGCCGCCACCCACGTCCTCGGCAGCTCCAGCTCCAGCCGTGCCACGGCCCACAGCGCGTTGCACACGTCCTGGGGCTCGCAGCGGCCAGGGCGCAGAACCGCCTCCGCACGATCCAAGGCCGCGGACACCCACGCCAAGGGCAAGCCGTGCGGCGGCGCCGCCGCCGTCACCGCCGCCGCCGCCGTCGCCGCCGGCGGCGGCGCGGCCGCCGGCCGCGCCTGGTGCAGCGTCGCGAGCGCCCACAGCGACTGGCTGATGTCGTACGGACTAAAGTACGGCATTGCGTCCAGGGAGGCCGCCAGCCACGCGGTCATGAAGGCCGGACCTGGTCGGTAGTGCAGCGCCGCCAGGGCCCACAGGCAGGTGGCCAGCTGGCGGGCGGACAGGCGGCCCGCGGCGGCGGCGGTGGCGGCGGCGGCGCAGGCGGCCTCCAGCCAGCCGGAGCTGGGGCGGTGGCCTAACTTGGCCATGGCGTACAGCAGAGTGGTCAGCTCCTGGGAGGGACGGAGAGTTGGGGCGATAAGACATACACGGCGTAAGGCGGGGAGGTCAATCAGCATACGGCTTAGTTGGTCGCCGGGATGAGGGCTAGGACTGGTACCTAAACAGCCACCTTCTCCAGGCCCTACCACCCGCAAAAGGTACCGCCGCCGCACCCACCGCACCCACCGCACCCACCGCACCCACCGCACCCACCGCGCCCAGCGGCCAGCGCCCGGTCTCCGTCCCATGCCACATACCTGCGGCGGGAACGACTCGAACTGCCAGCGCGCCGCCGCCGCCGCCGCCATGTGGCGGAGTCTGGGGTCCCACGCCGCTCGCCATCCCTCCGCGTGCAGGCGCGCCAGCGCCGCCATGCAGGTCGCCAGCTGGCGCGGGCCCAGCCGGGGGCCGACCTCCGCCACAGCCTCCGAAGCCGACGCCGTGCCCACGGCGTTGCTGCTGCTGCTGCTACTGCTGCTACTGCTGCTGCTGTTGCTGCTGCTGGCGGCGGGGTTACCTCCCGGGCTGGCCCAGCAAGCGGCCAGGTGGTCGCGAAAGGCGCCTTCCAAAAGCTCCAGGAAGGTCTGCGGTGGCGGTGGGGTGGGAAAAGGGACCAGGGAGCGTCTGCTAAGGAGGAAAATCGCCGTCGTTTAAAATAAAACTTGCAAAGCGAGTAACAGCGGGGTCGTATGTGGGTCGCAATATTCTCTAATATCCTCATATTTTAGTATCGTCCTTCGAACGAAAGCATGGAAAAGGTTAAACAAGGTGAATCACGCGCGTTCAGTCCTGGAAATGAAACGAAATGAGATGAGCCCCGCATCCTACCTGTAGCTCCGCCGCCTCCTCGCCAGGTAGCCCAGTCCTAGCTGACGTGGCGCCGCCAGGCGACGGCGCCGCCGGCAGTTGCATGCGCGGCAGCCTCCCCAGTACGGCCGTCAGGTGCAGGGCATTTAAACTGTTGCCGTACGCATGTACGATGGCCTGGAGCTGCCGCCAATTGCGGCAGCCGGTGATGGCACGCATCACCTGCCGAGCTGCCGCCGCGCCGCTCGGCCCACGCCTGCCGTACCCAGCGCCACCGCCGCCGCCAGTCCCATGGCTACTGCTGCTGCTGCTGCTATAGCCACTAACGCTGCCCCTATTCGGCCCTGGACGGTCGGAGCCGCCGGCTCCGTTCACTGTGCTGATGAAGCCGGCCGCGACCCGGGCTCCGCCGGTGGTGGTGGTGGTGGTGGTGGTGGTGGTGGTGGTGGTGGTGGTGGAGCGGGACAGGCCGGAGGCCGCGGCGACCGCAGCCGCGGTCGGGCTTGGGAGCAACGTCGACGTCTGCGGCAGCGTGGTTGTGGTTGTGGTGAGGTTGGAGGAGGCAGGCTGTGGCACTGGGGGCGGCGGCTGGGCGACGGTGGCGGTGGCGGCGCCCCCTCCTCCTCGTGTCGGAGACGGTGGCCCCGCGGCAGCGGGAACAACCGGCGCCACCGCAGCAGCGGCCGTTGCCAGCACCACGGCCCCGGGATCCCCGAGATCAGAGGCGCCCCCGGGTGCTTGTCGCAGCCGACCACCGGGCCGGCAGCTCACCAGCGATGCCCCTAGTCCACTGCTGCTCCGGCTGCTGTGCGGCGCCACCAGCTCCAGAACCACAGCCGCGCCGAGGCCGCGGCCCGGACCCGGGCCCGGGCCCGGCTCCACTCCGCGACCCGGGCGATCCACATCCCCCGCAACCACCCGCCGCCGCCGCCGCTGACGCACTAGCAGCGCCAGCCGCTGCGCCTCCAGCCGCAATCCAATGCGCCGCAGCAGCCGGGCGGCAGCCGGAGCTGCTGTGGCTTCCGGCGGCTCCGGCCCCGGCGCCGCTGAGCAGCTCGGTGCTGGTGACGGCGACGACCCGCGGCGACGCCAGCGTGACGGCCCCTGGCCAGGTCCCGTAACTGAATCCGAGTACGGCACCGATAACGGAGGTGGTTGTGCGTCCCGTGCCTGCTGGTGCTGAGGTTGGCGCATACCGAAGCCCCACCGTGAACGCCTCAGCTGCGGCGCCGACGGCGACGGTGACGGTGACGGCGACGGCGACGGTGACGGCGGCGACTTCTTCGTCCACGGCTGCTCGTCCCATAAGGTCACCAGCACCGCGCGCCGCGGCGCAGCGGCGGGCGCCGCCGCCGCAGCCGCTCTTGCCGCCGCCCGCGTCCGTACGTCGCCACCTCCAGCGACGTCGCCGTCACTGCCGCCACCGGTGCTGACGTCAGCCTGTCCAATGCTTGTTGCCGTGTCCGCAGCGACGCCGCCTTCGGCGCCGCCGTCAGCGTACGGCATCACCGGCGGCACCGGGCACCTCCGGGGCCCCTTGCGCGGCTGCCCCAGCCCCAGGCCCAGCCGCTGCTGCTGCTGCCGCTGCGGTGGCAACTGCCCGGGAGGCAGCGGCAGCAGCAGCAAGGCGCAGGACGACTGGTCCTGCACGGTCCCTGCCCAGGGCGGCCGTAGCTCCGCAACCGGCCCGCTGACTCCAGCCCGGCGAGCACGGCTGGCGCGGCTACTTTGGACCTTAGCGACAGCACCAACCCTGCCGCCCTGCCGTTGCTGTGCCGGCTGCTGAGCTGGCTGCTGGAGTTGTTGCACTTGCGGTGGCAGCGCCGGTTGGGCCCGTGGACCGGGCTGTGCGGGCTCCGGCCAGGAGCACCGTGCATGGTGGCCGCGCCGGCGGTGCTGTTCTGGGTCCAGCTGCGCAAACCAGGGGAGGGAGAGGTTGCCCCGGTGAGGTCTGTCAGGCCGAACTACGCTCCATTGCGAAAAGGGTAAGGTTCACAGATCTTTGCGGCACGCACCTGCGGGTCCGGGAGGGCGGTCGCTGCGCCGTCATCGCACCCGTGCGCGACCGGCGACGGGAGAAATGCGCGGCAGCGTATCTCAGTGTTTAGCAGCGGGGGGCAGCGCCGCGGACAGATACGGGGCGCCGTCGGCGTGGGCCCAGGGTGCAGCATTGCCGGCTGCATCACTACCCTGACCTTATTCCCGCGAAGTGGCCATGACACATTAATTGTACAATGTACACGTAGTTTGACGATTTCCGCTCTCCGTAAATGGCCGCCATCTGATGCATTGAGCGCTCAATCTGGTCACCCTAGCCTCGCATCCGAGGAGTGCGGAGGACCCGTTTGCTTTATTGATTCGATGTACATCGCCTTACTATTGCCAGATTACAGTAAGAGACGTTACATACTACACGACTTCATAAACTGGTAGTATAGTCTGTCGTCGACGTGGCCCTGCCACTCCTGCTTACTGCTTGCACAAAGAAGCAAACGGACATGGACCATCAATATGGTAACGTCCTCTGTGTACAGAATTATGTTCCGCAACAGCAGCTTTCACTTTCAGGCTTAAGGAAGGACTTTCAACCGTGCGGCTACTAAAAAAATTGGGAACATTCAGGGAAACTGGCAGAAGACGGAAACTATGGCACAAGTGCATCACCTTGCACTGCAATCTGGTCTCGATTATTACGACGTACTGTCGTGAGACCGGCCCACGGGCCACACTCAGCGCCAACCCTAATTGCATTCCCAACGCCTTGACCTCGCCCAATGCTTCCCTCCCAATGCTTTACGGCCCTGTACATACAAAATGCCCTTGCCTGGTCAACATCAGCCGCAGCCCAAAGGTCAATGCTTTTTCTGAGCCCTGGAGGGACGTCGCCTACATGTACGAGCCGCCGTTGACCTCAAGCACCTGACCCGTCATGTAGCTGGTGTACGGCGAAGCCAGTGCCAGGATCGCCCCGGCCGCCTCGTCTGCGGTGCCCACACGCCTCAACGGGATGTGCGCCTTGATGGCTGACCAGTAGCTGTCAGCCGCTGGGATGCCCAGCGGCACAACCTGGCCTCCCACCTGTGTGGGGCCACAACGACCGCACACAAGATACACACGACAGGCGGTCAGACCACAGGGCGTACAGGCGGTTAGGACACGGGGCGTGCGATGCAGATACCATATATGCGGTTCGGTGCAGGCCAGCGTACGCCGGCAATCCAATACCCGCCACCGCGCCCCCTGCCGAAACACAATCCGCCCCGTGCCGCCCCGCACTAGACCCGCACACCCAGCTGCCGCCGCCTTGCTGCCCGAATTACCACGATGCTCTCCCCGCCCTCCTTGGCCCGCGTGAGCCGCGTGTCGATGAGGCCGTACGCGATAGCGTTGCAGCGCACGTTGAAGGGGCCCCACTCCTTGGCGACTGCCTTGGTCAGGCCCACCACCCCCGCCTTGGCGGTGGCGTAGTTGGCCTGGCCGGCGTTGCCGTGCGTGCCACTGGTGGAGGAGATGTTGATGATGCACCTGGCGGGAGGGTCGGGGTTACGGTGAGGTCGTCGTTCACCGCGAGCGCTGAGCGCTGAACGCAGCACGCGGTGGCACTCCTAGTGGCAGGTGAATCGTGGCGGTAGGTCTCACCCGCGCCGGGGTGCAGCACTGGCACGCGGTGGCGCTTGTGGTGGCAGGGGAATCGTGGCGGTAGGTCGGCTGCAGCCCTCTCACCCGAGCCGGGGTTGCGCTGGCAGCTCGCGCCCGACCCGGCGGCCTCAGGGGGCATCTCGAAACATACACAGGCGCGGCTCCGGAACCAGCAGGTGGCGCAATCGCCAGTGCCGCGGCGGGCGGGCCCCTCTACGCGAACCCGCTTGTTTGGGCAGCTCCCCACCGCCCCCACCGCACCTGGGCTTCGCGGCCCCACTCCTGCCCATCTCCGCCTTGGCAGCGTCCCGCATGGCCGGCGCCGCCGCCTGGATGAGGCGGAAGGGCGCCGTACAGTGCACCTCCAGCATTGCGGCCCACTGCTCGGGGGTCATCTTGTGGATGACGCCGTCCCACGTGTAGCCTGCGGGCGGTTGGAGGCCGGCGGGTTTTCGGTTGGCGGGGGCACGTGGGGTGGGGTCGCGGCGGACAGTCCGCATTCTAGAAGCAGCCAAGGTTGGCTGCGCGTTCCCGCACCATAACAATGGATAATTTAATCCACGCTGAAGTGCAGCTCGGGAGGTGTGGTGAACCCGTCACTACCGTTGCCAAGAGCCAACCCCACCCGCGTTGTTGACTAGGATGTGGAGGCCACCGAACGCGTGTAGCGCCTCCGCCACCGCCCGCTCCGCAAAGTCCGGCGCGGTGACGTCTCCCGCCACCGCCACAGCGCGGCCGCCCGCCTCCTGGATGGCCCCCACCACCAGCTGCGCGGCCGTGTCGTCCAGGTCCGCACACACCACCGCAGCACCGTGGGATGCTAGCAGCTTCGCAGCGGCCTCACCGATGCCCTTTCCGGCTCCTGGGTTAGTTAGTTGATTAATTGGGTGGTCGGGATTATGATTCATTGTTCCTGGTCAGCGAGTTGGAAGGAATCACAGGCCCGAGAGCTTTCCTACGTGGCGGCAGGTCAGGCAAGGCCGGACGCAGCGCAACACCCAGTCACACCCAGACGCCTCGCGCCAAGGCTGATTAGACTCTAATTCAAGGTGATCCAACCGTCACAGAATTGGCACACCTGTAATTAGGGCAACCTGTCCGGCTAGCATTCCGCCGGCAGACCCTTCTGCAGCGGCAGCGCAGGCTGCCATTCCCAGCGGCGAGGCGGGTGCGATGCCTTCCCGTTGCGCCTCTTGGCGCGCAGGCAACGATGGAACATGTCCAGCTAGCTGTCCAGCCAGCACCGCCAGCCTTCGGCGGGAGCAGGTGATTTCGTCGGCCATGTGCCGTGTAGACGCAGTTCGTCCGCGGGAAGAGGCTTCAAGGACGTCCAATTTACCAATTAATAGCAGAATTTTTGACGAAAACCAAAAGTGTTTTGCACCGCGTGTGCCGTGCCCAGTCGCGGGTGCCCCCCCCTTGGCGAAAGCATGATGCATGTCGCACGACTCGGCAATGCAAGCCCTGCAGCATTTTGCTTGTACAAATCTTGGTCTTAGACCTTTAAACCATTTTTTTACATGCGAAGAGGACCTCTTCCTAATTGCGTTTGGTACCCAATCGGTCACCCGGCTTTGACATAAGTACCTTTTTGCTTCGCTTCCCTTGAAGCCCAGTTGATCACATTGCGATACAGCTAAGTAGCGTTAGTTCTGGCGCCAGAGCTGTGGTCGCGGAGACCTTCCACGAGCGCGTCAGCCGAAGGCCATGTCCAACCGCACGCACGATGTGACGGTGAGTCTCTTACGACGTCTTTGATATTGATGCTGGTTGCGCCATCTCGGCGGGCCCTTCTTTCGGCAAGCCGACGCGATGTGGCTGTCCCATCTCAACCCGCAGTTCAGCACCGGGTTGCTGGAAAAGCTAGCGGGGTTGAGAAAGAAGGAGCCGCCGAAGCCGATGATTCCTCGACCCGCAATCCAGTGAGCGATGGCGCAGCTGGGCGCACGCCATACCGCATGGGGCATGCAGGCGCTTCCCGTACAGCAGGGAGGCCATGCAGCCGGCGGCCGCATAGACGGTCCGCATGCGAGCGAGTGGAGGGGTGGAGGGCAGTGAGGCTGCTGCTGCAGCTGTGCCTGACGGGGTTAGGACGCGTACGGCTTGGGGAAATGAAGGGAGGTTTTGTGGCTTTGTCGCATCGATTGGACTCACACAACGCCTCGTTGTGATGGCGATCCGCGGAAGCTGCAAGCGTCATAATAGACAGCCGTAGCCGCAGTAACCGCCGCAGTAGCCGCTGCAGCGGCAGCAGCAGCCAGGGATGGACGGGCGGCGACAGCAGCCGCGTAAGGCTAGCAGGCAGCCGCTGGCGATTGCACAGACCCTCCACGGCCCACCCCACAAACACCTACCGCCGGCCCCCTCCGCCCCCCCTCACCCGATGGGGGCCCGTATTCAACGCTTCCCCCTCCCCCACCGCCCTCCCTCCCCCTTCCCCCACCCACCTCCCCGCGGCAGCCTGCCCACCCGGACCCCCATCTCGCCAGACGCTGCCCGCCTGCTAGCCCAGGACAAGCAGCTTACTCGGCACCTGCAGGTACGGCAGACGGACGCGGACCCACCCCAGCTCGGCGGCCCGCATCGCCTGCCTGCCGGATGCTCCCCCTTCGCCACACATGCCCCCGCCCACCCGCCCCCCACACCTCCCCACACCACATCACACCACAGGCTACCAAGGAGGTCGCCGGGTTGTTGGTGAAGGCCGAGGAGGCTGAGCTGGCCCAGATCCAGGCCAAGGCGCAGGCGATGCTGGAGAAGTACAGGTGCTTGGGGTCCGGGGGGGTGGGGCCGTGAGATCATGCAGCTGGGGCAGCGCAGAAGCTGGGGCAGCGCAGAAGGTGGGGCAGCGCAGAAGCTGGGGCAGCGCGGAACGCGTGTGGGTTACATGAGGATCTGGGTCGGGGGAGAGAGGGAGTGAGGGCGACGGGAGTGGGAGGGAGCTCGGAGCGGCGAGGGAGCGGTGGCCGCAGACCACCGTATGCCGCGCTTGCTGTGGAAGTGAGGCAGGGGGGGGGTACGGTAGGCGCGGCGCCGTTTACCGTGCCCAATCAGAACCCCACTCGGTCCATTGGGTGGGAACTGGGGATGCCTGCCCTGGCTTTGGAACTTGTGGAAGCGCTTTCGGCAAGCATGATGGTCTCGTGGGCCGTGCCTTACGCTTCATGACCCACGCCTCTGCATCCACCCGGCCCCACTTCCCCCAGCGTGCCTGCCAAGCCCCCGCCGTGCCAGGCTGAGGCTGAGGCCTGCACCCAGTGCTTCCGGGAGAACGCCGAGGTGAGCGCAGCGGAGGGGGGGGGTAAAGGATAATCCGCGAATCCACGGAGGGGGGAGAGTCCGGCTGCCTGCAGGCGGGGCTGTATAAAAACCGGGGCGGGGCGGGGGCTGGGGCCGGGAGGGCTGGGGCCGGGGGGGGGGCTTGGGGCCGGAGGGGGGGGCCGGGGGGGCTGGGGCCGGGGGGGGGGCTGTTGGGGCTGGGGCCGCGCCCGTGTACATTTGCGGTCTAATTGGAGGATGGGATCCCGCGAGCCCTCACCCCCCCCCAACACGCGCGCACCTGCCGGGGTACTCCAACGGTCCACACGGAGCCGATCGCACTGGTTCTGGAGCCCCATTGCCCCCACCGTTGCCCCCACCGTTGTCCTCGCTGTTTGCCCTCATTTTAGCCCCTCCCTGGACCCCTCCCTCCTTGCTGCTGACGTGACGTGGCACAGGCGGCGTGGCAGTGCTCCAAGGCGGCGGAGGCGTACCGGCTCTGCTCGGTCAAGGCGTTGGCGGGCGCCGCCGCCAGCGTGTCAGCCGCGCGGGGGTGACGGAGTAGGGCTGGGATCAGCGGGGAAGGGTGTTGGAACAGTAGGTGAAGTGGGGCGAGGTGGGCCCGGCTGTGCCTGATTATGGTCTGGAATGCCAGGGGACAGCAGGGGGCCCGAGGGCCATGAATTGGGTAGGATAGGAGTGGCGGGAGTTGAAGTGGACGCAAGGAGGGGAGGCAGCTGCCCGGCGAACATGCGTCGTAAGGGGGAGCTGTCCGCAGCTTTCTAGGCACCGGGGCAGCAGACGTTTGAGAGGGCGTGTGCACTACTGCACTGCCTTCCAGCGCGGTCCTGATCATCTCGGCTGGTTCGGAGAAGTGCATACTGGTTCGCTCGCCTGAGGAAAGGACGTCAGCTCCGGAACCATACGCGGTTTTATTCACAAGATCCCGGCGCGCGCGGCATGCGAAGTTCGGCGGCGGCGGCGAGGGGGAGGGGCCGGGAGGCAGCGCGGTAGGGTTGCCGCAGGCAGGCAGTGCGGCAGCCCTTTGGGGCCCCACGGGAGCGGACCGGGGGGCTGGCTGGCTGCTGGGAGTTGAGGCTCGCCCCGGCGTGCGCCGGCTTAGGATGCCGTCCTTGCGGAGCGCTGAATGCGGTTCCCGCTTGCTTCGGAATGCTGAGGGTGTTCGTGAGCAGGAGGTGTGGGTTAGGATGCAGCCAATGGTGGCAGCAGCCAGCTGGCGTTTGGCTTGTCTGAAGAAATGTAGTTGAGGCGAGGCGCCACCCGCTGCTACTGTACGTCGATGCGTAATGGTACGGCTGGGGCGTTGACAACGGCTGGCACCGTTGCTCCAGGTCACGTGAGATCCGAATCAGTCGTACTCGCTCTTCGTTTCAATAAGGAATTTTTCACGACGGCCTTGCGCCTGGGCTACTTGGCCCCGATATATTTGCGTCCAATGCGACCTCGTTTTGCATCGTGATAGTGTTGTCGCAGCATGCGGCAAATATTAGTTCGACAGCTCATCAGACCTCTCGGCTCCTCTCATAACACCTCTCAGCTCCGGCTTTGCGAGCCAATTCAAAAATGCCCTCCAAAGCACCAGCGCACGTTCTTCAACTCCACCGTTTCTCAACCCCAGGACACCACGACGCGTCGACACGGTAACTGGGAGTCCGAACACGGCCCCCACGAGACACATACTATGTCGTGTCAACCCGTTTCCTCGCCAGCCCCCTCCCCCCCACACGCATGCACCTCACATCACATCACGCTTCCCCCCAAACGCGGCACACCCACGGCACCACCACAAACCGCTTCACAGCCAACTGATTCTCCAGTCTCCTACCCAGATGACTGCTAACATGGTTGGAGACCCGCGATCCCAGCGGTCTACCCACCTCGCGACCGTCCTGATATTATACCTTCGCCGCCGTCAATCAATCTCCGCCCCTTGTCTGTTAGGGCTACAACCCAGTCAATCTGCCCCTCCCCCCGCCGCCTCCCCGCCTTCCCTCTAATCCTGCGCTACCCGGAAGCTCTTGTGGATAACGCGCAGCTCGTCGGCGTGCTTCTTCCATTGGCGCGGAGTGGAGGTCACGGTCAGGATGAACATGCGGTTCTTGGTGGCGGTGGCGGACACCAACTTGTGCGGCTTGACCTCCCTGGAGGCGCGGCAGCGGGCGGGGTGGTGAGGGTAAGGGTGGTGGGGTAAAGGGGGGAGGAAAGGAGGACCAGGGGCTCCAGGGAAGGCCAGCAGGATACAGTATCAGAAACCCAGGATCGGAGCAGGGCTGGGGTCTCAAGAGCACTGTGGGGACTCCAGCCCTCAATTTCGGCCGCCGCACGATCCAAAGCCAGCCTTCAGGAAGGGACGCTATGGCGTGTGATGGTGCCGCCAAATGTTTGGAAAAAACCCTACTGTCCCAACGCTCCGAAACCTGCCGCCGTACGCACCACTGGTAGTACAGCCCTCCGTCCTCGAGCGTGACCACCTCCGTGGTCAGGACGTCCTCCTCGTCCAGCGGCTTGCCGAACAGCTCGGGGGCGAACCCCTCGATCACCCGCTGCGGGGGCCCGATCTCCTTCAGCGTCACTTTCTGCAAGGGGGGCACAACGGGGGGGGCAGGGTCGGGGGCAGGTACACGGACAGCCCGGACGCAGCGGCACCACCCGTACCCGTGTGAGCAGAGGAGGCCGCGAGGTTACCGCAGCTACGAAGGCACCACTTTCGCAACCCGGATTGCCCATCTGCCAGCTCGACTACGCAACTCCGGCCCCCTTCCCCGGGGGACGCAACCTACCGCATTGAAACCTAGGTCCATGAACCTGCGTCGACGAGGGGAGGGGGAGGGGGAGGGGGAAAGGGGCCACGCGGGGTTATGATGGTACGACGGTGGTACGGCAGATGGAGAATGCGCACGCGGAGGTTGCCCCTCCTCACCGGAGTACGGGCGCCACCACCACCGCGATGTCGCCCTGCTCCTTGCTCTGGTAGCGCAGGTCGATCTGGCGGGAGGGGCGGCATGGGGGGTGGAGAGAAGACCCGGTTACTCGACATAGGAAACGGAGAACGGAAACTAGCTGGCGTATACGGTAGTTTGCGGACACGCGGTGCACATGCAAGAGTGGCATGTGGGCGCCGCATGTGGGGGCGCATGTCGGCTGGGCCTCCCTCCCTGCAGCAACCCGAGCCCAGGCATGCCCTCTTGACTCTTGGGGTAGACATCCACCTCACGCCTCATACCCGCTCGGGTGCATGCCGTACCGCATGCGTCGCTGAGGCTACTTCGCCCCAGACCCCACGGAGGACCCATACGTACGGCAATCAAGCAACCACAACCGTCGAGACCACATCACCAACGGACCCACGGGACAGACACACCTCGGTGCCGCCCAGGTCAGCGATGGAGACGGGGATCTCCTCCCAGGTCTTCGGCACCTTGAACTTGTACTGAGGGATCTCGCTCCAGCCCACACCGTGGCCGCCCGACTTGCCCTCGGGCCGCGTGTACATGTAAAAGCCATCAGCGTCTGGCTCCTTCGTCACACCTGCGGGGGACGGCAGTGTTTGTGCAATGAAGGAAGGGTGCTGGTGAAGCGACGAGGGCCGTTTGGCGTCAAGCGCTCAGCGGTGGCAGGATGGGAGGCGCGCGTGAGGGAGTGGAGGGGTTGGGGGAAGTGGTTGGAGGCGGACCAGCTCCGCTGGCGTACGGAGACTGTGTGTTTCGGGAAGGGCGCTGATCTACGGGTGGGCCGGAGAACCTAGCGACGTGACCGTCAAAATCCTGTCAATTGTCGAGGCTGATTCCTGGCAAAGGACGCGTTACGATGGGACCTGCACCAGGTGTCCCCACTATGCGCCGAGTTATCCTGTACTATGAGCCACCCGGTGTGAGCATATGCGCCGCCTGGCCACTCCCCGTGTGTTTTGAGCCACCCGGTGTGAGCATATTCGCCGTCTGGCCACTTCCCGTGTGATTTGCAGTTTTGTTTGCGGGTCGTTGGTCTGGTGTGCATGCGCCAGGGGACCCCGCGAGCTTGAAGCAAAGCGCGTTATCGATCGCAAAAGCTGCCTTAAATAGTTTTGATATTATCTTATGCCATGATGGCCCTTCCACAGGTGCGACCCTGAGAAAGACTTCCCAGCCTCAGGCATGATGTTCCAGATCGACTGTCTTAACATCAACCTCAGTGACGGCGTTCACATATAAGACAATATACGCTGTAAGTCAAGAGGTGTTGGGCAATAGGTTGGACTATGCGACAACTGATTGCGCAAGCAAAACCGTTTGGCGGGGAGTTGGCTTGCCTGGAATGCGTCCAGCTGTAAGTCCTTGGATTGCCTGGGCGGGAAGCGCACCAAAGGCGAGGCTTGTTGCCGCCGCGACCGAAAGGCCGAGCGCCTCTCGCCGGGAGAAGGGCGTGCAGGCCTCCACCGCCTCCTCGACGTTGGTGATCTGGGGTTGGCTTTGTTGAAAGGCACTGCAGCGGACAGCTGCGCACCGTGGTGCAGGCGTTGAAGTGACAAACGCAGCTCGCATCGGGCTCTGTAGGACAGGCCCAGCCTGGATAAGGGAAGGAGCTAAGGGAGCCATGATTAATGTTAAATATGTTGCTTCAAACCACCGAACGAGTCCTCCAGTGTCACGGTGACTTCATCTTGACCAATGGTTTCCTGCGGTCCGTACGCGGTTTCGGAGGGTTCGCGCCGTTTCAACCACCGTCAAGTACCGGAATGTGGACAGAAGTATGGCGCGATGCCACACATTTGGTCACAATTTAACTGCCGGAAGCTGTAAATGCCAGTCCTTGCCTTCCGGGCAACAGAAAGTGGTTCGATGAGGAGAGCCCAGGGCAAACGCAGACACATGCCATTTGGTTGGACCTGACAAGGTAAAACGGTACTTTACTCGTCAGATGCTTCCCTGATAGACCCAATAGATCCGTTAAGCCAGAAATGACCGGACAAAACATTTTGTGCGTGTCGGCCCGTGTCATCCACCGGTAATCCACCTAGGGGCAATGGTAAACCCAAATATCATATACCTCGAGATGCCAGTCGAGATGCTGCATGTGCAGTATCCGCCCTTCGCTCACGTGGGTTAAATCCCCGGCCGTCACACGGATTGCACATGCATACAGTCTAACCATTCGGAACTCCACGCCCCACCAGCGTGCAAACTGGTGTCCGCCAGGCGCGTACGGTAACGCATGCTAGCACGCTGTGATTGGGTGATCGCACCCGATCGCGCATCAATGGCGATGGATTCTCACGGCTCCAGAGTCCTACTCCAACGCACCCTTCCAATCCTGTACTTTACGGTTGGAGAGTTATCCCTGTTCCATCGCTCGCTGTGTCGCAGCCTATCAGGGCCCTCCTCAGGGCCCTACGGGCTGTCAACGTAACAAGAGCACTGTGTACAGGTTCGCTGAATGGCGTTGGCATGCTCTTCAACCTCATCTTCGGGCGCATATCGACTCTCTAAGCCAACATCATCGCGCTCTCCATAATTGGAACACCCTCTGATGAGGCTGGCATGTCTCACTCCTGGCTCCCCTGCGCTCCTGCAGGCAACATTTGCCTGACCAGGGGCCCGGTGCCTCTCTAGGCAAGTGCAGGATCGTCAAGGGCTGCGGCTAACCCCCGGTCATGCCCCATGACCAAACTGTACAGGTCTCGACACAGCACGACACAGCGGAGCTATACGCTTGCCATTAGTGCAACGGAGAAATCAGTGCCCCATTAGTAGGCCTGGCAATTAGGGGCGTTGTGATGGCCCATGGGTCTGCCATTGCGCTGTAGAGCAAGTGCTCATCGATGAAATGGAATGATCTTTTAAGCTTGTATGGGGCCTGCACAGACCTAACCCCAGCGGAGCGATTCGGGGCTAGCATGGTGCGCAATACGTATCGTGCAGCTGGTGGAGTGCTCATGCCACGTGCGGGTCAATGGCGAAGGCTATCACTAGACGCGAGGCATCGTGCCGGACAGTACACCAATCCGTCGGAACCATGCAATCGTAATCTGCCAGCGTTTGGTATTCGTCACGAAAGATAGCGCAAGCTGTAAGCAACCTGGCCCATTCGCAGTTCGCACCCCGTACGGCGATCAGGACGAGCATTCAGTCCGAAGCTCTCAACGATAACAGCGGTCTCAAAGTAACACGGGTGAAGAGCCCATCCTTCAGTATTCGGAACCTTTCGGGGACATACAGTGGGGCACGAGCACGTTAACGCGCTCGGCCCGTACGACGCGCATGCCAGACCATCAACGCTCTTCTCGAACACACCCGTCCATACAAAGTTTTGATGGCCTGGCTGAGGGTAGCATGTATATTTGTGTTTAGGCTCAGTTAATGAGACGGAATTGCAAAGAAACGAAGCCGCCCCGCGCCCTCTTCAGTGGCACATTCTTTCGCGCAAGCCCGCTGGCAGGGCCTTAAGCTCGTAAACAGAGCACTTAGCGTCTTGTTGCAACCGTACCCGCGGCCAGGTTGTGCCAGTGGAAAGGATGGCAGGGGTGAGACGACAACGCAGTTCCTGGTTCGATACGTATTATGGCTCGTCTATATCAGCTAATGTATTATAATGGCTCACATGTGCAGGTACCTTCCCCAGCCAGCCAGCTCACGAAGGTGCTGGCGGGCTTGCGGCATACTTTTGTTGTTGCTGATGCGACGCTTCCGGATTGCCCGCTGGTATATGCCAGCGAAGGGTAAGTGAAGGAATGATGGCGTTTGCAGGCGTTCGTAGGTCCCACATTGCAAGGCAATGGGTCGGAATTCAGGAAGCATGCAACCCGCCTGCCATGTACTGCAGGTTCTATGCCATGACAGGCTATGGTCCAGACGAGGTTCTTGGACACAACTGGTACGCGTATCAGGGTTGCCGGGGCTGCCTCCGCAGTGGCCGTTCTGAGGGGTGGGCCCTGCTTGGAACCATGCACAGCCAAGGTTTCATGCTCGATCTTACTCATTATGTTGGTATTTATCCATATCACTTGCGGCGTTATAGGCTACGCAGAAATTGGCGGGTGGGGATTGACATGCGGTTAGGGTCCTTTGTCGAGGCCCACCCAGTGGCCGTGTTTTATCCTTCATGTCTGTTATGACCCCTGTGTCTTGTATTTTCGTTCATTGTGGTTGACTTTCTGTGGCTGTCGGCTGTTCACGTCGGTGTGACGTGGAGTCCTGAAGGCCGGGAGAAATTTGAGCGGGGGAAGCTCTTGGGTTGTCAAGGGTCGGAGACCAGTCACCCTTGGGCTTGCCGTTCCTCTATCCTCGGTTGACACACGGTTAACCTTTGGAGGTTCCGGCACATGCCTCGGGTGACAGCCCCCGCACCCCACCACCGACGAAGGCACCACGTCGTCCCACTGCCGCTCAAAAAACATGCGCCCTGTAGCGAAAGAGGACGGTCGGGTCCGCATGGGGGATATTTTCGCGACGGACCTCGGCACCTGCTGCATCATGCCTTGCCGAGTTTTACAAGGCTTCTGCGTTGTCGTTCTCGTTCTTGGGTTCCGATATCGCAAGCCTCATTGCTGATCTGCACCTGCGCGGCCAATGCATGTCAGCCCACGCCTGGCTGGCCTAGCCCCGGGCCCACCCTGCTCTACGGTTGCATGGCTGAACCACCAGCACCGGCTTGCCCGAACCCGGGTTCAAGCCCAATGGTTGTCACCTCGCCTCCGCCTCCGGCGTAACGCTCTCTTGCAGTCGCTTCCTTCAAGGAGAGGGCACGGACCCGAAGGAAGTTCAGAAAATCCGCGATGCCATCAAGAAGGGAGAGGCGTGTTCGGTGCGCCTTCTGAACTACCGCAAGGATGGCACTCCCTTCTGGAACCTTCTGACGGTCACGCCCATTAAAACTCCGGACGGGAAGGTGTCCAAGTTCGTGGGAGTGCAGGTGCGGAGGGAGGCGCGATCAGCGGACGGCAGCTGGTGGGAGAGGGGCTTCTTACTTGGGAAGGGGCGGAGGAGGCTGTTGCTGCGGGCGGAGGGCGGCGGCTCTCGCTTGTGGCGCCAAGGAAAGGGCTGGCTAGGGGCGACGTGGCCGCTCTTGGCCGACAGGGTTAAACAGCTACACGCAGAAGAGGCGTCGTGCAGGTGTATGTGGAACCAGCAAAGCGATGAAGTAATGTCACCGTGATCGCTCGCACCAATCATTTTACTCAGGTCGATGTTACCAGCAAGACGGAGGGCAAGGCGCTCTCCGACACTTCGGGCGTGCCGCTGCTCGTCAAGTACGACCACCGTCTGCGCGAGAACGTGGCCAAGAAGATCGTGGATGACGTCACGATTGCTGTGGAGAAGGCGGAGGGCGTGGAGCCGGGCGCAGCGTCTGCCGCAGCCTCAGCCGCGGGGCAGGGCAAGCCGCAGGGGGTCCGCGGCGCAGCACCCAAAGCCTTCCCCCGTGTCGCTTTGGATCTCGCCACCACCGTAGAGCGTATCCAGCAGAACTTCGTCATCTCGGACCCCACGCTGCCCGACTGCCCCATTGTGTTCGCGTCGGACGCCTTCCTGGACCTGACCGGATACAGCCGCGAGGACGTGCTGGGCCGCAACTGCCGCTTCCTTCAGGTGAGTGCGTCCTGTGTGTACGGGGCGGGCGGGAAGGGGCGGGCGCGGGGCCCGTGGGATGAAGGTGGGTGGGTGGTGCGGGAGAAATGGCGGCTGCCAAGAGCCGTGAAAGCAATGGGGTTCATGGTCAGGGTGCGAGTGCAGAACGCGAGACAGCACGCTGGTAGAGGCGGCGGAAGGGGCTGGCCAAGAAGCCCGTACATGGGCGGGCGGTTGGCGGTTGCAGTTCAGGACGGCGGCGGGGCAGTGGAAGCGCACGTGGGTGTGCGGGTTGGCAGCCGTGACGTGGTTTTATTTGGTGGGAGGGAGGCAACCGGGGGAAAGGGTGAACACGGCGTGGCCTCGGGCAGACGTTTGGAAAAAAACGCTGATACCTGAAACTCCCAATGGCGTCTGTGGAGTGTATGGTTCGGTGAAAAGGTCGGAGCACAACCCGTGTCAAGCTAGCTCGACGGCAGGCTGCACATGCACATGACTGATAATTCCGAACTTTCCAGAAGGTGTGGATTGCGGGAAGGTGCAGGCTGCGGGGAGGGTGTAGGTTGCCGGGGGTCCTATCTGGCGGGGGAGGTAATCCCGCGGGGCAGCCAGGGAGGAGGGGGGAGGCACCGCGTTGGAGGGTTGAGGGGGGCCGGCGCCTTGCTGGTAGGGCACGGCTCTGGAGGGGTCACCGAGGGTGTGCGCCGCACCACCCGAGGTATCCACCGCCGCCGCACCACCATCTTCTCCTGGGGGATGCGCGGATGGTGAAATGGTGTGGCTTCATCGGGGGGACATGGGGACATGGGATTTATGACCCCCCGACGGAGCCAAGCCAGTCGCGAGGCATGCACGGCAATCGACTGGGGCTGAAGCACCTCCCGGGCACGGCCCCACAATACGCATGACAGGTGTAGAGCCCTGTGGCTGCGTGAAGGGGAGCGGCAGCTGAAGGGGAGGCGGCGAGGGCGGCGCGTGGCGGACCGCGTAGGGGCCGCATGGGTGCCGGGGCTTGGGGGAGGGCCCAGAGCCTGCAGCGCTGAGGGAGAGGGGAAGGGAAGGAATGGGGTGGTCGCGTGTACAGGTGCCGCGACGGCATGCAGATAGCCTGGCCCGTCCGCAGAGTTTTAGGCTTCTAAGATCGGGGATGGAGGGGAGATAGGGAGGAACGATTGCTCGAGATCATAACTGCATGGCGTTCGAATTGGTAATGCGCTCCTGGTTGGGATTACCGTGACGCAGCAGCAGTCGCACAACGTAGTGGTGAGAGCTCGAGCCGGGGTTCTTGGCAAGCACGAACGGCATTCCCCTGCGAATGGCCTGGCATTCTCCCTCTCAACCCAGCCGCCCGCTGTGACCCTCCTCCTGACGCTAATCTCCTCCCCTCCCACGCCACCCACTCCACCACCATAGGGCCCCGGCACCGATCCGCTGACCGTTGACCAAATCCGCGACGCCATCCGCACGGGCACCGAGATCACGGTGCGCATCCTCAACTACACCAAGCCGGGCCGCCCCTTCTGGAACATGTTCACCATGGCGCCCATGCGCGACCAGGACGGCAGCGTGCGCTTCTTCGTCGGAGTGCAGGTGGGGGCTCGGAGGGGCGCAACTGCAGGGGGCTCGAGAGGGGGTCCGGGGAGGGGGGCCGTAAGGGCGGGTTGGAGGGGGGAAAGCAGTGCCAGTGGGTCGCTCGGTTCGCTCCCTGCTGGGGCCCGGCGGAAGACGCGGAGGGAGGGAGGGAGGGAGGGAGGGCGGCAAGTACACGGAAGGGGGTGTGGGTGGGTGCAGAGCATGGTTTCGGAGCGGATGGGGAGTGGCAGGCACGACACGTGGCTAGCCGGGGGGGAACCTGGCGGCAGAAGGCCGTGTGGAGGCAGCGTTGGGTTTTGGGGGGGGGAGGGAGGGAGCGAAGGAGGGAGGGAGGGAGGGGGGAGGGGGGGAGGGAGGGGGGGAGGGAGGGTGCCCCGCGCATGGCGGTTCGGTGCCTGCGTGCGTGGGCCACTGAGGGGCGGGGCGGGGCAGTAGGGGGATCCTCGGGAGCGTCATACATGTGGGGAAAAGGAGGGAAGGATGCGCAGTGCACAGCAGAGCGTGAGTTCGTGATGTGTGACATGACATGGCGGTTCTTCGCCTGTGTGCTGTGCGACGAGCGGGATCTGACACGTGGCTTGGTGCCCTGCCCGCTGCGCCCTGCTGCACCAGGTGGACGTGACGGCCCAGTCGGCCAGCCCCGACAAGGCGCCCACATGGAACAAGACCCCCTCGGCGGAGGAGGAGAAGGCCAAGCAGGGGACGCAGGCGGCGTCTATGATTGGCTCGGCCATCATGGTGAGGCAGTTGGGGAGGGGGAGGAGGGTGGTGGGCCAGGGGGGGGGCTGAGTGGGGCTGTTGGGAGGTGGTTTGCGATCAAGATCCGGGCAAAATGGGCGGTGTGGATGAGGTTCTGCTGCAGACTCTGGGGGTGGTTCGGCATCAGGGTCAACGGTTGAATCCCGACATGGCCACTTGGGGGTTCGGGAGCTCTGCCCCCAAAGCAGTCCGCACAGCCTGGATTGCTATCGCGTTGAGAGCCTCCTGGGGTGCGTGGGGTGCGCAGCCGTACGACATTAGGACGTGCAGCCGTACGACGTCAGGACATGCAACCGTACGACATCCGGGCGTGCAGCCACGTGGCTACTAGGGGAGAGAACCCCCGGTGACATCTCATCCGCGGCGCCCCGACCACCGCCGCCTCAAGCGCTGCCCCCCTGCCCACCCCCGCGGCTCTCCCCGTCCCCCAGGGCATGGCGGCGCCCTCCTCCACGAACCCCTGGGCGGCCATCACCGGTGAGATCATGCGCCGCAAGCCGCACAAGGGTGACGACAAGGCCTACCAGGCGCTCATCCAGCTGCAGCAGCGCGACGGCAAGCTGAAGCTGATGCACTTCCGGCGAGTGAAGCAGCTGGGAGCAGGAGACGTCGGTCTCGTGGACCTGGTGCAGCTGCAGGTGGGAGACGAGGGAGGGCTGGGGTGGTGGGGGGGGGCTGGGTGCGGGGGGAGGGGAGGCGGGGGGAGGGGGGGGGGCGGCAGGGGGGGGCGTTGGGCCGGGTGGGAAAGGGAACGTGGGGTGTATGAGGGGTCGTTACGGAGGGTATGCGGAGGGCAGGGCTGCAAGCGTGGGTAAGGGGTACGGGCGGGCGTCGCCCTCAGCAGCCCCGCCCCCCCGAACCTAGCCGCAGGGGCCCCTGCACCTCGATCCCCCCGACCCATCCACTCCTCCCCGGCTCCTTCAATCTCCACAACCTCTTAAAAAAACACCCGCCGCCTCCCTCAACCCGCCACCTCTCCATCCCCTCAGGGCACGGACTTCAAGTTTGCTATGAAGACGCTGGACAAGTTTGAGATGCAGGAGCGCAACAAGGTCCCCCGCGTGCTGACCGAGTGCGCCATCCTGTCGGCGGTGGACCACCCCTTCCTGGCCACTCTCTACTGCGCCATCCAGACTGACACGCACCTGCACTTCGTCATGGAGTACTGCGATGGTGAGGCCGGGCGCGGGGGGGGGGGGGTAAATGAAAAGAACCGGTTACTCGACATGGGAGGCCGGGCTGGGGTGGTTTCGGATCCAGGCGGCACGGGGGCCCGTACGTCGTCGAGGACGGGGATCCTCAGGCAGGTTGGGAGCGCCAACCACCACGCAGCAACTCAACCAGTTCCCACCACGGCGCTCCAACTCCCAACTGCCTTACCTTACCTCACCCGCAAACTCCTAACCGCGCCCCGACCCGGTCGGCCCCCCCCGCCACCACCACCACGGTAAAACCCTACTTTCCAGGCGGTGAGCTTTACGGCCTGCTGAACAGCCAGCCCAAGAAGCGGCTGAAGGAGGACCACGTGCGCTTCTACGCCGCCGAGGTGCTGCTGGCGCTGCAGTACCTGCACCTGCTGGGCTACGTCTACCGCGACCTCAAGCCCGAGAACATCCTGCTGCATCACACGGGCCACGTGCTGCTCACAGATTTCGACCTGTCCTTCAGCAAGGGAGTCACCACGCCCAAGATGGAGCGGCTGCCGGCGCCGGCGGCGGGATCGGGCGGCTCGGGCTCCAAGTCGCCGCGCAAGGTGGGGGGAGGGGTCGCTAGGGGTGGGCGGTGAGGTTGCAATGAAAACGCGTGTACGAAGGATACGAAGGAAGACGAAAAACCCGTTTGGGACGCCATTCTTTTGAAGACGCATGCTGGAGCAATGGGCTGAAGGGTGGGGGGTGTGGGGAGGAGCGCGGGTTACAGTCACGTATACCTCCTTGACCCTCCCCCCCTCCCCCGCGCCGGTCGTCCTTCCTTCCGTCCGTCCGTCCGTCGACAGAGCTCCAGCAGCAAGTCGGGCGCGGCCCCCGGCACTGGTCCCTCGGGCGAGTCCTTCCTGCTGCTGGCTGAGCCGGTGGCTCGCGCCAACAGCTTCGTGGGCACGGAGGAGTACCTGGCGCCCGAGGTCATCAACGCGGCGGGACACGGGCCAGGTGGGTAGCATACCGGGTAACAGGGACGGGTAACAGGGACGCAAAGGGGGAGAGAGGGGAGGCTGCCGAGACCCGTGGGTCGGGGATGACGACTCGCCTGATTGGTGGCCCCGCCGCCGCGCTCCCTTCCTGAACCGGTCGGGCCTCCATCCACGCTTGACACCCCCGCCCCTCCCTCCCTGGACCTGGACCTGGACCTCCCTCAGGCGTGGACTGGTGGTCGCTGGGCATCCTCATCTACGAGCTCCTGTACGGCACCACGCCCTTCCGCGGCTCCCGTCGTGATGAGACCTTCGACAACATCATCAAGGCGCCGCTGCGCTTCCCCGCCAAGCCCGCCGTGTCGGAGGAGGGGCGCGACCTGATCGAGAAGCTTCTGGTCAAGGACGTGGCTCGCCGCCTGGGCACACGCACGGGCGCCAACGAGATCAAGTCGCATCCCTGGTTCAAGAGCCTCAACTGGGCGCTGCTTCGGAATGAGGCGCCGCCCTACGTGCCGCGCCGCGCGTCCAAGACGACGGGCGGCGGCGGTGGCGGCGGCAGCGCCAGCGGCGCCGCGTTCGAGAACTACTGAGCGAGCGCTCGTCGTCTCTGGCGGCTGGCGCTCCTCGCCCCGGCGCGCGGGTCCCTTGCCTCCGTGTTGCCGTACGACGACCAATGGGTCGGGTGCGTGGGGCTTCCTGAAGAGGGTGCCTGTGTGTGTCGACCTCCTTTTACGGGGTCATTTTTGTTGTTCTTCAAACCTCACCTCATGTACGAAATGTTCGTTGCGAGGGTGCTGCTGCTGCTGCTGCTGCTGGGGTTTGGGGCGGGGGAGGGTTTTAAGGGGTTGGGCGCGCCAGAGCGCATCCTTGTGTTTGTCCCTGCACGTACGGATCAGCCTCCGCCACTAGCATCGACCTCATGTGTCGTACAGTCATAGGGCCCGTGTGCACAGCCCGTCACGCGTTTGGATGCAGACCGATCTGAGAGAGGAGGGGCGTGGCCGGGCGAGGTGAGAAACAAGGTGTGACCGTACTCGACTTCAACAATCGCCGACTGTGTTTTGTTGTCCTGGCTATACCCGCAGCCGACAGCGCGGTTGGAATTTTGGTTGGCGGGGAGTGGCCAGGGTGGCGGCTGTGGATCCGTTTCTGGTGGGGGATTGAGGTCGACCCAATGCTCCTCGGGTTGGTGGGTGGTAAAAGAGGAGCTTCAAGTGAACGCCGGTACCTGCCAGAAGGAGGTGGAAGAGCGTTTATGAGTTTCCGGTCAGGAAGAACCAGAGCAAGGGGCGTAATCAGGTGGGGGCTGGCCCCTTATTACCATGCTCGGCACCACCGTAGCTGTTTGGGGTCGCGAGCTCAGCCGCCTCGACCCACAACCCGGCCCTACCCGACCCATCTCGACTGTGCCGCCATTCCTAGATGGGAGCGTAGTGCAAGAGAGATGCTACTTGTCGTCGCCGGGGTTGCGGGTTCGAGTCCTCGCGTGTGCATGATTGAACTGTGTCAAGAGCGAGCCTGCCGGCCAGCCGGTCGGCCTGCCTGGGTTTTCCTTTTCGCCTCACACGGCGCCGGGGCCGTCAGGCAGCCGGAGCCGTCAGGCAGCCGCTGTGTGGCGAGGCAAGCCCTTGAGTGCGGGGCTGGTCAACAGCAAGTGTACGGTCGTGGCAGGGAGGTACAACGGCTCCGCCTTGGGCTCCTTGCGCAGTGCTTTTGTCCTGTTGCCATTGCTTGGAGCAGCGGCAGCTGGTTCCGCCATCTATGAGCCGTTGGCCTGCGTTGCTGGCGAATGTGTGCGTGTGGAGGGGGCACGCGGGCAGCTGCCGCTGGGCGGCGGTGCCGAGTTGGTTGGGTCGCTCCGCGGCCTCGTTGATTAGCGCCCTACCTAGGGGAGGGAGCCCTCGAGGGCTGTGTATAAATGCGTTTTTGGCCTCATTTAAAGACCGGAGCGGGATGGCTCCGGAGGCGGTTACGGTAGTTGTGTGCGATATGGTCAGTGTGAAGCGGGTACTGGTGCGGCGGTCAGCAGTCCTGTCAGCCCCAGAGCGGGTGCTGGTGCTACATGGAGGCAAGTGCATGAAGGGTCGGAGGCAGCGAGCGGGCACCGCCCCGTGCTGCCTCTGCCTCCACCTCCGCCCCACGCGGAGGGGTTCCACCCTCCCGCGTGCCAGGCCAAGCGGCGGCTTCTTGCACGCGCAAGGGAACCACCGCCGTGCGCCCGCCTTCGGCCTGGATCTAGGGCTGGGCTCCTTGTTTTTCTCCCTTATCCATTTTGCGCGTGTCCGGCTTTTTGTTCGGAGGGACCGCAAGCTGACATTGTGTGTCGAGTCCGCGGGGCTGCCGTCTTCGCAGTTGAGGTGGTTTCATAGAGGCATACAAGTCGCCGCCGCGGCCAGTGGCTGTGCCGTCGCGCAGCGGAACTCTATGCGCGGCGTTTTGAGTGGGGGCTGGATGGCAGCCGCACGGCGCGGCAATTTGTATAGGGGATGGATTGGGGGCGGTCGGGGCAAAATTGGTGAAACGGAATTGATCCCCACTGACGGGCACGAGGTGGCGGCGGAGGCTGCCCGGCGCCTGAGGAGAGGACGGGTCGGCGGCGGCGACGCTGCCGTGTCTCGCCTGTGCGCGGCGGCCTCTCGACCTCACACCGCCCATGTCAGCTACTACTTCAGCGGTGTGCCGTGTGGCCGGTATTGCATTAATAAGGTAGCTCGTCGCTTCCCACGCAGCGGCCTTGCGGCCGGGAGTGGTGCAGCGCCGTCTGCGAATGCGCTGCCGCGGGCGCTGAGACTTGGGAGGGAAAGCTGTTACGCGCGGAGGGTCATGTGTTGGGACGAGTTGTGTTCGCCTGCCGTACCAGACGAGCGCGCCTGAATGGCAAGTGGAAAGTACCGTATACCGTAATGAGAGGGTCGTGGTTGCGGCAGGAATGGGGCCGCGTCTTTCAGCGTCGTTTTACTTCATCGCGACTCGTGGCTAGGAAGGACCGGGGCCACATGCCCCGGGCGGTCGCGGGCGGTTGTCTCCCCTCCCCCTCCGGAAGGGCGCGAATCAGACAGACCAGGTCAGAGAGAGAAACCGAAAGGAGGACGGCTTTTATACGTGGCCCTGTAAAAAAGGATGGGCAGGCGGGAAGCTCCGCGTGTGAGGGCGTCCCTGCGTGGAAGGAGTAGGGGCGCCGGCAAGCACCCGCAGCTGTTTCAACCTCCGATGCATGCGTCCTTGCAGGGCAGGAGGGCACTGCGGAAAGCTGGCAGCCTAATGCTGCGCTGTTCCCCGCCCTTGCCCGGCTCAGTGCACTGAGTTTGCCGATGCCTGTGCAGGCCCTGGTAGCCAGCAGCTGCCTACCCAGTACCACATGCTGGCTGGAGACCGGCCCATCAGCCGAAACACACACCGGTAGCCCAGGGGGCAGTGCTTTTCGATGCACTGCACCTCCCCACGCAAGGTTGTATTATTTGGATGAGTCATGTTTCCGGGCTGCCAGGGAAACTGAGGTCAACGCTGCGAAGGGCCTTCGCGGGACTAGCGTGGGTACGCCCAAGGTGGGGCTCATCCGTATACGGGACGAAGCCTGAACGATGAGTCCTTGGCCAGACTGCAAATCGATCTCACGGGATAGTTCCTCGTCGTATAAGGGACATAAGAAATTAGCCAAAAAGTCATGAACGCGGTGTGTGGGTTTTCGGCGCCACGGTGCTCCTACGGCGTAGTTGGTGTGAGTCGGGGCACTGAGGCAAAAGTATGATTACGATTTGAGAAATTCCGTTCATATTTGATAAATGTGATTTTGATAAATGTGATTTTGATTTCAAGCACACGATATCCATCAGCCAGCCTGGAATAGGGGTGGAAGGCCGTTTGTACGACGTGTCTGCTGCTCTCCCCTGCACCTATTCTTAAGGGTCGGCTGCCCGAACTTTTATTTGGTCCTAATTGTATAGTGCTTGTACAGACGCCAAGCCTTTTTTGCGCAGTATTTTAGACCTGGACAGTTAACTGTCGCCTCAAGCGTCGCTGTGCACAGCGCAACTTTTTACCGCTGGATAATCATAAGCAACGCAACACAATAGGCGAAACAGGATATATGCGTCATAGCATGAAGAGCTTCATCCAAAAGATGAACTCTTGCGTCAAGCCTGGTGCGAACGAGTTCGCGGAAAGGACGGGAGTCGAGGAAGTCATGGCAACGGTCAAATTAAGCGAAGGGAATGGGACAACGGATGTCAAGGTGTGTCACGGAGAGCTGAACGTCCATCCGCTGCGGGCTGTGCCGAAGCGCGCAACACCACGCCGTCTTTCAGTTGGCTTCCAAGCTGCGCAGAACCTACATGTTTGCTTCGAAGCAGCTTGCAACAAATCATTCATGATGTTAACTGAGTTCTTGTGCGATAAAGCAACAGCAACGTGCGGAACTGACGTTCCACCTCCCTTTCGCGCTCCCGTGCTCGCACTGATGACAGCGTTGGAGCGCCGGCAGAGAGCGCGCTGGCAGCCTCCCGAAATTATGGGGCAAGAAGCGTCAGGCAGTGGCAGCTGAGTCAAGCGTCGCCGCGAAGGTCACTATTGTGGCTAAGCCCGAAAAGACGAAGCAGCTCATAGGTACGTCGGAACGACACTACCATGAACGTAAACCAATCAATCATTTATTTGTCACGACCAGATAATTACCTGCACAAGGACTGAGGGATTGATTTCCAGCGTCAGGTGTCGTCGCTCGCCGCTCGTCCCACACCCTACTAACTGGCATGGCTCTGGCATCGTCCCTGCTGCTGCCCTTCTGCTGCACCGCAGCCAGCGCAATTCACGACAACCTGCTATTCCAGGACCTTCCCGCAGCAGCGCTTGAGGTCATTATCGATTCTATGTATCCGATGGAGGTATCAGGGGGCACGGACATCATCCGCCAAGGAGATCGCGAAGCCTCCCAGTTCTACGTGCTGGAGCAGGGCGTGTGTGAGGTGTGGGTGCGGGCTGCCAACGCAACAGCGCCCAAGAAGGTTCTCATCTACAGCGCTGGAAGCGCATTCGGCGAGCTGGCGCTGCTCTACTCGGCGCCGCGTGCGGCTACCGTCAAAGCAACCACGAGGTACGACAGATAGCGAGCACACCACGCCCCGGGTACAACAGATAGCGAGCGCACAACGCCCCGGGTACGGGGTACTGCGCCCGACCTCGATAGTTGTCGCCGCGCTGAGATGTTGCCGTTCATCCCAACCGTGCCGTGCGCCCCTAAACCACTGTCGGTAAGTAAATGCTTCCGTCCCTTACACCCGGTTCCACGTACGCACACAAACCCCACCACCTGCAGGTGCGTGGTGTGGGTGATGGAGCGCAGCACCTTTAACGCCGTCAAACGCAACTTCACACACGAGCAGTTCGTCGCCCGCCACAACTTGCTGGACCAGGTGGGTTCTGCCGTACTGTCGCTGTACGACCATGCGGTGGACAACTTGGTGGCCATCTTCGCACCTTGTCGCGACTGAGCGCCTCGCAACCGTTACCACACAAAAGTAATGCTCGTGCGTCCCTTTGTCTGTTTTACACGCCCCCCGAGCAGCGGCCAGCAGCTCTGCCCACACCACACCACCACTTTTTTCTCTCCTTCGGTGCCAGCCGATGTGCCGGAGGGTTCTGTCTTTTGGTCTCGAGCCCATTGTAACGTGTACTACTACCACAGCGGACGGACCCCACCCTCACCCCCAGCATGCCGTACTCTAACCCCTGCCTACCCCTGCGGCCCTACCCCCTTTTCACCCCAGGTCCCGGCCCTTAAGAACCTGTCCAGCCACCAAAAGGCGCTGCTGGTGGACGCCCTGACGCAAGTAGAGTTCAAGGCGGGCCGCCACGTGTGCCGCAAGGGTGACCCGGGATCTGACTTTTACATCGTCAAGGAGGGCACGGCGCTCATCAAAGGCGCCGGAGGCAACGTGCTGTCCCGCCTGACCGTGGGGCAGTTCTTCGGCGAGCGGGCGCTGCTAGGCCGGGAGCTGCGCGCAGCGGATGTGGTGGTGAGAGCACGTGAGGGAACTCCGGGAGGCCACGTAATATGCATGTTAAGTAAACAATGGCAGCGCCCAGCCTAAGGCCTTTGGATACGCAGCAGAGTCCCGAAGACCGGTAGGCGGCCGAGTTCGATTTCCGAGGTGGTCTCGCGCCAGGGAGGGGCCACTAGCTTTACGTGGGACGGTGGGAAGGGCAGCGGCAGCCGGTAGCAACGTGTTTGAGACAGGTTTTCACTGGAGCAGCAGCAGCAGCAGCAGCAGGCGCCCTCGCTATCGCCGTCACCACCCCACACATCCACCACCCAGCCGCGTGGGGTGCACCGCTGACACGGCCTCTCATTTTGCTAACCCCGCACCTCAACGAACTGTAGCTACCGTAGCCTCCTCACCAACCAAGTTCCCGCCGCGCTCCTTCGCGCCTGCCGCCCCTTCACTCACAGGCCGAGACCCGCCTGGTATGTTACTGTCTGACCTCCAGCGCCTTCCAGGACCTTCTGGGAAGCCAGGAGGAGATCTGGCGGTTCGACCACCTGAAGGAGGTGCGCACGCCGAAGAGTGCTCACATGGCAGCCGGGAACTGCGCTGTTGCCTCTGCAAGCGAAACCTAAAACCTAAAAAAGGTGCCGTCCTCAGAGCTCAGACAGATATGCTCTTACGCGGCAGCGGCATGTGTCGCAGGTTTTGTTTTTGCAGCAGCACTTGCCAGATGCCGCTCCGTGACTCACTTGTCGTCGCCGCGGCCGTTCGAATTTAATGATGGGCGTGAAACGTGATCCCCCGCGGGCTCCCCATGGTCGGTGCCACGCCCGCAGGTGCCCATTCTGTCGGCGCTCTCGGAGCGTCAGCTTTGGCAGGTGGCGCACGCCATGAAGCCAGCCAGCTTCAAGAAGGGCGATGTGGTGTTCAAGAAGAACGACAAGGGCGACATGTTCTACATCGTCCAATCGGGGGCCTTCACGATCTTCGACGGTGAGGGGTGCACCCACACCGCCACCTCAACCACCGCCTCCCACCGCTGATGCTGCCATTATTGCCGCCATTCAAGGATGTACGAGCCGTACGACATAGTTTGGGAATCGGGTTGGATTTGTGGCCTCCCACCGCCTCAGCGAAGGCTTAGAGAGCTTTCCTTTACTTGCTTCTCCTTCCCCCCGCCCTTTCCGGCCCCTGTCTCCTGCCCCTCCCCAGAGAAGACCAACAAGGAGCTAGCGCGGGTGGCGGAGGGCAACTGCTTCGGCGAGCTGGCACTGCTCCGCTCCGACGTGCGGTCCGCTACCGTGGTGGCGCTCGAGGATTCGTCCGTGCTCACCCTGTCTCGCGACCAGTTCACGCACCTGCTCGGCAACCTGTCCATGCTGCGGCACGTGTGGCGCTTCGAGGTAAGCCGGCCCGCCCGCCGGCCCGCCGGCCTGGCGCCCTGCCGCCCTGCCGCACTGCCGCAGTGCTCGCCCTGCTCGCTCCTGCCATCCTGCCTGCTGCCTGCTGCCTGCTGCCTGCCTACTGATGACATGTGCGCGACGTTGCGCCCACGGCCCATTCCCCCGGAAATGGACCCGCAGCGCCGCAAAGGCGGTTAAGACCGATAATTGATAACCGGTAGCATCGTTTGGTAGTCGTTTGGTAGTTACCAGTTGGGATAGGGTCGCGAGGTAGGACAGCTGCGGCTGCTGGCGCCTTTCGCACGGCGGTTCAGCTCCTTACCCGAACCAGCGCGAACCTCCACCGCCCGTCACTACCTCAGGCGCTGAAGAAGGTGCCGCTGCTCACCGCCATCGACATCGGCACCCGCCGGGACCTGGCGGCCCTGTTGCGCCCGGTGGTCTTCAACGCGGGCGAGGATGTGATCCGACAAGGGGACATCGGTGACCGCTTCTACATCGTGGAGCGTGGCGAGCTGGGCGTGTACAAGGACCGCCAGGGGCCGATCAAGTTGTATGGACCGGGTACGTCCGCCACCTGCACAAGGAGGGCGTCGCGTCCGTCCCCATAGACCCCTCATAGGCTGCCCTCCCCCCCACACACAATCCCCTCCCACCTACCTGGCGGCTACCTCTGCAACGTTCCGCTCCCGTTCCGCTTTCCTACCCCCAACTCTCCTCCTCCGCCGGTCCCCGGCTGTACCCCCAATCCCATCCGCGCGACCCCCGGCCAGGCGCGTACTTTGGCGAGCTGGCGCTGCTCCGAAACGAGGCGCGAGCCGCCACCGTCCGCGCCGCCACTGAGGTGGCCCTCCTGGAGCTGGACCGGGCGCACTTCCACGACCTGCTGGGGCCGCTGCTGCCTCAGATGAACAAGGAGGCGGACGCGTACCTGCGGCAGGGCTCACACTGGAAGCCGCAAAACAAGGTACGGCACTGCTGCGGCGTAGTACGACACTGCTGCAGCGTAGTACGGCACTGCTGCGCCGTATGCGCAGCACGTGACGGGCCCAGCACTGCCATCATTACACACACCTGCACGGACGGACGGACCGGAAGTCCGAAACCACAGGCGCGCGCATTGGTGCACGCATTCGTCTCAGAACAACAAGGCAACCCTAACCCTAGCCCCTCACCCCACCGGCGGGGTCGCCCCATCTCCGCCCAGTTTTCGATTTGGTTATATATTAGTTAGTTCGTAAGTTACGACTTATGGGTTTTTTTTCTCAACGCCCCCTCTTCGCGCGACGGCCCTCACGCAGGCCTTCAACGTGTCAGATGCCCGAGCGGTGGCGGTGCTGGGTGCCGGCGGCTTCGGCCAGGTGCTGCTGGTGGAGTACAAGGGCGGCTACCATGCGCTCAAGGCCATCAGCAAGTCCTTCGTCAAGGAGCAGGGCCTGGTGGAGCACGTGCGGCGGGAAAAGGTACGACACGTACGGCACGTACGGCACGTGGGGCGATACCGGTAGAACCGCGAGAGGCAGTTCGGTCGGCGCGCCGGGGGGCTTTCAGCGGGGGGTGGTACGGGGGGTTCGAGGAAGACCCGTGGTACGGGGGATGCGTGCGGGGGGGTGGTACTCTGGTACATGCAGCAGGATCTCTGCGCCGGTAGATAGATAGTCCGTGGGGCACTCGCCCGCCGAGCATGTGCGTGTAGGTTCCCCGTGTAGGTTCCCCGTGGAGGTCCCCCCGCACTTTCCTAATGGTGACGTGGACCCCAAAATCTGCAAATCCGCAGCCCCTAAAACCCATAAACCCTTTCGCTCGGCTGCCTGCGCAGGACCTCATGTCTGAATGCGACTCGCCCTTCCTGGTCCGGCTGGAGGGCACCACCACTGACGAGAACACCCTGTACATGATGATGGAGGCAGTCATGGGGGGGGAGCTGTTCTCCTACCTGCAGGTGCGGGGGGGGGGTGAGAAAATGCGTGGGAGGTGGGGGGGGAGCTGTTCTCCTACCTGCAGGTGCGGGGGGAGTGAGAGGATGCGTGGGACGCGCGTGGGGTTGCACGGAAAACCCGTGTACGAACAAAAAAGGGGCGTGCTTCACATCGGTGATGTTATTCTTCTTACAACTATGCTTGTATGCACCCTGCAAGGCGCATACATCCGCGCACTACATCGCACGGTTCATCAACTCTCCCTCCCTGCCAACGCAGACGCGCACGCGGCCCCTGGACGAGGGCCACGCGCGCTTCTACGCCGCCTCCGTCATCATGGCCCTCGAGTACCTCCACGACCGCGACATGGTCTACCGCGACCTGAAGCCAGAGAACCTGCTTATCGACCTGCAGGTGGGCCCACCTGGGGAAGGCGTTTAGGGCTGTTTAGGGAATAGGGCGTCGGAAGGTACCGGATCAGCATCTGGGGTTTCACCCTTCACCCTTCCCTTCCCCACCGCATGGCGCATTGCCCAGCCTGCCGTGGCGCTGCTGCACCACTGAAAAGGAGAACCTTTTCGTTCGTACTGCACCGTTCGTACTGCAGGGATACGTCAAGGTGACGGACTTCGGGTTCGTGAAGCGGATACGGAAGGGCACCAAGACATACACGCTGTGCGGCACCCCGGAGTACCTGGCGCCGGAGGTGAGGGCGGGCGGAGGGACGGGACGCGGCAGCGGGGGATTCGAGGGAAACCCGTGGATGTCCGAAAAAAACGTTTAAAACAGAAGTTTTGAGATGCAGGGGGGGAGGGGTTTGCGTTTAAGAACCCCACTGGAGGGGGTAGCTAGGAGGGTTTCGGGGTCAGCGGCCCGGGGGACGAGTGCTGTGTATGTGTCAGATGGCGTGCGTAAAATATGTCGTGTCTCACGAGGTGCGCGGCAACCGACAACTACCTTAACCGCCGCCTTCCTGGCTGCTCGCTGTGCGCGCGGTCGTTGTGTACCTGCCCGGTTCCGGCCACATCAATGCGCTCCCCGCCTCCCTCCCTCCCCCCCCCCTCCCCTCTCCCCGGCCCCCAGATCATCATGAACAAGGGTCACAACGCCGCCGCCGACTGGTGGGCCCTGGGCGTGCTCATCTTCGAGCTGTGCAACGGTCTACCGCCCTTCATGCACGACGACCGCCTGGTCATGTTCCGCAAGATCTGCGCAGGGTAGGGGCGGAACCGCGACCTCTCGCTGCGCGCCCGCAACCCTGCACCGCAGCCCACTCGCCGAGACCTACCGTCTTCTCCTTGGTCCTTGCTTCGTTCATATCCGTATCGCGCCTGCACACGCCAGCTCCTGTCTAGCTGTCCGCCGCACCCGCACCCGCACCCGCTGCCTCGCTGCCCTGCAGCGACCTGACCTAGCCCCGCACCCACACCCACACCCACCCGGCTCCCTGCGCCGCAGTGATGCGGTCTACCCCAAGCACTTCTCCAGCGACATGCGCCACCTGATCGAGCGACTGCTGGACCCCAACCCGCTCTTCCGCGCCGGCGCGGGCCGCGAGGGCGCCGCCGAAATCAAGTCTCACCCCTGGTTCTCCGGGTTCGACTGGGACAAGTTCCAGGGTGAGGCGGGGGGCCGGACGGAGGGCAATACACACCCCATACACACATACACCACACACAAGAGGCAGCACCGCGCATCTAACTTCGGGCACCGCAAACCCACGAGCCCTCGTGGCTCAACCCACCACCCGTGTTATTGTTCTAAGCACCCAAACAATCCCGCGCGCAACCCACCCAACCGCTTTCCTCGCTACGCCCCCGACCCACAGCCAAGAAGCTGCCGGCGCCCTACGTGCCCAAGCAGCCCATGCACGCGGGCGACACCTGCAACTTCAACCCCATGGTGGTGAGTAGGGGTCCGCGGGAACCCTGGTGTCGGCTGCTGGGTGGCTGCTGGGTGGCGCTGGGAGTGAGGCTGGTGCCAGCGGTGGGGTGAGTACCGCCGATGTCGCTGAGAACCCCGGGTTCGTAGTCGATGGGCTGGGCTGGGATTTCGGCTCCCTTTTGTCAATTTTTGCATAAATTCCTCTATGTGTTTCGAGGCCGCCGCCTGAAGCCGCTGGCAGGCACACGCGTGCCTCATACACAGAGACACACACACATACACACAAACACACACGCTCCTGCCCCGTGCGCCTCCCCTTATCGGCTCCTCCCTCCCTGGATCCAGGTCGACACCAAGCAGTTCCGCAACAAGGCCTACAAGTCCAAAGGCACCTTTAAGGACTTTTGAGCGCTGGCACTAGCAGCAGCGCCAGCGGCAGGGGGGGGAGCTGGATGGCAGCGGCAGGGGTGGGTGCTGGATGGCAGCGGCAGGGGCGGGAGCTGGATGGCAGCGGCAGGGGTGGGAGCTGGATGGCAGCGGCAGGGGCCGGAGCTGGATGGCAGCGGCAGGGGCGGGAGCTGGATGGCAGCGGCGAGGTCAGGTGCGGTTGCGGAACCGCTACGCCGCGGCCATTGCGCTACGCCGCGGCCATTGCGCTACGCCGCGGCCATTGCGGTCCGGGGTGAGAGCAGCCCAGCCGGGAGGCGGCAGGTCGTGCAGCCACACCAGCCGTCCCTCAGTGCCCCGCACACCCTTCGTGGAGGACTTGCATGCAGCCACACGTGCGCGCCGCCGCTGGGGTACGTAGGGCGCCACGGCTGCTCGCTGGCACGGTGCCCTGAGCGGCCGTTAGCGTTGTGGGAGCGCTGCGAGGCCGCTACGGTAGAGCAGGCATTTATACGTTGTTGTTTCGTTGCTGCACGGCTGGGTTGCTGCTTCGGGGGATTCCTCGGCTTGCTATTGATGTGGGAGAAGGTGGCTGGCAAGGCACACGGTATGCCGAAGGGTCGGGAGAGGTGGGGTTTCGGCAGGGCAGGCGGTGCAAGCCGGAGGGCCCGCCACGGGTCAAAGGGAGGGAGGTGTATTTGGACCGAGGGGTGCGGCGGTTTGGCCGTACATGTCTGTACGGCGAGCGTTGAGTGGGACTTTCCATTACCGTGTTGTGCGCTTATTATTTTCATATGCGGTGTGTACTGATGCAATGCTTAAGTTCTCAGCCGACTCGAATTGCTCGACGACCGGATGGATGGGTGGGTCCGCAGCATGCCCTTAGCGGTGGTGGTGGGTGGGTGCGGGGGCGAAGGGGCTGACTCGCCCGCGGGCCAAAGCTCGCGCACTACCAACCCGACGTACGACACGTGTACGAGCGACCTTTATTACCTTTATTCGTGCTCTTGGGTGTGGTCCAATACCTCCGGGACATGGCATTGAACCATGAATGCATGACGCTGGCTGCGAGTTTGCAAACAAGCAAGGATACAACACCACGCATTGAACGAAGCGGTATGGGTTCCATTGAAGGATACAGTACGAAGATGCAGTACGTCGATGAAGTACGACGTCTTGCCATACATTGATGAACGATACCATATCATAAAAGGGCTTTACTATCGTCCGCCGGTGCGGATTCCTTGCCCTGTTGTTCTCGCCTGAGGCGCACCGCGTCAAACGCAGCTCACCTGGCTCTCTCTGAGGCACTGTGGAATGTGCTGCGCCCTTTACTGCGTTGGGCCGAAATGAAGCCGCCATGCAATGGTGGCGCTCGCCATTAGAGGTTTTGTTTATAATGATAGACTCGTTTTTTCGGTTGAACCATTCTGACCCTGTAATTATTGACACACGCCGCGTCTGCGTGATTTGTGAATAGTGCTGGTGCAAGCCCTGGCACACGTGCCAGCATCGGTGCTCCGATGTACCAGCATCGGTGCTCCGCTGTACCAGCATCGCTGCTCCGCTGTACCAGCATCGGTGCTCCGCTGTACCAGCATCGGTGGCCATGACGTCACACGCATCAGGCCCAGACACCGAGACACGCAGTCCGCATGGCAGGTGGCAATCGCGCCGATGACGAGGCCAAACTGCCGCTGCAGCCGTACACCCTACGCATACCAAAGACATCCGCCTTGCCGATTTGCTGGTTATGAGGTGTCTCCTCGCAAATGCCCCTCCCCATCTGGCCGACAGCCATCCCTCCCGATTTGGCCCGCACCCGTTCCTCCCCGTTTGGTCGGCAAATCATTCCCCAGCAATCCGTATAATGGTTCCTGTAACCGTTTTGTTGTTGCGAGTGTCTGTGGCTGAAGAACCTGCCGCGGGTCCCAACCGACTTCAGGCTTGGTTCTGGAGCGCAGCGTATCACCTCGCGTCTTCAGAATGCCGTGTAGATATTCAGGACATGCATTTTGTTTGCCAGCGTAACAATATATGAATTCTTCCTCTGGAAAGTGTAGCTTCCAGTGTCTACTCGACACTGGCGCAAAGTAGGCAGTAATGCGATTATAGGCACAGCATGGAGAACTTCGGCTGAGTGTTTGGGCGGATCCTCCTCTTTCAGTGTTCGGCCGTCGGTCTGCGCTCGGCGCGATGTTTGAACCCAGTGGCCGAGCAGAGGCCGGTGTTGTGCACAAATCTGCGCACCCAAGCCTCCCTCCAGCTGTGCCTCAGCAGGCAAGTTTCGTCTCTTAACCGTAGCGCCAGTCGACGGCGTTGGTGTTGTTGACATCCTTGGACGGTGCCGGCTCGATGCAGGTAGTGCAATACCTTCTGGCAAAGAACTTTCACCTCACCGCTTTGGAACTACTGGTGGAAGCACAGCAGGCCGGGCATGGGGATGACGTTCGCGATCTGGAGGTACGCGCGCCGCGAGACCCCGCCGCACACCTGGGTCGAGCCCCCTGCGGCCTCGCGACCGTCTGCATTCAACAACGCACCGCCCTCCCCCCTGCGACTTCTTCGACACGTCTCTCTGTTATCATCTGCTGCGGCGCATCGGAGCACTGCCTCCCTCGCGTGTGGCGCACTATCCGTCGCTGCCTGCTTCTGGTTGCGGTCCCAAACCTAGCCCCTCGCGCAACGTGCAGAGGCGCGCCTTGCCTCTCCGGAACACGCCCGCACGCCCGCTGCAGCAGCAGCTGATAAACGATGAGATTGGCAACATGTTTTCGGCCACATGTGTGTGTCCCTTGCACATGGCCATACGCGCGAGACGCATGGGGGCCGTCGCGGGGGCCCCTCCCTCGACCCTTCCCCCCTCCCCCCTCCCCCATAACCCCCTCGCTTTTCAGTTCCAACCCACGGGTTTCCTCTCATACTGGCCCCCCACCCCGCGCTGTACGGTTCAGGCCTTCTTCTCGGACCCGGATCGCTTCCCGCCGGAGGAATTGGCTCGCCACCAGCCTGACAACGGTAACGAGGGGCCGTTAGGGGAGGGGGTAACGGACTTGCCGAGGGAAGGAGTAACGGACGCGGGGGCGGATCGGCCATAAGGGGCCACGGGCCGTGTCGGCCACACCGTGCGCCAAGCAGCAAACACGCCATGCGCTCCTGTGTGGACTCCCCCTCGCCCCCCGCCACTCGGGGCATCACCCTCCCCCGCCCCGCCCTCCGTGCCCCCGTGCGCCCCGCCGCCCCCTGTCCGGCTGCGAAGCCTTCGACCTGCAAGCTACCGGACGCGACCGAGAGGCTCGACTGCAGCTGGCGGAGTATGAGCTGCGCCTGGCGAAGGTGGGTTGCTGTCCGGCTGGCTATGTTACTGCCTGGCTATGTGGCTGGCTAGGTGGCTACGTAGATATATGTCTGGCTGGCTGGCTGGCTGCGCTGGACGCGATGGTCCCGCCCCTGATTCCTGCCGTTGGCTCCGGCCCCTCCCGCACCTCCCGCACCTCCCGCCCCCCAGGAGGACTTGGCGGAGATGGCTCGGAAGCTGAAGGCGCAGGCGCAGGTGCAGGAGCGGCAGCAGGCGCAGGAGCGGCAGCAGCAGGCGCCGGGTGCTGGGGTGCGCCGGGGGGCTGGGGGACGCCGGGAGGGGAGGTGCGATGTTGCGACATGGGTGCTCGACGAGACATGACGTGACGTGACGTGACGTGGCTTCCATGATCCCCCGATGCCCTTGATGACCAGCGCCCCCACTCGCCCGTCACCTCTCCCCCCCGTACTGACTTAGCCCTCGACACCCACCCAAACCTCCTGACGCCCGCGGCCCTCCCTGGACCACCACCACCCGCCAGGTCTCAACCGGCGAGCCTTCCATGTCGCCATTCGCATCCGGCTCGCTGCCTGCCGCCGCCTCCCCCTCCCCCTCCTCGGACCCCCTCCTGGCTGGCACCCCAACACCACCCCCACCCACCGGGACGGCGACGACGAGCAGTAACGGCAACCCGCCTCACTCCACACACCCCGCCCTGTCCGCATCCCCTAGCGCCACCGGGGCGGCTCCCACTGCAGCGGAGCAGCAGGTGCGGCAGGTCCCTGGACGACAGGTGCTTAGAGGTCCTCCGACATAACCGGAAATAACCGAACATAACCGGACATAACCGGACATAACCGGAGGGGGATGTCCCGAGTGCCTGCAACCGGGTCGTATCGCCATTGCACCGTGCCGTACCGATGTGTAAAACCCGGAAACCCTCCTCTCCTCCCCAAAACTCTCTCCCCTGGGCCCCCTCCCTCAGGCCCTCAACGCCGCTGTGTTCGTGCACCTCGTGCGCCTGGGCCTCGTGACGACCGCAATGACAATGGAGGAGGAGTACGGCCGGCCGCTGCGACCCGCGGGTCACAATGGGGGGCCGTCCTCGTCGACGTCGTCAGCGACCCACGGGACAGACGCGGAGCAGTGGGAGCTGTGGAGCTGGTACCAGGCGGCGGCGGCACGGGAGACAGCCTCGGCGGCGGCGGCAGCCGCAGCAGCAGCGGCAGCGGGTTCGGCTGCTGGAGAGGGTTTGTCTTCGGTGGCTGGCGATGGGGGGCCCTTGGCGGGTCCACATGATCTCATCAGCCAGTTTGATCTCGGGCCAGATCTCGATGTGGGTGCGAGCCCGGAGGATCTCGATGAGGCCGCGGCATCCGTACCACCTGAGGAGCTCCGCGCACAGTTGCTGGCGGCCAGACGGGAGCTGGCGCTGACTCGCTCCCGGGCGAAGGCTGCACTGGCGGCCGCGCAGCAGCAACTGCTGCGCAGCCCCACACCGCCGCCGCCGCACCCAACACCGCCGCCGCCGCAGCAGCAGCAGCAGACGTACCTGGCGAGCGACGCCAATGTGCTGGACCTGCTGGGTGAGTGTACGGCGTGGGGTACGGGTTTCGGAGCCACTTGCGGCGTCACCGCGCATGGGCTGATGTTGCTGCAGCGATAGCGCGTAGGGTGCCCCGCGGTGCCTTGGGGGGGAGGGGCTCAAGGCCTGGGAGGGGCGAGGCGGCAGCCCCTTCCCCCGCCATTCTCCCCCATTGTCGAGCCCATCCCAACGCTCCTCACTGCCCCTGCCCGCCAGACCTGGGATCCTCCCACGGAGCCGCCGCCGCCGCAGCAGCAGCAGCACTCCACTCGGATGGCACCGCCCCGCCCGGCGCCGCAGCCGCTCAGGAGGACAGCAACAGCAGCGCCGCCGCCGCCGCCGCCGCGCCCTCCGCAGCGACCCACCGACCCACGGCGTCTGAAGCGGGACCCGCCGCCGCCTTCCCCAGCGGCATCGACGCGTCGCGAACGGACGCCGAGGCGGAGGCCCTTGCCCTTGCGGGTCGATCTCCCTGGCTGCGTGACATTGACTCCGCCTACCACGTCTCGCTGGAGGCGCTGGTGACCCGGCTGTGCGAGCTGCTGCCCCGCCTGGTGCCCAACCTCACTATCAAGAGCCGCCTGGACGTGCTGCCGCTCATAGTGGTGAGCTGTGCTGCGCGTTTAACTCTTAAACGCGTACCACACAAGAACGCAGGAGAAAATAAACGCTGGAGCATAAAAAGCGCTGGGGCATAAACAGCGCTGGAAAAGGAAAGCGCTGGGAAGGGAAAGCGCTGGGAAGGGAAAGCGCTGGGAAGGGAAAGCGCTGGGAAAGGAAAGCGCTGGGAAAGGAAAGCGCTGGGAAGGGAAAGCGCTGGGAAGGGAAAGCGCTGGGAAGGGAAAGCGCTGGGAAGGGAAAGCGCTGGGAAGGGAAAGCGCTGGGAAGGGAAAGCGCTGGGAAGGGAAAGCGCTGGGAAGGGAAAGCGCTGGGAAGGGAAAGCGCTGGGAAGGGAAAGCGCTGGGAAGGGAAAGCGCTGGGAAAGGAAAGCGCTGGGAAGGGAAAGCGCTGGGAAGGGAAAGCGCTGGAGGGTAGCTCCTGGGTCCCATCTGGTGCCGCAACACACCCCCTGCCGCCCGGCGCCGCCTGACCCCCTCCCCCGGCCCCTCCCCGCCCATGTGCCCTTGGCCACGTGTGTAGGACGCCGCCAAGACCATCACCGACTGGACTGTACGGCGGCAGCTGCTGGCTTCTGTGTTCAACCTGGCGCCAGCACCGGACCACCAGCAGCGCCAGGTGGGGAGGGGTGGGGGGTGGGGGGGGGTTCGAGGAAGACCCGTGGGAGGGGGGGGGGAGGGGAGGGGGAGGGGGCTACACGCACCGCCGCGCCGCTGTATCCGCAGCCCGCATTGTCTTTGGCTTATTGGTACATTAACATGGAACTGCAATTGGACACAACATTGACATGCAACTGCAATTGGACACAACATTGACATGCAACTGCAATTGGACACAACATAAACGGTATACTGTCGCATAGACTAACGCAGCGACTCGCCGCCCCACTCGCACGCCCCGCTTGCCGCCCCACCCGCCCGTAGGCCATCATCGACGCCTCCTTGGAGCTGTGTCGATCCTTCGGGTCGGGCTGGGCGGCTACGGAGCTGGTGGAGTTGTGCTGCCGGCAGGTGGGGCCCGAGGGCGGGGCAGGTGGCAGGTGGGGCCCGAGGGCGGGGCAGGGGCCGATGTGTGGTTCCCACATCCGCAGCCGCCCGCCTCCCACCTGGCCACACCCACATCCGAACCCGGCCACCTCGCCAACCCCCTGCAGGCCAGCAGCCCCTCCAGCGAGCGGCGCACGCTAGTGGCTGAGGCCCTGGGCGCCGCAGTGGGGGTCGTGGACGCAGGCACCCAGGCGCACGTGTTGCTGACCCAGCTGTCGCAGCTCGCAAAGGACCGCCTGGAGCAGGTGCGGGGGCGGGGGAGCTGGGGATGGCGTGGGCTTCAGCATGGGCAAGATGGCTGGGTGTGGATGTAACCCGCATTGTAGCCCTTCCCAACCCCCAACCTCCAACCCCCAACGCCCCAACCCTCTCGCGGCCCCCAAGGTGCGCGAGGCTGCCTGCCACAGCCTCGCCCGCCTCGTCCCGCGGCTGCCCTTCTCCCGGTCGTACTACACCCCCCTGGAGGCACTGCTACTGCCGCTCGCCACCGACAGCTCCGAGACCGTACACTCCGCCGCGCTGTCGTACTTGGTTCCGGCGCTGCTGACGTGGCAGCCGCAGGACAACGACTCGGTGCTGGTGTCGTCGTGTCTGGCGCGGGTGGTTTCGGAGGTCAGCCAGCAGGTTCGGGTGCTGGAGCAGCACCAGCACCAGAGGGCGGCCGCGGCGACGCCGGCCGCCGCGGCGGCGGCGGACGCCGCCGCCGTCGGCAGTAGCGGCGGCAGCGCCAGCAGCTTCGGCGGGACCTTTTTACGCTACAGCTTGTCCGGATCTGGGCAGGGCCCACCGCCGCCGCCGCCACACCCAGCGGCGACCTCCACAACGACACCAGCGTCTGAGGGGCCGGCAGGCGCAGCGGCGTCCATCACAGCTCCCGGCAGTGGCACCGGGCTCTCGGACCCAGCCCCGGCCCCCGCGCCGCCGCCCTCACCGCTGCCGCCCCAGCAGCCGGTTCACTTCGGGCGGCGCACCTTTCCCAGCGCCAGCCACCTGCTGCTGTATCAGCTGCTGGCGCTGTACGGCGGGCTGGTGCCGGCGCTGCGACACGCGGCGGTGAGGTTGTGTCGTACTGTTGATCGTACAAATGGATGGATGGATGGGATGGATGGGAGGTAGGCGAAGGTGTCGCTGGTGCAATCGCAACCGAGTACATCCAATCACAACCAATCGCAACCAATCGCAACCAATCGCAATCAATCGCAACCAACCGCAACCAACCGCAACCAACCAAGCCCCCTCGCCCCTTTCCTCCCACTCGCCTGTCCTCCAGCTCCGCTCCCGGCCCCCGTGGGCGACCCACGGGACCAGCGACGCCGCCGCCGGCGGCTCGTACCCCCCACCTGCCGCCGCCACCGCGTCACCCACCCACCGACACAAACGCACCAGCAGCTTCGGCGCGCCCGACGGCTCCGCCACCACCACAACTACAACCACAACCAGCACCACCACTACGAGGGGCTCTTCTACCAGCCACAGGCGGACCAGCTCACACCCAGTCCTTGCAGCGGCGGCGGCGGGGGGGCAGGGTGGCGGCGGCGGCGGCGGCTACGGGCAGCCCAGGCACACGCAATCTAGCCTGGCACTGCTCCGAGACCTGCCGCCGATGCCAGTAGACGTCGGTGGCTCGTGTAATGAGGAGACGGGTGGGGGTCGTCGGGACGAGCTGATGCCAGGGGCAGGGATACTCGGGGGGAACGGAGGCAGCGGCGGCGGAGGCGGGGGAGAGGACGGTGACCTGGTGCCTCCGTCGTCACCGCGGCGGCCTCGGCCGCACGGCGAGGAGGCGGCGGAGTGGGAGGCGGAGGCGGATTCGGAGCGGGTGGAGGCGGATGCCTTGCTGTCGTCTTGGGCGAGCCACCCCGCCCACAACAGCTGGAAGACGCTGGAGTGGGTAATGCAGGTGGGTGGCTGGGTGGGTGGCTGGCTGGCTGGCTGGATGGATGGATGGAACAGGTTGTGGTAGTGCTCGGCCATCAGGCGGTGACTGTTAGGAAGCGGCTCCGGAGAAGGGGGCTGCTGAGGGTGGTACGGTGAGTGATGCAGACCGGCTGGGACATCGACCAAGGGGAGCAGACCCTGGTTCCTTGCCTTCGCCCTCAAACCATGGTTCCTTGCCTTCGCCCTCAAACCATTCGAACCTACAATATGACCTACCTTGCCTCGAGAAGTCGCCTGCGCCCCACGCCTGATGCCGCTGGTCATTTCCTTTCTGTGGCCCCACATCGCTTCGTTTCCACTCCCCTCCTGCGCGACCTGCCCGCCGCAGCACGTGATGCCGGAGCTCCTGCGGCTCGTGTGCTGCGTGGGCCCTACGGTGCCGGATGCGATCGAGGTTCGCCGCCAGGCAGCCAACGCTGTCGCTGCCACTTGCGGGTCGCTAGGTGGGTGGGTGGGTGGGTAGCGAAAATAATATTTATGATAGAAAATAAAAACAATGGCGAGAGGCGGGTCGCCTCCAGGGAGGCGTCTTGCCGAGGGGGGGCTGCTCCCTAGGGGCTGTTTTCTAGAGAAAGCTGTTCCCTAGGGGGGTCCCTAGGGGCTGTTCCCTAGGGGGGGAGAGGGCCGTTTGCTAGAGAGGGTTTGTTCCCTTCTCCGTTCTCTTCCCACCGCCACCCGTCCTCACCACCAGGCGCACCCTTCACTCGGGCCGCCGTGGTGCCCCTCTTCCTGGCGGCATCCGGAAGCGGCGCGACGGTCGCGGCGGCGGCGGGATCCGGCAACGGCGCCGCAGCCGTTGCGGAGTACGACGCGCCGCTTGCCGTACGGGATCTGTGCGCCTCCGTGCAGCCCAGGTCGAACGAGGCGCTGCGCACTGCCAGGTGGGAGGCGGGCAGGGGGGGGCCGGAGGGGGGGGCGGAGGCGAGGGGAGTAGGCGAGGGAAGGAGGCGAGGGGAGAAGGCGAGGGGAGGGAGGCGAGGGGAGGAGGCGAGGGGAGGAGGCGAGAGAAGGAGGCGAGGGAAGGAGGCGAGGGAAGGAGGCGAGGGGAGGAGGCGAGGGGAGGAGGCGAGGGAAGGAGGCGAGGGGAGGAGGCGAGGGAAGGAGGCGAGGCGAGGGGGCGGAGGCAGGCAGGTGGGAGGCAGGCAGGCGGGAGGCAGGCAGGCGGGAGGCAGGCAGGCGGGAGGCAGGCAGGCGGGAGGCAGGCAGGCGGGGGGGCGGAGGCGAGGGGGCGGAGGCGAGGGGGCGGAGGCGAGGGGAGGAGGCGAGAGGCGAGGGACGGTTCACGACCGCCGCGCTGAGCGGCGGAGTTCGTCGTTACAGCGGTGGCTGATGGTGGCAGGCCGAGCGGAGTACCTTGCGCCTGGAACCGCAGAGTGGCGCTTGTTGGCAAAGAGCTATGCGTGCGGCCCCGTGTCGCCTACTGGGAGATGTTCTTGAGCTGACCCGAACAGCCGACGTGCTGTTGTCACACCGCAGGCAGTGTGTGCTCCCGGTGCTGTTGGCCGCGGTGCTGCCGGCGGCTCGGCAGCTGCGACCCTACCTGGAGCAACTGCTGGGCTCGGCTCACGAGCTCCGACATCGCTGGCTGCTGGAGGCGCTGCCGGTGGGAGCAGCGGGACGGGGCACGGGGAGAGGGTGGGCTTATCGACAGGGAAAGGATGGGTTTCGGGGCCACTGGTGGTGGACCGCCTCATCGAAATCACGAGGAAATGGAGCTCAGCGTCGTGGCTGCTTGGCTGGAGGGTGTAGGCTGGAGGGTGTAGGCTGGAACATCGAGGCCCCCAACTTGCTCCCCACATACTCGCATCATACCCCTCCCTGCGGTAACCGTCTATCGGTACCCTACGACATCTGCCCTAGGACATCATACGAACTCATCCCTAATCCACCGGCCGTCACCTCCCCCCCTCCCCGGGTGTCCCCGGGTGTCGGAAGACAATGCGCCAGCTATCCTATCCATGTCGCATAAACGGTGTGTATGCCGCCCCCTTCCCCCCGCGGCCTCCCAGGACTATACCGCTGCACTCACCTTCGCATGCAGCCACCGACCTGGACTGGTTCCGGAGGTGCTGCGCATCTTCGAGGACCTGCTGTCGGGATCAAGCCAGGTGCAGCCGGAGGCAGCCACCCACGACTCTCGACTCGGCGACGGCGCTCAGACACCTGCGGACGCTGACGGCGCCACGCAAGCGACTCCCACGGCGGCGGCGGCGGCGGCGGGTCCTGCCAGCACTGCCGTCGGACTGGGCTGTGCCGCGCTGGCGAAGTCTTTAGTGCCGCTGGCGTCGCTGGAGATGGCGAGCCGGCGGCTGCTGCCGGGCCTTATGGCGCTCATGTCGTACGGCGAGCCGGAGCTGCAGCGCGCGTGCGTGGGCGTGCTGGCGGAGCTGGGCCTGCGGTTCCGGGGCGACGGGCCGCGGGTTTCGGAGCAGGTGCTCGCCGTGTACGACAGCCTGCTGGAACAGGGCGCGCACGGCGTGCAGCTGGAGGTGCTGGCGGCGGGCACGGCCCTGGCGGCGGCGGCGGCGCCGTCGGCGGCGGTGTCAGCGGCGGCGGCGGCGCAGGTGGAGTGGCTGCTGATGGCCGTACAGGTCGTGGCGGCGCGGCTGGTGGCTCCGACGGCGGCGGGGGCTGCTGCCCCCACGCTGGAGCAGCAGCGAGCCGTGGCAGCACAGCTGCTGGCGGGCCTTCGGGCGGTGGCGCCGTACAACCTGCGGCTGCCTCGGCTCCAGGTGCGGCCCTGCGGGTGGCGGTGTCGACTCGAGGTCGCGGAGTAGAGAGAAACACGTGACCTGAAACCGGAGGGACAGCGTCCTCGACTGGGGGAGGGCAGGGCAATTCGGGCAGCCGTCCTGGGGGCGGGAGGTGCTGAACGAGCCGCATCTTCACCTGCTTGCCGTGCATACCTGCAACACGCGAGTGCGCGTTGATCAGCCCATCCCTCGCTGCCCAGACTCCGTCCCCACCCGCCCAAACACCTCCCCACCTTCCCACCTTCCCTTGGGGCCCGTCCGCCGTACAGGCCAACCTGGGGTCCGCGTTAGATGCGCTGCAGCGGTGTAAGGCCCTCCTGCCCGACGCGCAGCAACAGGCCGCGCTGGCCGCACTGCTGAAGGAGCGACCCACGGGTCAGTCGACCGCCGGGGCGTCCGTCTCCTCCTCCTCCTCGGCCACCACCGGCACCGCCGTCGCGCCGCTGCGCACCGGGCCTCAGCCTCCTTCGTCCCCATCCCCGGCGATGTCAATGCACACCGCTGCCGGCGCCACAGCCGCCGCGGCCGCGGCTGCCGGCACCACCACGCCCACCCAGGCGGGGGGAATGTCGCATTACTTCATGCAGCAGCAGACGCCTGGTTCCGGGGTCTCTGGGTCCGCAGCAGGCACACCCGATGGGGCAGGCGTGCAGCTCCGAAGCCGCTTCGACGCGTTCAAGCAGCGGCTGCTCAAGCGGCGTGAGGACGCGGCCCCAACGGCGCAGCAGCCGGGAGGCGGCGCAGCGGGCGGCGGAGGCTGGGGGCGGCCCAAGGAGACGTTCTTCAGTGACGACGAGGGCGAGTGAGCGAGTGAGGGTAGCGCGTGAAGCTTCTAGGGGCTACTGCTGCGGACCGGGGCGCGTTGCGCTCCGGAGCTGAGTGAAGCTCCCAACGGATCCGAAATCGTTTTTTCCGTTGTTGATTTGTTGTTGTTGTTGAATTTGCGCATCAGTTTTGATTTTTTGTTTGTTATTGGTGGAGGACCGGCGTAGGTTGTTGGCGCCCACTCCCTAGGGCTGCTTGCAGGCGTTGCGGGGGCACAGCGTTTCGGGACTCGGCGACGGTGACACCCATCTGTACCGCCCTCCCTGGTAGTAGCAGTAATAGTAGTGGTCGTTACAGTGGGCTCCGGACCTTTGAAGGTAGAACCAGCGGGCGCACCGCCGGACACTAAAATTGGTGCCGATATCTTGGGCAGGCATTGTGATGGGGGCTCCCGCACCCGATTCGTCAGCATGGTTGCGGCTTCACATCACGGCTGCAGCCGAGTGTCCCACCTAAAGCAAACACAACATCTCCTTGGAAAAGCATCGCCTCATCATTATGTTTGTTACAACACCCGTCGAGGCTCTGTGGCCCATTAGAATATACATCATAAAATATCTGGCATTCCTGGCCGAAGCAAAGTTTGAGAGCCAATGCAGCTAGCCCTCACACATGTTCCGCGGGATACATAACACAGGTGATTTGCGCCGCTGGGAAGAAAGGAAGAATAGAAAAATACCCCCGACTAGCATATTGCCATCCGCTCGATACCGACTCAGTGGGTTTTGCCCCGAACACGCGAACTGCCGTACCTTCCGCCGACGGACCGCTCCTACAGCGAATGTGCACCGGTGGTAGGTACGACTTCAACCCCTACCCCCTCAAATACCCCCTCAAATAAGCGTGTGGCAGCTTCACATGATAACGACACCCAGTTAGGAAGCGAGTACTCCTCCGGGGGACCGCTCACACCGGTTCGCGTTGGATGCTAACCCCTCCTCGGCAGCGGACAAGTACATTATGCAACCATCGACCTGCTCCGCCACTCGTTGTTGTAACGGTTACAGTGGGTTCCAGACCAAGAGGTAGAACCATCGGACACATTCGTATGTATTCGTCTTCATCTATAGCGCCCAGGCGCTCCCTTTGCGGGCCACCGTTCCCTCTTACATGCGCACCCACCACGTCGCCATTACGGCAAGCGTGTGTCGTATTGGAAGGAAGTTAATAACGGCGCCGCCGCTGTATCGGACCCGCCGGCGGTGAGGATGCAGTTGCCGCGTCTGGCGGGGACGGCGGGGACGGCGACGGTGGCCGAGGTGGGGACGGCGACGGGGGAGACGGCGACGGCGGCCGTGGCGAAGGCGGCGGCGGCGGTGGCGGTGATGGCGGCCGCGGTGAGGGAGGCAACGGCGACGGCGGCGACGGCGTCGACGGCGGCGACGGCGGTGAGGGTGGCAGTGGTGGCGGTGATGGCGGTGGCGGTGGCACCCGCATGAACTGGCACAAGTCATTCTCGCTGTAGCTCTGCTGGTCGCCGCCACCGCACACATACATGACAGGTCCCGCGCCGCTTGGGTCGGGGCCGACGATTGGGTAGGAGCCGTGACGCTCGAGCTCCATGCGGGGGAGGCCACGATCCCAGATGTCCCTCTGCGGGTCGTACCTGCAAGCAAGTAAACACGTGGAGGAACGGTGTCAGATTATTACAAAAAATAGTAGTAGTAGCGGTTACACTAGTAACTGTTTGTAGTTGGCCCCAGATCGTTTGGTGGAGCCATCGGGCGCATCGCCTTTTTGCGCTGGAAGAGACGCAGGAAGAAGGAAAAAACCATCTGACTGAGGTAAGGCAAACCAACAGAACCGCCGGACACGGGGCCAGAGAAGAAGTAGCGCACGAAACGCCCGGTGGGGAAGTAGCCCAAATGTGCTCTAGTCCCGTGCAGCAGTGTGTGGAGGCCGAATCAGCGGGCTTTGTACTCCCACAATAAACCTAGTCTGCGGGAAACTGACGCCGCTGCCGCGTGTGATGGTGGTCAACGCTGGACTCACCGATCGATGCGGTCGTACACGCCTTTGGCGTTCAAGCCCGTCGTCGCGTTGGGGCAGGTGGTTAAGACTGTGCTGTTGCACCTGCACGCGTCGCAAGTGATTTGGGACTGGTCTTGTTAGGGCGGCATCTGTTGGTCGTGAAGCGCTGGTCGCTGATGGCGCAAGCGCGTTCATTGGCGACATTAACGAACAGTGGCTCCGGAACCCGCGCTTACGGTACTTGCCGGAGTCGCCGCGGCATGAGTTGAACCCTAGTGAGCTATTGAACCGGTATGGAAATACCATACGTTTCTACATTACATCACTAGCTCTAAAACAGGATAAAACATTATCGTCTATACGGCGATTCCGACGACGAGGTTGCTTGTTCGGAACGCTTGCAATCTGAGTGTCTATTCGCTAGCTCTACAAGTAAGCAAGTAAGACTCCAGGCACGGTATGTTGTGCTATTTCTACATGCCTGCCCAGCGAGCGTTTGGACGTGCACGACGTGGACGGGGACGACGTGCAAACCAGGATGCATCAGGGTGTATCAAGAGGCTCTGGAGGTTTGGAGAAGCCGGCACCGATCGTGAAGACAAGTAGCCCTTGAACACAATCAACACATCGATCACGCACCTGACTTCGCCGCCCAGGATATATAGGTAGCCGTGGAGATATGCAGCGCCGCCCATACCTCCGCGGCCCACGGGCAGTGGGGCGGGCCCACCAGACTGGGTACTGGAAACCCACGCCTGAGAGGGGCACGGGTTGACTTGGGTGAATGGCATTGCCGGTAAGGAGGGCTTCGGACCCGACTAACAGGCAAAGCAAGGGCGTATGAACGCAAATGTAAACGATCGAAGCTCGATCCGAGGAGAGGTTGAGCACGACATTACTCATGCTCGCATCTATGCGTCAGGTGCGCATCAGATTACTTTTAGCTAGATGACAACGCCCGGTAATGTATGATCTGTCGAATTAGCATGCACTTCCCTGTACAAAGTTCGGAATCGTCCTATGCAAAAAGTCCAAGTGTCACGAAGCATCAAACCCGTCCAAATGAATTGCGTCGCGAGCTGACGTCCATTTGTGGAAGTCGACACAGCCCAACCCGAATGGCTTACGTTTGTTGCCGGGTTGTAAATCTGGTTGAAGCCGACCGGATTTTTAGCGTTGTTGCCGTAGCTGTTTCGGCCGCCAATGACGAAAATGTGCGATCCGTTGGTCCCCATGGAAGCGTGGTGCACGGCTTTCGGCATGGCAGAGAGGGTGGTCCATCTTCGCGTATCAACGTTGAACCTCCTGTAGGTACGCAAGGCAGAACACCGATGCATCAACGTAACAATTACTACTATCAATGTGCCACACGGCAACCACAACGACGAACGACAGGGCATCCACTTACGCGCAGGTAGCGAGAGGAGCACCGTTCCACTCGTTGCCATCCTTGATGCCGCCGCAGTGGTAGATATGGCGGCCGAGCGCAACGGCGCAGGCGGCACCGCTCTTGACGGACGGCGCCGGTCCCCTCGTCCAGTTGTCAGCGATGGGGTCGTATATTTGCATATTAACTGCACATACATATGAGCACATATTCGGTGAGGGCAACCAAAAAGGCAATAGGTAGTGGTAGAACAAGCAACAGTGGGCTCCAGACCAAAAGGCAACACCACAGGGCACATAGGTGTGCAAGGAAATGTGTGCAAATGCATGCAATAAGTACAACGGCAAAAGGTGTGCAGTTACTGCATGGATAGGGTTGGCTGGTTACAAGTGGATTGGGAGCGGTTAGTTACATGTCGTTAGTTGCTGGGCACACGCACAGCCCGCACATCAGTACGTTACGAGGCTGCGACGGTACCGACCTGCAGGACGCTGATCGTGGTAACCCTGTCTAGAACCCCAAACCTACATGTAGTGCCGTCCGTGTACCCGCCGATCAGGTAGAGCTTGTTGTCGACCGTTGCAGCCGCCATGTGGTGGCCCTTGTACAACCGATCAGCCTTCCTGCGAGTTTGAGGGTTGTACGAATTGTAAACTAACTCCCTTATCCCAGCCGGTCCACATGGGGCATGGTTTTAGCCCCCCTATGACTGCCTCATTTATGCACCCTGGTACACATGCTGGGCATGTACGCCTGCACCACCAAACTATGCCAATAAACGCGTATACTGGTTGCACCTAAGAAAGCCGGGCGATATTCCTTTCCGGTCCAAGCAATAAGTCACGAATGCCGATGCCAGGCGCATTATTAAATGATAATCCCAGCCAGTAACGAACCGCCTCGGAACACCGACTCCCCGTCGAATCGCCCATAACAGCGAACGCTGTGACGTGACGTGATCCCCAGCCCATGTCCCTTCTTGTTGTCCGTCTTCTTAATTGCGGCGTATTACGGTTTACGCGTACCTGTACCACGTGTTGGCCTTGATGTCCAGCACCATGGTGGCGTTGGACGAGGTGGAGTTCTTTTGCGCGTTGCCCACCACCAAAAGCAGCGGGTTGCCCAGAGCATCCTGGACAAACAGCAGAAAAGGAGACTACTAAGATATCTACCAGAGCGGATGAAGCAACTTGTTGCAAAGCGCCAAAGCAGCAGCGGAGCGCGGCAGATGGGCAGCTCGTCAGCCAGCCAGCTCTCAGCAGCCACCGACCTGCAGCAAGCCGGCCGACGTCTCGCCCACGGCCCAAGGCATGGTCGACATGTTGACCCACGTGACGCCGATGTCAGCGGCAGCGAGGCGCGGGGCAGGGCTCGCCGCCAGCAGCAGCGCGACCACGACGGCCCATGCTGCTGCGGCAGACAAGGCTGCGGCCCTGTACCGAGGCACCGAGGCCATGACAAGCGATAATCGAGTGAAATATATGTTGTTATGGAGTGGAAGAAGAACGTTTGTCTTCTGATGCGGGGCGATTGATGATTGCAACTGCTTTTCGTCCAGCAGTCAGGCGACCCTGTGAAGACAAACGTCTGAGTGCAAGATCGTTATTACTTCCACAAATATGAACTCCAAATATATATGGGAGATGGAGCATGGGGACATGACCGACGACAGGACTACCTTGCCGTTGGCCTTGCCTCGGACGGCGGTTGCATTTGCAACAGGAAATTCGCAACCTACTCTGAAGAAGCTACCGAAGGTCTCTTACAAACCACGTCTTATTTTCATTAAATTCACGCAAAACTACATCCCAATTGGCCGGACCTGGTTCATGCTGCTTCTGACGCGACACCAGCGCCCTTTCAAGCGACATGCTCCAACTGGTAGACAGAGCCAATAAGCGCAGAGACAGGTGGCCACGTAAAGCGGTGTTGTTCTTCGTGAGGGTATAACAATTCGTGCTCGTGGCAGGTTCGCTGGCCGTGTCAGGCAGGGTCAGCAGCAGACTGTCTGGCTGCCGCATCCTACCTGCCTGCTGCCTCGCGTCCGGGGGCGATGGGTCGCTAACAATGCAAATCTAGCGAAGCCATGTGCACACCCGGTAGCCACACGAAGTAGTAACAGTCTTTTACTCTAATACGCAAGCAAGGACGGATGGAAATTGGCGGGCTGAATTCCTTGTAATTTTCATCCTATACTCATTGAAGTGGATGGTCGGAGACGGCACGCGGCTCTACATTTCTGCCCTCTTGGCAGAACTCGAGATCGATATCAACGGATTACAAGTCAAGCGCCCGCTGCCATTTTGCCTCATGTCAAAGGTCCTGAAACAAAGTCCGTCGGAGTTCCGCGTTTGCAATGAGTATGGTGATGGTCCAGCAATAGGCAGGGGAAATAATATAAAATAAATAAATAATTCAACAGGCAGCCAAGCTACACTGTTAGGAATGCCGCAGCCTATGAAACCAGCCAACTCAGCCGTTCACACCAGGCTGCAGAAGGTACGCGTGCACGACAAGGGGAACGCCCCGTAACCCACATCAGGCAAGCAAGCATAGCTAGGTAGTTGCGGCATACTCCGCGCGCACTGATTCTCCCTGATGAAGCTTTACAAGGTCCGTCCTAGCAGCCGTGCGTGACTGCCATTCCGGGAGTTGGGCGCCGGTTTATAGCTGCGGCCCGTAAGGTATTAGGGGCTGGTGGCCCTCGTGTTGTCCCTGCGTTTGATCTCCAGGATCGTGCCATCCGCAGTAGGGTGGTGGAGTTTTGGGCCCTTCGGGGGCTTGCAGCGTTGGGGCTTCCCCGGAAGGGTTGGGCCGCTATGGACCTCGGCACTCCCTAAAGCGAGTAGCCCCCGGTCGCCTTTTGTTGTAGTAGTAAGCTGTGATGAAGGGCCGAAGCCCTATAGTAAGGGGCCATGATCGGCCTCCTGCTGCGTGGTGGCAGGGATTTTCCCTTGCTTCCTGTCCTTCTCGTGCCTGGATGGACTGTCCTGCTCGGAGCTTGCGTGCGTGTGCTGGGGTGAAAGGTGTGACAGTTGCTCTGTTCGCATTGTGACGGAGTTCCACTGATGATCATCCTGTTGAGGGTCTGCTAGGAATGTTGGTCGTTGGGGATCCTACTGCTAGGAATGTTGGTCGTCAGCTCATCGTGACACTCTGCGTCTTCAACTCGCGAAGACGCAATTCTTCAACAGTCGAGGACGCCGCGTCTTCTAATGTCGTGGACGTTGTACCACCGATCTGTGCCCTTTACCACCATTTTTTCACTTTTGTTTTCTACAGGTATACTCATATCCTTTTTGTCACGAAAAGGCATCCTACCTGATCCAATTTTACCAACACTTCGGAGCGAAATCTGTTACATATGTGACGCCGAAAACATGTCCAATAAATGATAATTAAATGAGTTATATGTAGTATCTACGTCGACGTCACTCCACCAAAATCGTAGTCTCTAAACGCCGTCATGCCGATGAGCAAGCTGAAGGAAGTTTCGACGCACGTCCGGTTCGCAAATACCAAAAGGAATACTTTAGCCACTTACAAAAGAGTGTCTCCCTAAGTCCTGCCCAGGATGTGATAGGTGCTGTGAGGAAAGCGGGTCGCTATGGGCCAACCCGTACGATACCTATACTACAACCCCAGGCAGCAGCGCCCCGGGGGTACAGCCGTGCCCAGGCAGCAGCGCCCCACCGTCACCGGCGGCTCAACCAGGCAGCAGCGCCCCGGGGGTACAGCCATGCCCACAGCGCCCCACAGCTGCCGGTGGCTGGTGGTCCTGCTGCCCCTGAAAGGACCCTGTGGTAAGTAGGGGTGTCCACAATTTTCAAGAGGCGCGTCCACTAGTATCGTCCACTAGTGCTGAAGACACGTCTTCTAGGGCTGAAGACAGGTCTTCTAGGGCTGAAGACACATCCACAAGGGTTGAAGGCGCGTCCACTAGGGTCGAAGGCGCGTCCACTACGGCTGAAGACGCGTCCACTAGCGCTGAAGACACATCTCCACAAAGGGCACAAATTCTCACGGGCCCTCTTGCGTGCTTTCCTGTAGATATACGAACGGCCTCGCCAAGCAACTGGTCAAGGGTGTGAGCCGTGCTAGGGAGCTCATGGCAGAAATTGGGGAATGGTGAGTGATTTTACAGGGGAACGTGCGGCACTACCATGCTCCGTATTCTAGTACCTACCATGTTCCATTAATGCAGGGTGAAGACTGAGGGGCTTCAGCTCCCGCAGGAAAACACCTCAAATCCTCGGGACACCCCGCTTGCTGCTGCGGCCAAGGCAGCCTCGGAAGGGGCGGCGGGGGCACATGCCTCCCGGCCTAGCATCAAGGTGAGTTTAGTAACAAGGCTTGGTGAGCTTCCCTGTTTGCCTACGTGGTTCTTCGTGTGGTGGCGGTGTGGCTGTGAAGTTTGCAAACGCGTCAAGCCATTATTGCTCTAGCCATTATTGCTCTAGCCATTATTGCTCTAGCGTTAGTTGGGTAGAACTTTACCAACCACCTGTTCTTCCCGACCAATTCTGGCAGGGCCGGCCACCATGGATACGTGCGTACCTGGGGGCCCTGGAGCAGTACAATTTCCTGAAGCCACTGGTCGAGAGGCCGGAGACAACTTACGAGAAGACAAGGCTGCGGCAGGCGCCGAAGGAGCTGAGGGACGTTGAGGCCCGTCTTGCGCAGATGGAAGTCGAACACGGGGTAACCAGGTGGGCATATAATAGCAAGGCCTACCAGGATGCGGTTTATGAACGGAAGGCGCATGAAGTGGCGAAGGCAGAAGTTGTTGGGACGGCATTAGCAGCACCCATTGCGGGTTACGAGGATAGGCTGGCCCGTGAGCGGGAGTCGCTTGCCCTTACAAAGAAGGAAAAGACGAGGCTTATGCAGGCAGTATCCGCTGCACGAAAGAGCCTCGTTGACGTCCTGACGGGGTTGCGTCACCGGCTCCAGGAAAAGGGAGACTTAGCATGGGTGACGTATGACGTACGAGATGTCGATAGCGTCCTTGAGCTTATGCAGCAGAAGCCTGCAGAGCAGGTACCTCGCAGTCGCATAAGCTTGCCCTGGGACAAGGATGCCTCCTTTACTTGGGATATATCTTCCCAGGATCACTTGAGCAGTTATGGCGGCGGTGTGAGGAGGAGGGCAATCTGGTACTGCGAGAGTGGCAAGATATGATTGTGTTTTACGAGGACAAGAGCCGCAACATGCGGTCCAGGGCTGAAGCCCTGCGGAAGTCAATGGCAGTGCTGTCGGGTGATGGGGATGGGAGCAGAATGGAAGAAGCCGTACACGAGGCATTCGGAGGGGGCCTCTTGTACAGGCGACAGGAGGCCTTTGTTCAACAGGGCACGGCAGAACATGCCCTGGCGATTATAAGGTGAAGGTAACGGTAGCTGATAGTGAAGGTGCGCGCCTGGAGCGGCTCCTTGCCAACGCTGAGACCCAAGTCATGCCCATGCTGCACACAAGCATCGTGCACACGACTGATGCGGAGGCCAAGGATGGGGAGGCTAGCGACGCTACTGACGAGGGATCGGAGGGCTGCAGCTCAGGTAGCGATGCAGAAGAGATTTCTGGCATGTTCGAGCCCATTGGCTAAGACATTTGGCGTGTAACTCACGTGTGGTTCCTTCCCAACAATGATGGATGGGTTGAAGCCCATACTTAACAGACAATACCGTGTACTCTGCAATCCCTGGTGAATGTAACAGTGTCTACGCCTCAATCCTTCGACCCTAGAAGACACGTCCTCGACAGCTGCAGACACGCCCTCGAGGGCTGAAGATGCGCATAGCAGTCCGCCTTTAACCTATTGTCCATCACGCCTCAATCCTTCGACCCTAGCAGGCACGTCCTCGACAGCTGCAGACACGCCCTCGAGGGCTGAAGATGCGCATAGCAGTCCGCCGTTAACCTATTGTCTCAAATTCAAAATTGAAAAGTAAGAGCCTGATGGCTTCAGGAATTTACCTGACGCATCCGTATACTTGACATCCTTGCTACCTAGGACGTCAGTGAGGCAGTTGTCGCACGCGAAGTGGCGGATGTCCCTGATCATATAACTCTTCTCGTCCTTGTTGGTTTCACCAAGGTACCAACTGTTATTCAACTCAAGTAGGTCATGCCGTCCAAAACATTGCTGGCGGAAACATGTATCAGGACCTGTCAAGCAGCCCTGGCCGCGCTGAGAGCGCACGCGCTCTTTCAGATCCTCGAGATCCTCGTCAGTTAAATAAGCTCTAGTTTTCAGTTAAATAAGCTCTAGTTTCGTGGAGGTTCCAAAGGTTCCGGAGTAGTGAAGGACCAATGCACCAGTTGAGCCTACTTGCTGGGTGCTTGCAGTCCTTGACGCAACAATTACGCGTTGTTTAAGCAGACCATTGTAGCGAGATTTGCCCCAGACGAGTCCGTACGAAACTACCGCCGATGCCGAATAAACACTATGTACACGGGTCGGACGAGCACTTCAGACGGAGCGCAAATCCAAATGACCCAATGCAAAATGAAGACCCCTAATAGGCAAAAATACAAGCGAACGTCGGGAAGCCGCGCGAAGGATGCTCGTCATGCCAATCCCTGCTCAAAAATGCCGAGACCGTACGTGCCATGGGTCGGGACCGTACAATACAAGCACCGAGCCTGTACATTCTACCGCCGATGCCGAAAAGTAGTGGCCGGAGAAACAGCTGAATCGAGCCGCATTTCCGCTCGGCCAGGAGCACAGTAAAAGTCTCCAGTACACCAAATTTACAGCGGGGGCTGGGAAGCTGCGCGCAAAAAGATCGCAAATGAACCGGGAAATAGCAGTCGCGAACGGACAGGATTGCCACCTGGAAGATGCTTATGAAAGGATCCCTCTAACGGACGTCTTTGAGAGCAGGTGGGCCACACGAGCGCAACTCACAGTGCCCTACAAGGCAAGAGGAACAGCAGCATGTCCATGGTACCAAATTGGGTTGGCTGTAAAAGTATGGTAGCAGACGGGGGGCCATGCGAGACAGCGCCAGCTGAGAAAACCGCGCGAATGCGCTACGCTGGTACGCCGCCTCACGATACAGGCTGGGGACCTAAGGTACCTCACAACGCAACAAATGAAATGTTTAGGTCACCTCAAGCCCGGTTTACCCAGGACAAGAAGGGGGGCCATGTCCTGAACTTAAGAGAGGCAAGCCGGGCCTAACCCAAGCAGGGGGACCACAGCAATCCAGCACACCTGAGCAGATGCCCCGAAAGTAAGGCACCGAAAGACACAGGGACCTCGCTCGCCGCGCGCAACACAGCTCGCCCCCGACAAAATAGACGGGCAGGCATACCGAAATTGCACGAGCAAGGGGGCAATTCCAGAAGTGGTGCAGGCGAGGGGACACCGGGCCGGCGCTGGCAGCCGAAGAAAGCTCCTCCCAACCATAGGCGACAAATTGCGTAGTATAATGCTGGCGTTACTACTATGTTGGCATTTCCGGTGGCGCTGCATGCTACTGCTCTGGAAAGGTCAAGCCAGCACTAAGGGCCCCAGGACCAGATGGAGCCTACCGGTATGCACAACGGCGCGCGGGTTCTCCACGCACAAGAATCACAACCCAGCAGGTACGCCAAGGCCAGTCGTCAAGTCCCGGACAGCGCGCGAACCCATCTTCCACACGCCCTTCCATCCACGCATACTAAACCGAAAATAAATACACGATCATCTGCTTCACGAAGAAGACGGTTCCCGTCTTTGAGGCATATAGTGTGGTGTTTAAGTTTAAGGATTTTCTTCGACTGTTGAAGCCAAAGCGTCTTCGACTGTTGAAGAATTGCGTCTACGCGAGTTGAAGACGCATGTTGTACCGCTAAGATGTGGTCGTTGGGGTTCCTACTGCGAAAATTCCCCTTGGGTGCTGACTGCTGCTGTGTTTGCTTCTGGATAAGTGAAGTAGTAATCGTTACAGTTAACTGGTATCTTGGCGGTTTGCAATTGGTGCGGTGCGGCTGTACTTCACTAATAAGTAGATCACACATAAATAAGTAGTTCACTGATCACATGTCATATTAACAAGTATTCCATTGATCACATAATTCAATAAAAGTATTTTATTATCGCATATTTAACAAAGACGGGAACCGTCTTCTTCGTGAAGCAGATGATCGTGTATGTTATTTGTGGTTTAGTATGCGTGGATGGAAGGGCATGTGGAGGATGGGATCGCGTGCTGTCCGGGCGTTGACGAGTGGCCTTGGTGTACCTGCTGGGTTGTCATTGTTGTGGGGAACCCGCGCGCTGTTGTGCATACCGTCAGGCTCGAACTTGTCATCTGGTCCTGGGGCCCCTAGTGCTGGCTTGACCTTTCCAGAGCAGTAGCATGCAGCGCCACCGGAAATGCCAGCATAGTAGTAATGCCAGCATTATACTACGCAAATCGTCGCCTATGGTTGGGGGGAGCTTCCCTGGGCCGCCAGCGGCGGCCCGGTGTCCCCTTGCCTGCACCACTTCTGGAATTGCCCCCTTGCTCGTGCAATGTTCGGTATGCCTGCCGGTCTATCTTGTCGGGGGCGAGCTGTCTTGGGCGCGGCGGGCGAGGTCCCTGTGCCTTTCGGTGCCTTTGTGGGCGTCTGCTCAGGTCTGCTGGTCTTGCTGTGGTCCCCCCGCTTGGGTTAGGCCCGGCTTGCCTATGTTAAGTCCAGGACATGGCCCCCCTTCTTGCTTGGGTAAACCGGGCTTGAGGTCACCTAAACATTTTCTGTTGCGTTGTGCGTGAGGTATCTTAGGTCCCCAGCCTGTATCACGCGGTTTTCTCAGCTGGCGCTCTCTTTCATCGCCCCCCGCCTGCTACCATACTTTTATAGCCAACCCAATGTGGTACCATGGACATGCTGCTTTCCTCTTGCGTTCTAGGGCACTGTGAGTTGCGCTGGCCCGGCCCACCTGCTCTTAAAAACGCCTGTTAGGGGATCCATGCATTGTTTTGCATCTACCAGACGGCAATCCCGTCCGTTCGCGGCTGCTGTTTTCCGGACATTTTGCGGTCTTTTTGCGCGCAGCTTCCCAGCCCCCGCTGTAAATTTTGTGTACTGGGGACTTTTATTGTGCTCCCGGCCAAGCGGAAATGCGGCGCGTCTCAGCTGTTTCTCCGGCCACGCCTTTTCGGCATCGGCAGTATATTATACGGCTCGGTGCTCGTATTACACGGTCCCGGCCCTTTTCACATACGATCTCGGCTTTTTTCAAGCAGGGAATGGCATGACGAGCATCCTCCGCGCGGCTTCCCGACGCTCGCTTGTATTTTTGCCTTTTAGGGTTCGCCATTCTGCATTCCCTCATTTGGCCCTGCGCTCCGTGTGAGGTGCTCGTCCGACCCGTGTACATAGTGTTTATTCGGCATCGGCGGTAGTTTCATACGAGCTCGTCTGGGGCAAATCTCGCTACAATGGTCTGTTGTCTGGACGCGCTTGTTCTCCTCCCCGTGCTTTGAGTTGTGCGTGCTGCCTTCTCCGTGTCCTCGTGTTTGGCTGCCTTCGGCTTTTGCCCCTTCCCGGCCGGTGAGGGCGGGCTCTTTTGCCCAGTGACCCGTGTCGTGGTCTGGCCCATCGGGCCCGCCTGGTTGCGCTTCCGCGCTTGAGCCGTTCTGGCTCCCTTGTAATACTCGCATTCTGCTTAAAGACGGGTCTTCCTAGATCAGAATAGTTTTAATCCTGAACACACCCACCATGTACACGCACGATCGCACACCGTATATTTTAGTGCTTCAAAACACACGTTAACATGATTCCCTTCATTTACGACTATATCACATCCATGACGAGTAGCAACCTGTCCACCCGCTGCCCATCCAGCAGCCACGACTTTTCCACCACACGACAGCTATGGTTTTCCAGCACCGGCTGCAGGCCTTCGATCGGTCTCTGATTGTACTGCGCCGTTAATAGTGATCATCAACTCACACGGATAGATTCCCTCACAAGGGGTTGGGTCCGCCGGCAAGCAGGGTCAGCATGCTGGTAACAGTACTTGCGAAACAGGCGCGTCATGGCGCTGTGGGAGGCGCCAAGCCTGGTCTCGTCGGGGGAGCGGGATCTGATGCTGCCGGCGGTGTCGCGATAGGTGTTTCTGGGGGTGTATTTGGTGATGGTGATGGCTGATCTGGCTCTGGCGACGGCGGTGGCGGTGACGGTGTTGACGGTGTTGGTGGTGACGGCAGCGATGGTGACAGTGGCGGCCGCGACGGCATTGACGGCATCGACGGCGACGGCGGTGATGGCGACGGTGGTGGCAGTGATGGTGTCGACGGCGTTGACGGCAACGGTGGTGATGGCGACGGTGGCGGTGGTGATGGCGATGGTGGTGACGGCGATGGCGGTGATGGTGATGGCGGTGATGGTGACGGTGGTCGCGGTGATGGCGGCAACGGTGACGGTGGTGATGGTGACGGTGGTGACGGCGGGGACGGTGGCCGCGGTGATGGTGGTCGAGGTGGCAACGGCGCCGGTGATGGCGGCCGCGGCGGCGGAGGTGACGGCGGCGGCGGCGATGGTGGCCATGGGGGCAATGGTAACGGTGGCAATGGTGATGGCGGCAATGGAGGTGAGGGCGGTGGTGGCGATGGTGACGGCGGTGATGGCGGTGGCGGTGGCACCCGCATGAACTGGCACAAGTCGTTCTCGCTGTAGCTCTGCTGGTCGCCGCCACCGCACACATACATGACAGGTCCCGCGCCGCTTGGGTCGGGGCCGACGATTGGGTAGGAGCCGTGACGCTCGAGCTCCATGCGGGGGAGGCCACGATCCCAGATGTCCCTCAGCGGGTCGTACCTGCAAGCAAGTAAACGGTCGTTCATTTTACCACACCAGTACGAATGCGCCCTAGTCGTATGTTTAACCGTGCATGGAGGCAGAATGATCCGATTGCCACGACACGTATCGCGCCCATCCCAATCCGCATCTGGCGGAAACGGACGGGGCTGCTGTGCACGCGGCAAGGAGCACTTGCTCCGCCCGGTGGGGTGGACTCACCGGTCGATGCGGTCGTACACGCCTTTGGCGTTTAGACCAGTTGTCGCGTTGGGGCAGGTAGTGGTTGCGGTGAGGTTGCACCTGCAGGACCAGACAAGCAGCAGCACCTTGAGCATGAAACAAACGGCGCAGACGTTCGAGTAATGCCAGCAGGCCGATCTTTGAGAACGTCGACGACCAATGTCCTCGCACCCTACATGCGCACGCGGAACTTGAATTGCAAAGCTGTTCAGCGGTGCAATCAAAAGGCATGAGTAATCACGCACCTGACTTCGCCGCCCAGGACGTACAGGTAGCCGTACATGTACGCCGCGCCGCCCATACCTCCACGGGCGATGGGCAGCGGGGCGGGGCCGCCAGGCTGGGTGCTCGCGATCCATGTCTGCGAGGGAGCGGCATGGACTCCGGCTTAAATGCTGGCATTAAAGAAACTAAATGAGCGAATCCAGCTTTGTCTTTTGCTCAGGATCATACTGGGGGCGCCCAGATACTACCTGTTGGGACCTTTCAACATGGTTATCATGCCCTATCAGCATGAGGCTGTCCCCCTGCAGCGAACGGGCCTGCCCGCCACTTGCCGCGACGGCGAATAGAAACACCCCCGTGCCGTCCCGCGCGGGTGGGAGGGGCAACCAGAGCAAGCAGGTGCACTGCTGTACCCGGCCACCGCATCGATTTGGCGTGATAGAGACCTTCACGTGTTCGGAGGCGGTGTATACCATCAACACGTCGGCTCTCACTGGCAATGAAGTACACGGTTACCTTAAAACAAATGTAGTATATTATATAAAATGTCCAATCTGTGTATGCACATTAAGCCGCAGCCTCGTCGACCTTGCCCTGTGGCTGCCGTACGCTCCCCTAACTTGCTGTTGGGAGGGCCCAACAGACAGCATTGGGAGAGTGTACGGCAGCCAAGGATGAGGTAGACGAGGCGCTGGCGTTGTTTGCGAAGGCAGAACCCAACATGCGTGCGTGGCGGATTGTTACGCACATTGTTTGACGGACAGTACCTTTCGCTGCCAGTAGCGAGCCACCCGGCCTGACGGTGTGCACCGCAACGAACCTAAACACGTGAAGTTCTTTAACGCGCCTTTTGTCGCTGGTTCAGCGTGAATGTACTTCGGTGATTGGTCATTCAAATCCCTTAACGAACGCAACGAACTAACACAAGGCAGCTTCACCTACAGTGTTTCCAGTACGTTCACGCCTGCTTGCCCACCCAGCACACATATTGTGAAGATGCATCGCCTATCTACCGGTACACCGGTGGATGCATCCAACCCGATTACTCACGTTTGTCGCAGGGTTGTAGATTTGGGTGAAGTCCACCGGATTTTTGGCGTTGTTGCCGTAGCTGTTCCGGCCACCAAGGACAAAGATGTGCGATCCGTTGGTCCCCATGGCCGCATGGTGCACGGCTTGCGGCATAGATGCGATGTTAGCCCACTTGCCAGTGTCCACATTGAACCTCCTGTACACATTAACAGCATAGGAAAGGGACGTTGGCGAGAAGACTCTCAAGTCCAGCGATATCACATGTCTCCATGGGCACCTCGTGTCCGGGGCATGGGAAACCCACAACAACTACTACTAACAATTACTACTGCTCACAACAACCATTCGTCCGCCGTCTTACATGTCAGGGATCATTCCTAATGCATCAAGTTCTTTCGGTTGGTGTTTAATCGTGATATCCGGTTGGTGATAACGGCTGCCGGGTGCACGTCGCTCCGATCGCACGAGCGATGGTAGGAATAATGCGCTTTCGCGGGCTCGCAGCAGCTGTATGAGCCGACCCAAGCAACAGCCACTCACTCGCAGTTTGCCAATGGAGCACCGTTCCACTCGTTGCCATCCTTGATGCCCCCACAGTGGTAGATGTAGCGGTCGAGCGCAACGGCGCAGGCGGCCCCACTCTTGATGAGAGGCTGCGGGCCCCTGGTCCAGGTGTCCGCTATGGGGTCGTAGATTTGTAAATTTTCTGCAGGAAACAACCGGCAGCATTTAGGATCAGGACAACGAACCCAACTAACTCAATGCCGGCAACAATTGCCCACAGCAGCCGGAGATTTGCAACCTACGGGTAGTGCCATCTGTGTAGCCGCCGACGAGATACAGCTTGTTGTCGACCGTCCCAGCCGCCATGTGATGGCCTTTGTACAACCGATCAGCCTTCCTGTGCGGGATGTTGCCGACAACAGATGCACACGGCACCGTCAGTGAAAATACCCTGAAATCAGCACCGAGCCTTCCGGCAGCCCGCATGCATGCCAGTGAAATAGCCGGGTTCAGCAGCAGTTTCAATCAAGTGAGCACATCAATGTCGTACGTATGCACGTGGCACCGGTAGGGTGCACGCGGCCATGAGCCGCTCCTTCATTTGCCCCTATTGGCCCTGCCTTGCAGTCCGCGTGAATCTACTGTAGTAGTAACTGTTACAGACCAAAAGGCAGAACTGTAACGGTAACTGTGTAACAGTAACTGTGTAGTAGTAACTGTGTAGTAGTAACTGCGCGCACTCTGACACCACAAACAAGCTCGTACCTGTACCACGTGTTTGCCTTGATGTCCAGCACCATGGTGGCGTTGGACGAGGTGGAGTTATCTTGCGCGTTACCAACCACAAGCAGAAGCGGTTTGCCCAGAGGACCCAGAGGGTTCTGTGCGAGCGCGGGAGTTCGTTCGTTCAGGTTCGTTCGGGTTAAGGTTCATTCAGATTTGTTCATGGTTCGTTCATTCAGGTAGGGGGAGGGCCGGCTTAGGCTTTGCAAAACAAAATATCATTCATATATTTTGTCTGCGTGTGCAGGCGAATGAACCGTTAAGAAAGCGTTAAGACAGTGGCATAGAGCCGGTAGGTCAGGGCCGCTCGCTCACTCGGCCTTAGTCACCGACCTGCAGCAAGCCGGCCGACGTCTCGCCCACGGCCCAAGGCATGCGCGACATGTTGACCCACGTGACGCCGATGTCAGCGGCAGCGAGGCGCGGGGCAGGGCTCGCTGCCAGCAGCAGCGCGACCACGACGGCCCATGCTGCACCAGACAAGACCGCAGGCCTCATCGCGCCGCAACGAGGCGCCGCACACATGATCATCAGTGACCAAGCTGCGCCTCTGGTGGTGCCAGTCGGAGCAGTAAACTGTGTATCGATATGCGGCGGCGATACAGGGCTCGTCGGTCGGCCGGAGCCCGTAAGAGCCCGACAAAGTGGTTGCACAGGACGAATGTCCTCTCGGAGTAGACTGTTGTTGCTATTACCGCTCTGTCGATTTGTTAAATAGCTACAAAGGGCGACTCGGTCCCTCCCTGGACGACATCCTCGATTGCGACCCGCTTGCCTCGGGTAGCGGTTGCGCTTCCGTTGTTTAGGCAGCTCCGAAAAACTGTCTTGTCGCCCAGCCATCATCACCATCCTCTCCTGAGCTGCTGATGGCTTTCATGTTTTATGTTCGGCAACTGGAAAGGGATTCGTTTTCACATGAAGCTGACAGTTCCGCTTTCGAGGCGCGTTGTGTCGGATCGATGGGGAACCGCCCCATAACGCCCTGCGACATCAGTAATTCCACAGAGCAAGCCACCACATTTTCAAGACCGCATAACTTCACCCGAACCGTTCAATTAACAAATAAATTGCATACATGCGACAGGGTGACGCGTACACGTGCGCATCAGTCGCGCGATCGGCTCCTGCGAGTCGCTGGTGATTTTATCCGCGTCAACTCGTGCCACGCGTGGACCAAGAAGGTGACGGGCAGCGATGGCAGGTAAGCAGGAACCAGATCAAATGCGGAGCATGTGTGGGCTTTAATTGTTCACGGCCGTATCATCCTCTGGGAGTTGCCGAGACCGCCGCTTTGAACTGCTCCAACATTTTGATCGATACTCACATGAGAATCCTACCAAGCGACCACATATACAAAACCTCAAATTAATGGAGCCTATCATCGCATCCATTTGCATGTGCGCCCCTGGGAGCAGATGATGTGATCCCAATTACTGCATCCTGTCCAGCTCAGCCACGCAACGCATCCTAGACTTCGCATCATTCCGCGCTCGATCATACAGCGTACCAACAACGCGCGCCTTGCATCCTGCCTGATGAGCCGCACATGGGATCGCCATAGCCGCCATACACTGCGCAGTGTGCACACGGGTGCAATCGATCCACAACCTTCTCAACACTCCCACGGGCAGCCGAGCACATTGGACAGCGCTGACTTCATCCATTGTTGTTACCGTCGTTCCGTTATCTCGGTAATGTGGCTGAAGGCATTCCTACCTAGCCGAGTGGTACGAGAAGAAAAACTCCTTAGATAGGGTTCTTGCCAAGCCGGACAAGGCATGTCAACCACTATTTCGGTAGGGTAGGCGGCCAAGCGGACCAGGACAACACAGGGCGGAAGCGTCCGCACTGGGTCGCCACGCCAGGCGCGGACGGTCGCCCACCGGGTCGGCCAAAATTGTTGCTGCTGCATCCCAGCTCGCCATCCGCCGGTCTCCACGGTGTGGCAGCAACACAGGCGGCACGGGCCTGCCCCAGCCTATCAGCTGCCCTTCAAGCGGTGCCGCGCGTGTTCCTCCTGCGCCCGCTGCCACTTGTCGCACTCCCGGATCAGGGGCTGCGCGCGGCGGAGCACCACGGCCGCCTCGTGCGGCGGGCTGCGCTTGCTTCCCGGCTGGGGGCAGTCTTGGCACGCTTGCAGCCGCTCGTAGTCACTGTGGCCGGGCGTGCGGAATGAAGGCGGGAGCTCCAGCCGTTGCGCTGGCTGTAAGAGAGCCAATTTGCCGTACATCTCCTGCTGTATGAAGTACGGCATTTCACAGGGTGTGGCCTCCGTGCAAGGGAACGCCTGGGCGGCAAAAGATGCGGGGGCCGGCCAGGGCGACGGGACACGGTGGTCCGTGGGCCAAGGCAAGAAGGCGGCCGTGAGAGACACATACGGGCCGAGGGCGACCGACATGGGGTCCGGTGGCGATTGCTGGGTGGGCGCGCAAGCGCTTTTCCATCCCAAACAATGAGAGGCCTTGGGAGCATTAAGCTGCCTACACCTCGTAGCGCCTTGTCACGCACGCGCAGGCACGCACACTATTCGGTCTATTCCGTTTGTGACTTGTCACGACGCACCTGCAGCACCAGCAGAGCCGTGTTGGGCCTCGCATTCCGCAGGACCTCGCCCCACAGGAAGCCGCTCAGCTGTGCGGCCACAGTCGCAACGCAGTCGGCGGCCGCGCCTTGGGCGTCAGCGGCGCCGTCAACGCCGCCGCTGTTGCACTCGCCCATGGCAGCCCCCGCGCTCTGTGCAGCACGACCACCACTACCGCTCGCGTCATCAACGCGAGCCCGCTTGGAGGGTGTGGCGCCGAACACGGACTCGGGCTCCGCTCTCTGCAGCTGGCTCCGGCGCACTTGCTGCTGTGCGTCCAGGTCCTGATGGGGACGGCAGCGGTACGGCGCGGCGCAGTTAAACGCCAACAGCGCCACACGGGACCCCAGAGCTGCTGAACGGGGCGCAATCCTGCCCTTTATCACACGAGCCGCCCAGCCAACCGTGCTATCGGAAAGGCCCTGGCCCTGCTACCCGTCCCGCCACCACCCCCGCACCCGCAGCTGCCCCAGCAGCACTGCCAGCTGGGGCAACGTCCTGCCGTCGCGCAGGCCAGTGGCCAGCCGCCGCCTCCACCACCGCATTGTCCGGAAGAGCAGCGGCCGGTCCTGGAACCTACGGCAGGGCGCGCCGACAGGCCGTGAGTCCCTCAGGACGCCGATCAAACGGTCAAGAGTCGATCAGTGCCCCTGGCCCTGCTCCGCCCCACGCCCGCTTGCTCCCGTTGCGAAGACTATAGCCAGCATTCGCATCCCTCGCCGCCCCGCGGCTCACGGGGCAAGTATCCTTTCCCCCTCCAGCAGCCATGCCCTGACCCACCTGCAAGCAAACAGCGCGACTTCCCTGCCCGCCTCAGCACCGTCGTCGCCGCCGCTGCTGAGGTGCTCCTCCGCAACCTGCAGGCAGGTTCGCTGCAAGTCCACAAACGGGCCCCTGCCGCCGCCGCCGCTGCCGTCGCCCTCCTCGGCGGCTGCCGCCGCACACGCCGCCGCCATGACCTCCTGCATGTTGCCCGAATGCACGCGGCACGAGGCAGCCGCCCTGCACGGACGGCGGGTGCGGGGGGGGGGGGGTTGCCCGGGGGACCGGACCTTCGCGCATTAGCGCAGCGGGGGCCCCGGCGGCCGCGTGCGGTACGGTAGGATGCGCTGGTGCATCCAGCGAAACAGCGGGAGAACGGCGGATGCTGATGTTGGTGTTACGAAAATTGACATGTTGGACTGTGGATGGGTCCATAATTAAACGGCGGCGGCGCAGCAGCGGATGCACTCATCTCCGGCCTCCACCTGCCCACCCACGTCATGGCGCACAGCTGGGCGCGAGCAGGCCTGTGCTGTGCTAGGCCGCTAGGCAAGGCCGTGGTGCTGGGACGACGAACCCCCCCGCACGAAAACACCTACTTTTGCAGCTGCAGCCGCAGCACCTTTTCCACTCCCACGCCTCCATCGCCCGCCGTCAGCACCCCCAGCCGCCGCAGCTCCTCCCACAGCCCCAGCGCTGCGGGCAGCTGCTCCAGGGGCATCACCGGCGCGCGCCGCTCCAGCAGGCGGACGCACTCGCGCTGCAGCGGCACCACCTCCCAGCAGTGGGCGATCCTGCGGAGGGTGTGTAGGGTAGTGGGGTAGTGATGTAGTGGGGTAGTGGCGGCGCCCAGTGTGGGGATGGTGAGCTCCTGGAGTGGTGGTGATGGGCGGACAGAGTGAGTGACGCAGGTCTCCCCGTCCACCGCCGGGCAAGCTGCGCAACACCCGAACGGCCGCCATCCAATGGCCGCCGGGCGCATACCTGAAGAGCTGCGCCAGGAAGTGCGCCTCCCACTCGGGCCGGACGCTGGTGCGGCCCATCACCCAAGCCACCGCCGCCGCCACCGCCAGCGGTTCGTGACCAGGAAGCGTCATACCGCCGCCGCCCCCGCTAGCGGGCCGCTTGGCGCCAGCAGCTCCTAGGGGAGGCGGCGGGGGCTCGTCGTCAAGCTCCTCTAAGAAACTGCGGGGACGGGAAGGGGTCGGTGTGGGACCGGGTTTGGGGAGGTGCCAATCGGCAACGGAATGGGGGGGAAGGATAGAAGGCCACGGGAATACCCCGTCCTCTCCCCGCGCCCTGCACTTCGCCCGCCCGCAGTGCATTTCGCCCGCCCACAGTGCACTTCATACGAACGAGAGACCAGCCTAGCTTGCCGCGAGCACCGTCCGCGCCCTCCGCAAGTACTCAGGAGCACACACACAGCGCCCACGAATAGGACGTCAGCCGTTTCCTCAGCCGCGCTCCCGTGTTCAACCCGCACCCACTCGTCAAAGAGGCTGCTCTGCGAATATAGCGACAGCGCCGCTGCCAGCGCCGCGCAGGACCGGCGCCCACTTGTTCGAGAGCCTCCCCCAGCTCCGCTGCTGCCCTCCTTGCTGCCGCCGCTGGTCGGGTGCGCGAACCGAACCTCACGGGGCGCCACCTTGCGCAGCCGCTCCGCAATAACGCGGCGGCAGCGCGCGAGGGCGGCCTCCTCTGAGAGCGGGGCTGCGCCGCTGCTGGCGCCGCCGCCGCTGGTGCCGGCTACTGCGACCTTCGTCGCAACAGCAAATCAGGTTCAGGGTTATTGCGATGGGTGTAAAGCGAGCGAAAAACACAACTCACCGCGGCCACAACGACCTGCACTTGCGCCTCCACGCCACGCCTCGCGTCCCGGATGCCGCCGACCAGCGTCACCGTCCCCCCTGACGCCGCCCCCAGGGCCCCCCGGGCCGCGTGGAGGCGCGGCGCGCCAATCACTTCCAGCGCCTCCCACCGGCCCCCCGAGCGGAGATCAGCCCGGTGGAGCGAGGGCACAAAGGAGCCGCTGCCCAGGGCGGCCGCGCCGCTGCCCCGCTGACGCGCGCCGTACACGTAGATGTAGGGCAAGGTGTCATCGGCCATGGCCACGGCTTCGTCGTGGAACTCCGGCGGCGAGCTGGCGGCACGTGACGATGGCGACGACGGCGACGCCGGCGGCAGATGAGGGTGCCGTTGGTCTAGCAGCTCGCAGCAGCCTGTGGCGAGGTGCACCCGGTGGAGGCACCAATGGAAGGCCGGCCTTGCAGGTGGCGGCGGCGGCGCGGCGCCACCTCTGCCGCGGCGGTGCGGCCCGCCGCCGCCAGCAGCAGCAGCAACACCACGGGATAGGATGTACAGACTGCCCTCGTAGACGGCGACGGCGGCTACGTGGGACGGGTCGGGGAGCGCTGGTCCGGACCTGTCACCGGCCCCATCGCCGGACGGGAGGGGCCGCAGCGGCAGCTGGTGCCACTGCACTCGGGACACCACGGCGCCACCGCCCGGGTAGGCGGCGTCGGCTTGCGCGACGGAACCGCTCCCTGGCTGTGGCGCACCCCTGCTTGCACCCGACTCGCACGCTTCAGGGAGCTGCGCCCAGTAGCAGCACGGCTGCGGGTCCGCCGGCCTGTCACAGTCTGCGGGAGGGGGAGCCGGGAAGGCTGCCATCCCGTAAACCCGAAGACCCATCCCCGCCGGCGCGACGTGCCCCTCAGCGTGCAGCACTGCGGCGCTGCCGCCGCTGCGGGTACCGCCCTTGCGGCCGCCGAAGAGCCACAGCCGCGAGGTGTCGCGGTCGACCGCCAGGTGGTGCCCGTAACGGGCCGTCGGCGGCGCGCACGGCTGCGACGCCGCCTGCCGCTGACCCTCACCGCCGCCGCTGCCGCCGCGAGTGCCGTCCGCCGCCTCCTTCCTCTCCGCCCCCGCTGCTGCCGCCTTCACGGGGAGCCACCATGCGTGTTGCTGTGCTGCCGCCGCTGGGGGCGCCCACCCACCAGCGGGCCGGCCGCCGCTGCCACTGCCACCGCTGCCGCCCTCCTCTTCGCCGCCGTGTCCCTCCTCCCCTGCGTTGCTGCCGCCTCCCTCCTGCCACACGTACAGCCTGCCCGCGAGCATGTACTCCCCCGGGCGCTGTGGGTCCTGGCGCAGGCTCAGAGCCCGCATGTCGCAGTTGGCCTCCCCTGTAGCCGACAAGCCGCCGTGGACCAAAATACAACCGCCGTACGAGCAGGCAGCGCAGCCCTGCGCGCGGATGGGGCGATTGGGGACGGTCGGGTGATCCGGCCAAATATCTGAGAATGTTATTTGATCACCACAAGCGCAATCATTTTGGGGGACATCAGTGCGTCATCTGGGTCGGATCCGGTAAGCCGTGCGCGCGCGTACCGGCCCAGTTCGCGCGGGCAGCGACCGAAGCCCACAGCTCGATTCACCATCACGCTTGCGCACCTCCAAAGGCGGCAACTCGACACTGGACGTAACCGCGTGGGCGCGCCTGCTCCCAAACGGCGCCACTCCTACCAGCCGCATCGGGCCCCGCAGCGGACGCAGCTCCGTGGCCTCGTGGGTGCGGCTGAAGTCAAGCAGCTCCATCGGGTGGGCGGTGCTCGCCGGGGCGGGACGGAGCAGCTGGCTGTGGGGCTGCGGGTCGTCCGGGTAAGCTTCCGTCTCGTGCACCGCTGCCTTGCCCGCGCCGCTGCCGCCGATTACCACTAGAGTGCGGTTTCGGTATGGCAGCAGACGACCGCCTTTACGTTGTAAAAACGTGGAACCGGGATCGGGCGCGGCTGGCTTCAGGAAAGATGCGGGGTAAGGCGCACAGCTGGTGCGAGTAGAGTCAGGGTGCGCTGGTGGGGAGTTACAGCACAAGACTCTCCGCAAAACCGGCGGGGCTTTTGAAGCGGGACGCCAGTTACATGGTGCCCTGCCCTGTGGTCTCGCGCACCCGGCCCATCCTGTCCCCAACACGCCACGCCTCCATAGCCCGGCCATGTTAAGCCCCTTGCCCCCGCTTCCTGACCTGACAACGCAAGGTTGCAGGTAATGCCGTTATCTACAGCGACGGTGTGCGGGGTGGCATCGCAGCAGACATGGCGCAGCCATACGTTGTAGCGATCTTCGTGAGACGGCTGGAGGCCGCACTGTTCAGCCAAATCTCCCGCCGGCGGATGGCAGCTGGCGGAGCTGCAGCTGCGACCAGACTGTAATTCGCCATCTTTAGACCCTGCAACAATGATGCGGCTGACAGTGTGTACTTGTGCCGTGCCCTTTGCGACGCCCTCGCAAGCTTTCAACGCGCCGCACCCGCACCCGAAAGAATGCACTTTTGTTCGGTGTACGTGGCGTGTCCCTTGTCATCTGCTTGGATGCACCGGTTTACGACATCCTGGGCATGAGGCGTCAGAGAGTCCCAGGCCAGGTCCCGCCGCAGCGCTGCGTATGCCCTGCCCGCATGGTACTGTTCATATTGTCCACTGGAACTCATAGTGCTGCTCTGCCCATGGATTGGTGGGTCGGACGTATTGTTAGGTAGACGGCCATCTCGCGAAGCTGAGAATCACAAGGTACATAGCGCGTTAACTGCTTCAAGGCAGGTCAAATTATTTATGTAATCAGGACTAGGAGAATGCGCAAGCATATCGCTGTGCGGGCCAACGTATTGGTCTGTCAACCCGTTTTGAATTCAATCTATATATAACGCAAATCGGAGTCACACGTTGCATCTAATAAGAAACGTTATGATACACATAAAATTCCGCCCGAAATAAGCCCAGTCAGTAGAACGTCTATGTGATCGCGAGCCAACAGGCGCTGGCGGGTGAATTTTGTCCTGGCGTTGACACACACGGCATTTGCAGCATCCTATATGGATACCATACTTTTACGCTTTCCTGCAAAATATGTGAAAGAATTGCGCGAATTTGGTGCGCTGCCTGCTGCCTGCTACGCGACAGGGCGCGACCCGTGGGTCGCTTACATATGCCGTGGGACCAACCAAGCCAGACACAACTACAACTCCTCCAGGCCTATGCGTTACAACGGTAGGCTGTGGTGGGCATTCCTCGTGGTTGGGCTAAACGACTCACACGAACACTTGATCGGAAAGCGTTGAGATAGCTATGGTCTAAGCAGGGAACAAACAAATAGATTGCGCGGACAAGTAGAGCGCAAGCAGGACATGGCCGTAGATGTGGGTTAGGAAAGGATGTGCAACGATGCAGCACCCAACGTTCCCCCAGACATTTCGCCCGCAATAGAAGAGGGCAAAAGCTTGCGATTTCACCTTCACGGCCTAACCGTATACCTGCTTAGCTTGAGCGGCTACAAATCGTGTGACGAGCTGTTACGCGACATATGCCGATGCCTAGTACCGGTACGCCCTGACTCCGGCGATGACTCCGGAGTCAGGGCGCACTAGGCATCGGCATATGTCATGTAACAGCCCGTCACACGATTTGTAGCCGCTCAAGCTAATCAGGTACACGGTTAGGCCGTGAAGCTGAAATCGCAAGCTTTTGCCCTCTTCTATAAGAGAAAATGTCTGCTTTGTGGGCCTCGGCGTCAGGCTAAACTTGTCCATCAGCGCACTTGCAAATCAGCTTATCAGCGTTTCTATCAGTAGATTTTCGAAGCTGTATTGTTATATGAAAAGGCTGTGAGCAACAAGGCCTCCACAAATTTGTGCACAATTTCCGAACTTTCTGGGTAAACCCAGAAAGTTCCCCTAAAACCCTAAGCCATAAGTGGACTAGGGTGGACTGGAGGGGCAGGAGGGGTGAACTGCTGGCGTAAGACAAGAATGCTTCCAACTTCTAGGCCGGTTCTTGGTGATTCGACTTGGCGTTCGGTTCAAGCCCCCAAATAGCTCAGAGCATGAGCCCCACGGGAAAACACCACCAATAACATCCCACCATCATAGCAGCATCAGCAGCAGCAGCACCCCTGAAGTTTCCACTGCTACATACAAGGTACCAATTCTTGATATAGTCACCGAGCCTTAGAGATGAATAAACAGATGCCATAACATTCGCGCTCTTCATTAATGTATGGCAATGCTGATATCACACTCCTCACGTCGCAAGCAAGCACGCTGGAAACACCTCTTCCGTCAACCCCACTCAATATATTTTTGGGGTTCGGGTCGGTGATGGTGAAAGGACGGATGGCTTAAGAAAAGCGCGTCCTGATTGGCACTCGACGGCGCGATGGTTTCGGAGGCGGGGACTGCTTCGGCGGGGGGCTGGGTTGCTTTGTACGACCAGATTGCTTCGGTGACCGGGGTGGCGGGGGCGGCGAAGGCGGCTGTGTCCAGGCGCGTGTGGAGTAGAGAGCGGGTCGACGAACAAGGTCGGGGCGTGTCGAGGCGTGTCGTACAGTTGTACAGCCACCAGGCGTACAGGTTCATCATCAGCGCACCAGGGTGTGACCCCAAGCAAGTGGGAGGGCGAGGGAGAGCGGGCACGTGTAAGCCGCGGGATATTCATCCTCGTTTGGACAAAAGGGGGCGGAACTGGCAAACAGAGGACTCGCCCCCGACTACGATGTGTGGTCCTCGACACTGACACAGCGTTAACAAAAGGCATCAGATATAGTCATAGCGCTGCTTGTTGCTGCTCCACCAAAGGCTAGAGTTGCTGAGTCAGGTAATAACTGAGACTTCTAAGTCGGTGCCTGCTTTCCTGCAGAGTGCCTGCGGCCGATAGCCAACCCATCTTTCCGCAGCCGTGCACTTCCCCCCTCCCCCCAACATCGTGAAGCCCGTCATCGTGCCCAAAGCCTCGCCCACCCACCTTGGAAAATGATTGCTCCTTGACCCAGGCGGGGTTGAGGGTCGAGTGGATAGTGCCGGTGAAGTGTCCTACCACCGCCACCGCCCAGCGTTGAGGTGTGGAGGGGTCCAGCAACAGCGACGGCAGGTCCACAGCCTCCACGATGATCCGGATGGCCGCACCGGCTGGCGGCGAATGTAGCAGCACCCGCTCCACGGTATTGGCGCTGTCAGCCGCGGGAAAGGCTGCGTGCACGAAGGGGTAAGGGTGCCCGTGCGAGGCGCTTAGGTCGCTTAGGTCAGCGATAGACTTTGGGGTGGGAGCGCGACGAGAGTGTCCCCACTGCTCGCACCGGGGTGACGACCGACGAACGCCGTGCAGCGAAGCGCGGAGGTGTGCTGCCATCATGGCGCGAATAATTTCTATGTGCTGCATTGCAAGAAGGCTGCTGACTGGCATCACCTCTTGCCAACCACAGCCGCCGTTGGGCACGATGTAAAAGCGGTGCTGAGCGCGAGAGATTTGCGCTCATTAGGGTTCTTGCGACGGGGCTGGCGATTGGGTAGTGATAACCGATAACCATACTGGACGGCTGGGACCTGGGAGCTGAGCACACAGGTAGGCACGCGGCGTGCACATCTCACCCACGCCCTCGTGATTATTGCCATCTCACCCACGCCCTCGTGGTTGTTGCCCAGAAGGACCGCGCCGCCGACCTCCACAATCAGGTCCAGGTTGTTGACAAGGGCGCGGAGGGCGTTGGTGTCCGCCGGGTAGTCGTAGTACGTCATCACAACCGTCACGGGGCTACAGGGAGGGAGGGGGATCACCCCGGAGCCAGAGGAAGGCATGGGAGTTAGGGGCAGCGGCTAGTAATCAAAGAACGTTAGACGCGCTTTCGCCATCGCCAAGTGTTTCGGGGCTGGCAAAACCAGGCTCCGGGAAAGCCTGACATCGAATTGATCCACGTCCACTCACCCGTCCCCGATGGCGGTGATGCCCGTCAAAGTGACGGACTGGCCCGCTCCTGTGAACTCGCCCCGGTCTGCCACCTGCAGCCTGAACCGCGGGTCGGTGAAGCCCAGCAGCGGCAATGATCCTGGCAGGCTCATGCGGCCCCAACCCTGAAACCCGTCAGGTGCTGGGCCCATAACAACATCCTTGCTGTGAGCCCTTCCGCCCTGCGGGTTCAGTAGAGTGGACGCGAATGGTGTTACGGCTCCAGAACCACGGCTCCAGAACCACGGCAAACAAAAGGTGGCTTGCTCCCCATGATCCATGACACGTCATGGCGACCCCTCAGCGCTACGTCAGTTATCTTGCTCGGTAGCCTCACACGACGTTGTCTGCCACCATTTCTAGCCAGGGATCCATGCCCATGCACCTAGTGTTAGCTTGTGTTGCCCTGGTGTTAGAATTTACGTGCCCCAGGTTACTGCTGCCCGCACGCTGTCGCGGCATACGCAGCACACCGAAAGACGTGCCATGTATGTAAGCTGCGCTGCGCAGACAGCGTTGGCGCGCAGCGCGCACCAGGTCGAACACATCCTACATGCTCTAGATAGCTATCACATGTCGCGGTCAACACAAAATGTGTTGACATAACAGCGCACCTGCATGGATTCAGCTCCGGCAATCACGAGAGCCTGGCGCAGCCCAAGGCATGACAGCGGTGGGAGGTCAGAGCCGTGTCAAACTTACAGACGACGTGGGCTGTTGGGCGCAAGGAATTGGACAACAGCGTGAGGCAGCGAGCCTAGGGTCAACTCTCTGCTGGTGACAAGGGAAGGGCTCCTCGCGGAACTGAATGACTGCTGACAGGCACCCTCCAAGTTGCCCAGCTACAACCTCAGGGTGTGCCTCACGAGGACCCTAAAGGTATTATAAGGCCCAGTGTCACCCCGGATCAGTCCATCGATACCCACATCGCTGCGAATCAGGCCGATGTAGGTATCAGCATGCGAGACTGCCGCCTTCCCCCTGCCTCCCTCCGCACCTTGAGCAGTATGCCGGACGGGGTGAAGGGCGCCGACAGGGTGTCAGTGGGTGCACCGGTGGGGTAGAAGCCGGTCCTGTGCGTTTGAAAATGACAGCCCAGCGGGTGGCTCGCTCAGTCCGTGTCCCAGGCCGCACCCAAGGCAAGACGTCTCAGACAAACAAGGGGAGACACTCCGGGATCGGCGAAAAGAGCCAAGGGCAGCTGGAAGTTGAGCCTTGGGTATAATCGCTGTGGTGATACTGCCGCGCCACCTAGTTGTGTTATTGGAATAATTATTGCACATCTCGAAGGGAGGTGCATTGCCAGATGTGCGCGGGCGCAGCATCCCAGGTTCGGCCACATACAGGCAGCTGCTGAACCCCGGAGCGAGCGTCGATAATGGACCCACCGCAAGTACTGGCGCATTAAAGCTGCGTGCCCCGAAGCCTGTGTTGCGGCAAGTAGGCACGTGGGTGGAGGCAGGGTCGCGTTAAGGTCTGCGGAGGGTTGCCCAGGCCAGCAGCGAGTCGGGGCAACGCCGCAATTCGCCGTCGATGAGCCAATTTCAACTTCAACAGCGCGTTATCAGGCGTTATCAATTTTACAAGACAAAACAGACAGCCGTGCAGGATAGATAGGTAGCATGAGAACATAAGGCGCGGTGCTTAAACCCTAAAAACCCTAAACCCTTAAAACCCTAAACCCTAAACCCTAAAACCCAAAACCCTAAACCCTTATCCAAGAAGCAGCAACCGAGCGTGAGGACGGTGGTTAGTACGGCACAACGAGCTTACCACCGGGGTGGCTGCTGAAGAGCCAGTGTAGGGTTGCGCACTGCAGCTCGGCCCTGCAATCAAGGGATAGATGGAGGGCCATACCTTCAGAGCTGCGGACGAGGAAATGCCCTGTGGCAAAGCACGTCAGGCGTACAGTCAAGGCCTGAGAACAGACCAAACACGGTGGTTGATTGCACCATTCCTTGAACCCGGCTTCGGTCGTCATGACTCCAGGGGTGGGAGACAACCATTCAAGCAACCCAGTCAATCGTGGCATTCGCTTCTGAATTGGCTCAGCACTCACGCATCCTATCACGGCCCCTGCCCTGATTGCCGTACATCTGACGCGTCCACTAGCATGCCAATTCAACTGCTGCATAAGAAAGTTGTACTGCTGCCAAGCGCGTGCTCATCGTAAGGCTTTCCAGGGTACCACCCCAAAGCACTATCGCTACGGCTTCTCCACGGAAGGGGTCACCCAGATGGGACTTACCCGAATCCGATGGAAATGCCGACAAGATGCCAGCACCTGCATCACAACGCAAAATGGTTCGGAATCAGCGTCATCAAGGGGCACAACCGGTATACCTTATCTAACGTGGTACACTATTTCCGAACACTGATTGGTCAATAAAATAGGCACACTAACCCAGAGCAATACCCCTGCGATTCCATGATAGCAGTTTTGTGCGGCGCTTTGCCTTTCCCTCCCTCAATCCGCATTCCTGCTACCTCGTAGTTTATAAAACAAGCAAAGCGAGCAGCAAAGCGAGCAGCAGGAACAAGTTACGATACTGTGAAGCCGCGCGTCCCGGATTACCAGGTGCGATGATGTCGGGTTTAATGCGTCCATCTGCATTTGCAGGGCGGGGAACGTGCAGCCATAGTGAGAGCAGAGGGCACAGGTCTTCAATTTGAAGCGAGTGCTAATTGATTGCGAAGCCGCGAAACTCCTCGGTGTGTTCGTTAGTAGTACCTACCACAGCGGGCCCCAGACCGTGAGGTAGTGCGTTCGTGTTGTTCTACGTTTTCGGATTGTGTCAAGAATGGGACAAAGCTTACGTCTTTTGAGGCGTGTGTTCTGTCCTTACGTGTCGTTCCTAAAACCATACTGGGGCTCGTTCCGTGTCGGTCCGAAAACCTGAACGGCCCAGGAGCATGTTCCATGAATCGTACGGCGCCGGCTTGTCGTAAAGATACCCGGTGCTAGAGGGACACATGAGCCGCCGAGTTCGTTGTGTTCATGCTGTTGGGCAACGCATTGCAAACGCAGCTGCCTCCTCTCGCACCACGCCGCACCCATCCATCCATGCGTACCTGGAGTCGGTCCCCAGGAGCTAAAATCAGCGACGCTGTCGGATTCAACCGGAACCTGTGTGCGGAGAAAGAGGATTGCATCGCTCATCAGTTCGCACATATGTCAGCGACATAAAGGACGGGCGCTTCCCATGCGACACGCGATCAACAAACGAAAAGCGCCTGGAATCCCGAACCAGCGCATTCCTGCAACCATAAAACTCTACAACCCCAAACCCCTGTAAATACCGCATTGACACTCGCTAATTGCCAGTTGTAGGAGCTGCCCACATATATACACCAGCTCCTACTCTGCAGTAGGGTCCCGGCCGCTGCCCGGCCAAGGAGCAAAAAGGGCAGTAAGGTATCATCCACACGCCCAGTCACGTACCCTCCGGCTCGAAAACTTCATGCTGCCGCCGCTGTAAAGGAAGGAAATTATAAACAAGCCGGGATCCTGCGTAGGTTCAAAGTAGGCAGTGAATCAGCGCGTTGGTAAATCCCGACAGAACTGTACACGGGCCTCGTCATGCTGTTCGTTGCCGGTTGGCCTTTCTTTCACTAGTTAGTTTGTCACGCAGCTCCATCTTGCTTTCTAAGACATACACATCCCCAGTGGGCACCCTGATGCAACCTATTCCTGCGTCTTCCTGCTCTGGTTCGTGCGGCACAAACGGTGTTCGTGATACCTGACGCGTGCGAGCGCGTGCGAGCCAGTGGCAACATCGTTTGGTGCGGTGGGAACATCATTTGCTGATTATCCGCGCAACATATTCACAGCGCTCTCACGCAGTTTACTCCTTGAGGAGACCCTAGCAGCGGTAATTATAGAAGAACAACCTCCAACCTCCACTTACCAGTTCAAACATCGACATGGGCAGCGAGTCGATTACTATGACCTTGTTCGCATCGATTGCGTTGGGCGCGTAGGTCGCCATCGGCTTGTTTGGAACGACGATTATTGCAGCACCGCCAGCTGCCGCGACGTTCTGTGCCTGCCGATAGAACTCGCAGGAGCTCATAAGCACGACCACCACAGCACCCCGGATCGACCCGGCCGGATTGCGAAGCGGCTGACAAGCGTCCAGCGGTCTGGCGAGCATCAGGGGCAACTGCAGAGGACGGAATCGCGGTCAGCACGTGGCGAATGGGGCAAGCAACCCTCCACACGTCCTGCGGTCATGGTTACGTAGTCGCAAACATCCGGTACGCTAGCGCACCTGGCCTGACTCCGGGATGATGTCGGACAGTAGCGGAAGATCATAATTCTCATTTGGAACAACCTACATGATGGGGTTTAAACACAGTCAGCGAGAGGCAGAGGTGTGCTTTGCACACTCGGCTGGTTAGCCCGGCACACATCCCTTCCCGTGCGGCCGCGCAAGCTGCTTACGCGGTACGGCAACGTGGTGGCTGTACGCAGTCCCCCTCACAGTCCGCACCGGCGATTCGTATGTTGTGCCATCCAGCCGGACGCCCTGGACGCTGTACACATTTTTGGACGAGGTCTGCGGTGGTAGGCGGTATCCTGCGCCGACCGCCACTACGTTCTTCGCAACGCTGGGCGGAATAATCGTGCAGCGCGCCCACGAGTCCCTGCCTGTAGGGTCGTCGAGCACGGATGTGGGTGTGTGCTGTCTTAGGCATGCACGTGATGCCGTGAGGAAGGCGAAGAGTACGAACGGACCTTGCTAACAACGGACAATTGATATTTTTAGGCTTTTTCCATCCTCGCTCCCACGATGTACGATGCCGTTGAGCGGCATTGGGCGGCCCCGCTACGCCTGCTCTAACCTGAGTTGCCTGCCGCGAGGAAGGAAATGAAGTCCGGGTGCTGCCACAGGAACTTGTCGAACCCTGCAACGAACAGCAAGGAGGGATCGGGTAGCGGGATCCATTGATGAGGGCCAGGCTTGGATGGACCGTGTCACATGTGTGGGTGTCACTGAGTACCGGAGACCCTGCGGTGAAGGTGCCAGTCGTGCAATGTTCTGGCACCTTCACCGCAGGGTGCCAGAACATCGCACGACAAGCAACGCACTGTAACCCTAGCCATCCATTAAGCTGCCGCTCCGCGCACGCAAGCAGCTGAACTCGTGCTGCAATTGGCCGAAACGTGCAACCGCGAGTGGCGAGGAAGAGGACGTGCAGCGAACACGACCCAATTCGAAAGTAGCAAGTATTACAGCGCCTCCAGACCACGAGGCAGAGCCACCGGTTGCATCCCGAATGTGTGATACCCCATTTGAAGTGCGGAATCGAGTAAGTTAGGCAAGGCGACTCGGACGCGAGGGCGCACGAACTCACCCTGTGACTGCAGCTCGTACCCGGCGGTGTAACTGCTGCCCCATGAGTCGCTCGTAATGAAAGCTCCAGCCAGCTGGTGCACCTGGGGGGGAGGCAGGGCAGGGCAGGGCGGTTCGCTGTGTGACGCAGCTGGGATTGGCAGTGAGGGGCCCTTCGGCGGTGTAAGCCCTGCAACCCCACCCAGTATAGGCACATCCGTGTCCCGCGCCTGCACACGCCACGCCCTAGCCCTAGCCCTAACCGGCAACCCCATCCTCACAGGGAGTACGTAGTTGTAGACGTCGTCTGTTATCCAGAGGTTTCCGCCATTGGTACCTTCCGATAGGCCGTCATAGAAGCTTATTTTGGCTCCAGGCGCGGCACCGGTTGCTTCGGTGAGCGCCACGGGGCCAAGGGGATCTCCGCCCGCCAGCCTCACTCCCGCAACGCTGCCGCTCACGAGCGTACCATGCCTGTTCGTATTGATGCCGCCGCCCGCTGGGGATCACGAGGTCAGGATCACGAGGTCAGGATCACGAGGTCAGGATCAGCATCAAGTTGAGGCCAAAATGAAGCGCCCCACCGAGGGCCCTGCACGCCCGCACCTACCGGCGGTGAGGACAGCGTACTGCACCACCTTGCGGTGCTCTGGTATTTGCTTGTACGACATTATTCCCAGCCTGGCTGCACTCGACAAGTCCGCCAAGGCCTCCCTGTATGCGCCTTTGAATCGGGGGTCCTGGAAGTAGCACTGGTCCGGGTCCAGCCCGCCGTCGCTCACCTACGCGACAGCGCATTCGGGTGCGACGAGCGGGAGTTATAAGGATTTGCTTCCGACACGTATCGTCGGCGATGTGAGCGCGTGTTGAAATGTTAGGTGCGACGAGCGGGCCGCCGGGATGATAGAGAAGTCGAGGGCGGGAATTGGGCGGGGCCTGCCTATCTATATGTGTAAAGATTCTTAGGCACTCAGTATTACTACCGTTATCCGTTCCATGCCAAGGTGCATAACCCAGCCAGGAATACTAACCGTTAGAAGTAACACTACTGAGCGATGACGCCCCCAGAATCTGTCTATGGATGTGGCGCTGTGTGGCGCTTGCCTGACCCCGGAACGGGCGGAGTACTCAGGACCGTGCACGGTTATGGTAAGTGGGCTACCGTAAATCACTTCTTGGGGGAGAAACAGACACCCGGGTTCAGCCCTTAGCCCCTTACCCCGACAATCTCGCCTTCGCCTCGGAGGCCTGCCTCCCAGTAGGGTCGATACAGTCTGCTTGCAGACGTCGCCGCCTTCTCATATTGCTCCCTGGTCACTGCACCTGAGTTCACGTCAACGGCGAGGCAACGGAAACATATGCAGGGGGGGATTCATTCGTTGACCGCAGCCTTACGGCGTCGGCGACTAGGTGGTAAGGAGTGCTCTTTCGGAGCGACACCGCGATCTACCTGTTTGTAGGAGGACGCTCGACAGCGCATTGGCCAGCTGCGCCTTTACCATTGGTGCCACCCATTTGGCGACGGGCTGATCTGCGAGCCAGTTCACGCCGATAGGAAGGTCCTGGACAGCAGCGATAAGGAAGTAAGAGGTGGCCGGAAGCGTGGAGGCTGCGATGGCACATGACACGGACGAGTCGGATGCTAAACCTGACTGCGCGGCGGCTATCTGCGGCCGATGCTGTGCGGTATAACGCGCCAGATGGACTAGCAGAGGCTCAAGGTCTATCGATGAAGTAATGCGCACAGAGCACAGTACCGTGTGTCCTGTCCTGGTACATAATCGGGTGGCTTGCCGGTGCTTTTACACAGGAAGGGCATGGCATGGATATCCACATCACCTCCCGTCTGCCATTGCCGCACGGCCGTCCGCAGTTTTTCTTCCATCGTAACGAAAATGAAACCGTTATCGCTACCGAGGTGTCGTGCACGTGCGTGCGCAGCTACCTGTGCGCACAGGTAAACCGACAGCCGGTCGCTGCCGGGGCTGGGCGGGGCCACCACAGCGGGCCGGCACGTGTCCGACCGATCATCGCCATCGCCGCCCAGCAGAGCCCAGAGCGCTGCTGGCCAATCAGTTTCCGCTGCTCGCAGTGCCTCCCTAGACAGCCCCGGAAGCATCTCGACAATGACCCCGTACTGTGCTGGCGCTGCTGCCGCTGCTGGAGCTGCTGGCCCATTGAGCGTCTGCATGCGGCTGAGCAGCTTTGCGGCCTGCAGCTCGGCAACCGCCGGCGGGGACCACTCGGCGTCGCCACCGTGCTGCTGCTGCTCTGCTTCGCTGTGCGTCATGATCGGCGCCCATTCGGGGTCGATCCGGTGCTCGGATCCGTACTCCGCCTGAATACAACCGATTGTGCAAGGAGGTGATCAAGCGAGATGGCAGGCCGTACCTGCCCTTAACGTGCGCAAATTGGCGTGCTCCGGGCCGACTGGGGATCGCTCGGCGGCCAAGTCGACGCACCTGACGCCAACAGCTTCAAGTTCTCACCGAATCGTGCTCCGTGCTAATGGGAGCCAACTGGGCCATGAATGGTCCCCACCCCGCTAAACCTGGAGCTTCCCAGCCTCCCAGACGCCACCAGACGACACCGAGTTATCTAGGTACCAGGGAGCCCTCCTGTACTCCCAGGATGGCAACCGACCCGCCCGTCTGCTGTCCGCACCAGGGACGACACAGCGTGTTTGACCCCGGCTAACTAGGTGCTCCAGGGGATTCGTCCTTCCTAATAAACGAATGGGGACAGCCCAGAGGTATACCACCACCCATTCAGACGATGCACACGTGCCCGAATTGCACCCACCACTTCAGCGCCCAGCAAAGCCGCCACCCTAAAGGCTACCGCTGGTTTGGCCACCACCAGCAGTGTCTTGTCGCTCATGTACGACAGGATGGCGGCCTTCCTGGACAGCAGCGCTGATCGGATCGCCTTGGCATGGGCGTCATCGTCATAGGAGATTAGGAAGAGGCCCTGCGCAAGGGCGTCGCCCCAAGCGTCTGCCGAGGCGTAGGCTAGGTCATATGTGACCCTACTGGACGTGCCCCGGGTGACCGTGGTGGTACCGACTGAAGGGTCCGACGTTGAGATTGGCCTGCATGAGCGCATACGTTTGCTTCTAGGAAGAGAGGAAGCAGGAGTGCGTGTGGAATAAACCGAGTGATGTGTTAGGGGCCATGCTTGCCAGGCCTGCGTTCTCGGCGTGCATCCGACAATAGGTCAGGCTGACGGTGACTATCAAGCTAAGACCCACGATATAAACGGTGTCAATTTCTGTCCAAGTGGGATCCCGAGGGAACGTCTTGAGTGCGCAGCCGTTTAACGAGATGTGGTTTACGGGCCCCTGAAACGCTGTATAGAATGGATACCGCGCTCGCAGTCACCCACCATAAAAATACCTCCCCCGTCCTCAATAAGACCTGTTTTGAAGACGCGGCGGCAATAAGGTAGCCAATGGCGACCAGCGTCAGCAGCACAGGAGAGCCAACTCGCAGCATTCTCACGCCACTTTTATAATTTTATACGTAGATGCATAGTATGTGCGAACGTATGTAAGCATGTAAGCAGAGAAGCTTGGCACACACCACGCGCGTTGGCGCATATGTACTCGTACAATTAAAGTGGCGTGGAAGGGAAACCGGCTAGGTATGGAACTTCACTGCATCGTGTAGGTAGAAATTGCAATTATTATGCTCATTTTGGGTTTCCGTGCGACGATCATGGACACCAATCAAACGGTTACCGGTATACAATTGCCAACTCCAAACGCCCAAACCAGCTATGAAGTATGCGCATACAAATAAACTCGTGGTGATCGATGCGGACGTAATCAGCAATGACCATAAGTGGCATTTCCTGTTCAGAGCGCCCGCCAGGGCTGCGTCTTGCTTGTTGGCAATCACAGCACACTACCAGTGCAACTGTACTGTATCTGTTTATTTCAAACTGTCGAATTCCCCGTGGAATCCGAGCCGCGGCGAACTGCTGCTGACAGTTGCGTCCGACCGACAGCTCCTTTACGTCCACGGCCTAAGGCGAATTCATGTACAGCCCAGCGGACACGTTCGAATGCGCTGTCATGCCAAGACACAGCGAAAATTAAATGTCAGACTGGCAAGGATTGGCACGTCTCAGACGAACTACTGGTAAGCGGCACATGGAATAGCTGACGTACCTCTGAAAGCTTCGTTCTGGCTTCTGGGGGCCTGTACGGCGTCATTATCGTACAAGTTGGGACTCCGTTGCAGATGTCGGCGCCACTCACCACGCCCAACATGGGTTATATAGCGACCGGTCTGTGGTCCGGGGGGTTACGGAGGCTTGCCATGGGCTCGTCGACAGCCATCGCGCCCTGCAACCCAACCGCCGGGACTACACACATCTCTACCGGGGCCCCCACCCTGGGGTCACCGCCGCTGAACCTTGGCGTGTCCGAGCTGGCAGCCCTAGAGGGAGCCAAAGCCCTCGGCTGGGCTCCTACAGCGCGCATCTACTTCCGAGCTCGCGCGCCTGCTAATCGACGGCCGCCCTGTACTGCTGATCCCGGCCCCGCTGCTGCTGAGGCCGCCCCCGACGACTTTCCGCTTCCTATCCGCCCCCTACTCCCCGCCCTTCCCACATCGATGCGGCCAGCAGGAGCGCTCATGACCCGCGGGGCGGGCGGCGCGTGTTCCGGAGCTGCCTGCACCGCCACGGAGTGATGCGCCGCTGACGCCGCCGCCACACACCCCGTCGCCACAACAGGTGCTCTCGCCCCCGCGACAGCCATATCCGCGCCCAGGATTCCCGAAGTCCCCCGCCCAGACATGTACGCCGCTGCCCTGGCCAGCGCAGCCTCGCGCGGTGATAAGGCCCCTCCGGATGGCCCTCCAGGGCCTCGCAGCTCCAGCCGTCTGCGGGCCTTCGCCACGGGCAGTCCCATCGGCCCCTGAGTCATGGCTGGTGGCCCGCCCAGGCCTGGTGCAGTCCTGCCCTCCGCGGCTGCCGTAACCAACGCCTGCCGCGCGGCGGCCCGTTGCTCCTTCGCCGCTGCCGCCAGCGCCGCTGCCGTCGGCGCGGGAGCCGCAGGGACCGTTGCGGCCGATGCTTGAACCTCCGCTGCCGCCGCGGCTGCGTCAGCCTGGTTTCTTTCCGACGCCGCACGCCTCGCGAGCACCTCTGCCACGTAGCCCTTCTGCTGCTGGTGCGTGATTGGCCGCGCCTCAGTAGGGGCGGGGCCCGACGTGTCAGGCACGCCTTGCAGCCGCTGCCCTGCGGCCTGCCCGCCGGCCACACCAGCTCCCCGCCTGGCCCCCAACCCATCGTACCCGGCTTCCCTCCCCGCATGCTGTCCAGCGGGGACGGCTCGGTTGGGGCTCTGACCCGGCCCTTTTCCAGCACTGCCGCCTTCGGCGGTAGCCAGATACCTCTCCCAGCCGCCACCGCCGCTGCCTGCTCCTCCCCCGGCCCCCAGGTACCGTTGCTGCAGGGCATCTTGCCGCAGCAGGTACATCGCCCGTTCGACAGCAGCATCGCGCGCGTCCGCCGCCGCCGTCACCGCCGCTTGCGGCCGCTCACGGTCGCGCATCAGCTGCCGCTCCTGCGACGCCGGCCTGGCTCCTCCCTGGAACTGCTGCTGCTGCTGCTGAGGCTGCCGCAGCAGCTGCTGGCCCTGGTGGCCGGACATACCCTGCATATAGCCGGGGTAGGTTGAGCCCGCTGACACGCCAGACTCGCGCGGAGGCACTGCCGGTGCCCGCTGCTGCGGCGCACCACGCGGTGGTGGTACCGTGGCCCCCCCCGGTCCGGACACTGTGGTTGCCTCGAGGCGGAGGCGGCCGCCGTACGTGGGGTCCGAGGAGTCCCTGGGCGCAGGATGCGAGGAGTGCGTGGCAGCAAGTGACAGCAGTTGGTCGGTTAGGGTACGCGGTTGTGTTTGTGTGTTGCTGCAGCGCACGGAGACCGAGTAAGGGGGAGCTGGCGTCCTACCGCACGTGCCGCCGCGGCCTCAACAATCGAAATGAGGTCACGACAGGTAGGGATATGGATGGCGCTGGGTGCCCCTCCCGGCACCGGCCTGCGTCACCAGCGGCAAGGCGCTGATGGCAACTACGTCCCTAAAGCATGTGCACGCCTCTAGCAACTAAGTACCGGGATCGACAGCTAGACCAGCAGGGATCCGACTCGCTCCACACTCTCGTCCCCCAGTCGGCATCTGCCACAGCTTATCGCTGCCCGCAGCTCGCTGTCCCCGCTCCCTCAGGCCCGTGTGAGTCCCCCCCTCCCACCCCACCTGGGGTTTTCCTCGCAACCCCACATGAACGCCGCCTCATCGGTTTTAATGTTTCAGTGCCGAGCCGACCCACGGGTCTCCTCTCATGTGAGGCCCCCCTCCATACCTGAACATCGTGTCCTCGTGGAAGGTGACCTTGCGCCCCGGCCGCCCCAGCGACATGCGAGGCGACATGGTGTCGCCGTACGGCCCCCCCATGTCGGTCAGGTACACCGGGTCGCGCTCCGTGTGGGCACGCGGGCGCGAAATGACCTGTCGGGTCGGAGCAGTGGTGGGCGCCGGTGAGGAGGCAGCGGCGCGATCTCAGCAGCAGCGGAGGGAGAAGGTACGGGGCGAAGTGGTCGGATGTGAAGCGCACGGAGGCCGGGAGCTGTAGGCGTGCGATCGATGAAGACGCTGAGCTGTAATGCGGCCGGAGGAGGCAGCCTACAGGGCGTGCGCGTACGTGGACCGAGGGAAGGACGGGCCATCGCTACCAAGCAATCGCTCACGCCTCTGCAGTGCAGCCGCCGGCGTCACCCCGGGCGCTCTGCTTCGTTTCCCCGGGTGTCAGGCCGGAAGGACACGCACCGTTCCGAGGGGGTTTGGAAAGGGCTTGGCATCGTTGTAGGTGCCGGGGCCGGGCACAGGGTCGGGCTGCAGCCCCGGGGTACGGGGGCGCAGAGTCCAGGCGGGCCCGGTGTGCAGGTCGCGGTGGTCGTCGTAGTCGCCTGCGAGGGAGCAAGGCGGGGGGGTAACGCGAAGTCGCGGGAGCGGTTGCGGCGTAACAGAGACGGTGGTGGACGGGAGGGCGCAGGCATCGCCAGCGGCATGACAGGAGCCAGTGGGTCTAATACGTGGGGGCTAATGCACAACTGGGATGGGTCTGAACGCATGGCGCAGGAGGGCTGAGGTGCAGGCAAGTCGTCTTGCAAGTCGTAGACGACCCGTGCCTCGTACGGTGTTCCCACTCGTCGTACAGTGTTCTCACTCGTCGTGGCAGTGGCGTGGGCTTGGCCAGCCAAACCACCCACCTGGCCCCGCCTCCGGCTTGTACGGCGTGGGCCCCTGCGGTCCCGCCCCGATAGTCCACGCGGGGCCGGCTGGCGGCGGCGGGTTCCAGTACTGCCCCGGCTCGGGCGGCAGCTGGCTGCGCTTCTTGTGACGCCTGGAGGCGGATGGAGCAGCAGCACAGCAGCAGGAGCGGACGCAGTAACGGGTCGGTTACTCGGCGGGGGATGAATCGGGGGCCGTATGATATAAGTGGACGTAAAGTGGCATCGGAGGCTGTTCGTACTTATGTCGCGATCGAGGAACTCGCAAAGTCAACGAAAAGTAAAGGTCGCCAACTCTCGAGGAACACGCAAACTCAACGAACTAATGTTCGCCAACTCTCCAGTAAAACGGTCAAAATTCACAAAATAGGGATTATATGCCGTTTTACATCCGCTGGTTACGGTTTAGCTGGCCGACCATTTGTTTATGGCGGATTAGCTGGCCTAAACCTGGGTTTTGCGTCAAGATGGGTTTTAGGCCCGCGCCATGGAAACCGCGCCTGCTTCCTCGGTCGCCCTGGGAGCAAACGCCGTCAAAGTGAAGCGAAGGTCATCGTCTTCTCGCGCGTTAACAAACGTGCTCTCATGTTGCGGGAAAAGCACCACGGCGCGCCCATCTTTCCCGCCCTCCTCGCGCATCTCGCTGCAGGTGCTGCAGACGGCGGCATTCATGAAGTAAGCCGCGCGACCTCAAAATTGCCGATATTCGTCAGACGACGGCTGGTGCTGTCGGCTGTGAGGGGCCTTCGCTGCCGCAACCCAGGCTGCTGTGCTGCCGAGCGCTGCATTAGCTAAAACCCGCCATCCAGCACCTTGATTCCAGGCTGACACCAGCCTCGCGCTCGCTCCCCACCGCTCACCACAGGGAGGGTTCGCCGCTGAGGAAGCGGACCAGGCTGTGCTCGTCTCGTCGCTCTGGAGGAGAAGCCACGAGGCGGCAGTAGTTTTGCAAGGCCTCCGTCCACTTGGTCTCCAGGTCCAGGAGGCCCGCATCCTCGCTATGAGCGCTGCTGGCCATGTCTGCTGTCAGGTTTACCCGGCTACCTTTGCGCTTGTGCGCTGTTGTTGTTTTAGGTCAGGAGGCGCGCAGCGCTGAGCTGCGCTCGGAAACCTGGGGCTTGCCCAGCTCGCCATGTACGACGCACAATTCGCACACCGTACGCGTAATGTTTGCCCATTTACCTCCATCCTCAGCTGGAGTTAGGAGCTCCACGTCTGAGTTCCGTTTTTATCCTGCTGACCGCGATGGTTTTCTATTGAACCATAGCGCCGCCGTACCTCGTTGCAAGAAACACCTGGCTTTGCTGGTTTACCCATTCCGTGTCGCCCAAATCTGACGCTGCCAGTTTTGTGAGTGCCAGCCAGCCGACAGGGTCTTCTCCCCCGGCACCTCCAAAAGAAGCCCTCCCGGCGGTCTGGCGGCGACTGGGACCCGGCCGCTCACCTGTTCTTGATCTTCGCGCCCATGGTGTATGCGGGCCCACCCGCGGCGGGGGGACTGTAGTACTCCCCCGGGCCGGGGCCATCCAGGCCGCTGGGCTCAGCCGTGCGCTGGGAGAGCGACCAGGCGGGGCCGGAGGGAGCACTACGATGGGGGGAGGGGGCAGGGCACAAGCGCAGGGCGTTGGTGTTGTGTCCAAAGCCATGCGGAGAGGGTTCATACGGCAGTCGGGTAGCGCTAGCCTCCTGGACAAATTGCTACTCCCGCCACACACCACCCGCGTCCCCTCATCCCTTCTGCTGCGCCGCCCATTCACAATCCTCTCCGTCGTACCTCTCCAAGGCGCCGTAGTCCCCGGGAGCAGGCGTGGTCTCCGGCTGCAGCCCCCGCATCCTGGGTGCCATGGTGAAGGCGGGTCCGTCAGGTCGGCCGCCAGGGGAGTAGGCGCCGGGTCCGGGGGCGTCGTCGCCGCTGCCGCCCCCTGGGGAGGGGCGCCTGCCGGCCATGGTGTATGCGGGCCCGGAGGGGCCCCCCGGGGAGCCGTACTCGCCGGGACCGGGGATGTCATCGGGCTGCTGGTGGGGGGTCCGGGGCCGCAGGGTGAAGGCGGGGCCGGAGCGACCCAGGGCGTCCGGGTCGGGGTTACCGTAGAACCCGGGGCCGGGGATGTCCGGATCGGCGTCTGTCACCTTGCACTCCTGGTGCCTGATTCCGGGGGGGAAGGGCCGGGAGGAGGGGAGGAGGGTATGAGAGGATAGCCCGGTGGAAGGGAGGAGGGTTGGGTAAGCAGGTGTTGAATGATGAAGGCGGTGCAGGAGGCTGGGTTAGGAACTAACTCGGGGGGGCGGAAGGGATGCGGTCCTACCTGCCCTTGATGGTGTACGCCGGGCCGCCGGGCCCTGTTGGCTGCCGGTAATCGGCGGGTCCGGGTGAATCAGGCAGCTCGGGTGCAGCGGGTCGGGCTCGGAAGGAGTAGGCGGGGCCGGTGGGGGAGGGCGGCGCAGAGTACTCGCCGGGACCGGGTTGTGGCTGGGGATGGAGGGAAGCGGCAGGAGGAAAGGGTAGGAGAAAGAGGTGAGGGTCGGTGTGGGAAATGGACCGGGGCACTATCAACATTACTGCACACATCGACACCGGTATTCCACAGGCCAGAGCACCGAGTGGACGTCACGTAGGCAGGCTCCCCGCCCTCTCCACTCCCATGCAGCAGCCCGCCCACGCCGCTCACGTGCTGTCCGCGCTCCTCGGGCCTGCTCCGGATGGTGTATGCCGGACCCCGCGGCGAGGTGGGCAGGTCGTACGAGCCAGGTGCGGGCCCGTCAGCGGGCCCGTCCCGAGGGTCAGCTGGGCGGGCGCCCATGGTCCAGGCTGGACCGCGGTCGTCGTCGCTGGCCACATCGTACTCGCCGGGGCCTTAGAAATTGCGGCAATGCCGCAGGAACGGAGGTTGCAGGGTTCGAGGAGGGCGGGTTGACCGGAAGCAAGTAAGGGAAGCAGCAGGATTGGGGTACAGCCGCCCAGCCATCCAGCCAGCCACCCACCCAGTCAGGCACCCTCCCACCCAGCCACCCACCTGGCGACGCCGGCCGCTCCACCTCCCGGAGGCGACCCCGCAGGGTGAACGCCGGGGCACCGGACAGCAGCTTCTCCGGATCGTAGGCGCCTGGGGGTGGAGAGGGGGCGGGGAGGGGGAAGTGGGGAGGCAGGCCGGGGCAGCGGCCGGAGGAGGTCGTGGCGGAGCCGGAGAGCGGAATCCGGCGCAAGCCAGCTCGCAACAAGTCAGGAGAATGGAGTAGGCCAACGCCTACTGCCTACTGCTGAGCACTTGAGCTGCCGCGGCAGCAGCAGGTGGCGGGGCTGATGGGTGACCTGGCGCTTGCTGCACCCGGCGGCCAGTTCCCGTCCGCGCCTTTCACACACGTCCACCTGCTGCCCCGCACTTCCCCGCCCCCTCCCTTGCCATCAGCTCACCGGGCCCCACGAAGGGTAGCTGCGGCTCGGCTTCTGCCGGCTTGCCGCGCAGGGAGAAGGCGGGGCCGCTGGGTCTGGAGGGCCGCTCGTACTCGCCTGGTGCAGGTTGGCGGTCGGCAGGGGGCAGTGGCACGTCGCGTTGGTGGCACAAAGGCATTAGCTGTGGTGGGCAGCGCAAGAGAAGCAGGAGCCCGGTTGCCTGCGGAGGTAGTTTGGGCTTGTCGTCATCAGGATTGAGACGCGATGGGGTCTGCTGCTAGGTTCTCCGGAACGCCAGGCGCCGGAGGCGCTTGGATGAGGCGTTCAAAGCACAGTTTGGATGCGCACTTGGCCGCCCGATGCAGCTCACCCGGTCCCGGCGACTGCGGCGGCGAGTGCGCTGCGGGCCTGCCGGGCATCGAGTAAGCTGGTCCCGTGGGTGACTGCTGCAGCACGTCGTACTGGCCGGGGCCGGGCATGTCGCCCGAGTCTGGCGAGACGGGGCCGGGCGAGGAGGGGCGGCTGGCCATGGTGAAGGCGGGACCGCGCCTGGGGGCCGGTGAGTGGTAGTCGCCAGGACCTGGAGGAGCGGGTCGGGTGGGTGAGGTGGTGGGTGAAGGAGGATAGATAACTGGGCCGCGCTTGAGGATCCGCTGGGAAGAAGGGGCTTCATACAGTTTTACAGGTGGTACGGATAAAAGGAGACGTGGTGTGGACCCGTGCGGCTCCGAAATAGACCTTTCCTTGTGGCCCCGCGCCGCCTCCTGCCTCTGGACCCACCTGGCGAGTCCGGCCGCCGCTCCTCCGCCGGCCGCCCCCGCATGCTGTACGCGGGGCCGCCCGGCTGCGTGGCCGCCGTGCCGTCGTAGTCCCCGGGCGCGGGCAGGTCGGCCCGCGGGTCGCGATCCACGGGGCGGGTCCCCATGGTGAAGGCGGGTCCAGGCGACAGGGCGGGGTCGGAGGGGCGGTAGGCGGCGGGGCCCGGCGAGTCGGGGGGCTCTGCGCAGAGGCAGGGAACGGAAGGTGCAGGAAACGGAGAGGTTAAAGTCTTGGGTTCCGGAGCATTGACCGGCTGATGCCGTGCGCATGCGCGCAGAGCAATCGTGCAAAAGCTGTGCCACAGGTCGGCATCCGCCGTCTGGCTACCCAGCGCCCTAGGACCTCATCCACCACCCTCATCCCCGCCGACCCTCCGCAGCCGCCGCACCTCTTGGTACCGGCCTGCCTGCCAGCGTGAAGGCGGGGCCCCCAGCCCCGGGCAGCTCGTGGTCCTCAAGCCGGTAGGCGCCGGGGCCGGGGCTGGCGGGGGGAGAGCGCTCGGGCGGCCGGGCGCCGAAGGTGTAGGCGGGGCCGGTGGGGGAGGCGGGGCCGCCGTCTCCGGGGTCCGGGTGGTAGGCTCCCGGGCCGGGCAGCTGCTCCCCGTCACGGTCGCCGGGGCCGGGGCTGGCGGGCCGGCCGGCGATCGTGAAGGCGGGGCCTTCGGTTGCTGCCGGTCTGGTGAGGTTGGAGGTGCCGTCGCAAGGGGGCAGGGCCGTTAGGTGCGTGCGTGGGCGGATGATAGCGATGCAATCCGTGGAAACGACATGTGAGGAAGAGGAAGACCATACTAGCTGGGGGGCTGCGAGGAAAAATACTAGCTGGGGGATGGAAAGCAAGGTGTACTGGTTGCACACGGATGGGTCTATAGTGGTAGCACATTTGGTACTGATCAGCACCTGTGGTAGGCTCCAGGGCCGGGCAGGTCGTCAGGAGGCGCCTCGGGGGGCCGGGCGCCGAAGGTGTAGGCGGGCAGGCCGACACCGGGGCGGGGCGGCACGTGGTATTGGCCGGGGCCGGGGGCGGGCTCCGGCTCCGGCCGCGGGGCAGGCTTGCCGGCGAAGGACATCGCGGGGCCTGGAGGGCGGGCCGGAGGGTTGGGGATGGTGTCGGGGGTTGCGGGCGGAGGGGCGGACGGGCGGGAGGGTAATACCAAGGGCTCAGCGAAGCGGTAGCAGAGGTGGCGCTCGGAAGTCCTACAGCTGCCCCACCCGGTGCCGCACCTGTCCTCCAGGCTGTGGGCAGGTCGTACTCGCCGGGCGCTGGGGCGTCGGTGTCGGGCTTTGGATCGAGCCTGAGTACGGACGAGAGGGGTGCCCGTGGACCGAGCTGGATGAGTTGTCGCGGGCGCGTATGTACCGGACAGGGAGCATCAGCATCAGACCGCAAGCAGCAGCAGCAGCATCAGCAGCACTAGGACGCAAGCGGCAACCCAGCGGGAGGGCTAGTAGAAGGAATGCGCAATCAAGGGTATTCGTGGGGGGACGTCGCTGCCCCTCATCCCCCGACTGCGTTCGCTGCCGTGCCGGCGGGACCCCACCTGCCGTAGATGGTGAACGCGGGGCCCTCCCGGCCAGGAGATAGCTGCAGCTGCTGCTGGTAGTCCTGAGGGCCGGGGGTGGGTTCCGGAGCGCGCGGCCGGGGCCGGGCGGCGATGGTGATGGCTGGGCCTGCAGACGGCGCGGAAAAGGGAGCGAGAAGCTAAGTGGATGGGGGCCGCGAACGGGCGGGGCGGAGGCCAGGGTTACGGCTCTTCCGGCGAGGAATATCGGGCAAATTTTATAACCTATCTGTCGGTTGTTTTCCAACCTCTCCTCCCGTCAGCTTATCTGTGATCCTCGCCATTACCCGCGCTTTCCCCATGTGCCATGTCCTCATGCTACCAAAAGCATCTCCACGCACCCGCCCTTTCTGGCCCCGCCCCGGTGCCCCCCCGCCCCATCACCTGTCCGTGCCGGCCCCTCCACGACGTAGTGCCCTGGCCCCGGTGCGTCCGTGTCGAACTTGCGCTTGGCTTTCAACCCCAGCGTGAACGCGGGGCCGTCGCGGCTGCGGAGCCAACACCGGGGCACGGATGGAGGGGAACCAAACGCTTCGCCCCCCGGGAAGATGTCCCCGGGAGTTCAGCACCGATGTCATCACAGTGCATCATCCAAAACCCATGCGCAGCCGCCCGCCAACCCCCGTCACCCCCCCGCCTCCCTTCCTTCCCGCCTCTCGCCCCCTATGCTTCCTCGCCCTCCGCCCTCACGACGCACTTGGTCCTGCCGGCGTCATGGTACTCGCCGGGGCCAGGCAGGTCGTCGGGCAGCGTGCTGGGAGCCCGGGGCCGGCCCTTGATGGTGAAGGCGGGGCCGTCCGCGGCGGGACGCTGCACGTCGTACGCTCCAGGACCTGCGGGGGCGTGAGGCGAGAGAGGAGTGCACACGGGGATGGGATGGACTCGTCAGGGGCTGACCTGCGGCCCCCATTTCTGGATTCGGCCGTATCCCGACCGGTCTTGTTGCACCGCGGGCCAAGCCAGCACGCTAAAGCGCAGCCCGCGGCCGATTAACCCAGCCTCTGCGGCGACTCACCGGGCACCTTCATCGACTCACCGGGCACCTTCATCGACTCACCGGGCACCTTCATCGACTCACCGGGCACCTTCATCGACTCGGCGTTAGTCAGCGCGGCCGCGGTGGGCGCGGTCCGGCCGCGGATGGTGAAGGAGGGGCCGCTGCGCCCCACCGCGCCCACCGTGGCGACGTCGTACTGGCCGGGGCCGGGGCCGTCCTGGTCGTCCTCGGAGGAGGAGGAGGCGTACAGGTTGACGAGGTAGGTGTTGCAGGAGGCGCAGCGGCAGCCGTCGGGGTGGCCGCGGGGCCGCCGGCGCGCCTGCTGCAGCCGGGTGCAGGTGGCGTGGGCGTGTGGGTTGTTGCGGATGTTTCCCGATGGTGTTTCCAAGGGGAGGAGGGGGTAGGCAATGCTAGGATGGATGCTGGCGGCGGAGCGGAGGCGTGGCTCTGGTGTTTGCCAGCTGGCCCGCAACGGCAGTGGCATGGGTTGGCGGCGGTGGGGCCACGTGTCGGCCGCTGCTGTGCGGCATGATGCACCAGCCCCCACACTACCGTGTAAGTGCATCATCCATCATCCAGCCCCCAGGCTACCGTGTAAATTTATGATGGCGCCAGCCCCCAGGCTACCGTGCAAATTCATGATGCGCCAGATCCTAAGACCACCTTGTAAATTCATGATGCGCCAGATCCTATGGCTACCGTGTAAATTCATCATCCATCACCCAGCGGCTCACCTTTCCGCTGGCTGCCGTCCGGCGGCCGTCCGCCGCGTCCAGCCGCTCCACGACCACCACCGACTGCATCGACGGCGGCAGCGTAGACGTCATCAGCGGCGGAGGCGCGCCGCTGGGCGCCCACGCCTGCGGGTACAGCGAGCCCCACTCCCGCAGCACCAGGCCCGTCGCCTTAGTCACCCGGCGGCCGTGCGGCAGCACCACGGGTGCGCGGCTGACCGTGGCGCCCATGGGCGGCTGCGGAGGGTAGAGCTCCCCGGTGTCGACCGCTGGAGGAGGCACGTTCTGGCTGTTGCCATGGCCGGAACCTCGTCGGCGCTGGGCTGAGATCGCTCTGCGCGGCGGAGGGACTGAGGCGGTGCCATCGAGGGAGCCGTGGCCGTGGCGGACGACCCTGGTGTGTACGATGGGCGCGCGCTGGGGCATGCGCAGGGCGGTCTGAACGGCGGCGGCCGCGGGGTCCAGGTAAGCCAGGCTGCGGAGCTGCAGCTCTGGAATGAAAAAGGGGTTGAACGGGAGCGGCAGGGCAGTTGCAAGCTACAGGGCTGGCGTGGAATTTGGGTATTACCCTTGAGGTAATAGCCTCAACGTGGCCGGCATTATCGCCCATGGTAATTGCGCGCTGCACACCTGTCAGATAGGTCGGGGGTTTGCGGCTGAACCTCAGGTCTGAGCCAAACCTGTGGGAGAACGAGGATGAATAGAACATGGCGGGGTTAAGATGCCCACTACATAAAAAAATTGTGAGACTTCAGTTTATTTGCGACTCACTTGAAGGGCTCGCCAAAAATAGGTGCCTGCGCCTGCGACACCCAACCTGCACCCACGGGCCAGTCGTCGTTGTACAGAAAGGCATCCATGACACCATATTGGCACCAAAAATGACACTTGCAATTTATTACCATCGACAGTGCGGTCGCCGCTTGGCGCAAGGTAGCTGTTTTTTGCTTTGGGCATCTCGGCAGACACTCCCGACGCCCTAACAGGGCCGCCGCGGGCCGGGTCGCAATTTCTCCATGGATAATTGCATGCGCGTCCAGGACGAAATTCTGACGTAGAAGCTGCAAGGACGCCGCCAGCTGTCACCGTCTGGCTTCTCTACGGCATTCGGATAGTGCCAACGTGTTGTGCATAGCTGCTAGGTGCATCCTTACAAGCCGGAAGCAAATATTTTAAAAGCTTTACTCACATAACTCAATGGATTAGTGCCGTTCAGAGGATGGCGGACACGGCAGTAACAGGGACGGGAGCTTTTGTTGCGGTGCCATCGTTGTCTGGCATACAGCACGAAGGATTTGTCATTAGCAAGGTATGGAGGCCATAAGCAGCAGGCACTCGCCCACAGCATCGCGTGTTGCCAGGCGCAACGCGGACATTGTACGATGACGCCCAACTACGGCCGTGCTTCTCTTCTATAAAATTTTATGGAATTAAGTTTTAAAATGGAACAGAGGCCGCCAGCGACTAAGGGGGGCGCCAAGAATGAGCTGCCTCCGTCCCGCCGCATAAGGACCCTGCCGCCATTCCATGCTGTAGGTCAACGGCTTACCCGAGTACCACTGGGTTAAGATTCTTGGTAAGCTGTCACCTCCCGATAATGGGGTCATCCGAGCCTGTACAGGGGAAGCAATCGCATGATCCATGTGTTTCCCGCCCACCATGGGCAACCTCCGATGCGCAACCTCACGCCACCTCAGGCGTGGACCCTTGCACCGGCAGCCCCGCTCATGCCCGCCTCGAGGCCTCCGCCTCCCTGGAGCAGCTCCTGGGAGGGGCGGGCGCGCTGGGGCACGTGTGCAACCGGCTGCGCGGGGCGCCCACCGTGGACCATTTCCTAGCAGATCTCCAGGTCGGTATCTCCGCCGCGGCGGCGAATCAGGAAACTGTTCTTCCTGGTGTGCTTGACAGCGCAAGAAGGCATGCTTGCGCAAGTCAGCTCGTTGGACCGCATGCGTGCGATGCAGGTTACATGACGGGGGGAGAAAAGGGCCGAGTATGTTTGGAAACGACCGCCTCCACAAGTATGGGTCGAGAGACTCAAACGGGGGGGTTCCAGGGGCCTGAAGGCGCATCTCAACATCCGGGCAAGCGCGCAACCTGGGGCCTCAAACTGCCCCTCCTTCGCCCTGCCTTCGCCCTTCCTGCCGTGAAGGAGGTGTTGGAGCGTCTTGCCTACGGCGGGGCCGCGGGTCCGGGTCCGGGCAGTCGCTGCAGTGGCGGCTCCGGCAGGTGGTGCGATGATGACCCCCTGCACAGCAGCCTGCGTTGGGCTCCAGGTCCCTTTAGGCACCTCTCCAGGGGGCTTTAGACATCCCGCACGCACTGGCGCAACCTTGCTGCCTCTCCTGCCGCCTCCCTCCCCGCCTGTCCCGCCAGCTCCTCCGGGTCCTCGCGGGTGATGCAGCTGCTGCTCCGAGACCTGGACGTCATGGGGTGGGGTTGCCTGGAGGAGCTCGACCAGGTGGGGCTGCGGCGCCTGGGGGCAGCAGAGGGAGGAGGAAGATGCGCTGGGCTCGGGTGAGGCCCGCCTGCTTACCTGACCACCAACATCCCGTCCCCAAAGCACCCACCCTGCGGCCCTCTCTCCCCTCCCCGCCAAACGTGCCCACCGCACCCCGCAGGATGCTGCCCGCCTTACGTTGCTGCACCGTGACGGCTGCTGCCGGGAGCACCGCCTGCGGCTCAGCCTGCCCCGCGACTACCCCGCAGCGCCGCCCACCGCCGCCACCGACCTGCCCACGCCCCTGAGCTTCAGCTGGGCAGCACCTTCTCTGCGCTCGGGGGGAGCAAGCGAGTGGGGACCGCACGGGCAGCGCGGCCTGCACCAGGCCTACCCCGGCGGCAATGACGGCGGAGTTGGGGGTGGAGTCGCAGGCGGCGGTGCGTGCAGCAGCCTCGTCGACGTGTTCCAGGCTTTCAAACAGGTGGGACAGAAGCGGCGCCGCTGGCCCGCACAGCTCTCCCACTCACCCCGCTTTCCCCCCCCCCCCATGCGCCCGCATCCTCGCTGCCCGACGACCATGCGCCCACTATCTTGTCGTTTATTTGTGTCACCGGTCTCACACCACCCCCCCATGCCTCCCTCGTGCATTCACCCAATCTCTCAACCATAGCCAACCGCCCATCTACGCCCCTGGTCCCGCACCTTTGCCGGCAGGCAGTCTCCAGGTGCCAGCCTCTGTGGGCCTGCCTGGACGACATGGACCGCCGCACCCGGGTACTGGACCCCCCGCCCACCGTGTCGGCCGCCCGGCGTCACGTGGGGCCGCCCGCCCGGAGGCTGGCTCTGGGCGGCGCGGCCTCGCTGCAGCTGCGTCTGGACCCAGCGGACCCCCGGGGGCCCCCGCCGCCAGGCGGTGTGGCGTTCCTGGGTCCCCCTGAGGCGGTGGCGCAGCTGCGGGAGGCGTTCTTCGGCCAGCTGCACATGTGGAGGCGGGACATGTGGGTGCGGGGGCGGGCGGGATACGGACGGGGCGCGGGGGGGAGGTGGCGTAAATTCCCCAGAAAGCCTCGTCGCCCTTCCTCCTTCTGTCGTGTAGCAGCAAAGGTAAACTCTTAAGGAAGCTGCCGTGGCGCGCCCCGCCTAATTGAGTCGCACGCGTTTTTGTGTCTTCGTGCCTTCATCACGCTGCTGTCAGGGAGCCGGTGGATAATCTGGAGCTGCTGCTGGGGCAACCACTGCCCCCGCCGCCCGGGGCGGCTGCAGCCACTCGTGGCGACGGCTGGCAGCAGCAGGGCCACGACTCCGAGGAAGAGGCGCTGCTGGCTGAGTGCCCCATCTGTTTGATGCACGTGCTGCCGCTGGGCAACCCGGACCCAGACGCCGATGGGGACGGGGAGGGGGAGCAGGAGCGGGGCGGCGAGGGAGCTGGCGCTGACGGCGCCGGCGGCCTCCCGGGTTGCGGCGGCCTCGTGCCCGACGTGGTGTGTCCCACTGCCGCCTGCGGGCTGGCCTTCCACGCGCCCTGCCTGGCGGAGTGGCTGCGCTCGCTGCCGGATACACGGGTGTCCTTCAGCAAACTGTTCGGGCGGTGCCCCTTCTGCAGCAACCCCATCACGGTGCGGGCGTAGGGAAGGTCGCGGCGTGGCGGAGCGGCAGGCAGGGGTGGCAGCAGGCGTGGCGGGGCAGCAGGCAGGGGGGGCAGCAGGCAGCAGGAGCCCTGGGTGCGGTGGGGAGCTAGTGGGTTGCTTTGCAGCGGCTGGGCACTGTCCTGGTGGTCAGGTGTAGGCGGTGCTAGTGCTGCTGGCCGGGTAACCGGAGAGGGGCGACTAGTGCGGTAGGTGGTGGAAATGGGGGCGGCCGCGTAGGGTGTGTTTGCGCGGAGGTGGTACCGGTATCCCGTAGGCCGCTAGGCATGCCCGGCAAAACAGGATGGCATCGGGAATTGTGCTTCCGGGTTGGGTAGGCAGCAGCAGCTGGCAGGACACTGCTTGCCAGTGTGTGATGAACGGCAGCTATTGAGTGCGGTAGGCTGTGGCCAGTCAAAAGGAGCGGAAAGGCAGGGCCTAACTCTACCCTGGTTGTGGCAGGAGTTACCGGTGCGGCGTGAGGTGGCATGGATTTGTAATGCCGAAAAGATTGTGGCATATGGAGCGCTATGGAAACAATAGCGTCAGTTGAGAACGGTGCGCAGGCGGAGGCCTGGGGTGGGGGTGGCGACAGGCACAGCTTTGTACGACGGATTGGTGCGTGTGGCTGGCACAGGGTTTTGTTGTCGAATGCTTGTAATTTACGCACAAGAGGTAGCTACCGGCAGGCCTAGGTATATTTCATCGCATTGGGTAGGAGGGCTTGCGTTGGGGCATTGGGGCGCAGGCAGGTTGGTTGGACACCGGCTGGGAAAGAGAGAAGTTTCGTATAGAGAAGAAGAAATTGGCATGTAACAGTTCCATACAGGCGCGCGGCTGGCAGGAAAAAGGAAGTTAAGGCCGAATAGGTCGGAGGCACACGTTAAAGTGAAGGAGGTTCAGTGGTCGCATACCGGGATGTGGAAGGTTGAAAAATGGGATTACATAAATGCGCCATGATGGCGCCGTCGAGGAGTTCTATGCGTCTACGGGCAAGCAGGCTGCAGAGTTGAAGCCTTCGCGCTAGCTGTACGACGCAAAGAGGGATAGCGCAACAACTCTTCGCAGCTGTTTACTTCCTAGTGCATTTGTGAACAAATTTATTCTTTGTCAATAGTCTTTTCATTAGCCACGCATCGCTGTGATCGAAGGAGCGCCGTATGCCCTTGTAGTGTGAACCCGCTGGGGTCACACGGCGTAGCTGATAAATGCGACCAAATATGACGCGCTAGAGACTTAATTCTTCAAAGCCTCCAAACAATCAGGGGAGCCGTGCACAATGGCTGACCTGGATGTAACGCAGCTTGAGCTGATAACGCCACATGTCACAACGCAGCTCCAGGTGTGTGCTCACGAATCATTTCCTGAGGTGGCCGACATCGGTCCGTTTTTCGGCTCGGTGGATGCCTGCGTCGAGCGCCCGTTTCAGCGGTCCTGCAGCGACCCTAGGCGTGGCTGAACTATCTGATTATGGGGGGTGGAAATCATCTTATCCAAATTAATTACAATAGAGCAAATAGACCCCCTGTCGCTGGTGTCCCACACCATCCTACAACCCTCTCCCCATCAACCAGCAACCCGTAGTCTTCCTCCACTCTCAGAAACCGACTCCCTAGCGGTATCAAACACAAATCTTGGAAATAGCCGTGATGGCTCCCCTAGCTGCTCGCCTTCCGCTGCTGCTGATGCCAGCAGGTCTGGTGGTCGCAGTACTGCGGCGCGAGTCGCCCGCCAGGCGGTTACACCCAACTGACTTTTAACTACCCAGTAACCACCACGCCACCATCACCATCACCATCACCACCGTGCGGCGCCGCACTTGTAGTTGCCGTACTAATCCCCGAGCCATCACCCCAAACCTCCGATCCCCACAGGTGTTCAACAACCAGGTGGTTGCCCACCTTAAGAACTACAAGCCGGAGATCGGCCGCATCTATGAACGGCTGGGCGAGCTCACGGCGACCGATGAGCGGCTCGAGGGACACCTCAAATCCGTCGAGGTGGGGCCAGGCGGGGGTACCCCTTCACAGCGTGGGAGGTCACAGCGGCGGTGGGGACACCGGCGGCGGCGTGGCGTGGCTCCAGGGAATGCCTGCCGCGGTGGCATATGGTTCGGTGGAGAGGCAGTGCCGTGAGGACTTCAGACAGTCAGACACCGGGTGTAGTAGGGTTACGTGAGGGCTGGCAGGCCGGCTGGCTGAAGTCGTTTAGTTGGGGGCCGGCGGCCCTGCGCTGCATTTAAGAAAGGGCGAGCGAAGGGCGCTCTGCCCTTTGTGCGTCGAGTCGAGTCGATTCCGGCTGGCCTAGAAAGCATGACTCAACGTCCCGTGCCTAGCGGCACGGGACCAAGGCCTCGTGCGTCCGCGCCAAAGCAAGGGCACGCCTGCCAGCCACCCGTCTCTTCACGACCACGCCTGCCAGTCATCCATCCCTTCACAACTCCTAACCATGTACATACATCCCCGCCCCACTCGTCCCACGTCGCAGTCCGACGTCAACCGCAACAACGACCAGGCAACGTCCAACCACAACACCCTCGCCGACCGGCTGGCCAAAGTGGAGCAGCTGCTCAGCGCCCTGCCCAGCTGGAAGGACGACCTGGTGGGGCTCCAGGGGAACCCCAGGGAGGGGCGGGGAAAGGGGGTGCGCGGTCTGGAGCCTGGATTGGGGTTCAAGGCCGGGGCATTGGAGGATCAGGAGAGGCGGCAGGGGGTCAGGAGAGGGAGGCCGGGCAGCAGCAAACTGCAGAAGAAGAAGGGGCAGGATGCCAACACCATCGCCTGGCGGCCGTGGTGAATGTCGGGAGGAAAGGGGTGTTTGGTCTGGCAGTAGCGGGTGTCTCCACCTCTTGAAATCTGGCACCTCCTCCCTCGCTCTCCACTCCCCCTCCTTCCAGGTCGGTCGCATCGAGACCCTCACCCGGGAGACACGCGCGAAGCACGACGCAGCCAGTGCGCGGACCACCGTGCTGGAGGACTCCCTCAACTCACACGTCGCGGTGAGGAGGGGGCCAGCCGGGGATGGCAGGAGTGGTGGGCGGGGACAGCATGAGTGGTGGGCGGGGATTGCAGGAGTGGTGGGCGGGTGCGGGGCGCTATCGCTGTAGCGGCGGGGTGTTTTGGAGCTCCCACCGCCGCATCGCACCACCTCCCCCGGCATCACTCCCTCCCTCCCTCCCTACGTGCTCCTCCAGGCCACCCGCGAGCGGCTGGACATGCTCACCACAGTGGCCCGCACCGCCAGCGAGGCTCGCGCGCAGCAGCAGGAGCGCATCGACGAGATGGACACCGAGCTGCGGCGGCTGCGCGAGTTCACGGAGAAGGAGCTCAACGACCACAAGATCCGCCTCAGACGTGAGTACGACGCCGTACGGCATCGTACAGCACCTAAGAAGGGCCGATGTCGCGGTGCCACGCAGACATTGCCATGGCAATCTTCACCACCAACCATCCTGGTCCGTTTCTCTCCCCATCCCCCCACGCCTCTCCCATCACCCCATCTCACGCCCCGTGCACACGCCTTAATACCTATTCAGTGTACTTTTCAGCGCCAACCCATGGGTTTCATCTCCACTGCCCCCCCACGCCTGCCCTCCTGCCGCCGCTCAGGCCACGACGAACAGCACGTGATGACGAACTCCCGCATGGCCGAGCACGGCGGCATGCTGAGCGGCCACAAGATAGAGCTGGCGCGGCTCAAGGACAGCTCCGACCAGCACAACCGGCAGCTGGAGAACTTGGCTCGTGGGCTGGACAAGATGCACGACATAGCGGCGGGGCTGGGCCAGTGAGCAATGAGGGGGGGGGTTAAAGAGAATCCGGGGGGGAGGAGTGGGAGCTGATGGTGGTGATTGTGGGGGAGGTTGCGAGGAAGGCCCGTGGATGCGAGAAACCGTGGACCCGTGGTGGTAGGGGAGGAGGGAGGAGGGTGGCGCCTGGCTTGGTGTGTGTGTCTTGGAGCTTTTTTGAAGCAGTGCAGCAGAAGCAGGCCGAGGTCGGTAGAACGGAGGGTTACAGAAAAGAACCGAAATTACTCGACACAAACACACACACACCGTGCGCCCTGCCCCGCTTCGCGCCTGGCCGGCTCCAGGGAGGTCAATCTGATGAAGCGCGGCATGGCGGCCACCGACCAGCTCATGGCTACGCTGGAGGCTAAGCTCATCTCTTCCGACACGGAGGCTCAGGCGCGGCTCAAGACGCTGGAGGAGCACCGAAACCAGCTGTTCCAGTTCAAGGACGAGACCCACGCGGCTCTGGAGCGGATTGACAAGAGCCACGAGCTCATGACGGACCGGGTGCAGGTGCGGGAGGGAGGGGGGAGGGAGGAGAATGCGGCGATGACGTTGTGCGGCCGTGTTATGGTGCGGTGCTTTTTTGTGTAGGAGCGGCAGGCAGCTACCATCGCCCTACCTGCGTGCCCGCGCCCCTCAGCCCTTCGCCGCCCCGTCCGCCCTACCTGGAGTGCAGATGCTGGATGCCAAAGTGGACGCGGGCCCCGCCGGGCTGTGGAAGATGGCCTCCCAGGTGGCGGCGCACGAGGACGAGCTGGCGTCCAACCGGATAGGGCTGGCGGCGGCCAAGGTAGGTCGGGGGATGGCTGGTGCCATACACTGCGCCCAACGTGTGCCGTACACGGGGCTCAGGTGCCGTACACTGCGCCCCAGGTGGGCGCTCGTAGCCTCCAGCATCATCAGCGTCACGCTTCAGGCGGGCACACGTGAGAACTCACCCCACCCCATCTCCCCTTCCACGGATAGCCGGGTCGTGTAACCGGGTCTTCTCGCCACCTGCGCTTCCGCGGGTTTCCTCTCGTACCCCCCTCCCTTCTCCCCCCCGTTACCCCCGCCCCCGCCCGCCTCCACCCGCCTCCACCCAGGCCACCACCGAGGAGCTCAATCGGCGGCTGGACGATGTGATGTCGGGGATGGCGCACCAGCGGGACGTGGGGGGGCAGCTGCGGGAGGAGTGCCGCATGCTGTCGGACAGAGTGGTGGGTGCGGGGTGGGGGGTGGGGGGGAGCAGCTGCGGGCGGCAGGCCGCGCAGAGACGTGATATCGCGGGGATGGCGGGGGGCGGCTTGGGCACCCGGCGAGCACAGATGCCCTGTTTGTGCTGTTCGTGCCGTAATGTACGGCATGACGACTGATTGACTGTACGGCGTGTCGTGCAGACGGCCGAGGCCGCGCGCGCGGCGCAGTACGTGGACGACCGGATGGAGCCGCTAGCTCGGCGCTACGAGTTGGAGGCGCTGAGGAAGACTCTGGACTCGGGGCTGGGGCGGCTGGAGGTGGGTGCGGCGGCAGGGAGGGCGGCGGTCTGGGACTGCCGGAGTCGAGGTAGCTCCAAAACGCTTGAGTAGCCGCCGCGTGGTTGGCTGCAAAGCGGGTGCCGTTAGCGGAAAATAACTGCGAGCCGGTTCCTTTGGTCCTAGTGGCGAGGAGTTGGAGCTGAACCCCTGTTCGACCCCGCCACTCACCCCGCCATCCGCACCTCCCACCCGTCGCAGGCTGCGCTGGCTGGCAGCGGCGAGCGGCTCAAGTGGGAGCTGCTGCACGACGAGGCGGCGCAGGTGGGCCCTGTGGGCGGAGAGAGGGGGAGAGGAACCCGTGCTCCGAAACCCAGAGGAAAAGAGGGAAGGCGGGAGCCGCAGAGAAGAGGCAAGGCGGGTGCCGACCTGGGCTCCAGGGTGGGCTGGGTTCCAGGGTGGCCAAGCGCGCTAGGAGTGCTTTCTAGCGTTAATGATCTATAAGCCGCGCGTGGTGTGGCTGACCTCCCTCGGTGCCGTTACATGCAACAAAACACACTGCAACACCCCCGCGCCCCACCCGCACCGCACCCCACCCTCCCTGGCGTCTTCATCGTGACCACCAACACCCCCCCCCACCAGCTACACTTCCCATGTCGAGTAACCGGTGTTTTCTGTAACCCCCACCCGGTGGGCCAACTAAACTTCCTACGCCGATTAACCGGGTCGTTTTTGCACCCCACCCTCCCCCCCGCACACACCAGGTGGGCTCCATCCGGGACTACATGGGGCAGGTGGAGCGACGCAACGCCGACCTGATGGAGCGGGTGGCGGAGCTGGAGGCGGGGCTGGCGGGCGAGGCGGAGCGGAACCGCTCTGTGGCGGTGGTGACTCGGGAGCTGCGGGCGGCTATGGACGGGATGCTGTGCACGAGCCAGGTGCCGCTGGTGGAGGGGGGGGAGGGGGCGGGTTGGGTTGGGTTGGGGGAGGTCGGGGGAGGAGGATTTGATGCAGGGAGGGGGGGGAAGAGGGGAGGGAGGGGAGGGGAGGGGAGGGAGCTAGGGAGGGGTTGAGGAAGCCTAGTGGGGGCGGTCTAACCTGCCAGGGGGGGGCAATCATACCCCATGCCGCGGTTGCGCGACTTAGCTCGCTGTCGAGTGCCCCGAAACCCTACCCCCTCATCTCCCCCGGCCCCTCCCCGCCGCCGCCCCCAGGCCGACCTCGCCCGGCTGCGCGCCACCTTGTCTTCCCTCCACTCCGAGTACGAGGAGATGTCCAAGAAGGCGCGCAGGGCGGGGCTGCTCACTGTCACGCAGGTGCGACCGGGGTGGGGTGGGGGTGGGGGTTCGAGGGAAACCCGTGGATGTCCGAAAAAACGTTTAAAACAGAAGTTTTGAGATGCATGCTGGAGAACTGGGTGGGGGTGGGGGTGTGTCGTGTGGATTTTCTAGATCATGTGGATCAAGTGTATCAAGTGTATTAAGTATGGGGGGAAGGAGGCGGCAAGTTGGAAGCAGCGGGGGAAGGGTGGCGGGAAAGCCAGGGGAGTGGAGAGTGTCTGGCGGCCGTGGCTGCAGAACTGGCACGTTTGAAGGCAGGCAGCTCCGTATGCGGTTGGGTGGGTTCGAGGGAAACCCGTGGATGTCCGAAAAAATCGTTTGAAACAGAAGTTTTGAGATGCATGCGGGAGAACTGGGTTGGGGATACGAAAGCCGAAGGTCGTAATATGACCTTTGGCGGCTAAGCTATATCGGCTACGGCGAGACGAAAGGAAGCAAGGACCCCGCGCGACGCACGTAAACTTGGGTGGGGGGTGCGGTTGGGTGGGGGGGCGGGGGGGGTCGCCGCTGATGAGCGTCCAACCAACCCAACCGACCAACTGCTAACTGATAACCTACAACCGCAATGCCGCAGGTGGAGGATATGATCGACATGCGCATCAACGGCCCCGTGCTTGACTCCATCATCGCCAAGAAGGTACGGCAGCGGACTGGCCGGGAGCGGAGGGCAAGGGGGCAGGGACCTTGCCTTGACGGGCCCCACTTAATCACATACGGTAACCCGTGTGTATGTATGCCGCGAACCGCGAAGAACGCAACCACCATCAACCACCAACCACCAACCCCGCCCATCGTGCCCCCAACCGCAGCTCGGACAGCTGCCCTCCTCCGGCGCCAGCATGGTCGGTTCGCCGCTGCGGGTGGCGCAGAGCGGCTCCGTGGCGTTGTCCTTCGGCCGCCTCACTTCCGGGGCCTTACGTCCGGGGGCCGCAGGGCCCTCCTGGCAGCCGTCCAGCCTCCAGCGCCAGCTGTCCAGCACGTCACCTGGCCTCCTGGCAGTGGGTTATAGTGGCGGCGGCGGCGGCAGCGGCGGCGGCGGAGCATCGGAGGGTGGTGGCGTCGTAATTGAGGAAGTTGTGGGTGACATCTCCGTCAGCGGTGCCATCGGTGGCGGTGGCGGCAGTGGCGGCGGCGGTGGCGGCGGCGGGTCAGGGACGTCGGACCCAGCGCTGGGGCTGCGGCTGGTGACGGTGGAAACAGACATGTCACGTCTGTTTGAGGCCCTCCGAGCGCTGGGCAATCGGGTAAGAGGGGTCGAGTAAGGAGGGGAAGGCGGCTGGGGGTGCCGAGCGGGAGAAGGGGCAGGCGGCTGGGAGCGGGGCGCAGGTTTGGCAGTTGGGCAAGCGTGGAGCTGCTGCTGCTGCCATCGTGGCTGAAGATACACGCAGCACGGGACCCCACCACCACAATAACAACCGCCACCACAGAAGGTTACCCCTATAGTCTTCTCTTTGTGTCGGACCACGGGTTCTCTCTCTTTCTCCCCCCCTTCCGCGCCCCCTCAGGTCGCCCCTGTCAGCGAGGTGGCGGATCTGCGGCAGGAGGTGGAGGACCTGGTCAACACCGTCGAGCAGATCAAGGTATGTGCCCCCCCACCACAACCCAGCCTCCTCAGTCCGTCCACGGGTATCCTCTCTACCTCCGAACCTCCCTGCGTCCTCCCTGCGGACTAGACTGTGGGGCTGCGAGGGGCGGGTCGCTCCTCCCTCCGTCGCTCCCTCCCTCCCTCCCTCCCTCCCTCGCTGCCTTCCATGCCTAGTGTCTCGCCTAGTGTCTCGCCTAGTGTCTCGCCTGCTCCTTACCTGCCCGTACCCGCCTCCCTCCCTGCCGTACCGAAACCCTCCCCCCCCTCTCGGCCCCAGGTGGGCCAGGGCGTCCTCGGCGAGGCGGGCGAGGAGGCTGTGCGGCGACACATTCACGCCACGCTGCTGCCGGAGCTGCTGCAGCGTCACTCCCTGGACACTCGGCGCATCATGGGGTGAGGGAGCTCCAGGGGGGGGAGGGCGGCGTGGACGGGGTATAGGCCGTGCTGGGCGATGGATGATGGGTGATGGGTGATGGGCGCCGCCTGGAGGCTCAGGAAGTGGTGGGAGCGCCCTCGCGCCCGCGTCCTATCAGCTTCCTACCACAGGAAGGGGCCTCATCCTCGAACGTACACCCTCCCGTGCCCTAACTCATGGCTCGTCCTCCCGGCGTGCTCGTCCTCACGCGCCCCTCCTGGTCAGGTGGATGGACGAGCAGGTCACTGACATGTCACGCGAGCTGTCCGCCGTACGCCGCGCCACGGAGCGGCTGCAGAATCGGGTCGCGGAGGCGCTGGGTGGCGGCGGCGGCGGCGGCGGGTACGGCGACTCCAGCATCATCGCCGGCGCGGCTGCTGAGGCGGCAGCCGCGGGGGCGGCGGCGTCGCGGCTCGCTGCCGGCGTGGGCCCCATCCGGCAGCGCCCTCTCGCAGGCCGGCCTGTGTCGGCCTCCGCTGCGTTGGAGCTCGGCGGCGGCGCGTCGTCGTCGTCGTACAGCGACGCCGACGCCGCGGCCCTCGCCGCCAAGGTCCAGGAGCTCGCAGAGCAGTTGTCGTACATGTCCGACACGCTCGGCCTGCCGCTGGGCCGCAAGCGCATGCTGCCGCAGGTCAAGCTCATCGGCGGCGGCGGGGCCGGCGGCGGCGGTGGAGGGTTTGCCGTCGGGTCCGCTGGCGGCGGCGCCGCCGCCAGAAGCGGCAGCGCGGCCGGCAACGCTCAAGCCGGCGAGGACGCCACGCCGGTCGGCGAGGCTTCCCTGGAGTCCGCAACCACCGCGGCTGCCGACGACGGGCTCTCCAGGGAGGGCTCCACCTCCCTGCCGCCGCCTCCGGGAGTGGCGGCTGAGGCTTCGGGGCCTGTCTCGGAGGCCAGTGGCGGCGGCGGCGCGAGCCCCGAGCCCGCTAATCTCGACGCCGCTGGCCGCGACGTAGGCGAAGGCAGCGAAGCGGCTTCAGATGCTGCGGCCCCCGGCCCCTCGCTGGATGGCCTCACCCTCAGCCTGCCGTCGCTGGTGCAGCGGATACAGCAGCTGGAGGCTGCCGTGCACTCAATCTCCGCCGGGCAGCAGGCGCTGGCGGCGGCGGCGGCGGTGACGACGACCGCACCCACACCCAGCGGAGGCGACGGGCAGAGCGGTGCATTGGTGCCGACGCTGCAGCACAGAGGGCTGGCGATGGTGGCGGCACCGCCGCCGGCGGCGACGGCGGCGGCCGTACAGGGCCTGGTCGACGCCGCCGTCGCTGAGGTACGACTCCGGCTGAAGCTTCTGGAGCACGAGGTGCCGCTGATGGCCAGAAGCTTCGAGGTCAAGGCGCTCAAGCGGCTGCTGCAGGACGCGGCGGCGTCGGTGTCGGTGTCCCCGGGGCCGATGGGCGCCTTCGAGGCTCGCCCCGGCGGTGCCCCGGCCGGCGGGCTGCCCATGGGTGCCAAGATGAGGGCCAACGGCAGCGCCCGCGGCGTTGCCTTCGCCGGCGGCTTCGGTGGATCCTCTGACTCGCAACTGGCGAAGCGGCTGGGTGAGTCCGCCGTAGGCGCGCCGCTGCGCCTTGGTCGGAGCGTGTGTATGTGCCTGTGTGTTTTAAGTATGCTGAGCATGCGTGTGTTATGCGTGCGTGCGTCTGGGGACACGACTCGGGAGTATCGAGTCGGTTTCGATGTACGTATAGTTGTTTCGGTACTGTTCGGGTGGTAACGATGTCCCCCTAGGACCGAGAACTCTGAACTTACCCTCCCAGCCCAGGTGTCAGCACCAGCACCCGGCCTGGGGCAGGAGGTGACGGGGACCAGCGACCCCTCTTCTCGGCCCGTACCTCACCCCTCGCCTCAAGCACCCGGTCCCCTCCTCTTTCCCGCCCCGCGCCGTACGCACGGGCGGTTGTACGGTAGGTGCCCTGGAGTTGGCGGTTGCGACCATGGACGAGCGGGGGCGCGCGCTGGAGGAGCGGTGGTCCTCCCAGGAGGCCAGGTGGAGTGGTACATTGAAGGACTCCGGGGGCGACCTGCCTCGCCTGCAAGCCACCGTGGCACACCTGGCAAGGGAGATGCAGCGGCTGTCTTCACCGCACGGCGCCAACAGTGGCATTGGCGCCTGGGCGAGAGTCGTCCGGACCGACGACGAATCCACGGGCGGCGGCGGCGCCAGCGGTGGCGGCAGTGGCGGCGGCGCCGGCGGCGCCGGCGGCGCCGGCGGCGGCAGTGATCAGCATAATCGCGCGGCGCGCAGCCACAACAGCGCTGGCGGCGGCGGGGGTGGCGGCGGCGGCGGCGGGTTGCCGTACGGCGGCGGACACTCGTCCTCCATGGCGGAGGTGGTGAATGTGGAGCTGTCGGGTATCGCGCACGACCTGGCGGTGGCGGCGCACGAGGAGTTGCAGCGAGTGCGGGATGGGCCCCTGCCGGACGGCACGCAGGTGCGAATGAGCGTGATAGGTGGACAAAACGTTTACAACGTTAGAGACACAGAAGTGAATAGCGGACATAGTGGAAACGCACACGTGCGTGTGGATATGTGTTTACTGCTGCGCCGGCGGGTGGGTGGCGGGCGGGTCTCCTCCTCGACGTCTCCTCGACCGCCGTTAGCGCAGCACATCCCACCCTGCCCTCTCCGCCGCTCCCCACTCCCACTATGCACCAGCTACACTTCCCATGTCGAGTAACCGGTTCCGGTACTGCTTCTTTCCTGTAACCCCCACCTCAGGAGGGCCTCCCGACCCCCGCCGCCATCGCCAACCGCGAGGCTGCGCTCGCCCGGCTGCGTCGCAAGCCCCACGAGGTGGCCGCACACGTGGAGCTGCTCGAGTCCGTGAAGCTGCACCTGGACCGCCTGATGCGCCGCTCCACCACCTGCACCACCGACCGGCTGGTGCTGCTGGCGGCGATGAACTCCATGCGGATCAAGCTGCTGGAGAACGAGGCGGAGGCATTCAGGGTGAGGCGGCGCAGGAGGGGCTGTAGTTGTGGGCGGCGTGGCGGGGTTTAGAAGGTCGATTAGTGGAGGGGCGGACGGCGGCTTCCAACCGCCCCCACAACCCGCAGGTTCGTTTCCTCCGAAACCAGAGTACCGCGCCTCACCACGCCCCCCCCCGCCGACCTGCCCGCAGGAGCAAATCATCGCCGTCTTCCGCTCCCTGGAGCGCTCCTTCCAGGCGCTGGTCAAGCTGCAGGAGGCGGTGTCCTCCAAGAGCAGCGCATCAGCGGTGGGGCAGCTGGCCACCATGCTGCAGGACGTATCGGCGGGGCTTGCCACGCTGGCGGCGCACGCCGCCATGCGCGACACAGGGCCCGTGACGGCGCGCAGCGCCGCCGCCGCCGCGGTCACCGCCGCCTCTGCCGCCGTGGAGCAGGCCCGGCGGCGGCAGGGCTCCGCGGGCTCGGCGGACGTGGCGACGGCGGCGGCGTCCGCCGCAGCCGGCGGCAGTCTGTCGCTGACGTCGACGCTGACGCCAGGAGGGCCCTTGGACGACGCGCTGCACTTGCTGAACAACAGGGTGCCGTCGCCGACGTCCGTGATGCGGCCGGCGTCGCCGGTACGGCTGTCGGGTCCGGGCGTCAACACTGCCGTACATCGGCAGCAGGCGGCGGCGGCGCGGGGCGGCGGAGGTGCTGGCGGCGGCGGCGTGCGCATGACGTCGTCGGCGGGGAGCTCCGGGGTGAACCAGTCTTGGTAGGTAGCTGAGTACGACGGGTGGTGGGGCAGGGTCCACCGCCCACGGGAGGGGGTTGGGGGACAAGGGGTCAGGGCCAAGGTGTTTGGACCTCGGGTTGCGGACTCCGGGTTGTGGACCCTTCCGGGGAGGGTTACTTGCCGGCCCCTTGTTGCCGGCCCCTTATTGCCGGCCCCTCACTATGCAACCCCGCCGCCACCCGACCCTCCTGCAGGCCGGGGCCCAAGTCCGGAGCCTCCCCTCTCCCCCCGTCTCCGCCCACCACCACCTCCGGTGCCGCGCCTCCCCTCCTCTCCAACAAGCCCACAGGTGGGACCCTGGGTCTCGTTCCAGGGGGCCCGCCGACAGTCCGCAACCTCAGCGCCGGCGGCAGCATTGACACGGCTCCGCTGACTGCGGACTCGCCTTCCCCGCGGCCTGGCGGCGGCGCCTCCGGCGCTGTACCGAACAGGATGTGGTCTGCTCGGCGGCCCGCCAGTGCGGCTGTCAACGGCCTGCACGTTGGCGTGCACCCGGGGGGCCAGGGGGCAGGGGGGGGCGCAGGCGGAAGGTACCAAGGGCCGCAGGGGGGGCAGTCGTTGGGCGGGGGGCCGGGGTTGCCGTCGATAGGCGTGTCGGGTCTGGGTCCGGGTCGCGTCCCTGGAGGCGGCAGGAATTGATGTGTTAGTTGTCGTACGGTTGGTTGGTTCGTTACTCGTCATCGCTGTGTGCGGTGGCCTGGGTGCGGTGCGGGTTGCGCAGCGGTAATGCCGGAGGCGGGAGGCCCACAAGGATGGCGTGACACGGTACGTAAGGACGCAGTGCTGGAACGACGCGTTGCAGCAGCGGCTCGATGCAACCAGGGGGGCAGTACGACAGGGTGACCATGTACGTGGCATGTGGCATCGTTCGCTTGCGCGTTGGAGTGTATCTCCCGCTCGTCTGCTGTGCCTGCTGTGCCTGATAAGGGAGTGGGGCTGGCCTGGGGCCTGGTGGGGTGGCATAAAGACCCGGTTACACGGGCCTGGTGGGGTGGTATGATGGCGTCCCCCACCAGACGACTCGCGGGTCCTTTTCTTGATGGCTAGATAGAGCCAGCGGCTGAGCGGTGACCCGGCAGCTTCCGGCGCTCCAAAGCCATTTACTTGTGATCGTGCACCGTGATACTGTTGTGGGCATTTCCGATTCTTTTTGGCGCGCAAGTGCATGATGCATTACATCACTTGGGAGCCGGGAGCGTGCAACGGTGGGGGTGCGCTTTACCCTCGATCGCTAGGAGCACGGTTCGTGCAGGTGTTGACACGATTGAGACGCGCCCGGCGGCATGTGCATTCAGGCGACACCGGTTTGTCACTTTGTGATCGTGTGCGTGTGTGTGTGTGTGTGTGGTTGCTGGATGCGGCTGATTGTAGTCGGTGAAAACCGTAACATGTCACTCCTGCTCGGGGAGCTGAGCGGCGGGTGCTGAGGTGTGCAATACCCCGAGACAAATACACGAGGTGTTTTGTTGGGGCTGCAGGGCGGGTTTCACCACCGTATGGAGGGATTGGATACCATACGTAGACTTAGACTTGTGTGGTTGTGCATGTACTCTGCACTAGGGACGGGGACGGCTTGTGTTGACGGCCGGTGTCGCAGAAACGTACTCGGGCAGAAGCGCTCCAAGGCGAGGCCTGACCTGACCTAACCTGACCCGACCTGGAGCACGGAGGCCACAAGCGGCCCGGTGGTGCTTAGGTCACCTCACCCGGCTTGTGGCCTGGTGCCATGCGTGGGCCTTGCGCCTTGGCTTCGTGCGGACAGGGCAACACGGCCCAATAAGCCCACAACACGTGTCAAATAAATCACAACACGTGTCAAATAAATCAATCCGCCCCTCCGGTTCACGAGGCCCATGTCAGCACTCGCCCCTGAGATGAGGGATATGGGACATACTGGTAGCCGGAGCAGCACGATGTAGCAGTGGACTGAGCGACTGACAGCACCGGGATGGGTACATGGCCTACGGCACGTTTCCGGACCCGCATCCGAAATTCCTAGAGCGAGGAACTGCGTGTAGTACTTACAGTGGGCTCCAGGCCAATGGGCACATCGCCAGACACTGAGAAGCATGAGGAGATAGAAACCCAGCCGCACCGTACCAATGGCAAACCACCAAACCCCCAAAAGAACAGCCCGGAGGCAAAAGCAGCAGCAGCCCGCGCCCCAATGGGAGTTCAACATACCTGAATCGACCCTAGCCTCGGACCGCACCCGCGTTAACCATTTATTATTTACCGCGAACCTCCACGAGTACGGCACCCTTGTCGTTGGCAGTCTCTTCCGCCATACCAGCCCAAACCAACTAGCAGAATTAAATCGTATTCGGTTCGCTCCCAGACCCCCCGACTACAACCACTCAGCGACCAATCACCAACTTGTCGCAACTGCCTCCGCCACCACCATCAAGATGCATCAAGCGGCCAACCCATGCAACAGTGGCCGGCGGACGCCGGCCGCACCCTACAGCCCAGCAGGACTGCTACACAAAGCTTGGTGCACATTTGAGCCCCTCCTCGTGAGCTGCATTCGTCAACATCCAGCAATTACGGGTTGCAAGGCTGGGCCAGTGCGGGTACCGCTGCACGGCGGCCCACACACCTCGTCCATCCCCTACTCAGTCCCGCACAGCACCACAGCCTTCAACCGACCGCCAACAGCAACCTTTATTTCCAGCATAGAGTGAACAGCCTATAATATATTCCGGGGAGGAACCCCTGACCCCTTGGGAAGACGTCCACACCGCAAAACCGGGTGGCTCACCCACCAGCTGCATCGCACCAGCCCCGCCGGCGAAGTCCGTTGGTAGGACTGGTAGCGCTGCGTCTGTGATGTGCATCCATGACCGAGCACAGCGAGGCAATGAATTCATGACAGGATGACGCCACTCCACCGCCTAGGCACACACATGTATGTGCGGCGCACGGGAATACGCGGCAGCCCTGTGAAGGTGCGCGGAAGGCCACTCAGGCAATGGGACCTTCACTGATCTACCGGGAAAACCGTTGGCTCAACCGCCACGACGACGCCAGCCCGCTCTAGGCTTCCAGCACCACCGTGAATGACGCAATTTGGTCCCCGCCCGGGGACCCGGGCATCCACGGGTCTTCCTCGAGCCCCCCCAACCCGCCACACAGAGCTCATGGCCTAGCATCAGCGGACGGTTCCCAATTCACACAATCTTAACCGAAAAGTCGGTAGCCCGGGAGACACCGGACAGCCAACCGACGCTCAGCGAGTACGATGCCTGGAAACCACAGATTTCAGCCCTAACAATACCCAGTTTGGTGTCAAGGTGCGTAACCCTCACCCATGCCCTCCCCCGACAACAGGTCTTAATCGATGTCCAATGAGATGAGAGCCACCACCACATGAGGTCCGAACGATCCAGTACCCAACATCCCCCTTGGTGCTGCATTACCACCACGACCCACTACCTGATAAAATCTGATCAAATGAACCAAACCCAGAATGAGCATTGTGCCCCCAGACATAAAGAGCATTCAAGTTCAGCGATTGCCCCTCCACTCAATGACAAACATGACCCGCAAGGACCCGCACCTCACACATGCTAACCGGAAATGATTTCCGCGCTCTTCCCTAGCCGTTCCCGCGGTCGGCCGCAGTAAGCTTTCCATCCAATATTCAAGTGGCTAAGCGAACGCGTTTCGCGCCCGACCAGCCTCGCCCTCAAGACGGCGCAGCGCCACGAAATTATCATAAAAGAGGCGAGTCGCAGGTGGCGCCCTGGGCTCTGTCGATCTCGTCCAGATTAATGCGTAAAAGCCTTCTCGTACAAGACTTCTCAGGACCTCAATCTCCGCAAACACAAATGTCTAATCGGCTGATAGCAATACGATCCAGACGGCGAAATCACCCCAAATGATCGCTCTGAATGGCGGCCTCGCTACCGGCGCAACCATCAGGCACCCACAGCGCCCAGTCGCTTGATTTGACAGGCGTTCACTGTCCTAAGAAGTCTTGGTCTCTTTTGCATCAGTGACCATGAGCACGCTGGAGTTGCAACGCCACGTGTTATGAATTTTAACGACTTTCTCTGCCCCGACTCGCTCGCATCTCCCGCAAAATATCTGCCACCACCCCCACTCAATGCTCATCGGCACTTTGCTAGGGACCAGAGAGCAATGCCCGCCAGACCGCCCCCAGGCTTAAGCCGCACTCCATAGGGACCATAGGGACCAGGCCCGCGGTACCGCGCCCAGGCTTCAAGCGCACTCCATTACTTAGTCGCTAACAGGAAAGCAAAAAACAAGGACAGAGGCAGATCAGAGGCAGATCAGCGGCAGCGTCGTTAAGGGCAGTCCATGCGCGACTGGGCGTCTGAGACCGGCGACACCCGCAGGACCATGCCATCCGGGTCGTCGAGGTAGCCCTCTGCCTGCATCATCGCTAGAGCGGCCTCCACTAGCCGCCCGCCGCCGGCTCGGACGGTCCCGACGCGAGTCGTGACGGGCGGCGTGGAGCTGCTTTCGCCGCTGTACGGCTGTGCGCTGGGGAAGCCGTCGAACGACGGCCGCCGTTGCGCGTCCATAGGCGTGATGGTCTCGCACTCGCCGAAGAGGTTCTGCGCGCACTCCCGCGCGGTCGCTGGCGCCTTGCTGGTGGAGGCCGATGAGGCAGCTACCGCCACGGTGTCGGCCGCGGTCACCAGGTCCATGCAGGTGGTGCAGGGGTCGGTCTGAAGGTCCCCGGTCGAGCACAGCTTACTGTCCACGGACATGACCGCCATGGTCTTGGAAAGGTCCTCAGCGGAACCGATGGACGCACCGGCGACCGGCAGCAGGCCTAGGTGTAGGTTAGGGTCGGTGTTGGAGTCCTGGCGGGGTACGTGAAGGTAGGTCTGCAGGAGGCCCTTGCCTTTGACCTGGATGCCACCCGTGGGTGTCCAGTGGGCCGAGTCCTTCAGCAGCTCGTAGGTAGCCTCGGAGGCGTGGATGGCTCCTGACGCGCCGGTGCTCTCCATGCGGCTGGTGGTGTTGACCGTGTCGCCTGGGAGGCAGCGGAAGGGGTCCAGTGGGTGGGGGGGGGGGGGCGCGGCGGTGAGGGAGGGGTTCACACAGGAGCCGCAGGGTTGTACCTCCAGATGTACCATGTGCGGACACCATGAAGTGGAACGACGTCATCGGGCGCTACAATGTCACCCGCGAGGTATTGCGACTCCAAGCGTGATCTCGACTTGATCGCAAAGTGATGCGCCAACCGCACGCCTTTACTTTGGCAGCTCAGCAAGCAAGCCCCTGGGGTTCGTGCTACAGCCTCAGCCCCAGCTATATGAAACACGCTCTAGGCGCCATCAAGCTCCTGGCGACACCACATGGGCCCCAGTCCCTGCCACAATGTGGCGGGAATCCATCGACCCAGCCATCACTGCATCACCATTCTCACCGAAGAGGCAGAACCGCGGCATGCGGGTGCCCACCACTCCGCTGACCACGGGTCCGGAGTGGATCCCAATTCGGATCTGCACAGGCTCATGGGTGGTGGGCATTAGCACTTCCTCGGCTGCCGCCAGCATCGCCTGCGAGCAGTGTCGGTGGGGAGTCCATCAAACAGGACGAGCAGGGCAGCATGTCAACGTTCGGGCCACACTTGCTGAGGACAGCAGCGGCGCCCAATAGACAGGCGAAAGCTGCAGGCGAGATGCATAAAGGCTACCAGCGGGCTCCTTAACCCAGCCAACAGTACAGCCCAACAATGGAACGGTCGACCGATGGGGGCATGGGGGTGTTCGTACGAAGCATAGCAGGCTGTCAAGTAACCCCTATCCATCCATCAGGCTGCAACCATCGCTCACCCTGGCAAAGTCAAAGACCTTCAGTGCGTGCAGTGGGTCTTGTCGGATGCCCTCACAGCGCACCGCCGCCATGCCATCCTCATCCTCGTGGATCAGCCCGCCAGCCACAAAGTAGCAGTCCCCGATGGTCTCAACCTGACCAGAACGAGAGGCAGCACGGGGTTGGATAGGCGGGATTATTGGGGATCAGGGCGAAGTGGGATGCAACTTGGCAGGGCGGCAAGAACAGTGCGTGTGACGTGGAGTGCACACTGGGTAAGTACGGCTCGGTAGGTGTAGCTGTCATCGCTGGGACGAGCTTGCGCAATCTGCAGCTCTGCTGTCGCCAATTGCAATATCAGTAATTTGAGTGCAACCCATATCTCCCCTTGGAACTACGGAGTGAAAACCGAGTACCTGCATGTTCGCCCGTAAATATGCGCCTGCACCGAGCTGGAAGACTTAGTACACCTAACGCTGCCACCACATCCTTGCGCCGTGGTGGCAGCGTTAGGCCTAGACCTTCCAGCTTGGCGCAGGCGATGGCCATCACTACTGACGCGGGTTACAATACATATGTCATGAACGAGAACCGCACTGCTCGCCCACCCCTAAGCCGTACCTTGAATACGCCGTACTGGTCCAGCATTTGGTCGTACCGCGAGTAGAGGTCGTTCAGCATGGCCATGACGGCGGGCGGCTCGACCTCCTTGCACATGGGTGTGAAGCCTGGGGTGGGTGCGTTGAAAAAACCGTTTCACGCGACGGGACAGGGTAGTTGGGTGGGTGTGTGGGGGGAGGATTGTAGGAAGAATTGTGGGAGGGATAGGCTGGCATGTGGCCGTACTGGCTTCCCATTTGGTTAAATTTCCTGCCGCGAACTGTCTGTGATTGGCCGCAACACCCCCAGCAACCCTGTCGGATGGCTGGACCCGCGTACCTTTGATGTCCGCGAACAGGAGGGTGACCTGGAAGAAATGGGTGCAGGGGCAGCAGCAGTGCGGGGTCACTCGTCGGCACAAGATGACGGCACACAACAGGGAAGCGGCAGTAAGGTTCGATCGATGGCCATTATTGTACTGAATGGCTATTGTGAGGGCACGGTATTGGTAGTGCATGGCGGTGCGGTCACCCGGTGGTGCAGCGGTGGAGACATGTGCAAGCTCAGCCGCGCAGCTGCCGTGGTGCTGCGTGTGCGAGCGCACATTGGACGAGCCCGTACCCTACCTGCGGGTGCCACGTGGCGAGTGCCTTGCAGTCACGAACCGCGGGTCGCCACTGCGCGTCCGCCGTCGATAGGGCGCTGTTGCTGCCGGCGGCCGCGGCCGCCACCTTGGCAACGAACTCCTCCGTGATGTAGGCCAGGATGTGGCGGGGGAAGAGCTGCTCCAGCAGGCGGTGCTCCGTCTCCATCACCAGCGCCAGGTGCCGCTCAGCAATCATCTTGTTGGTCACGTCATGCTGCGGAGCAGCCAAGCGAGGCATGGGTCGCCAACGTGAGCTACGAGCGGTCCTGTTTCCAGTCCTCACCAACTCCACCCATGACTGACCCATGGCACACGACCTTCGATGCCGGTCGAAACGGGGCACCCTCCCTGGCCCCCGAATACAAGACAGGCAAGCAAAGGTTTGTCGTCAACTTGGGTTGAACGCTGTCGCCAATCTACACCCGGAAATCCCTTGGACCAAGTTTCCGGTATCTCCCGCCTCGCACTCGGTTCTCACCACGTACTCCCCAAAATATATATCTGCCCGCTCCTGACTGGGTGGCCTACGTACCTGCACCAACACCACCACGTCCTGCTGCGTGACGGGGTCCACTGCCCTGGTCGCCCAGATCTCGTGCCAGCATTCGTCACCGCTGTTTCCGCGCCCGCAATCGCGAGAAGAGAGCGCCTGCCGGAGCAGCCCAAGCACCCCGTCCACCACGCGTGGTTTGCTTCCTGTCCCCTCTTCAGCCACCGGCACCGCATCTGAGAACTGCAGCCGTGCGCACTGCAGCGTCGCCTCCCCCCTGGAGCCACCCCCCTGCAACAGCGACGCAGCACCTGCTGACGAAGTGTCAATGCCACTGCCGCGCCCCGCATCCGCAGCCGCTGCTGCTGCCGCCGCTGAAGCAGCAGCAAGCCTGCCATTGGTGGCGCCCTCCGCGCTGTCGCCAGTCACCACCAATGCCTCCGCCCCGGCCCGTCTTGCGCTGGCCCCCTGCTGCACTTCCTCAGCCGGGCCCTTGAGCTTGACCGTCACTTCGGTGGTGGATGTAGTATCGTCCGTGGTAGGGCACTCTGCACGCACTGTGACGTGCGGCTGTTGGTCGGACGGCCGCAGAGAGGACGTTCCCAACGTCGACACCTTGCCCGTATGCGTGGGCGCATAGCTGCTGGAGAAGAGAGTGGAGGAAGGCGGCTGCGACGAAGCGGGCCTTACGCTCCCGTGGGGGGAGTTGGTCCAGGTGCCAGTGCCAGAGAGCATGATGCCGTTGTTGGCCATTGAGCCGCCTGCTGCAGCTACGGCCGCACCAACGACCGACGCATTGGCCGTGTGGGAGAAGGACGCGGAGGATTCGGAGGGGCGCAGGGCGCTGCTGCCCAGCCCCTTCCGCAGGTCCGCCGGCGGCACGGCGGGTCTGTACCAGGGCTCCAGGCGGAGGGTGTTGGCGCTGCTGCCACAAGGCTGCAAGCCGCGGGAGGGAGGACAGGAATGTATGTCCCTGTGATGAGTAAGGATGTAACTACTAACAACGCCATTTCAAATCATTGAGGACAGACAACGGCGCCGCAAACCTGAGATCCGAGAGGCATGTTTTTGAGAGCAGGGACTTGTTCTCGCGGTCCCTTGCCGACGCAGCCGTATCGAAGGAAGACCACAAAACGAACAGGACGACATGCACGTATAGCATCCGCTGCCCAGCTGACGTTTAAGCCCGCAAAGCCACTCCGCCTACCCCGCCGGCAGGCGGCTCAGCAGTAGCCGGCTCGTTAGGGCTAGTTAGGGCTCGTTAGGGCTCGTTAGGGCTCGTTCTTCTGCCTTTCGCATACATCTGCATTGCGTACTATGCTTCCTATAGCCTACATGAACGCATCTGAAGCTAAAACCACTCTTCGCGGCTCAGCGGTAGATTAAGACATACGCGGCCTAGCGATAAAAAACAAGCACGTTCTCGCGCACCTGCGCGACGCTGCTGCAGGTCTGCAGAAGCCTTCCCGCGCTGCTGCCAGGCAGCAGCAGGAAGGAGCTGTTGCTGTCCTCCTCCCTCCGATGGGTGCTGCCGTTCAGCTCGATCGAAATTTCTCCGCCGCGTGGTGGGCTGCCGGCGCCGGCGCGCGGAGCATCGCTGCCGGAGGGGCCGGAGGACATGGCCAGGAAGCGGCTGACTGCGGAGCGGGGCCACTGCCCGGGGGTCATCGCGCCACGCGACGGTAGCGAAGATGCGCGCGTCGAGGAACCCATCGCCATGGCCTCAAGAGAGGGCACGGACACCGTACGTGTCGGTGAGGCCGCATCTGCACCGTCGCAGTCAGCCGCGGCGGCAGCAGCAGCAGCAGCAGCAGCAGCAGCAGCTGAGGTGGTGGAGGATGCAGTTGTGGCATTGAAGGGGTCACCGCCAGCATTGGCCCCGCCGATGCCGGCGCTGCTGGCAGCAGCAGCCGAGTGAGGCCGGCCGGCCAGCATCTGCGCCGCGAAGGGCGCCGACTTGAGCTGCGCCGCGAACGTGAGCAGGCGAGCAGAAGGGGTGCCGTACTGGACTGCGTCCCTCGCTCCCATGCTGTGCCGCATCCGGCTGTCCACCTGAGACATCGGCCGCAGCGGTGACGCAGTAATTTCAACCTCGGGCTGGGGCTGGGAGCGGGGGTTGCCGTCATCGGGGGTGCCGGAGTCCCTTCCAGGGGGGTGAGGCTCGTAGCAGCTGACCACCCGGCGCAGCTTGCCGCGCCGGGATTGGCGCCCGACGGAGCGTTGCATGTCATCAGCGCCTTCCTGAACCGCGGAGTCATCCATGTATGACGCTGTGGAGAAGCCCGCCCGGCGGGTCAGGCTGATCGTGAGGGTCGACGTCGACAGGGGGTTTGTGTCACGGCCGCGGGTGGCACTCAAGGTCTCGGTCGTGGACGCCTGCCGTGGTGCCGACAGGACGGTGAAGCTGTCGCAGCCGTTGCCCGAGGTTGGCGGCCCGCACATCACACCACTGGGGCCCTGGCGGTTGAGGGTCACAGCCACAGCTGTGGTGTCCGCCCTGGAGCCACGGACGGGGGAGCAGCTGGTGCCAACAGCCGTGAAGGAGTTCAGAGAGCTGCCGATCATCCCCGGGTCACCGCGTCCCTCGGTGAAGCTGTTGGCGGTGCTGCCAGCGAGCGGCCCAATGACGGTGTTGGGGATGAAGGGCTGGGGGGCGCGGGGGCCCCCTGCAGAGACGCATGGCGGCTTGAGGGGCACCTGCTGCGGCTGGCCCTCCTCGATGAGCATGGTCATCATCATGTCGCTCAGACGCAGCTCCTTCTGCAGGCGGCTGCTCACCTGGGCGGCTAGGGGGGGAGGGAACAGCAGGGGCCGGTAGCAAAAGACAGGGATTGATCAACAAAGCAGAAGAGGTACTGGGGAGACGGGGTGGCAGTGCCACTGTTTCCCATGTCGTCAGTTGAAAGCAGGCCAGCAATGGAAAGTGTGTTGATGATGCAGGGACAGCGTGGAAGACTCAGTGCTGTGGCGATCAGTAGTCGGGGGATGGAGTGAAACACGGGTTCATGGGTGTGATCCGACTCAAGGCCTGGCCTACAGTGGACATCCACGAGGAGCTACGCGTTACTGTACGTCGTAGTAATGCTATACGATGGGCCCCTTGCCCCGCACTCGCAGCAAATACGGGAGAAGGAGGGTCGTCCAGGGTAAAAGGCATCAGAACCTAGCAGTGAGCTCGACACCTCTGTCCACAATTTTCAGCCCTCCACAAGCGTCACCATGGCTTCCAACCCCATGCGCCCCTCCCACGTGGAATGGGCAGCAACGCATGCTTACCAGATCGCGGGGGTCCCGGCTCCGAGCCAAAACCGATGCCAGATTGATCAGGAGATCCAACATTGCGGCCCCCTCGATTGGCGTGTGCCTCGTTGCGGCTCCTGTCCTTGGCCCTCTCCCGCTCCGCAGCGATACTCCAGCTGGTGCTCTCACGAAACAGGAAGTGTTCCAAGACGGAGCTCGAGCCCCGGGAGACGCGCTGAAACAACTTGCGCATCAGCCCTGTCTGCTGGGGCACGCAGACTTCAACATCAGCAGACCTTGGGTCGACCGCCTGTGACTGCGCTGGTGTGACAGCGCCAGTGTCATCATAGCAGGACGACGGCACGGCAGTCTCCTGTGAGGGAACCGATGCCCCAGCCCGACTCTCTGGATTCACGATGAATGGTGGCACGCGGACGACAGCTGTGTGGCATGGCAGTGCAGCACACGGACGAAGGAAGGGGTTGGCGAAGTGTATGTGGGTTAGAGGGTTAGTTGTATAGCACATGGGGCGTGAGGGTGTGGGGTGAGGCAGAGGGTTGGGGGTGAGGGGTGGCCGGGGTGCAGCTGGGTGCTGCTGAGGATTGCTTAGCTATGTTGCATGCTGGAGGTGCACAAAAGGAGCGCACAAAAATGGAGGAGCAAGAGGAGCGCACAAAAGTGGAGCAGCGAAAGGTAGCTTGCAGGCCGTTGACAATGTTATGAGGCTAGTTTGCAGAAATGGAGGCCATCAATGGTCGTGTTCTGGGGGAGCAAACGCCTCATGATGCACTGTGGGGGACTGGGGGGGACTGTGGGGGACTGCGGGGACTGGGGGGGACTGGGGGGGACTGCGGGAGACTGGGGGGGACTGCGGGAGACTGGGGGGGACCCGTACCTTTCCAGACATCGCCTTCCTTGACGAGATCGCGGAGCATTCGCTCCAGCGCGTCAGTGTCGTGCTTAAAAATCAGCTCCAGCACGTCTTCATCCTCAGCTGCCATGTCACCGCTCCTGACTTCTGCCAACGTGGAAGCGGCACGCCGTCTGCTGCCACCAACTCTCCAGCGTCCGCGGCCGTTGGCTGCATTGGTTCGCGATCGATGCGTTGGCGCGCTCTGTACTCGGTCACCCATCCACCGCTTGCTGGTTATGTTTTGATGCAATGCCTGGTGACCATCCAAACTGACGATAGTAAAACAAGCTGGTGTGGCATCCAGGATCAGCGTTTCTCTCTGGACGGCCTGTGCAGCAAGGGGGCCAGAAGTCTGTCCCATCAAGACGTCGTTTACATGGCTACGACAGGCCGCGCGCAAGGACCATCTTACACGACATTGGCAATGGGATGATTAACTACTTTACGGGTCGCTTTCGTAAGGTGTGCCCAACGCTGACGACGCGGCCGAGAAGGACTTTCTGGGAACGGAGGTAAGCAAAAAGCGAAACGACTGGGCCTCCCAATCCCATGTAGCCACAAGGGATGTACTCACTCACCTCATTTTCAGGCCTACGGGCGCACAGCGCTTTTCTCGCGGCGCTGTCCCTGCCGTGTGTTCTGGCGCAGCACGCTTCTGCCGCATTACTCGCTGTTGCCTTTTCCTGTAACCGCGCATCGTCTATTTTCAGCCGCTCAGGTTCCTCGGCAGCATCTGTATAGGTGCACGAGCGCTGACACGGACCGAAGCATGCCCGCCACATGCTAAACCTAAAGTCTCGCTCCCTGCATTAAAATGGTATTATGTTGACGGCAAATGCCTAAGATTCAAGCGTCGAGCCTGGGGGCGCCCTGGGGGATGTGTGCAATGCGAGGATAAGCTCTTTGATATTGGCTGCACGAGTTGGACGAGCGGGCGGCTTGTTGGCATGCGCATCATTGCCAATGAGCCGCTCCTTTTTGTGCATAAATTTAAAAATGATGTATAAAAAACTACGGGGTATTGCTGAAATGATTTTAGGCGCTCAATCCGCTGCTGCCGCTCCGCGCCCTTACTGCGTGGCAATGACTTGTTCTCCGACGAGGTCGGGATCTGCCGCGATCGTAGGTTAAAGGGGCGCATATGTTATGATATATTCATGTAAGCGCGCTGGGACTGGCCCGGTGGCCTGCCAATAAGGATCAGTCACTTGTAACCGCTCGTCACCCTTACGAAACAAACCCGCAGCCAGCTACCAGCACCATGGTCAACTAATAAATCGTTTTGGCATACATGCAAATCGTATCCGTGGGAGCTTAACCCTTCTTACTTGTCGACCGTACTCGCGCCGACCTTACCCATCCATAACGGTGGTTACGCAGGCCATTTTTGGGGGAGGGGGATAAGGATTTTCATGCAAAATTTGCACAGCGATGCGCGTCCCGGGGGTGGGAGATGATGTTATCTGCAGTACATTATTACGCAGGCAAATTACTGCCATGCACCCATGCCGCACCTCCATCAGGGCTGTGCACATACATTTGATTACCGCTATCCGGGTTGGTCATTGCGCTTTCCTAAGCAACGAGAACTCGTTCGGATGCGTGAAGTGTTGTACGTGGCCTGCCTTCTGCGCTGCCGCTAGCTACCGACCATTGACTCCGCTGCCACCCACCACCGCCTGTTAACCTACCATGGACTTTGGGTGGCTTCATCTGATGATGAGATGTTAGGGTGGCTTCATCTAATGATTCTCCCCAACCTCCCGGCTAATAGGCATAGATAGGCCAAACCCTTGTTGCTCGCTGCTGGGTTCGTTGTTGCGGCAGCACGTTGGATATGCTGGTGTGGACCCTGAAAGCTCTGCGGTGTCGGGGCATTGGATCACTGCAAACCATCACCGCTGTCAGCAACAGGGGGGAGTCCCCCGATGGACGGGTGGAACAGCAGCTGACAGCAGTGGAGATCCTCGGTCGACAGCCTCAGCTGCAGCAACAGCAACAACAGCCCTGTCGTACGCCCTTACTAACTGATCAGCCTGTACCAGAGGAATCAGGCTTGGCAATCGGAAAATGAGTGCACAAGGACGCCTTTTACGGATTCGATTGTGCGCCGTAATAAAGAACAGGCCGAGCAGGGCCTCGGTTCCTGGTTGCCGTACGATCACAAACGTACAGGCGCCTGGGGAATACCCCTGTGGCCCGGAGCCTGTAGCCCCCATCCAGCGGTAGTGGCACCAGCCATGCAGCCGGCTGGCCGCTACCTCACGGAAGCCGTACTGTACTCGTAGTCATCTGGTGATTGCGGCTCGTAGCCTCATTACTATGCGCAGGCATTTGAGCCTCGTGATGATGAGATGTTACAGTGTCCTCAAGCCTATTGTGCCCCGGAGGGGCGCCTTTCAAGGATCACTATAATCGAGTGCATGATAGGGCCAGGCGACATGGCGACAGGGATTGCAAGCGTCCGGAATTAGCCCTGAAGCATTTACCATGACACGTGTAAACTGTGGAGGAACAATACATCATTCACTTACTACGCATCTGCGGCGCAGGTTTGCGCTGTGACGCCAGCAGGTTCGCTCATCAGCGCGCATCGCAAGTCGATTCAGTCCCTGAACGCATAGGACTTTGCTTACTCTGCTCCCTTCCAAATTCAATTTACGTGTGAGTGTGACGCTTTCAAAAGTTGGCAAAGCCCCGGGCTAGAGCGTTGCAATGCGGTTGTCAATAGCGACCCATGGGACATTACAAATGATTTGCAACGTTCGACCGCACGACTTGCTCTATAGCATAAACATCGTGTGAACTGGACGATCTAGAAGCCTGTTACCACCAGAAGTATATCGACCAAAACTGGCACAAAGACAAAATTTGCGAGATGTCACAAGTCCTAAAACGCTGCGAAGGTTTTGATACTACATGTGCCCCACCCAATACCACATGATTATTAAACTAAGCGACGCCAGAAGCACTAAGAATATTGCGGTCCGAATGATAGATCATTGGGCATTGCCTGCACGACATTTCCCCATTTCCAAGGCCACAATCGCTCAAATAAAACCATCACGGCATAGCATTAGGTGCACAAATACAGTGACATTGGCAGCCGAAAGGGACAACGAGGACGCTTCATGTTCTCGCTTGCGCCCCCGCCTGCTTGCCAGAATACGACAGCACCAACGCCTCCTGTCAGACCAAAAAGCATATTATAAGTTTACTTCGCTTCACCGATTTCGTAATCCTACCTGCCTTGGAGTGCTGGTTGCTCCAACTGCAACCATAGCGATGGCGGGCGCGTCTCCAGGGCTATGCTGGAACGACTCGCCCATATCCAGGGCGGTCATTCCAGGCGAAATATTGCAGGTATGGTCATATGCGCCTGGAGTGCTCTAGAATCCGTTTGGGCGTTCCCCGCATGACTCCAGCAGAGAAAGCGTACGTTGACGGGTATACAATCCTGTATAAATAAAGGAGCATGCACGTATGTCATGCTGTCGCAGCGTACACGGGTATTGGATTGGTGTAGAGCATTTGCTTGTCGACGTCGGTGACCTTACCCGCCCGCCAGCTTCGGTGCCTTCGTGGGCAGCTTATGGGAAAGGCACATGCATGATGCAATGTAAAATTAAAATTACATGACCAAGAGGTCGGCTCTTGTTCGACCAGGACTGTGTGGTAGTGTGGTATCTGTCCATTCATAGTTGCTTACAATCCGTCTTGTAAGACCACCCAAGTCGCTAAGAAACTTCTAACAACGACGGTGGCATGCAGCATGGACGATTAGGGTGTCCTTTGCTTGCGCCTATCTGCTTCTTCCGGCCTTCTCCCCACCAGCGCGTGTCCACCAACACCACCGGCGTTTAGCCCCGCCCCCATTCGATGCTTGCACGATGGCGCTTCCAAACCTCAGAGCTTGCATACCCGCAGGCTAGACTAGATTGGGTTCAACTGCCCAACAAAGCTTCCCATGACTGCCATGGTCATAGCCTGATAAGCAGTTTGCCAACCATTTCAACTCATATTGTTCACCGCCACCGATACCATCACTCCCATCACCGCCCCCACCGCTCGTTGCCATTGTTGTGTGTCCCGGTTAAAGTAGAGTGCTTGTAGCTTTAATGATGCGCCACGCCGTACTGCTGCTGCGGCTGCAGCGGCGGCGAGTGGAAGTACCGACTGCTGTGTCAACCGCGCGCACTGTGGCACGAACGGCCGCTGCCAGACCGCCACCTCCCCTGCCGCCGCTGCTACTGCCGCGCTCCACCTCCGCTGCCGCCATCTCCCCTGGTGCTGCTACTGCCACCACCTCAGGTCATCGGCACCTACCTGGGCCCCAGCGAGTGGGCGCATGCGCGCCTCGCCTGCCGCTACTGGCGCCGCCACATAGCCAGTGGTGAGTCCCGGGCCGAGCTGCCACTCACCGCCAGCCGCCGCTTGTAGCATGGGTGTACGCCCATAACCCAACCCCCGCGCCCGCCCCCGCCCCCGCCCCCGGCCACGCTGCGCAGGGGTTTCGGAGCACACCCTTTTGGCGGAGCGTGACGGTGAGCGCTGGTGCGTGCGGCTGCTGGCCTGCAGCGCCATGTTTCCGCACCTGCGCTGCGTGCGGCTGCTGCTGAGCAGCCGGTTGGAGGGGCGGGCGCTGGTGTGGCGGCTGCAGCAGCTGGCGGCGGCGCACGTCAGGGTGCAGGCGCTGGAGCTGAGGTGGGGGCTAAGGCGGGTGGGGGAGGAGAGAGGGAGTACAAAGTCGGGACGGGAAGAGAGGGAGGGGAAGGGTGCTTCGCTGAAGGGAAGCCCGGTAGCGGGGGGAGGCACTTGCAGGCGGCTACACAGCCAGCGAGGCGGGGTCATGACAGACCCAAACCTCACCATCCCACAGGTTTACTTCCCACCCAGCCACAACACCCCATCCGCCCCCGCACATGCCCCCACTCCCCCTGTCAGATGCATCTGCCCCATGCAGCGGGTCCTAGGGTTCGGACCGCCCCCACTGGCCCTCGCGCTGGCGCCGGGGGGGCTGGCGGCGTTCGGCGGCCGGCTGCGCGTGTTGTCCCTGCGTGGTGGCGCCACACCGCCCCCCGCCGCACTGATGGCGCTGTCGGCGCTGGCGGGGCTGCGGGTGGGTCGTGATTGGGCAGTGGCAGAGGGGCAGTGGGGGCTGCAACGAAAACCCGTGTACGAAAGAGAAAACCGTTTAGGACCGCCGTTTGGGATGCGTGCTGGAGAACTTGGTGGGGGGAAACTAAAGTCGGAGGTGGGTAGTGGGGGTGGTGGGGGTGTATATATTGGTAGGGCGCTGGATGCGGCTGCTTCCCCGACGGCGGGGCCGGGTCACTGGGGCTGGCCTGGAAGTGCGGAGCGGTGGGCCCCGTGCGGGCCCCCCTGGAGCCCACCGCCCTGCCGCCGCCCTGCCACCCCGGCCTTGCCCGCCTCCCTGGCCTGTAACCCGCTTCCCAACACCCCTTTGCAACGCTGCTGCTGCTGCTACTGCCGCTGCTGCTGCTGCTGCTACTGCCGCTGCTGCTGCTGCTGCTGCTGCTGCTGCTACCATTGCTACTGCCACTGCTGGTGCCATTACTGCCGCCGGCGGTTGCAGGAGCTGTCCATTCTTCCTGGGGACTACGGTGACGTCAGCGGCGACGAGGGCGGCCCGCTGGTGAGGCTCCAGGGAGGGGAGGGGGCGGCGGGGACGGCAGGGCTCGCTCTGTGACCCCTCCTCCCGGCAGCCATACCCTCTACGCACACACCCCTCCGCTCTAACCAATTACACGGGTTTCCTTGCAACCGTCCGCTCCATACGAACTCAAAGGCCTGTTGAAAGCTGTCAACGGGTTTCTGTCCGCCGGGTTCGCCCTCTAACCGCCGCGCGCCGCTGTCCGTGATCAGGACCCCACACGAGAGGGCCGCTCTGGTCTTCTAACCCAGATCCGCCTCCCCCCCTCCCCCCTGGTGACTCCAGGTGGACCAGTCGGCGGATCCGGGGGAGTACGGCATGGAGGACAGCCACTGCTTCGCGCTGGCGGCGGCGGCGGGAGGGGGGGCGGCAGCCCACGGCGGTTTCGGCGCATCCTCCTCCTCCTCCCCCTCCCCCTCTATGGGCCTGGGGTCTCACCTCACCAAGCTTGTGGCCAAGGTGGGGTTGCAATAGAAGAACCAGTATCGCGACTGGCCAAGGTGGGGGGCCGGGGCGGGGCGGGGCCTGGGGCGGCATACACACGGACCGGCCTTGTGGATGTGGAGCGGTTTTAGGGTTTTAAGTTCAAGGTCTTAAGGTTTAGGGGCCTGGGGTTTGTTACCCTAAACCCTATATACCCCCATCTCGCCCCCTCCCTGTCACCTCAGATGCACCCCGCCGGGCTGCACCGCTGCGGCTGCCGCGCCCTGGCTCGGGCGCTACCCTCCCTGGCGCACCTCACGCTATACGACTCGGACCTCACGTGCGGGGCGGCGAGGGCGCTGGGGCCGCTAACGGGTGAGGCCGGGGGGGTGTAACGGTAAACCGGTGGAGCCGACACTGGGGGGATGTCGTACTGGGTGGAGTGGAGTGGCGGGATTGGGTGGCGGTGCGAGAGGAGGGTACGGCGGCGTACGGCGTGAAGCTGTGGGCAGGTGGTGGTTGTGTAGGCGGAGGCCGGGGGCGGGATGGGCGGAGCCAGGGTTACGCTCCCTGTTTGGGCCCGGCCGCCCTTGCTCCCCCGCCCCCTGACCCCGACCCACTCCGCCCGTTCCCTCACCAAAACACACATACACACGCAGCCCTGACGTACCTCCAGTGCGGCGTGCGCAACGAGCACGTGACTGCCGTACTGTCGGCCGCGCTGCCCTCCCTTGACGAGATGTACGTGGAGGTTTGCCGCCGCATGCCGCTGGCCGCCATGCTCGCGAGGGCGGCCGGGGCCCCCACCCCCGCCCACAGCCCCATATCCGTCGCAAGTCCCAGCACCAGCCTCAGCCCCAGCCTTAGCCTCAGCCCCAGCTTCAGCCCCAGCCCCACCGGCAGCCCCACCGGCAGCCCCACGGGCGCCTTCTCTGGGAGCAGGGCCGCCCCTGAGTCGGGCGCCTACCCGGGCTCCAGCAACACCCTCTCCACGGTGAAGGAGACCTGTTGGCAAGTCGCAGCCGGCGGCGCCAGCGGCGGCGGTGGCGGCGGCAAGTGCAGTGGCGGCGGCCCGCCCCTCTCCGCGCTCCCCGCCCCTCTGCTCCCTACCTCCTCCTCCCAAGCGGGGCCGGCAGCGGGGGCCCAGGGGTCCGGGCGGCGCTGCTGCTCCGTGACGGGGCTGTTTCTGGTGGACCAGGTGCTGGGGCCGCAGGTGCGTGTAGGGGGGGGGGGGGCATTCGGGGAGAGCGTGTGGAGCGAGGAGGGGTGGAGGAGGTAAGGGGGCCGCCATCGCGCCATGTGGTGCAGCAGCAGGCGGCAGTGAGGGGGCGAGTGGCGGGTCGATGGCTGCTTACTGTTCCCTCCGCTGAATGCTTCGTGACACATTTTCCCATTGAAGATGGGACACGGCCCGGCCCACGCAGGTCTTCGTGCGGCTGGCGGCTCTGACCAGCCTCCGAGAGCTCATCATAGAGAGCCCCCGCGTGCCGCCAGCCGGCAACCACCAGCAGCAACAGCAGCAGCAGCAGCAGCAGCAGCAGGAACACACAACCCGGACAGGCGGCGGCCACAAGGGCCCGCAGGAGGGGCAGGCCGCGTTGGCAGGTCCTGCAAACGGTGGGCTGACCCACGGGACGGCCACGGACCCGGCGAGCCAGGCCCCGGCGGGCCTTCTGCAGCTGACTAGTCTGCGGCAGCTGGAGGTGTGTAGACGGCTTCCCAGGCACACCACAGCGCGCTGCAACGATTAAATCGAACCGTTTCCCAGCCCCCCCCTGGACCGAACCGAAAATAAAATGATCCGTTCCGAAACCGCTGAACGCAGTCTTCGTCCGTGGGTTGGAGGCAGCCACTGTCCGCCCACGCCGCCTCCCCCTCCCTCCCCCTCCCTCCCCCTCCCTCCCCCTGCCTCCCCGCGACAGGCCTTCCAGCTGGATCGAGGCGACTGCCCCCCGGGCGTACTCGGCCTGGAAGGCCCCTCCCTGGCCCGCCTGCTGGCTGCCTGGCCCCGCCTGGCCTCCTTGGACCTGTACAACATGGAGGCGGATCGGCTGCTCCCCGGACAGCTGACGGCGGCGCTCAAGAGCTGCGGCCGGCTGAGGTATGTTGGGGTTTAAAGAGAATCCGCGAATCCACGGTATGTGGGGGGGGTGCGTCGCTCACTGGCGCCTGCTTTGGGTTGCCCTCGTGTGTACGTGTATGTGTATGGGGTGAGAAGATGCGCGCCAACCGCCAACCGCCAAACACCGCCCGGCAACCGTCAACCGCCAACGCTGTCCTCCACCCCTTCCCCCCCGGATCCCCTCTAAACCCCAAGGAGCCTGACGGTCAGCTTCGCTCCAGGACCCAGCGCTCGCTGCATCGGCGGCGACGCCGTGTACGGCAGTGCGGCCGCCACCATCGGCGACACGCCGCCGCCATCAAATGCCGAAGGCCAGCAAACGGCGGCGGCGGCGGCGGGTCGCGCTACCGGCCTCGGATCCCAGTGCCACACAGCCATCGCCGCTGCCGCCGCTACTGCCGGGGCCTCGCTGCCTTTGCCACCGTCCGGCACCGCCCCCAGCTCATTGCCGGCGGCGGCGGTGGCGGTGGTGGGTTCTCCTCGCAGCGGCGCCGCTGGCCTCCTGGCACGTGCCGCCGGCGTGGTCGTGTCGGCATCTTCTGCGCTGGGCGTGTGGGGGGCCTGCGGCTCCGGAACCTTCTCCTCCTCGTCCTCCCTCTCCTCCTCGCCCCCCTCGCAGTCGACATTGCTGCGGTCCCTCAGCTCGGTAAACCTGCCCGCCGCTTCCGCCGCCGCCGCCACCACCGCCCCCGCCGCCGCCGCCGCCGCCGCCGCCGCCCCCGCCGCCGGGCCCTTCACCTGGGCATCCGATGACGTTCTGGACCTGTCTGCGCTGCCGCCCAGCCTCACCAGCCTCAATCTGTCGGGCTTTCGGATCGCCTGCTCATCGCTCGTGAGTACGGCACTGTACAACAGCACAGGATTCGTACCTATTGTACTGCAGGGTGCAGCGCCCGACCATGTGGTGTAGTCCGTGTAGCGCTGCTGCTGCTGCTGCGTTCCTTGGCGTCATGGCCACCGTCTGATCGCCCCCTCCCCCCATCCCACTACACGGTTTTCCTTTCGTTCACGTGTTTTCCTTGCAACCCCCGCCCCACTCCTTGGCCACTCCACTCCCCTCACCTCCTCTCCCGCCCCCAGGGTCCCCAGCTGCTCTCCTCGCTACGGCACCTGCGGCTGCACTGCTGCGACGGGTCGATGCTGCAGCTGGCGGCGGTGGCGCAGCAGCTGTCGGGGTTGCAGGTGGGCGAGTGACCCAACTCCAGGGAGGCGCGGGGGCGGCACCAGGGCCTGCCAGGGCGGCCATAACCCCTGAACCCTAAAACCCAAACACACGCCTTCCCGTCCTGAAACCTTAACCCACCCCCCCATCCCCGTCCTGGCCCTCCCCGCCCCGCACATGACCCCAGTCCTTGGCACTCATGGATGTCATCGGCGTCTCCTCCTCCGCCGCCGCCTCCGCCCTAGCCGCCTGCACCGCCCTCACCGCCCTCACCGCCACACTGCGCTGCTCGGACACTGGCCGCCCGCCGCCGCTGTCGGCATTCCTGCTCGTCACCCCCGGCCCCGGCCCCCCGCCCGGCTGCTGCGGCCCCCGCCCCGGCCCCCCGCCTGGCTGGTCGGTCCAAGCCAGTGGACTGCGGCGGCTCAAGGTGGACCCCGCCTCGCTGGGGGGGGAGGACCTGGCGGCGCTGGGTGGCATGACCGGCCTGCAGGTGGGGAGCATGGCGGGGTGTGATGTGTGTGGGTGGCGGGTGAGGTGGGGAGGGCTTGGACTGCGTGCTTATAGCTCCCCCGTGTGGTCCAATGTCTGCCATTAAGGCTTCAGCAGTTCTGCCGCCGAGTAGGAGGCAGTTGTCCATCCTGGGGACAAGGGGGCCGCCGCAGGCAGCTGGGACCTAATGGCGCCCGCCCCTGGAGCCACCCACTCCACTTTGACGTATCCCACCCCCTCGAGCCACCTATCCCTGGAGGTACTCTGCCCCGTCGTACGGCTCGTAGCTGGCAGGGCGCCTCCGGCTCCGCCTCCGCCTCGTGTTTAAACCTTGAGTTGTCTCGCCCGCCCCTGCTGCTGCCGGCGCGGCCCCTGTGGTGCCGCCAGGTGCTGTCGCTGATGCGGAGGGGAGAGGGGGACGGAGGCGACGGAGGCGCTGGAGACCCCGGCGGCGACGGCGGCGGCGGCGGCGGCGGCGAGGGTGATGGGGCCGACGACGGCGAGGGCCTCTTGGACGACGACGATGACGACGACAACGATGACGACGCAGCTGCAGCAGCTGCTGCTGCTGCTGCCAATGGGTGGCACAACGGTGGAGGTGCCGTCGCCTGGCCGCCTCTGGCAGCCGGCGGAGGCGGAGGCGGAGCTGCTGCGGTGCTGGTGCTGCCCGGCGGCTGGGGGCTGCCCGCCGGCTGGGGGCTGGCTGGGGCCGGGTGGGGCGCTCATGAGGTGAGAGTCGGGGGCCGCTGGAGGGGGGTCTCCGCCTGCCTGCCTGCCCACGGTACCCTAGGCGGCCTCTCACTGCTACCGGGTGCTGCTGCGGGATACTGCAGGTGATGGCGGCGGCCGCGGCAGGCGGCCCGGGGGCGCATGCCCTGCCCCTCCCGTTCCATCACCACTACCACCACCAACAGCAACAACAAGACCTTCACCAGCACCACCTACACCACCAGCATCTCCACCAGCACTACCAGGAGCACCAGCACCAGGACCACCTGCAAGAGATGCAACATGCGGGCAGCGATACTGGCAGCGAGAGCGACGGCACCGGCAGCGGCAGCGACTCTGATGAAGTTGACGACGCTGTCCTGGGGGTCGGCGGAGGCGAGCTAGGGCACCTGGGAGCAGGAGGGGGAGGAGGAGGAGGAGGAGGGGATCCCGAGGCTTTCTATGCCGCCGGCGGCGGCGGCGGTTGGGGCAACCACCACCTTAACTACCCGCACCACAACCACAACGGAGCTTACGCAGCCGCTGCCGCGTTGCAGCAGCAGCAGCAGCAGCAGCAGCAGCAGCAGCAGCAGCAGCAGCAACAGCAGCAACAGCAACAGCAGCAACAGCAGCAGCATGCCGCCGCTGCACTGATGGCTGACAGCCGCCTTGCTGCGCTGGTGCGGGTGGTGCGGCAGCTGCCGCATTGCGACATCGAGCTGTCCCTCTTGTAGCCATTGCGGCCGATGCGAGCATGCAGCTGTGGATGTCGGAAGTGCTGCTGTGTGCGGGTGGTGCTGTGCAGGTGGGGGTGGTGCTGTGCGACTTTAGTTGACCGCAAAGTAGGATGTGTGAGCTCAACGAGCCTCAATGCTGCTCCCGTTGCAGTTGCCCCATCTCCATTTCTCTGCTCCAAGGGGGGAGGACGCGATTCCCCACACACACATTTTCGAACCCAAGGTGGGTGTTGGCTCAAGTAACGGCTGTAGGTTGCCAAACCAACCCAAGCCAAGGCACGCCGTGTGTGGGAAAGGAGTTCAAGAGAGGGTGCCAGCTAGCTGCGGCTGCCACCGCTGTCTTCGCAGCAGCAGGGTTGTCGTGTTCGTGTTGTTGCCGTGTTGGTTTTAGTGGCGCAGGAGATGTGGGTGCACCCCTGGCGGCCCTCCAACCAGATAGCTGGTAGTTGTCGACAACTGTGTTGCCGTACTTTGGAGGTCTAGTTGCAGTTGTAGTCATGGGCACGGTGTACAACGGCATGCGCCGGTTTAGAGCCCCCTTTTTTTTACTTTTTGGCAAAAGCTGCGAGTTTTTGGATGTGTCCCTCTCTCAGCCCGCGCCCAGAGGCGTTGAGCGAACTGGAGTACGGCCGCTCAGTTTATTTGGAAGCCACAGCCGAAGCCACTAAGGGTTCCGGAGCCATAGAGGCTCCCCAGCACGTGGCCACGTGACACCACACGCCTGAGGTGGAGGCGGCTTGTACGGCACCCCGCAGAGTAGAGTCGAGTTTTCGTGTAGAGCGCCGTACGGTGCTGGGTGCGCGCTTTTTGGTCCGGCACGGCGCTTTTGGAGGGGCTCCCGGAAGGGGCCGGTCGGTGGTCGGGCGCTGCGGGTTCAGGCCAGTGCCGTACACGCCAGTGTCGTACACGCTGCAAAGGCGTGGCACGGGGGGCGTTTTCGGTGCGTGCTCCTAGCTTTGGGGCAGGCGGCACCTCGCCCCTCCGCGAAGTGCCCCCGTTTTGTTTTGACCTCCCCGCCCCTCTCCCGCTTAGGACTGGCCACCCCCTCGCCGATGCGCGTTGTGTGGTGTACGGCGAGTGCGGCCCTCGTCATAGCTCCGTACAGCGCAGCGGGCGCACTCGTACTGGCATCCTGTTGTACAACACCGCCGTCCATTGTCGTACATTGCACAGCCTCTCTTTCTGCGCCTGCATGGTACCGTTATTCATATATTTACGGCTTACTTTCGGGGTGTGCGTGGAAGTCCGAATGGCCGCACGCGTTCATTGCGTGTTTACGCCTGGCCATTGCCAGCCCTAAGGGTCCCCTCCCCCGCCGAGTAACCGGTTCTTCTCTGTACCCCCCTGCCGATGCAGTCTCTGGAAACAGGTGGGATGGGGGCATATGTCGGTATGGGCGGCAGCGGCCGGGGCTAGGCCCGGGTATGCCCCCCATGGCCACTTACTTTTATCCTTGCTGCGACAGGCAAGTATCTGGCCGCAAGCGCACCTAGGGGTTTCGTCTTTTGGCCAACTTCCCCCCACCCAACATGGGTTTTGTCTATCCACGGATTTCCTCGCCACCCCGCATGTGGGGACCTCTGGCTCGGTATTGAGGTAGGTAGATACAGGGCATACGCGAATATGGTGAAGCGCGTGTGCAACACCTTTGCGGGGCTTGTCATGATCGCGTTATGGTTGTCATGATCGGTTTATGGTTGTCATGATCGGTTTATGGTCATCAGCTTACTACATGCCTTTGTTCGAGTCATGGTCGTGTGTGGCAATCGGATTCGGCAGCTTGCGGGATGCACGTCGTCTGCGAGATGCGTCACCTCAGCCCGCCGCGTGTCACTCCACCGCTCCCCGATGTAACACCGAGGCACCAGCTCACCGTTGCTTCCCCAGGTGGCCCCCCATGCACACCAGCAGCCCTGTTATGGCCGGGTTGCCGCGCACACAGCAGCCCCCGTGGCAACACCAGGTGTAGCAGTTCCTTTGCCCTGCCCTGCAGTTCCGCGCCAAACAACCTCACTGGGCCCTCCGCCTACCGCTCCAACCAATAACTGACATCTCCTTATCCAACCAATAACTGTCATCTCCACCCGCCCAACTGGCGGCAGAGTTGCGCACGCAAACACACACTGCGCAGCGCCCAAGAAGCCTCGTCCGCTGTGTTGCCAGCCAGCTACCCAGCTAGCCGATGCCCTGGTCCACCTCCCCACCGCACTGCCGCCCACATGCCGCGTCCGCAGCCCCACCGGAACGTTACCCCTGCTGCTCCCGCTGCTCCCGCTGCTCCCGCTGCTCCCGCTGCTCCCGCTGCTCCCTCCACTGCTCCCGCTGCTGCTGCTCCCTCCGCAGCTCCCTCCGCAGCCGGGCCGCATGCGTGCGCCCCACCACCGCCACCAGCCGTCTGCAAGGGCGGCCGCCGCTGCCGCCATCCGCCGCCAGCTGCCTCAGCCTCTCCATGAAGTGCTCCTCACGGACCACCTGGCCCCGCCACAACACACGGCCCAGCACCTCAGGGCACCACACGGCACCACAAGGCATGACGAAGACGCCGCCACCACGGGGGACGTCACGGCAACAAGACAGGATGGCGGCAGGCGGCTGTAGAGCTACCGAGCTCCGGCAGCGGTGGCGGGTAGCCGAGGTGGCCTCACAATGGAAGCTCGCTACGAGGCCCTAACACGTCTCCATGCGGCCCCGCCAGCATACACCGTCCCGCTCCGCCCGGCCCTCATCGGTGGCTGCGTCCCCCCCGGACCCCGCCCCGCCGCTGTTTTCCTGCCCTCCACATACCATGTCGTGAACCCGGGTCTTCTCGCCTCGACCCCAACTGTGTTTTTCCCCTCCACCATCTCCCACCCCGCCCCTCCACCCTCACCGTGAGCTGCTGGTGCTGCGCCGCCAGAGCCGGCCCCGCCCGCCGCTCGTCGGAACACAGCGCATCCGTCTCGTCCGTGTACGCCATGTACGACGCCGGATCCATGCACTGCTGCATCAAAGCGGCCAGTTGGAGCTGCAGAACCTGGATTGCGGCGAGGAGGAGGTGGACGGTGAGCGGTGAGCGGTGGGACGAGGAGGGAAAGAACCGTGCGCAAGCACACCAGGCTTCAACGAACCCCCGCCCCCTCCCTCCTCCTCCTAATCCGGTCCGTCCCTCCTCCTCCTAACCTAACCTACCCGGTTAAAGCTGCTCGGGGGCACGGAGCCCAGCCAGTTCCGGAATGCCGCCGCCACTTCGGGCTCCAGGGAGGCCAGGGCCATCCGCCGCTGCTCGGCCTCCAGCTGATCCACGCTCAAACCGCTGCTGGCAGCTCGGCCGCTTGCGCCTCCGTCGGCCCCCCCTGGACCCCGCCCCGGCTGCCTCGTGAGCGGTCCCTCCGCGAGAGCCATGTAGCGGGCGGGGTCATCCAGCTCTATGCCGTACAGGGGCAGCCCTGAGGGTTGACAAGGGGGGTTCACATGGTGCGAGGGGCGGGGGGGGCAGGGGGGTAAGTGGACAGGGGGGCACTCCTCCACACACACACACGGTCGGCCAGGAGGGGACTGCCGCCCCTCCCGCCCCTCTCCTTGTAGGAGATTGTTTCGGCGGTCTTTCCGTTAGGGCACGGTACCTGCCCTTGGCCAACGGCAGGCCCGGTTAGAACATGTAACACGCGCACTCACATAACACGCGCACTCACACATTCACACCGAGGTTTGAAACCTCCGCCAACACCTCGATCCCTCAGCCCCCTTCAAGCCTCCCCACTGCGGACGCACCCCTTTCCTCCGCCAACCATGCCGCCGCCACCTTCTCGCTGAGGACCAGCTCCCGAGCTAGGAAGGCGCCCAGCAGCTTGGGGGGGGTGAGCGCGGAGGAGGCGGAGGAGGAGGAGGGGGAGGAGGAGGGGGAGGAGGAGGGGGAGGAGGAGGGGGAGGAGGAGGGGGAGGAGGCGGGGGAGGCGGGGGAGGCGGGGGAGGCGGAGGAGGAGGCTGCCAGCCTCTCGTTCGCCTCCACGAGAGCCACGTGCCACGTCAGCCTGCAGTACGGAGGTGTCGTCAACGAGGTCGTCCTATGTACGACAGCCTAGGGCTTCACCAAGCGCCCCTCCCTTGTCGTCGGCCGCCTACCGGTCCTCCAGGCCGATGTAGGCTAGGGTCTCCTGAGCTCGGAATGTAGAGGTGGTGGAGGACGCGGAGGCGGCGGAGGCGGCGGAGGCGAGGGAGGCGGCGGAGGCGGCGAAGGATGCATGGTGGCGGGCAGGGTGGCGGGCAGGGTGATGGGCGGAGGGAGGAGGAGGGAGGAGGAGGGAGGGCGGGAGGATGACGTTCAATTGCTAACTTAGCTTTTCTGGTGCATTGGCGCATCGGAGCGTTGTGGAAGAAGTGACGGCTGCTAGCAGCTGCAAGCACCCCGAAAGGCCACAGAATGGCCGATAGCAACAGAGCGAGCCTATGCATGGTGGTAGTGGTTGTGGCCGCGCCAGAGGAGGTGAGCGCCTCCGCAGTCGCACCCGCCTGCAAGTCGCTCAGCGGCAACTCCAGCAGCTTCAGGATTAGACCCTCCGGCAACGACCTCGCCAGCTGGCCGTACACCGGCAGGAAACTGGGCCGCGCCTCAAGGGCCAACACATCGGGCGCAACGGCATCGATTGCTTCCCGTACGAATCGTAAATTGGCAGCGTCTCGATGAAAGAGACCGACCAGTGTCAGCTCGCAGCTTGAGGAACCGGAAGCGTCTGTCAGCAGCAGCGGAACGGGTTGGCGGGCTTCGTCAAGGCGACGAGCCCATGCGCGACCCCATGCCTTCGCTATGGCCTGCGGCACCGGCCCAAGCTCCTCCACCGCTGAGTGTGCTACAGAGCATTGCTGAAAGACATCGTCCATCGAGGTCGCGGGCCTAATCCATGTTTGCTTTGGTTGTCGCCATCGGTCGACTATCGTCGACAACGATGGCGCGCGGCTAGGAAGCGGCCGATGATGATGGCATTGAGTCACGCTGATCGGTGCGTTCGTAATGAGCATCATGTTCAAGTTTCACTGTGATGCCTCGTCCCGCGCGCTCCTCAGATCTTTCCGACACCGCATCTCAATTCCGTTTGCGACGGTCCGGGCTGCGATTTTATTGGCACCATTCGACAGGATCTCAATGCCGAATATCAACAAGCAGTGTTGTCCACTTCGCCTGCACTCGTGCGTGCACCCCGTAGTAAGGTCCGTACATCGGGTGTGACAATGAGTCAATGACTGGTGCTCGTTCCGCCCCCTATTTCTGCACTTGCTGCAGCTGCACTCCTGTTCGCCCCACCACTGCTGCCACAGGCCCTCCATTACTCGAAAGGCCTTCCTAGCAATCTGACCAACTGCACGGCGTGAACTCCCCCCTCCCCCCCCAACTATTACACCCATGTCGTGTAACAGGTCTTTATGCCCCTCCTCCCCCTCCAGCGCTCCAGCGTGCGCCCACAAAATTGGTGTCCGACGACCATGCGCCAACTATCCTGTCCCGTTGCGTAAAACGGTTTTTAAACACCCCTCCTCTGTGGCCCTCCGGGTGACACCCCGGCAGTCACGCGACACACCGCCCCTAAAAACCTCATCGACACCTCCGTGCTAATGCTACCGTACACCCCCTGCCGTACTGTTAGGTATATCCGTACTGCCTGCCGCAGCTGCTGGCTAGCTACTGCATGACGCTGAGCACAGCGGCCTGTACGTCACCGTCATGGTTCTGGAGCAGCTCTATGGCCGCCCCCCGAGGCAGCTCCAGGATCTCCATCAGCCGCAGAACCCCCTCCTCGTCCACCTCCATGCCGCCGCCGCCGCTGCCGTCGTCATCGTCGTCGTCGTCGTCGTCGTCGTCGTCCATCCGGCCACCACCACCGCCGCCGCCGCCCGGCCCCTCATCGTCGCCGGCAGCTCCAGGGGCGGCTCCCCCCAATCCGCCAACGGCGCCTTGCAGTGCCGCCGCCATGTGGTACCGGCCGTACGGGTCGTGCATGTTGGCCAGCGGAAAGTGGTCGACTGCGCTCCAGGGTTGGCGGGGGGGGGTAAGCATAAAAGGGCCCAGGTTGGAGGGGGGGTGGCATGAAGGGGGCCAGGTTGGAGGGGGGGTGGCATAAAGTGGGCCAGGTTGGAGGGGGGGTGGCATAAAGAGGGCCAGGTTGGAGGGGGTGTGGCATAAAGGGGGCCACGTTGGAGGGGGTGTGGCATAAAGGGGGCCAGGTTGGAGGGGGGGTGGCATAAAGAGGGCCAGGTTGGAGGGGGGGTGGCATAAAGTGGGCCAGGTTGGAGGGGGGGTGGCATAAAGGGGGCCAGGTTGGAGGGGGGGTGGCATAAAGGGAGCCACGTTGGAGGGGGGGTCCAGGGAGGGCGCACGCCGATTCATGGGATCGGCGGGCAGCAGGTACCGGACGGGGGGGGGCTGGTGACGTGTGTGTGTGGGGGGGGGATTGCCGGGTTGTCAGGGGACACAAACCCGAGTACCCATCCATCATCCAGAGCGTGTTGGGTTGTAGCGTGTGCCGGTCTGCTGCCCTCCCTGCCGGCGGTGAAGCGGGGCAGGCTGACACCTTCCCCCCTTCGGGGTGAAACCCAGTGGCAGCGCCGCCCCTCGCCCCTCTTCACCCCGCACCGATCCCGCACAATGCTGAATGCACGGCACCGGTACACCTGCCCCTCCTCTCGCATCCACGGGTCTTCCTCGAAACCCCCCTCCCCCCGCCCCACTCACCCTCGTACCAGGGGGCCATGAAGCCCCTCTGCTCCACCGCTCCCCGCTGCTCCTCCGCTCCCCGCTGCTCGCCCGCTCCCCGCTGCTCGCCCGCTCCCCGCTGCGGCATGAGCACCTGCCGGGGGACTATCGCCTCGCGCAGCGACCACTCCATCGCCCGGGCACCAGCGTTTATGTGGCCACCCGCCGGCGGCGGCGGCGGCGGCGGCGGTGGTGGGACCGCGGCCACGGCGGCTGCGGCCGCTCCCGCCCCCGGGGGCGCTGGCGCCGGCCTGTGTTGCGGCATGACCCCGGCTGTTGCTGTGGCTGCGGCTGTGGCTGTTGCTGTGGCTGCAGCTGCCCTCAGCGCGGTGAGCTTCATGGCCTCCGCGAAGGGGTCCGTGGTCATCTTCTCAGCCCGCAGCCATGCGCGGTGCGAAGCCATAAGGCCCTGGGGGATGGGGGAGAGGGGGAGGGGGGAGAGGGCGGGGGCGGAGGGCGGGTGGGCCAGGGCAGCAGCTGCCGGCCGCGATGGTCGTTCTCGTGGTGTGGTGCGGGTGTCACGTGGGCGGCTGGGCTAGGTGGGGAGGGGCTAGGGGCCGAGGGGCTAGGTGGGGAGGGGCTAGGTGGGGAGGGGCTAGGTGGGGAGGGGCTAGGGGGGGAGGGGCTAGGGGGGGAGTGGCTAGGGGGGAGGGCTAGGTGGGGAGGGGCTAGGGGCGGAGGGGCTAGGGGGGAGGGGCTAGGGGGGGAGGGGCTAGGTGGGGAGGGGCTAGGGGCGGAGGGGCTAGGGGGGGAGGGGCTAGGGGGGGAGGGGCTAGGGGGGGAGGGGCTAGGGGCGGAGGGGCTAGGTGGGGAGGGGCTAGGGGCGGAGGGGCTAGGGGGGGAGGGGCTAGGTGTGGAGGGGCTAGGTGTGGAGGGGCTAGGGGCGGAGGGGCTAGGTGGGGAGGGGCTAGGGGCGGAGGGGCTAGGGGGGGAGGGGCTAGGTGGGGAGGGGCTAGGGGGGGAGGGGCTAGGGGGGGAGGGGCTAGGGGGGGAGGGGCTAGGTGGGGAGGGGCTAGGGGCGGAGGGGCTAGGTGGGGAGGGGCTAGGTGGGGAGGGGCTAGGGGCGGAGGGGCTAGGGGCGGAGGGGCTAGGGGCGGAGGTCGCTGCTGCTGCTGCTGCTGCTGCTGCGTGGGCGCCACACCCCTCAGGTATCAGGTGGTGGAAGGACGCCCCCGGCCGCTGTTGCTGCGGCTGCGGCTGCTTCCGGCCCAAATGCTGACCGGCCTAGTGGGGTGGGCAAGTTACTCCTCCCGCTCTCACCCCCTCCCCCCTTTCACCTCGAGCAGTCGGACCAGGCGGGGCCCTCTGAGCCCCAGCCTGGGCTGCAGGGCCGACTGAATGACCCCCACCACCGCCGCCAGGGAGGGCAGCAGACCCGAGCCAGATGCCGGGGCGGCGGCGGCGGCAGTAGCAGCGGCGCTGCCGGCAGTAGCCGCTGCTGTCGGTGGCGGCTGCGCTCCTGCGATCGGCGGAAGGAAGCTCCGAAACGCCGGCGGCGGTGCGACTCGCGCCGGCAGCGCCGGCGCCTGCGGCGGCGGTGGTGCTGCTGGCAGCAGTGGAGGCGGCAGCAGCGCCGCCATAGCGCTCTTCAGCAGCGGCAGCAGCGGCGGGTGGGCGTTGGCCAGGGGGGTCAGCTCCCTGAAAGGGGGAGCGGGGGGAGTGGGGGGTAGAGGATAATCCGCGAATCCACGGGGAGTGGGAGAAGGTGGAGGGGCGGAGCGGGAGGGGGAGGCGGTATGGCTGCTGCCCCCGGCCGCGTGCCAACCAGTGAGCCTACGACAACACCACCACACCACACCACCACCCCACCACCCCACCACCTCATCTCCGCCGCCATACCGTGACGCCCTCCCCCCGCCCCCCACCTACTCCTCGCCTGACCCCCCCAGCCTCCCTCGACCGCCCCTCCGCCTCCGCCCTCCCTTGCCCCTCCCCTCCCTCCCGAAGATACGGTAACCGGTTTTTCGTGTAACCGGTTTGTCCTAAGCCCACGTCTTTCAGCTCAAGAGACGACTGCCCGCCGCGCACCTCCTGGCCAGATCCAGCGCCGCCGTGACCTGCCCCTCCGCCAGCAGCTTGCCGTACTGGCAGCGGCGCACGTCGAACAGCAGCCCCGGCTGGTCCCGCCACAGCTGCGGGTCCACTGCCTCCACGAGGGCCAGCACACCGGCAGCATCGCCCTCCTGCAGGCAGCGGGTGCATGGGCGGCAGCGGGTGCATGGGCGACAGCGGGTGCATGGGCGGAGGGCGGCTGCTACCGGGTGGGCGGCGGGGGCAGCTGGTCATATGCCAGTGTCGGTGCCAGTGCCAAAACAGAACCGCGCAGGACCCGCCTCTTGCGCCCCGCCGCCACGGCCCGTCTCCACCCTCCATCCGCAGCCGTCACCCTCGTCGTCGCCCCCCAATTCCTCGGTCACCCCGGTAAGCCCGGGATTCCCCCGACATCTCCCCCACAGCCGCCGGGTCTTTACGTCCAACCCCCCCCCCCCGGCAGCCCACCTGCCCCAGCCGCAGCAGCGCCGCAAGCACCTCCTGACCACGGAGGTGGGAGGCTCCGGAACCGGATCCAGATCCAGGGCCGGAACCTGGACCTGCTGCCGCCTCCGGCACCACCTCGGGCCCGGATCCAGACCCACGGGTCGGCCCCGTCCCCCCCGCCGCCTCCGCCTCCAGCGCCGACTGCCCCTGTCCCGTCGGCGCCTCCTGTCCCTGCTGCTGCTTCTGCTGCTGCGGGTTGCCCGAGGGGCCCGTGGCCCCCTCGATCATCGGCTCCGGTTCCGAAGGGGGCGAGTGGCGTGGAACCTTGCTGGGGGGGCTGTTACCGGCGGAGTCGGCCCTTGCCTGGCCCAGCGCCCCCGGCCCTGGAGCTGATTCCGGCAGCCCGGGCCCTGCCGAGTGCTGGACCTGAGCACCCTGCTGCTGCTGCTGCTCACTGGCGCAGCTGCTACTGCCGGCTACTGCGTCCACCGGCTTAGCGCCCTCGCCGGCTTTAGCGCAGCCGGCTGTCCGAGCCGCCAGCGCCTCTGTCTGCGGCTCCGAAAGCAGGCCCCGAAACCTGCCGTACTCCAGTGCCAGATCCGCCAGCAGCTGCTCGTCCAGTCGCAGCCGCCCCAGCTCGGCCTTGAAGGCGCTGAACGCATCACCGTCTGGCCGGGGAGGGGAGGGGAGGGGAGGGGAGGGGAGGGGAGGGGAGGGGAGGCGAGATGAGGGGGGAGGGGAGGGAGGGTGGTTGCTCCCAGCTAGTTCCTTCCCTCCACTTCCCATGTCGTGTAACAGTGTCTTCTCGCCACACCCACCGGAGCGCCTCAGTGCGTCCAGAGCCGCCGATCTGCTGGTTCCTGCTCCGTGAATGATCGCCTGGACCCGCGCCTCCGGGAAGCTAGGGGGGCCGCCGCCGCCCCCGCCCCGTAGACCCCCAGCAGCGGTGGTGGTGGGGGGAAGCGGCGGAGGGTCGCGGTCGCAGCCGCCGCCGGCCCCCTGCGGCGCCAGCAGCTGCGGCGCCAGCTCCGCCGCGGCGGCAGTGCCCGGGGTGGCTGCCGGCGGCGGGTGGGTGCTGTGCAGCCGGAGGAGGAAGCGCAGCTGCAAGCTCAGCAGCGGATGCTGCAGACCTGAGGGGGGGCGGCGGGCGCGGGGGGGAAAGAGGGGGGGGGCGGGAGGCGGGGGGTGTTCAGGCAACACGCCGTTGGATCAACAGCGTGTCGCCCCCCGTCCCGCGTTACTGCCCCTCCCGCCCCCACGGTCATCCCCGGCCCCCCCGCCCCCCCGGTCTCCCCTCAATCTCCCATCAACTAGCATAATAACAATTTCTGCGTTCCGGTTCCTATGTCGCGCAACCGTGTCTCCTCGGCCCCCCTCCCCCCCGGGTCTTCTTGTCACCCCCCACCTAGCATGCTGCGCACAGTGAAGTACGCCAGGTCCGCGAACTCGGCAGTGGAGGCGGGGTCCCACAGCCCGCTGGCGCCGCTGCTAGCGCCGCCGCCGCTGCTGCCCCCACCCGCCGCTGCGGGCGGCCCGGGCCCCGCCGCCTCACCGCCCCCCCGCTCCCGGCTCCCCGGCTGCTGCTGCTGCTGCCCGTCTGGGGACACCACCAGCAGCAGCAGGAGCAGGCGCTTGAACTCGCCGTACGCCTCAGGATATGCGTCCAGTGCCAGGGGGGCTAGCTCGGTGCGCGCGCAGACTGGGGGGCCGGCGGCGAGGGAGAGTGGGGCAGGGAGGGAGGGGGGGGTGGTCGGGGTCGGGGGGTGCGAGGAAAACCCGTGTGCGAGGGAGGATCCGGATTTGGGTCGGGGATGAGGCGGGGGCGTGGGAGAGGGCTTTCGGGGGGGAGGGCTGCTGCGCCCTAGGGCGTAAGTGGGGCTGGTAGGGAGCAGGCGGTGTGCTAGCCAAGGGGGGGAGATAATCCGAGAATCCACGACCGACAGACCAAGGGCGTTGAAGGTGATGGTCCAGAAGCGATGGGAGGCGGGCAGACGGAGCCAAGGGGGGAGGAAACGCGCAGCAGGCCTCGTTCCCCAGCCTCCCACCTCCGGCATTGTCCCATTGGTCTGTGTCATAGAGCGCCAGCCCTATGTGCACCCAGGGCTCACCCAGGGCTGCCTCCGGGTCGCTCCCCGACCGCAGCAGCTCCACGAATTTTTGCTTCTTGGCGCGAAACACGAGCCGCACGTCCTGAGGCAACAAGGTATCGGGGCGTTGGGAGGCGCTGATTGTGGTCAAGAATGTGGGGCAGCGACAGGGCCACCTGGCCGCGCGGCGAGGGGGAAGGGCTTGCTCACCTCCAGCGCGGCAGGGCACACGTGGCGCATGATCGTCAGGCCTGTGTCGACGTCACCTGAGAGAAGCGCTTGGCGCATGGCATTGCACTGCTCCCAAGCGCCGGTGGCCTGCGAAGTGCGGAGGCGCAATTCGAGCGTTAAATGGCGCCCATGCGCGGATGCGCAGAGCAAGAATGCGCAATTCCTGACATACCTGAACCATCACACCGTCTGCATAGTCCTTAACGAGGTCGTCCAAGACAGGAAGGCATACTTCCTGCTCCTTAGCCATTTGCTCCGCGTTAGCGCGCGGGCAACACGCCGTTTACGCCTATGCTAACAGCGCAAAGCATGAAGGAAATTGGGACTGGTTGATCCTTCGACTTGGGCCAAGTGTGTAGGTTTGCGTGTTGGTTTGCGAGCGCTCTGCTGCCTAGGGTTGTTCCTATCGAAAGAGTCCCAATCGCAGCTTATGTCGCTGCCTTATGCTGAAGCAGTGCACGCTTTTATTACCAGCTCTGGCATACAGTGAGGTGGCGTGCAATTGCAAGCAGCGACGAAACGTACGAGGCTTCCATGGACTTCCCTCGCTTTCCCCACCGTCCCTCACCGCCCCAGATAACGAGGATGATGCTGCTTAACAGTCTTGCGATGCCCGCAAACCCGCGGAAGAATGTGTATTCCGTCTAATCATTAAATCTGGTGGGAGTTGCAACCGATATGGCGGGGTGTGGCGGGAAGTGGCGGGGAGTTCCCGTCGGAGCGCGTCTTTGGAACCGCTGGTGTTGCTGTTTGACATTCTGGCTGCACATGCGGTAGCGGCCGGCCCCGATATCATGCGGCAGTGACACAATGCAGCAACGGAGGCAGCAGTCAAGTTTACAGCAGTCTGGCTTACAGCAGTCTGGCTGGTGCTGCAGCAGCGGCAGCTCAATTCGCACGGCCAAGCGGCCGGATCACTAAATGGCTGGCTCGTAGCACACCTTGTGTTTGTGTGTGCGGGGGAGGAGGCCGGATCACTAAATGGCTGGCTCGTAGCACACCTTGTGTTTGTGTGTGCGGGGGAGGAGGCAGCCTTGTAGGGCTGTCTTTGCGTTCTGAGGAGTTACCATGCGTTCACCAGGACAATGCTTCGGAGTACGGCTCACCAAGTACGGGATGTCAGTTTATATCAAATTTGATGAGATATCAGCATGTGCACGCGCTGCTAACAGCCATCACATCACTCACAGGCACGGCTCGCAAGCACACGTCCTGCGCCTGAGGAAACCTCCACGTGGGGAATCTCAGGCTTGCTTGCGCAATCAGCAAAGTTCCACTATTACGTATACTGGTCGACTGGCCCTCGTCCAGCCACACTCGGACCCTCCCTCTCCGGCAATGTTTCGCTGCGTTCACGCTCGGTTCTGAGAGCTAATCACTTGCGAAGGGCCTTGGCGCCATAGACGGTTAAGTACGTGCCGGCCGCCACCAGGCAGCCGATGGTGGTTAGGAAGCCGTACTTGCGAGGCGGGATGGGGTTGACTTTAGGGTTGTAGGTGTTGGCGAGCGCGTAAGCGACCGAGAGGCGTGCTGCGGTGAACGTGGCGCCGTAGACTGCGACCACCTTGGGCGGCAGCGGTGTGGCAGTCTCCATCAGAAGCATCATGAGGAGGCCCAGAGGTATGTACTCCTGCGGAAGCTCAGGCGATGAGAGGAGCGGAATATAATGCTTCCGACGGTAACGAAGCAGCCATGCAGCGCTATTGGTAAGTGGATTGCAGGGATTCAGCTGCGTCAGCTCAAGCAGAGATGCCACTGGCACAGACGCTGGTCAGTGAGCCTACCAGCGCAATAACTGCGCGCTATGCAGTCGCAACGAGCTATACAGCGAGATGAGACGCTTATATGTAACGGAAATCAGGGCAATCGCGTGCCGACGGGCTCGAAACCGAGACGGCCCCGGCCGTAGCCGTTTGCACAAGAAGTGCAACCAATAGTATCTTCGGAATGTGTTTCAACTCGCCTGCATGTTGGCACCAGCGCGCATCTTTGCTGTAAGCTGCTCATCTTCCGCCTTCCCCTCAGTCGTCGTTCCGAACGTAATGCCAGTGTTGAGACGATGGAAGCCAACACGTAGCTGGAGCGCCGCGTAGGTAATTCCGAGACCACCAGCGGCCAGGCAAGTAAGGGGTGCCGAGAGAGTGCTCATTGTAGCTTAGTAAGGAAGGATTACCCTAGCACAGGACACGCCGTGTTAATTTTAAGCAGAATGCGAGTATGACAAGGGAGCCAGAACGGCTCAAGCGCAGAAGCGCAACCAGGCGGGCCCGATGGGCCAGACCACGACACAGGTCACTGGGCAAAAGAGCCCGCCCTCACCGGCCGGGAAGGGGCAAAAGCCGAAGGCAGCCAAACACGAGGACACGGAGAAGGCAGCACGCACAACTCAAAGCACGGGGAGGAGAACAAGCGCGTCCAGAAAACACGAACCACCTGCACCAAGCCAGCAGCGAGACGCGAGGAACGCGTCCCGGCAAAACGGGGGCCCCAAGCCCCAGATCCCAAAAGCACCCACAAAAGACAGCAGAGCGGGGGCCCAAGGCCCCATAACCCAAACACGCCCAGAAAACCGCACCCGAGTCAACCGTCGGGCCACTCCTCGGCACCCGGGCGGCCCGTGAAGACCATCTCCCCCGCGGGCGAGGCGGCGAGGAAGGGGTGATCGGACGGGACGGCCCCCCACCCGCGGGGGGCCAGCCCCAGCGCGGCAAACGCACTGGGGCGGGCCCAGAAGTCGGCCGTCACCGCTGCGCACACCCGCACCACCGGCATGCGCCCCCCGGGGGCCCCAGCCTGCACCCGAAAAAGGAGGCGGAGCCCCAAGCCCAACGCCGCGATGGCCGCCAAGCACACCACATCCCAAACAAGCGGGTGCACCCCCAAAGGGGGCCGACCCAGCCATAAATGCTGCGGGAGCAAGACAACCGCGCCCCCCATCGCCTCCACAAGCTCGTCGCGCAGCGATAAGGCCACCACACACTCCCAGAAGTGGTGGCGCCGGCGGCCCGTGGCCATGGACGCTCCACACGGGCAGGGGGTCGTGGGCGACCCCCGCGCCAGGAGGGCCGCGTGCATGGGGAAGCCATGGAAGCCGTTAATGGCGAGCCGCCAGAGGGGCTCCTTGTGCATGTTGTCCCAGCGAAGACGCCAGAGGCGCACCAGAGTGGCCTGAAACTCCCGGAGGGTGGAGGCCAGGGCCGCCGGGGGGAGGGGAGCCTCCCAGGCCTCCTGAAGGAAGGCCGTATGCTTAGCCGCCAGAGCAGCGAAGGCTGGGCCCAGCTGCAGGATGGTAGCCGACTTGACGGTGAGGGAGACGAGGGGGATGGCCGCGGGGCCCACCCGCCAGCCGACACAGCGGGCCAGGCGGCCCCAGGCATCCGCAGCGGGGGGGGCGGCAGCCGCGCCCCCCGGGGCCGCCAGAACGAGGAGGGCCGCGAGGGCCCAGGTGGCGGGAAGGCGGCCAACGAGGGCGTCGACACGGGCCAGGCCCGTGGCCCCATCCCGTATCGAGGCCGAGACGGGGTGGGCGGGGGAGAGGCGGAGGACGTCGCGGAGGACGTCATGCCGCAGGTACTGGGTACAGCGCATGGCGGGGGGCCCCCCGGCGGCGGCGACAGCGAGGGCCGTCCGGACCCGGCCCAGGGCATTGTAGCACTGGACGGCGACACCCACGGTATCCAGCCCACGCAGTTGGGCTAGGTCGGGGAAGTCAGCCTCCAGGCCCCGGCCGGTGGCGTCGACCAGGAGGGGGTTGCCCCAGAGGGGCGCCGAGAAGCACCAGGGCACCCGGGCGGCCAGGGTGGGGTCCAGGATGGTGACGGGCGGGAGATGGGCGAGCGCCGTAATCAGCTGGGCGAGGGCCGGGGAGCCCCGTGGGAGGGGCCGGCCGAGCACCAGCGGGGCGGCGGTGGTGCGGGCGTCGCCGTGGAGGGGCAGGAGGCACAGGGGGTGGGCCGCGGGGTGGCCGTGGCGCAGGAGGGCGAGGAGGAGCTGGGGCCACTGGGGGGCGGACGGCAGGAGGCCACACGCGCCGGCCAGGCCCCGCACGGCCAGGACGGCGTGGCGAGCCCGTACGTGGGCTTCGAGGGGGAGGAGGCCGAAGCCGCCGGCGGAGGGGGGCAGGGCGAGGTAGAGCAGGCCGGCTCCGGCAGGTAGACGGTTGGCGCGGGCCTGATGCGCGGCGGGGGTGCAGCGGCGGTCGACAAAGGCGGCGGTGGTGGCCTGAAGGGCCGCCCGCAGGCCGGGGGGGGGGAGGCCGACGAACTCCATGTGGTAGAGGACACGGCTGATGGCATAGCCCGAGGCGGCGAAGGCGCGACCGAAGGCGGAGAGGGGCAGGGTGGCAGCACGCTGCAGGCGGCTGTAGACCCGGTCGAGGTCCACAGGGTACGGTCCAGGGGCACCAGCGGTGAAGGTGATGCCGAGAGTGGAGGCGGAGTGGACGACAGCGAGGCGGGGCGCCAGGCCGGCGTCAGGGGCGGCCAGGGGGGCGGCAGCGGCCACCGGGGTGGGGGGGAGGGGAGGGGCACTGGCGGCCGTGGGGCAGGCGGGGGGCGGGGCGGCGGCAGGGCTGGCGCGGGGGCCACCGGGCAGGGGCAGGAGCTTCACTTTGCGGAGGTTGAGCTGCTGGCCCGACGCGGCGTGGAAGGTGTCCATGGCCGCCAGGAAGCGGGGGACATCCGCAGCATCCCGGAGGAGGGGGGTGCAGTCATCCACGTACTGGGAGGCGGTGAGGCGGAGGTCGGCGAGGGAGATGCCGATGGCTTCGTGCTGCAGCCAGGAGAGGAGGGCCTGGCCGGGAGCGAGGTAGAGGAGGGGCGCAGCCGGGCATCCCTGTCGAACGCCGGCAGCGATGGGCACCCAACCTGACAGGTGGCCGTTGACGAGGGCGGCAGAGCGGGTGCCCTGCAGCAGGCGTCGCACCCAGGCAAGGCAGCCAGGGTCCACACCCAGGGCATCCAGGCATTCCAGGAGGAAGACGCGGTCCACCGTGCCATAGGCCTTCTGGAAGTCCAGGAACACCACCGCACAGGAGCGAGACTCCGCGCGGAGGAGGGCGGGGAGGAGTTGGAGGAGCAGGACGGAGTCCGAGATGCGCCGGTGCTGCAGGAAGGCCGTCTGCACTGAGTCGATCGTATCCCCGAGAACGGGGAGAAGGCGGCGGGCCAGGACCCGGGCCAGGGTCCTGTAGTCGGTGTCCAACAGGGTGATGGGGCGGTAGTTGGCGGGGAGGGTGGGGTCCTGGTCCTTGAAAAAGGAGGTGATGACCCCGTCCAGGAAGCCGGCGGGTGCACAGCCGGTGGCGGCAAAGGCGGTGAAGACGGCGGCGAGGACGGGGGCAAGGGTCGGGGCGTAGTGTTGGTAGAGCTCGGTGGGGAGGCTGTCAGCGCCCGGGGACCGGCCGGGGGGGGCCGGTGTGGAGCGCAGCCAGCACCTCCGCCGGGGTAACGACGGGGCCGCCCAGGGCGTCCACTGCGGCGGGTGGGCAGCGGCGTCCCAGCGCACGGAGGGCCTGCAGGACATGGTGGCGGGCCCGCGGGTCGCCCGCAGGGGCCGTGCAGATGCGCTGCCAGAAGGCCGCAACGATGGAGGGGAGCTCCTGTGGGTCGGCGCTGACGGAGCCATCCGGGCGCTGGAGGGCGGGGATGGTGCGACAGGCCGCGGGCGGGCGGAGGTGGCGGGTGATGGTGGGGGAGGGCCGTTCACCGGTGCGAAGCCACGAGTGGCGGGTCCGGCGGGCGACACCAGCGGTGGCACGTTGGGCAGCGGCCGCTTCGGCGGAGCGGGCCACGACGGCGGCGGGGAGGGCCGCCGGCTGTCCCGCCTCAACCGCGGCCAGGGCGGCCTCAGCAGCCGCCCCGGCGGCCGCTTCGACCCCAACCGCCCAGGTCCGCCGGGCGCGGGCGGCGATGTTGAGGCGGGCTGCAGAGACACGGAGGGCCCGTTTGAAGCCCGGCCACCAGTCGAGGAGGTGGGCGGGGGCGGTGGGGGCCGCCGCCACCGCGGCGGCCAGCCAGGTGCCAAGCTGCTGCTGCAGGTCGGCATGGTCGAGGAAGTGGAGCCGGGTATATGCCAGCAGAGAGGATCGGAACGTTGGTTTACGTCGAACGCTATGTACGGAGTCCCGGCACCTTTCAACATGTTCGGAACCAGGCTAGACCAGGCGCGTCCAGGAGCAACCGGATCATGGTTCCAGCAAAGCATTTGCGCCCAACCAACATTCCCATCCTGTCTGGCATAGGATACTACGCGGCCAATGGGGCGGGGGACGGGTGTAGCGTAAAAGCATTGTTGAACCCGGATCTGATTGCTCCCTGGTCTAGTCTGGCTGCCAAACACGAGGAAAGGTGCCGGGACGACTCCATATGCCGTGGGCCAATTGACGAGGCGTTAAGAAACACCGAAAGTATGTTACTGACGTGAAAGCAAGTTATGTCCCGTAGGGCTATTCATAGCCCCTGTTGCAGAGCAGGCCGTAGTAGGTGAGTAACATAAACAGTGCAGCCTCTCCTCCCACTGATATGTCATGCCCCTAGCGCCGGTTCTATTCCGCCCATTCGCCATCCGCCCCCCCCACAAGCGCCTCCTCCAAGGACTCGTTCAGGCGGCAGTGTGTGGTCGCTGTTGCAGCACCAGTGGTGACACGCCACACAGTGGGTGGGTGACGAGCAATGTGGTGCGCACAAGTGCATCCTCCCCCCTCACTGCTCATGATGTCCTTCGCGCTGCTGCTGGTCCCGCCTATAAGCAATTCGCCGCCCCACAGTCGGCCCTTTCCCCCACTGTAGCACTTTGCTGCTGCTGCGGTTGCGCCCTTGCCGGTACTGTACCGGCATGCGCTCCAGAGCCCAGGCCATGCTCGCAGTCGGGGGCCACTGCGGTTGCTGCTGCAGTTGAGCCCGTGCTGGCAGGTGGTTGGGTGGCTGCTGTACCCCGTGCCCTAATGCGCGCCGCAGTTGGCCTCTCCCCACGGTGCTGCACATAAGATGCGATTACGCGCTTGCCGGTACAGTAGGCGCATGGGCACCAGAGACCCCACCTCGCTACGCATTTGGGGGCCGCTGCACCTGCCGCTGCGGCTGCACCTGTGCCACTCCATTTGGTAACTGTGCAGGCATGTCTAAGACCCCATACTCCGCGGTAAGCTTGCATACATACCGCAGGAGCTCGTCGCCAGAATGCAGCGCATCCGCAAGCGCCAGTCCAACCTCCTGCTGCATGTAATCACCAGACACAGCGCGCAGGCATTGCGGAGCCACCTCACTCCTGCGTCGCAATAAGAGAGGGAGCACGCAGGCCCAGAATGGCGGGGCATCAAAGAAAGCGGAGGGGGATTCGATTGCACCCGTGTAATAAATAGGTCGGGGGCACAGGGGGGTACCCTTGGTACCGACATTACGACTTTCCACGTGCCTTTTGCTAGCTCCTTTAGTGTAGCAGTCAGAGTCTTCCCCATCACCTCGTTGATCAGATACACCATGCGTGCAGTGACGCTGGTAATGGAGAATGTCTGCCGCTGCCGGCGTTTGTACCGGTAACTGACAGTGCTGTCCGCTGGCCTCGCCTATATCGCGCCCCTCCTGGGCATAGGGCCCCCCTTGCGACAACCGACTTTCGCGTATCTTAGCCAAAACACCGCTGTTTGCTTCACTCTTTATGGAATCGGGAAGCCCTTGACGGAAGGACACAGGTTGCGCCTTCAAATTGTAAGTTGCGCAGCCATGGGAAGCCAGCACCACGACAGCAGAAAAAGTAGAGATACAGTGAGGATTTCAGCAATGTGATGGTCTAGTATGCATGTAACGTAGGTAAAGCCGCCGGGGAGCTTGACGGTCGGGAGCATCTCGGGCCCGGGGCGCTCGCAGTCGCGGAAGTGCGCAGCGGCGACGACCGAGCATTCCAAGGCCACAGAGGTGTCAAATTATAGCAGTAAGATGATACATTTTATCGTCGGAACGACGTCCATGCCGGCATTTAGTTAGAAAGCACCTGAGCATCTATTGGGTGACCGCCGTCGTGTTTGCTCTTCTGTTCAGGACAGATGGCTACCGACGCCAGCAAGTCGGACACGAGCGGCAAGCCAGGGCGGCCCTCAGGTGCGCGGGTTGCCAGCGCGGGCCGGCAAATCCCATGGCGCCGCCGTATGCATGCGATGCGTGACCCCGAAGCGATCTCGCATGCTTGCTCCTCGGCACCTTGAGTTGTGACGGACGCGCGGGTTTCCGGCATTTTCCCATCGTGCCCGTCCTGTCGCAGGAGTCGGCCCGGACCCGTCCAGTTAGATACGCGATCAACAAAGGCGGCCATCAGCACTCCCCCCTGGTGAGGCCAGCATTGCATCGCATGCGCTTCCTGGAGCACATTCTGGCAGGCAGTAAGGAGTAAAGGTTATTCTGCGCGGCTTCACTCGTTCCGTCCGCCCGCATGCGTCATGTGTACGTGTTGTTTTGGCAATGTGCCCCTAACCTGTAGATGCCCGTGCCGGACCCTCGCACGTGCCCAGGGCCCGATGTTGACGTCTATGAGCTCCTCGACTCGGATGACGAGGAGGCGTGCCCAGCAAATAAGATAAAATTAGAGCCTGGACTTGTCAAGGCTGAGCCCGGCGTGGGTCAGACACCTGACCTAGCTGTAATCCTGGCACAGAACCGGAGCTCAGTGTATCCCCGGCTGGTGGGTCGGTGGGTGGATGCAGGTGGGCAGGTTGGGTTTGCGACCCGGTGGTTAGTGGTTGATGGTGAGCGGTGGGGGATGGCGGGGGCTGTGGCAGCTGGCAAGAGGGTTAGAGCGCCTGCCTGGTGGGTGGGCCGGCCGATGAGGCAGCGATGGTAACCCCAAGCCCACAGAGCCTTCCATGCGCCCTATGCACCCTTTGCCTCCTATGACTCCTATTCCCTTGTAAATCGTCGTGAAATGCGGCGCATTTTTTATTAGCCTTCTTAGCTCGTTACAAGCTCCATCTGGCTCAATTTAGAAATGCAAGGAACAAAGGTTTGAGAAAGATACGTTCTCTCACACATCGTCCAAGTACGACACTCGCAAGTTCCCCCTTGCGTGCCTTTCCCCCTTTTGTGCATACTTCTTACCGTGAGGCTTAGCTGCCACGCGAGGACGTCCGGGCCAATCGGCAAGCATCGGCTTCTCCGGCAACCTTCGATCGGCCTCGCTCTTGGGCACGCAGCTTAACGGTAGCAAGAACTAGGTGAGAGGAACGTCCCCACCGAAATTCGCCTCTCGGGATCGCCGCACGAGGACGTCCGGGCCAATCGGCAAGCATCGGCTTCTCCGGCAACCTTCGATCGGCCTCGCTCTTGGGCACGCAGCTTAACGGTAGCAAGAACTAGGTGAAAGGAACGTCCCCACCGAAATTCGCCTCTCGGGATCGCCGCACGAGGACGTCCGGGCCAATCGGCAAGCATCGGCTTCTCCGGCAACCTTCGATCGGCCTCGCTCTTGGGCACGCAGCTTAACGGTAGCAAGAACTAGGTGAGAGGAACGTCCCCACCGAAAGTCGCCTCTCGGGATCGCCGCACGAGGACGTCCGGGCCAATCGGCAAGCATCGGCTTCTCCGGCAACCTTCGATCGGCCTCGCTCTTGGGCACGCAGCTTAACGGTAGCAAGAACTAGGTGAAAGGAACGTCCCCACCGAAATTCGCCTCTCGGGATCGCCGCACGAGGACGTCCGGGCCAATCGGCAAGCATCGGCTTCTCCGGCAACCTTCGATCGGCCTCGCTCTTGGGCACGCAGCTTAACGGTAGCAAGAACTAGGTGAGAGGAACGTCCCCACCGAAAGTCGCCTCTCGGGATCGCCGCACGAGGACGTCCGGGCCAATCGGCAAGCATCGGCTTCTCCGGCAACCTTCGATCGGCCTCGCTCTTGGGCACGCAGCTTAACGGTAGCAAGAACTAGGTGAAAGGAACGTCCCCACCGAAATTCGCCTCTCGGGATCGCCGCACGAGGACGTCCGGGCCAATCGGCAAGCATCGGCTTCTCCGGCAACCTTCGATCGGCCTCGCTCTTGGGCACGCAGCTTAACGGTAGCAAGAACTAGGTGAAAGGAACGTCCCCACCGAAATTCCGCCTCTCGGGATCGCCGTACGAGGACGTCCGGGCCAATCGGCAAGCATCGGCTTCTCCGGCAACCTTCGATCGGCCTCGCTCTTGGGCACGCAGCTTAACGGTAGCAAGAACTAGGTGAAAGGAACGTCCCCACCGAAATTCGCCTCTCGGGATCGCCGCACGAGGACGTCCGGGCCAATCGGCAAGCATCGGCTTCTCCGGCAACCTTCGATCGGCCTCGCTCTTGGGCACGCAGCTTAACGGTAGCAAGAACTAGGTGAAAGGAACGTCCCCACCGAAATTCGCCTCTCGGGATCGCCGCACGAGGACGTCCGGGCCAATCGGCAAGCATCGGCTTCTCCGGCAACCTTCGATCGGCCTCGCTCTTGGGCACGCAGCTTAACGGTAGCAAGAACTAGGTGAAAGGAACGTCCCCACCGAAATTCGCCTCTCGGGATCGCCGCACGAGGACGTCCGGGCCAATCGGCAAGCATCGGCTTCTCCGGCAACCTTCGATCGGCCTCGCTCTTGGGCACGCAGCTTAACGGTAGCAAGAACTAGGTGAAAGGAACGTCCCCACCGAAAGTCGCCTCTCGGGATCGCCGCACGAGGACGTCCGGGCCAATCGGCAAGCATCGGCTTCTCCGGCAACCTTCGATCGGCCTCGCTCTTGGGCACGCAGCTTAACGGTAGCAAGAACTAGGTGAAAGGAACGTCCCCACCGAAATTCGCCTCTCGGGATCGCCGCACGAGGACGTCCGGGCCAATCGGCAAGCATCGGCTTCTCCGGCAACCTTCGATCGGCCTCGCTCTTGGGCACGCAGCTTAACGGTAGCAAGAACTAGGTGAAAGGAACGTCCCCACCGAAATTCGCCTCTCGGGATCGCCGCACGAGGACGTCCGGGCCAATCGGCAAGCATCGGCTTCTCCGGCAACCTTCGATCGGCCTCGCTCTTGGGCACGCAGCTTAACGGTAGCAAGAACTAGGTGAAAGGAACGTCCCCACCGAAATTCCGCCTCTCGGGATCGCCGTACGAGGACGTCCGGGCCAATCGGCAAGCATCGGCTTCTACGGCAACCATTGATCGGCCTCGCTCTTGGGCACGCAGCTTAACGGTAGCAAGAACTAGGTGAAAGGAACGTCCCCACCGAAATTCGCCTCTCGGGATCGCCGCACGAGGACGTCCGGGCCAATCGGCAAGCATCGGCTTCTCCGGCAACCTTCGATCGGCCTCGCTCTTGGGCACGCAGCTTAACGGTAGCAAGAACTAGGTGAAAGGAACGTCCCCACCGAAAGTCGCCTCTCGGGATCGCCGCAAGAGGACGTCCGGGCCAATCGGCAAGCATCGGCTTCTCCGGCAACCTTCGATCGGCCTCGCTCTTGGGCACGCAGCTTAACGGTAGCAAGCACTAGGTGAAAGGAACGTCCCCACCGAAAGTCGCCTCTCGGGATCGCCGTACGAGGACGTCCGGGCCAATCGGCAAGCATCGGCTTCTACGGCAACCATTGATCGGCCTCGCTCTTGGGCACGCAGCTTAACGGTAGCAAGAACTAGTTGAAAGGAACGTCCCCACCGAAATTCGCCTCTCGGGATCGCCGCACGAGGACGTCCGGGCCAATCGGCAAGCATCGGCTTCTCCGGCAACCTTCGATCGGCCTCGCTCTTGGGCACGCAGCTTAACGGTAGCAAGCACTAGGTGAAAGGAACGTCCCCACCGAAATTCGCCTCTCGGGATCGCCGCACGAGGACGTCCGGGCCAATCGGCAAGCATCGGCTTCTCTGGCAACCTTCGATCGGCCTCGCTCTTGGGCACGCAGCTTAACGGTAGCAAGAACTAGGTGAAAGGAACGTCCCCACCGAAATTCGCCTCTCGGGATCGCCGCACGAGGACGTCCGGGCCAATCGGCAAGCATCGGCTTCTCCGGCAACCTTCGATCGGCCTCGCTCTTGGGCACGCAGCTTAACGGTAGCAAGAACTAGGTGAAAGGAACGTCCCCGACGAAATTCCGCCTCTCGGGATCGCCGTACGAGGACGTCCGGGCCAATCGGCAAGCATCGGCTTCTACGGCAACCATTGATCGGCCTCGCTCTTGGGCACGCAGCTTAACGGTAGCAAGAACTAGGTGAAAGAAACGTCCCCACCGAAATTCGCCTCTCGGGATCGCCGCACGAGGACGTCCGGGCCAATCGGCAAGCATCGGCTTCTACGGCAACCATTGATCGGCCTCGCTCTTGGGCACGCAGCTTAACGGTAGCAAGAACTAGGTGAAAGGAACGTCCCCACCGAAAGTCGCCTCTCGGGATCGCCGCACGAGGACGTCCGGGCCAATCGGCAAGCATCGGCTTCTACGGCAACCATTGATCGGCCTCGCTCTTGGGCACGCAGCTTAACGGTAGCAAGAACTAGGTGAAAGAAACGTCCCCACCGAAATTCGCCTCTCGGGATCGCCGCACGAGGACGTCCGGGCCAATCGGCAAGCATCGGCTTCTACGGCAACCATTGATCGGCCTCGCTCTTGGGCACGCAGCTTAACGGTAGCAAGAACTAGGTGAAAGGAACGTCCCCACCGAAAGTCGCCTCTCGGGATCGCCGCACGAGGACGTCCGGGCCAATCGGCAAGCATCGGCTTCTCCGGCAACCTTCGATCGGCCTCGCTCTTGGGCACGCAGCTTAACGTAGCAAGAACTAGGTGAAAGGAACGTCCCCACCGAAATTCGCCTCTCGGGATCGCCGCACGAGGACGTCCGGGCCAATCGGCAAGCATCGGCTTCTCGGCAACCTTCGATCGGCCTCGCTCTTGGGCACGCAGCTTAACGGTAGCAAGAACTAGGTGAAAGGAACGTCCCCACCGAAATTCGCCTCTCGGGATCGCCGCACGAGGACGTCCGGGCCAATCGGCAAGCATCGGCTTCTCCGGCAACCTTCGATCGGCCTCGCTCTTGGGCACGCAGCTTAACGGTAGCAAGAACTAGGTGAAAGGAACGTCCCCACCGAAATTCGCCTCTCGGGATCGCCGCACGAGGACGTCCGGGCCAATCGGCAAGCATCGGCTTCTCGGCAACCTTGATCGGCCTCGCTCTTGGGCACGCAGCTTAACGGTAGCAAGAACTAGGTGAAAGGAACGTCCCCACCGAAATTCGCCTCTCGGGATCGCCGCACGAGGACGTCCGGGCCAATCGGCAAGCATCGGCTTCTCCGGCAACCTTCGATCGGCCTCGCTCTTGGGCACGCAGCTTAACGGTAGCAAGAACTAGGTGAAAGGAACGTCCCCACCGAAATTCGCCTCTCGGGATCGCCGCACGAGGACGTCCGGGCCAATCGGCAAGCATCGGCTTCTCGGCAACCTTGATCGGCCTCGCTCTTGGGCACGCAGCTTAACGGTAGCAAGAACTAGGTGAAAGGAACGTCCCCACCGAAATTCGCCTCTCGGGATCGCCGCACGAGGACGTCCGGGCCAATCGGCAAGCATCGGCTTCTCGGCAACCTTCGATCGGCCTCGCTCTTGGGCACGCAGCTTAACGGTAGCAAGAACTAGGTGAAAGGAACGTCCCCACCGAAATTCGCCTCTCGGGATCGCCGCACGAGGACGTCCGGGCCAATCGGCAAGCATCGGCTTCTCGGCAACCTTCGATCGGCCTCGCTCTTGGGCACGCAGCTTAACGGTAGCAAGAACTAGGTGAAAGGAACGTCCCCACCGAAATTCGCCTCTCGGGATCGCCGCACGAGGACGTCCGGGCCAATCGGCAAGCATCGGCTTCTCCGGCAACCTTCGATCGGCCTCGCTCTTGGGCACGCAGCTTAACGGTAGCAAGAACTAGGTGAAAGGAACGTCCCCACCGAAATTCGCCTCTCGGGATCGCCGCACGAGGACGTCCGGGCCAATCGGCAAGCATCGGCTTCTCCGGCAACCTTCGATCGGCCTCGCTCTTGGGCACGCAGCTTAACGGTAGCAAGAACTAGGTGAAAGGAACGTCCCCACCGAAATTCGCCTCTCGGGATCGCCGCACGAGGACGTCCGGGCCAATCGGCAAGCATCGGCTTCTCCGGCAACCTTCGATCGGCCTCGCTCTTGGGCACGCAGCTTAACGGTAGCAAGAACTAGGTGAAGGAACGTCCCCACCGAATTCGCCTCTCGGGATCGCCGCACGAGGACGTCCGGGCCAATCGGCAAGCATCGGCTTCTCGGCAACCTTGATCGGCCTCGCTCTTGGCACGCAGCTTAACGGTAGCAAGAACTAGGTGAAAGGAACGTCCCCACCGAAATTCGCCTCTCGGGATCGCCGCACGAGGACGTCCGGGCCAATCGGCAAGCATCGGCTTCTCCGGCAACCTTCGATCGGCCTCGCTCTTGGGCACGCAGCTTAACGGTAGCAAGAACTAGGTGAAAGGAACGTCCCCACCGAAATTCGCCTCTCGGGAGCGCCGCTCGAGATCGCCTCGGGCAGAGTCGGCAAATAGGAAAACGTCCCACGAAATTCGCCTCTCGGATCGCCGCACGAGGACGTCCGGGCCAATCGGCAAGCATCGGCTTCTACGGCAACCATTGATCGGCCTCGCTCTTGGGCACGCAGCTTAACGGTAGCAAGAACTAGGTGAAAGGAACGTCCCCACCGAAATTCGCCTCTCGGGATCGCCGCACGAGGACGTCCGGGCCAATCGGCAAGCATCGGCTTCTCTGGCAACCTTCGATCGGCCTCGCTCTTGGGCACGCAGCTTAACGGTAGCAAGAACTAGGTGAAAGGAACGTCCCCACCGAAATTCGCCTCTCGGGATCGCCGCACGAGGACGTCCGGGCCAATCGGCAAGCATCGGCTTCTCCGGCAACCTTCGATCGGCCTCGCTCTTGGGCACGCAGCTTAACGGTAGCAAGAACTAGGTGAAAGGAACGTCCCCACCGAAATTCGCCTCTCGGGATCGCCGCACGAGGACGTCCGGGCCAATCGGCAAGCATCGGCTTCTCCGGCAACCTTCGATCGGCCTCGCTCTTGGGCACGCAGCTTAACGGTAGCAAGAACTAGGTGAAAGGAACGTCCCCACCGAAAGTCGCCTCTCGGGATCGCCGCACGAGGACGTCCGGGCCAATCGGCAAGCATCGGCTTCTCCGGCAACCTTCGATCGGCCTCGCTCTTGGGCACGCAGCTTAACGGTAGCAAGAACTAGGTGAAAGGAACGTCCCCACCGAAAGTCGCCTCTCGGGATCGCCGCACGAGGACGTCCGGGCCAATCGGCAAGCATCGGCTTCTCCGGCAACCTTCGATCGGCCTCGCTCTTGGGCACGCAGCTTAACGGTAGCAAGAACTAGGTGAAAGGAACGTCCCCACCGAAATTCGCCTCTCGGGATCGCCGCACGAGGACGTCCGGGCCAATCGGCAAGCATCGGCTTCTCCGGCAACCTTCGATCGGCCTCGCTCTTGGGCACGCAGCTTAACGGTAGCAAGAACTAGGTGAAAGGAACGTCCCCACCGAAATTAGCCTCTCGGGATCGCCGCACGAGGACGTCCGGGCCAATCGGCAAGCATCGGCTTCTCCGGCAACCTTCGATCGGCCTCGCTCTTGGGCACGCAGCTTAACGGTAGCAAGAACTAGGTGAAAGGAACGTCCCCACCGAAATTCGCCTCTCGGGATCGCCGCACGAGGACGTCCGGGCCAATCGGCAAGCATCGGCTTCTCCGGCAACCATTGATCGGCCTCGCTCTTGGGCACGCAGCTTAACGGTAGCAAGAACTAGGTGAAAGGAACGTCCCCACCGAAATTCGCCTCTCGGGATCGCCGCACGAGGACGTCCGGGCCAATCGGCAAGCATCGGCTTCTACGGCAACCATTGATCGGCCTCGCTCTTGGGCACGCAGCTTAACGGTAGCAAGAGATACACACGAAGGAATAAATAAAGTTGCACGACAGCTGCACGACAGCTGCACGACAGTTTACGACATATGCACGACATATGCACGACAGTGCGCAATGGAAGGCCGATAGTGAAGCAATTGGAAACGTGACGTTCTCTCCTTTTCTTATTCACTATATTCTTTGCCGGTTCAACAGGAGAATGCCATTGGTTGCGCCTGATGCTGCGGTGCTGCGCGGTGCCGATGTCGCCGGCAAGGAGGGCGACGTCATTGGATCGCTGATTGTGCGCATCCTCTGCGTCGCCAACGATGACAACGTAGGAGGCTTTGTTTTCCAGACGGTGACGAGCGACAACAAGAAGATCATGGTACGCCCGTTGTCCTTGTTAGCTCACGTTCGTGTTATTACCTGATCTCAAGTTCATGCCTCGCTGTCATACTGTGGTAGGACGCGCTCTTCACTAATACGCACACCCTTCCCATATGGTTTTAGTGCTGCAACGTGGGCCTCGTTACGATGCCATAGTATACCTTGATTTCATGTTCTGCTATATGATTTGCTTTCGTGCAGGTGAGCATCGACTACGCAGATGAGGTCTTCAAAGAGGATGCTGTTTCACCGTGAATGATGCATTGTCACGCACGACAACGCCCAGCAGCCGCTTCAACAGCATCGTTAACCGCGTCCTGAACGCATTTTGATTAGGGAAGTAAAGGCGAATGACTCCCTGCAGGTGCCCTCGCTCGTTCCGTGCGCCGCGCTCGTACCCCGTAAAGCCAGCCTCGCAGCACCGACGCACCCACGATATCACGACACTCAACCATGATCGTGGAACATCCGCGCGCCGTTGCGACAGTGTTATACTCCACTCTGTCAATGGATACCGTGTCCTGTCCCCAGGCATCGCCGTTGCCGCAATCACCGTTGACCCATCGTAGTGATGGGTATCTGTGGCTGCTGGTTCCTCCTCCTCACCAGCCGCGTCCCCTCCTCGAACAACGTCTGCAGGTTGGTCATCCTCCAATTCTGCGCCGTCTTCAACGTCAGCTTGAGCGCTGGCTCGACCCCGGGTACCGCGCCCACGCCCGTGTCCCACACGGCCACCCCGCCCACCCCGCCTGGGCACCCGACCAGGCGCGCTTGGACTGCGACGCCTCTGTGGAGCGGCTGCAATGCCGCGACCAGCATGCTCTGCAGCCGCTTCACCACCTGCGGCAGTAGCTGTGGTCGCAGGTGCAGCGGCACGACCTGCACCACCGTTGCGCGCTGTATCTGCCGCCGTATTGTCCTGAACTTGCTGATGCTGGCCTCCTTGTTGTGCTACACGCAGTTGCTGCGCATTCTGCTGTCGAGGTTGTACCTGATGCGAGGCAACGACGACACCTGCTGCAGCAGGGATACCGGCCAGGCGACCTTGTTGTGCTAGTAGGACACGGCGCAGCTCATCTATATAAGACTGTTGTTGCGCTTGATATTGGGCTATTGCTTGAAGTTGCTCCGGCGTGAGAATGGATGGGCCTCCTAGGCTGCCATGTGCTGCTGCTGCGTTAGGTGTCGCAATTGCATCTTGCAATAACGCTGTAAACGAGGGTCCAGCTCCGCTTCGGCCGCCGCCGTCACTACCTTGCATCACAGCTTAATGGCCGGCCGCCACCATATCTTCGGTGACTTCACTTCCGATATCGCTATTGACACTTCTATACACTACCTCCTGCTTTAGCAAACGACCTTCAAAGAGTACAATTCCTAATGCTTACGGTCGCGATTTCGTCTACTACCCTCTTCACATTAACATCTAAGGTTCACTGTCGTAAACCTCTCTGCGATCGCGTATTCGTTAGATACCTCCGCAACACACGCCGACCATGTTGGCCTCCAGCCGTACCTTTTCCGTGCATTTCTCGCACCTTTTCCGTGCATTTATCGTACCTTTCCGTGCCTTTATCGTGCATTTTCCGTGCATTTTCCGTACGGTTTGTAGGCTACCTCGGATGTCATATACACACATCCGGTGAAAGGAACGTCCCCACCGAAATTCGCCTCTCGGGATCGCCGCACGAGGACGTCCGGGCCAATCGGCAAGCATCGGCTTCTACGGCAACCTTCGATCGGCCTCGCTCTTGGGCACGCAGCTTAACGGTAGCAAGAACTAGGTGAAAGGAACGTCCCCACCGAAATTCGCCTCTCGGGATCGCCGCACGAGGACGTCCGGGCCAATCGGCAAGCATCGGCTTCTCCGGCAACCTTCGATCGGCCTCGCTCTTGGGCACGCAGCTTAACGGTAGCAAGAACTAGGTGAAAGGAACGTCCCCACCGAAATTCGCCTCTCGGGATCGCCGCATGAGGACGTCCGGGCCAATCGGCAAGCATCGGCTTCTCCGGCAACCTTCGATCGGCCTCGCTCTTGGGCACGCAGCTTAACGGTAGCAAGAACTAGGTGAAAGGAACGTCCCCACCGAAATTAGCCTCTCGGGATCGCCGCACGAGGACGTCCGGGCCAATCGGCAAGCATCGGCTTCTCCGGCAACCTTCGATCGGCCTCGCTCTTGGGCACGCAGCTTAACGGTAGCAAGAACTAGATGAAAGGAACGTCCCCACCGAAATTAGCCTCTCGGGATCGCCGCACGAGGACGTCCGGGCCAATCGGCAAGCATCGGCTTCTCCGGCAACCTTCGATCGGCCTCGCTCTTGGGCACGCAGCTTAACGGTAGCAAGAACTAGGTGAAAGGAGCGTCCCCACCGAAATTAGCCTCTCGGGATCGCCGCACGAGGACGTCCGGGCCAATCGGCAAGCATCGGCTTCTACGGCAACCATTGATCGGCCTCGCTCTTGGGCACGCAGCTTAACGGTAGCAAGAACTAGGTGAAAGGAGCGTCCCCGCCGAAATTCGCCTCTCGGGATGGCCGCACGAGGACGTCCGGGCCAATCGGCAAGCATCGGCTTCTCCGGCAACCTTCGATCGGCCTCGCTCTTGGGCACGCAGCTTAACGGTAGCAAGAACTAGGTGAAAGGAACGTCCCCACCGAAATTAGCCTCTCGGGATCGCCGCACGAGCGGCCAAGTCGCTCTCCACGCGGGGGGACTCGAAAGGAAAACAACCAGGCGGGGAGGCAAAGGCCGGCACGGGCGATTCTGTGGCCGCCGCTGCAGGCGGGGCTGCTGCAATAGGTGGGGCGGCTGCTGTGGGGGGCGACTCCTCGTTGGTGCAGGCAGCAGCCGGAGAGGGGGACAAGAGCAGCGACGGCACTGCCGGCGGCAAGGGTGCGGCCAAAGCAGCCAAGGCCGGGAAGGCAGCCAAGGCCGGCAGCTCCGACGGGGGGCCCGGCTTTCGTGAGCTGGTTGCTCGCACATGGGGACAGCTGCTGGGCTCCCCCGCCAGCCAGCTGAAGGAAGAGCAGCAGCAGGGCGAGGAGCAGAAGAAGGGTCAGGCGGGGGAACAGCAGCAGCAGCCAGGCAAGCCGCAGGACACAAATCAGAAGGGCGGGGATCAGCAGCGCGGCCAGCAGCAAAAGGCGCAGTGAGTGGTGCGCCGACGTTGCCGTTATGAGTGTCAGCAGGAAGAGCACCGGCCGGAGGGGCCGCTCCTGGCCGCGCGTATTCATCCGGCCATAAAGAGCAGGCAGCGACTGGGCGGGCCGGCTGCAGGGCTGGACCAGCCGGCTGGACCAGCCGGCTGCAGGGCTGCGGAGGGTCCGGCTGGAGGGCTGCTAGCGACCGTGGCCTGGGTCCTAGGCCGTCGGGGGCCGATTGCTCCCGACTGCGGGGGCGCTCCGGGCGCAGTGCCCACTTGCACATCGTCCAGGACGCATCCACCTGCCGCATCAGAATAAAGGCGCATCGGGTGCACCCGGGTGCGCGAGTGGATGCATCCACGCATGCTGCAGGGCGAGGGGTGGGGGTGGTGGTGGTGGTGTCCCGCGAGTGGGGCACCATCCCAGGCTAGTTAAGTGTGCGAGGAGCGGTGGTCGGTCACGTGCTGATAGCAAGTACGCTTTAAACCATCCGTGGCTGTTGAGGCCATTCGTGTGGGACGAGACTGTCACGTGCCCGTCGTAGCTGACGTCTAGCCAGCAGCCGCTTGCTGCCGCTTGCGTAGGCTGCGCTGGAGTTGTCGTGCGCGAGATGACTTCACCGCCGCTGCACGTGCCGTACATCCGTTTGACATCTGTTCCTGATGCTCTTCTCTCGCCCCAGCAGTGGTGCTCATACTGTCGAGGTGGCCCGGTCCGTATCCTCATGTCACCCAGGCTCAAGTGGCTGGTGCGGGTCTTTCTTGGTCACACACAGCGCCCCCAAAACGAGCGTCTGCAAGCGCGCCCCACTGGCGATGGCCTACAAGCATACAACCCCCAAACAACCAGAGATAACACAGCAAGGGGGGAGGGCGGGCGGGAAAACAAAAGTCCCACGAGGCACGTCAATGCGTCGCGCCGGCCGCGCCGCTGCTAAAGCGGGAACACCAAAGTTCGAGTAACAGAGGCGCCTAGATTGAAGTGGAAGGCTAAGCATGACGCTCAAACGGCTGACGGGCACGGCGGCGAGTCCGGAGCGCGGGGCTCCGAGGCCCCGGCGGCAGGGTGCTGCGGCCCGCCGATGCTGCTTCCGTGCTGCGGGTGCTGGTGCGGGTGATGGTGTTGGTGGTGCTGCCCAGACGGGGCTGCTGCGGGCGTGGGACAGGAAGCTGGCTGCAGAGTCGATAACGATTCGGCAAACGGGTAGGAAAAGCTACAGTACGGGAACCCCATACTGCCGTACCACCACACGGCTTCAACTCGCCTGCAAACCACATTTTCGGTATAGCCTAAGATCTAACTTTGCTTGTGTATATCTTATACGTTTGCCATTGATGGCCATGTCCGCATCAGCCAGCAGTGCCTTCGCCGTCCTCGCGCCTCGTATCATACACTACTGACCCGACATTAGCCGCAGAGTTCCAGCACACCCAACGTCAACCGCCGCGTCACTTCCCCTGTCGGCAAGTCACCTGCCCCCCCGCCCGCACCCGCGGCCCCCGCCTGGAGACCTCGCGGACGCGGGCGATAGTGGGTGCCCGAGGCCCGCCAAACGTCGATGGTTCACTGCCGATCACCGCCGGGCCCGCCGCCAGCTCCATAGTCAACGGCGCCGCTACCATAGCCCACCGCGCCCGCCGAATAGTTGCGCCTCGCCCGTCACCTCGTCCTGCTGATAGCCCCATGCTCCACCCCAGCCGTGATGCTGCGCCGCCGCTGCCGCCGTGGCGGCGGCATCCACCGCGCCGTAGCTGCTGCTGCCGCCGCCCAACTGCCCTATGCCGAACATACTGGCTGCGGGAACATACACCTGCCCCCGCGCGGTGCCCTGCCCCTGCCCATTAGTCGGGCGTCCGATGCAGCACCACCGCCCCTACCGCAGTGCATCAGGTCCCTGAGCACCAGCGCTGTGGGCGCGTGGGCAGGAGCCCCTCAGACCCCTTGTTCCGCCTAAGTCAAGACACCATGTACGTGTATACATATGTCGCCCCTACAGCAGGGGCTGATGCCGGGGCTGGTGTGCTGATGCCCGCTCAGCCGATACCGAGGAGCCGAGCGTCCGTTAATCCACGTCCACAACAGCGCGCTAACCGCTGAGCCGCGGGGACCTGCCGCTGAGGCGCTCCCCCGCCAACGGCGTCCCCCCTCCTTTCATCCAGGGGCAGTAGCGCCCCATGCCTGCTTCGGCTCTCGCCCCGCGCAGCGAGAAGCCCACGCGCCGCTCCGGCCCGTGCCCCGCCCCTCGCTCCCTCCCTCGCCGCCAGCGGCCCCCCCTCCCCTCCCCGCATTGCACCGCGATGCTCCCCCTGGCGGCTCCCTCGCACGCACCTCCGCGGGTGCACAGCCGCCTGCACCGGCCGTCATTTGTCCCGGCCTTTCCAAGCCGCCACACCGCCCCAGCCGCTGCCCCACGCGCCCTTGGGTCCCTGCCAGCACCAAGGCCCGCACTAAGGCCCCCAGCCATCCTAAACCGGGCTGCACAGTGGCCCCCCCCCGAGGGCCCCGCACCACCCCCCGCTGCCACCAACCCCTACAATGCCCCAGCAGCAGCAGCTGTGCACTGGGGGCACAGCGGCCGTGATGACGCCGCGTAAGGCCCCAGCAGCCGCTGCTGCTGTGACACCAGCCCCAATCCCTCGTCATAGCTCGTCGAGCATGCCCTGCGGGTGGCGGCCGGGAGGGGGGCGCCCACAAGCAGCAGAGATGAGCACACGGGTGGCTCATGATATAAACCAAGGACCGAAACCGAGCACGGTGGTGTGTGGGGAGGGACGGGGCCGACCAGGGCCCCTCTTTACACATCTACTATTATACTCGCCAGCCAGCCCTCAACACGGCTCTCATATTCAGCTGAAACGCCCCTACCCATTCACCTCAACCCATTCACCCCAACCCTGTGTCCCCAGGGGCGGCCGCCGTGGCCCAGCTGTTGGCGGTGGTGTGCTGCCGCCATGGCTCGAAGCTCCCCCGCCTCCCGCCCTCCCCTCAGCCCCCGCCTCCCGCCCTCCCCTCAGCCCCCCCTCCCGCCCTCCCCTCAGCCCCCACCTCGTCGTCGTCGTCGTCGTAGTCGATGGCGTCCTCCTCCCCCGCCTCCTCGTCCCCCTCCCCGACGTCGCCATCGGCAGCAGCCCCGGTGCCGTCCTCCGCCTGGGGTCGACACCCAAGAGGGTGGCGGTGGATGGGTTGGTTGGTGCGTGGGTGGGTTGGTTGGTGCGTGGGGGGGTGGGTACGTGTAAGAGAGGTAGGGAGCACCCACAGGATTGCGGCATGGGAGTGGGAAGGTCAGCTGGCTGCTCCCCTCCCGGCTGCTCCCCCCCGCTCTCCTCCCACAACCCCAACCCCGCTCCAACCCCACCCAGACATGCCCCCACCACCGGCACCTACCCATCCCTCTTTCCCTCCCTTCCCCCAACCCCAACCCCAGCCGCAACCCCAACCCCAACCCCAACCCCAGCCGCAACGCCCAGCCGTTCTCACGTCGTCGAAGTCCTCCTCGTCGTCCTCGCTGAGCACTCCCGCCTCGTCGTCCGCCGCCACCTCGGCGCCGTCAGCAGCCTGCAGCAGACATCCAGGTGGCAGGACGGGCAGTTAACAGACGTTCCTGCAGACCAGCCACACACCCTCTGTCCAGCCGATGCCAGCTCCTGGACCCACCTGCAGGAACCAGGACTTGCCGCTGAGGCGCCGAGCCTTGTCGTCGTCTTTGAGCGTCTCCGCCGCCCGGGCCTTGGCTGCAGCCACCTCGGCATCGAAGCGGGCCTGCAGGTGGGCGGTGGCGGGGCGGGTGTGTGGGGGTAGGGGGAGTGGTGTCACGGACAGCAAAGGCGGCGTCAGTTGTCAGTCGTCAGCCCCTTCCCCCTCCCCCCAGCCCGCCTTCCCCAGCACCTCCCCCCTCCCCCCAGCCCTCCCCTTCCCCTTTTCCCTCCCCCCAGCCCTCCCCAGCCCCTCCCCCCAGCCCTCCCCAGCCCCTCCCCCCAGGCGCACCTTCCACGCTGCGAAGGTCTCCACAGTGACGGGCACACCGTGGGCGCGAGCCTCCGCGCGCTTGCGCTCCTCCGCGTCTTGAGCCTGCAGCGGCAGCAGCGGCGCGAGGGGGGAGTAGGCGGGCGGGATCGGCTCGAGCCTATCGTAGTGCCGCGGAGTGCCGCTGCTGGAGGTGGTGCCGCTGCTGGAGGTGGCGCCGGAGGCCTGACACGACCGCCGCCAGCTGGGGGCTGCGCTGCCGGGAGCCGGGAGACACCGCGGAGTGGAGCCTGAGGGCGGCTCAGGTGGTCTGGGGGGTCCGCGGGTGCTGGGGCTGGCAGCAGTGCCGTACTGCGGGCTGCAGGGTACCACCTCCCGGGGGCTGGTGGCCAGCACCCGCATCCGGTCAAGATACCCCTCCCCCGCCCCGTGTCCCCTGACCCCGGTGCCTCCCCTCCCTTCCCCTGCGGACCTTCCGCCGCTCCACCTCGGGATCCACTACCGGTCCCGTGTTGACTCGTGCTGTAGAGAGGACGGCAGAGAGAGGGAGGTGGGGGGTGGGGGTTGGATGCGACAACACGAGTGGTTGTGGTTCTGGTTGTGGTGGTGGTTGTGGTGGTTGTGGTGGTTGTGGTGGTCACCAGGTTCGGGTAGGCAGCTACCCTGACACCGCAACCAGCTACCCTGACAGCAGACACCTCCGGTCCACCCCTGACACACCTGATCCCTCCTGCCGTCCACTTGAAGGGCCCCCCACCCTGGGCCCATGCCCCGAAGGGCAACGCATTCCTCCGCTATCCACACGCCTAGCCCGCCTTCCCCCGGCCCAACACCCGGAGCCTGGCCGTGCTCGGAGCCAGAACATGCCCCAGCCCCAGCCGACCCACGCGCACCCACCCTGGAGCCAATCCTTGGCTGCATCGATGAGTGTATAGATCATGGCCATACCCAAGTTCGCTTGCACCTGCTCTTCCAAGACAGCAGTGGCCTCCGCCAGGTCGGAGTCGCTGAGGCCGGTCACGCTTCGCAACTTCATGCTGGGGGGCTGCTCCGGGTACTTCGGGGTGTGCGCGAACAGCAGCTCTGCTTTGAGCGGGTAATCGCCAGAGTCCGCGCCGTCCTCATCCTCGGGCGCAATTAGCACCTTGTACGTCTTGCCCGCGGCAATCCAGCCGCTAGGCAGGTTGCCGTCATACTCTATGAGGTCGTCCATTAAAATGGCCTCCAGCGCCTCCAACTCCATGTCCTGCTCCCCTTGGTAATCCATGTTGGGTTCACCGGAAATAGAGCAGTGCGGTGAAGGAGCAGCAGGCGCTGAACGGCGGCCGATCGGCTATTTGGGGGCGCAGCCAGGACGTAGCCCGGACAGTGGGGACGTGTGATCTATCGTAATCACAACAGTAACGTGACTGCAAACTACTTTTGGGAGGCGAAGGTGCTTGGGTATCGCTAACGGGAGGCAGTCGCCCCGGGTGCGCTGTTTGAAAGCAATAATATGACGTTATGATATTATATAACTGTAATTGAGCTGATCAGTCATCTTCATGCACCCGGATAGAGTTACGTAGATGCGTACGGTGCACAAAATTGTCATGACGGGCTCGACGGCCATGGCCAGTTGGCGACGTTGGAAGGTTTAATAATGCAGATCGTTGCGTGCACGTAAACATATTTGCAATGCCACATATACCTTCGGCACTCAGATAGCGACACGCAAATAGACCATGAAGCGCGAGAGGCCATTGTTCCGCCTCCTAACGCTGCTTGTGGCGAACGCCCATGGCGTGTGCGTGGCGCTTATCGTTGCCTCAGTCCTGGGGTTGCTCGCCATACCGCTGCTCGACCGCCCCATCCGTTTCGACGAGAAGGGGCTGACGGCGGGATCGGCCCATCCCACGGTCGGGTGCGCCTAGGATGTACATGATCACAGGGGCCTGCCTCGATTGCACTGACTGACGTGCACGGTGCTGGAGCCTCCTCACTGCCACCTCCTCCACCAGCCCTCAACCGCACCATCCTGTCACCTCGTGTCGCCACACCACCTCGCAGGGCCGCCGCCGGTGCCGTCCTCCCGGACGCCCTGCGCATCGCCCACACCGCCGGCGGCGCCAGCGCCTTCCAGCGGCCCGGCGCAGCCGCAGCCCTAGCGGCTGAGCTGCGCCGAGCAGGGCTGGCCGGCACGCAAGTGACCCGGCCCACAGTCACCGCCCCCGGCCCCACGCCCGGCGCCGCCCCCTCCGCCTGCCGCTGCGCCAACGTCCACACAGTGGTCCGCTCCCGCCGAGGTGACGGCCTAGAGAGCCTGGCGATGGTGACGCCCGTCGCCTTCTCCCCGCAGCGCCCCGACCCCGCCTTCGACGGCCGCAACCAGAGCGCTGGCGGGGCGGAGCTGGCGCTGCTGGCGGGGGCGAGCCTGGCGCTGCACCTGGCTAGGGGGGCCGGCGGGGGCGGCGGACGCTGGATGGCTCGAGACCTGGTGTGGGTGGTGCCGGATATGAGCTGCGGCGCCCATCAGTGCCTGGCCGCCTGGGTGCAGCAGTACCACGAGCAGGGGCAGGGGGCAGGCCTGCAGTCTCCGCCTGAGGCGCCTGAGGGGGCGGGGGCCCCCGCGGGAGGGGTGGTGGTCCGAGGGGGCGTCATCCAGCAGGCGGTGGTGCTAGAGGCGCTGGCGGGCGCATCGTACGACACGCCCGAGGTGCTGGTGATCGGCCACGACGGGCTGCTGCCCAAGCTGGACATGTACTTCCTGCTGAGGTACATCTTCAACTACCCGGTACGACGTGGGCGCGGTTGGTGTTTGTTGGGGGCGCGCACGGGACATTCCGCTTGGGGTCTGGCGGCTGAGCAGTGAAAACCTAATACACGCGGCGACGCGCGGCTCGCCTGTGGCGCCCTCGACAGGTGCCCACAACGCTGTGGCGGGATGACCGGCTGGCGGCGGCGCAGCGGGCGGCGTCTGACTGGCTGGAGCGGCTGCTGCCCGGCCTGCTGCCGGCCAAGGTGAGCAGCGGCCCGCGCTCTTCCTATCACCCTGCTCTCTCACGTCAATTTACGAATTTAACAATCCGCGACCGCCGGTCCAACGCCGCTCGAAATGGGCTGTTGATGCAGACCCACATCCCAATGTCCCAAGCGGCTCCATAGGCCCTGCGCCCCGCCCCTCATCCCCCCTCCCTTGCGGCTCTTCAGGCGGTGCGGAGTTACGTGGGGCGGCTGCTGACTGGGCTGCAGTTCGCGTGGCACCAGGCGGTGGGGCAGCCGGCAGGGGCTCACGCCGCATTCAAGAACCACATGGTGGACGCGGCGACTGTCCGGCTGGTGCAGCGGGTGAGGGCGCCTGCCACCCACCCCCTCTTGCCGCTGCCCGTGTGCCTTCGAGCCCCGACCCCCTCCCGCCCTCCTCTCCCCTGCCCCCACCCTCCCCCTCGTTAGGGCCCCCAGCGGCCCTGGCTGCCCAGTGCCGGCGACCTGGAGAGACGCGCGCTGTCTGTTGCCTCCGCCCTGGAGCTGACTCTGCGCTCCCTGAACAACCTGGTGGAGCGGGTGCACCACTCCTCCTTCCTGTACCTCGTAACGCAGCTGGACCGCTACGTGCCGGTGGAGGTGTACGTGGCGCCCGCGGTGGCGCTCACGGCGGCGCTGCAGCTGCAGGTAGGCGGGCGGGTGGGTGCCGGCGGGTGTCCAAAACAAGACACAGGGGGCAAAGTGGGGACACTGATCCCATGGAGACGGCGGCGCGGCAACGGCGGCTGGCCCGGCTGCCCAACCGCCTGAGGGCTGTTGGCCCACATTTGCCTGCCGGGCAGCCAGCAAGCTAGCCACCCGGCACCCCAACCTCCTCCTGCCTGCTCCTGCGGCGCCTCCTCCCAGGCGGCCTGGTCAATGCGCTGCGCGCAGCAGGCGCTGGAGGGGCCCCAGGCCGCCAACACGCCAGCAGGCATCTGGGCAGTAGCGCTGTCTCGGGTCGTGGCGCGCACCGGGGTGCTTGCGGCGGCCGCCGCCGCCCTCCGCTCGCTGGCCTGCAGCCCCCCAGGGGCGGGTCCAGCTGCTCTGGGTGCGGTCAGCTGGGCAGCACCTCGTGGGTGGGCTGTGGCGGTGGCCGCAGCGAGGGGCCTGATGTGGCGGCCGCTCTCCGCTGCAGAGGCGGCCCTGGTGGCTGCTACTGTGCTGCTCGCCACGGCGGGTGCGGCGACAGCGGCTGCCAGCCTGGCGGGGCGGCTGGCATCAGCGGCCGCGGGAGGTGCGCCGGGAGCTGCCAGCGGGGCAGGGGGGGTGGGGGTTGAGCAGCGGGATGAGCAGCAGCAGCAGCAAGGACAGGAGGAGAGACGGCAACGACTTCGGGCGAGGAAGTGGCATGCTGAGCGTGTAGTTGTCTTGACGCTGACCGCCGCGGCGATGACTGCGCTGGTGTGCCTCAACTGGGCAGCAGCCGTCGTGGCAGGTGCTTATATGGCACCTCTAGCGTTAGGCCAGGGCTGGTTGGCGGCCCGGGCGCAACCCAAGGTGGGTGGGCAAGAAACCGGTGGCCACTCTATGGCGCACGCGGCAGGGATGCGTGTTCGAGTGGCTAGGGTGCTCGGGCCCGCCGCTTGGGTTGCTTTAACCCCGCTGATTGCACTCTGCACGGCTGCAATGGTGCTTTCCAGGATAGGGTTTGGGGGGACGGAAGCCATTATGTTTGGCGCCCCTGCCCATGGAGTGTGCCGGCTGTCCACGACCAATTATTGGTATGCCCAGGTGGTAGTGTTTGCATTCTGGCTATTTGGATTGGAAGGGAGTTTTCTGCGTGACTAGCGCGCAGTAGTGACGGCTCACCTCGAAACACCAGTTGTTAAATGCTCATGGATAGGTCATCGACATCGCCCGAGGTCGCGGCTGCATGTCAATGTGTGGTGCTGTGGTCCATTGTTATGAAAACGTTATGCAGTCAGCTATGGCCGATAACTGTTGCTCGACAGGCGGTGGTCGCCTCCGCCACTTGTATGTGCAGAATAGTATCCATCGACGAGCCTCTTCCACATCAACACTTATTATCAGCTATATTCCTGGATCAGCATTGTTATTCTGTTCCTCACTATCTCGTACCCCAGTTGCGTAGTCAAAGTCAACTGTAGCAGGACCCGTACACCAAGTCAGGCACACCGCGCACGTTCAGCAAATTGCTTCTGACGAAACAACCTTGAACTGAGATCGCTCCACTTATAGGGGCGATGCTGTATCAAAGGCAACATAACTAGAGCGGCTACTCTGCCGCAATCGACTTGTCTTCGTAGGCAACCGTGCTACGCACTACCATACTAATATAGGCAAAAGTTATCGAGGAAGAGGAAGCGAGACTTTTATTTCTGGATACACGCTCGAGCGTTATCGAGCCCGACGGTCGCCTGCAGCACATACTCCGGGGCGTCCGACGCCGCTTGGCTCGGCCTTGGACCGTTTGGGCGTCCAGCCACCCTGTTGGGGTAAGTCAGGGCAAACTACTAAGAAGTCTGGTATCGAAAAGAAGCCTTCAACAGGTGTCAGCTGCAGCACCTTGCAACCTCACGGCTCGCCATCAGGTGCACGTTAACAACGTGGAATTGCTCATGTATTTGCATTGGCTTGGTTGCTCGTAGCGACATCTGGTGCCCCAGCTGCGAAGTCAACTTCTGTAGGGAGTTTTGACATAGACGTCAGGCCAGGCCTGGCCGGCGTGGACGCCGTTGTGTACCTTTCTTCTCTTGATCAATTGCGCACTGGATGGACTATGCATTGGTCCAGTTGCCCACGCGTCGCTGGGTCGCACCGTCCATTATGAAGCAAGCGAACACAGCTGCCACATTTGATCGCCGCCTGCTACGTTGATCTTATCGGCAGGGACAGGACAGGGTCGCTGGAACTGCTGAAGGCGAACGACAATGTCGTCCGAGTTGATGCAGCATCTAGCTGCAGCCACGGGCTTCTCCGGTAAGCTGGATGGGCGCTTACATTGTAATGCCTTTCGCAGTAGGAATCTGGACATCACAACGGAATGGCCTTGTCCATAGACACGTAACCCAACTCCGGTCGCCCGCCTGCTGTTCTCCGCGTTACGCCTCCCTTCGACCACCCCTTGCCAGACGACCCAGGTAAAAAGGGACTCACAGCTAAGGATGACCCGCGCGTCCTTTTGGTAACAACGGTTGACGTTGGCGGCGGCGCCAGCGAGCGCATCGAGGTGCGGGTCGGCGAGGTCCCAGAGGATGTGGCTCGCGCCTTCTGCATCCGGCATGGTCTGCCTGAGGCGATCGTGGGGCCTCTAGCGGCGCATCTTGAGGAGAACCTGAGGAAGGCGGCGGCAAACCGTGCAGGGGAAGACAGCATCAAGGTGCGCCACCTTAAGGGGGGAGTTGGGGTACGTGGGGACAGTTGTATGCGTGCAGTTTCTAGCGCTTTTCAAACGGGTTTAAGAGAGGAAAGACCAATGGTTATGAGCCAGTGGAGTTCTCATAGGTGCCGCAGGGCGTTGGGTTGTGGTAATGCCGGTGCGCCAGATGCTAGATGTTGGGCTGCTGAGCCACTCCTGCGGGATCTGACCGTTCACGGTGGCTTTCACCCAACGGTCGGCATCCTGGCCAATAACAGCTAACTGTATTGCCTATCGGTAGACTGTGTCACAAACTTCCTTGATCCCACTCCGATGTTTACAGTCGATGGATGGTCATAGCCTTCAGCCGAGCGTGGACGGGGTCACGGGGCCCTTCGACCCGCCGCAGCGCACCAAGTCTCCCAGGCTTCCGACCGCAGCGCAGCAGCAGGAGGCGCCTGCTCCAGCCGGAGGCGTTGGTACTGGTGCCGGCGTTCCATCAAAACAGCAGCAATACAGCTTCGGGTCTGGCATGGACGAGCGCTTGTACCAGCAGTTGTCTTCGAAGCTGCTCGATGAGTCTCATGCCCCGTCCACGCGCCGCGGCAACTGGGTCAGTGCCTCAGAGGTCCTCAGCGGTGGCGGCGGCGGTGGCAGTGGCCACAACAGCAAACGCAGCTCCTCAGGCCTCAGCAATCATCCCGTCGGGCCTTACCAATATGGAAAGAACAACCCATCGTCGGGCCCTAGCCCCAGGTACGGCTGTGGATCGCACGGGGTGCTAGAGTGGTCCCTATGAGACAGGGGCTGTGGTACGGTCGAAGGCCGTAGGAGTAACTGGGGATGAGTCAGACTACGCTGGAAATGGATACTGCTGCTTCACAGCCGGGAAGGAAAAGGGCCAGAAACTAGTATCGATCTTGCGCCAGGCGCACAAGGCAATGTTCCTACGTAAGCACAAAAGGCAGGCGGGGAAACCTACCGCGTCTCAGTTGGCGCGAACTAGGCACCATGTAGGCCCGGTTCACCTTTGCTTTGGGTAGGCGCATCTGGGCGACCCAAGGCTTGTCTCCGCTAATCAGCCAGACGTTGCCGCGCCCCACGTCGGCAGCCCTCCTGGTCTCTTGAGCTGCGTTGGTCCCGTGCGGCCCTGGCTGCAGGGACAGAGACAGCGTGCACATGCGGCTGTACGCGACGGCGCAGGAGCGCGCCGCCCGCCTGGAAGAGCGGCGACGCATGGCTAACGCGGAGGCGGTGGCGGCCGTCACGCAAAGGCGGTCGGCCATGTCGTGGATCAGCGCCGAAATGATGCGCGGCCGCGGCGCCAATGGGACGTATGACAACTACGGCGAGATGCTGTACGCGGAGGGCGTGGAGGCGCTCATGGCCAGGCTTAAGCGGGTGCGTGGGCCGGTGTGGGCGGAGGGGCCGGTGCGCGCCTGAGTGGGTGGCTGGGTGCCGGCGATGTGTGGCGAGGAAGAAAGCACCGGGAGAGTTGGCCTATAGCTTAAAGAATACGGCGCATGGCCTATGCAATGACGCCCATGCCGTGCACCCTACCTTGGTTACGTCGATGTAGGATGAGGGGGAGCGCAAAGCGCGTGAGGCGCGCGAGCTCGAGGGCGTGACCTTCGCGCCCGTGATCACCAAGAAGGCCTGGGAACTTAAACAGCGGGAGCGCAATAGCATCGCCAGCATGGGAGGCCTCATGGACGGCTCGGCCGGGGACGAGTTCGAGAAGTGGCAGCGGCTGCATGTGCGGGGGATGCGCAAGTCGACCCAGGTGGGTGAGGGCAGTCTGCGGGCATACAGCCCAGCGGAGGGTCGAGAGGAAACAAGTTGGGAACCCGTATCCCTGCGGACGTGGGTCCTGGTCCTGGGTCCTGTGGAGGCTACAAACGCCATGCCACCTTCCCCATCTTGCTCGTTTTCCAGGAGCGGCTGGAGCAGTTGAGGGTGCAGCGCGAAGCCGCGGAGGTGGCCGAGTGCACGTTCCGCCCGCGCATCAACAAAAACAGTGACGCGCTCATGACGGAGCGGGCGGAGACGCTGAAGGTGAGGGGGAGGCGGAGGTGCTGCACTGCACGGGGTTCAGCGGGACGTTGTGATGCGGACCTTAGTAGTGCAGCTCTCATGTGCGCGCTGTCAGCGGCAACCAATAGACCAACACGCAGAAGCCGTCTCTCTTGAGACCCGTAGCCCACGGTGCTTCATGCCTCCGCCTCACCGTCCTGAACCCTCGTGATTGCCCCCCACTCCTCCCCGCGCGACAGGTCCTCAACATAACCCACCACGAGCAGCTCTTTGCGGACGCCCTGCGCCGCCAATCTAAGTGCGTAAGGGGAAAGGGACCATGCGTGGTTGGTGGAGGGTGTGCGGCCGGTGCCCGCTCGCCGCCTCCCAGCTCGTGTTATTCGCCCGCCCCTTTGTGGCGGGCCCTGACTCCGCCTCCTCGCCGCCTGCGTCCCCCCGCAGGATGGAGGAGCTGCAGCGCTGGTACCCGGACGGGGTCACGTTCCAGCCCCAGGTGCGTGTTGGTGGGTGCGGTGACATCTGTCCCGTCAGCAGGGGGGTGGATCGCGCCAGCAGTGGACCTACACAACAAGGAGCGCTGCGCTGGGACCTGTCTCGTTGTGGAAGACATGGGCGATGCTGGGTCCCGCCTGTCTGACCGCCTGCTGCGTCCCCTTCGCTGCTGCCAGGTCAACAAGGACGCTCGTGCCATGGAGTACCTCCGACGGAGCTGGGATAAGGTCAAGCCACAGCATCACAGCACCGGCAGCGGCACCCCAGGGCCCATGGCATCCACCGCCTCCACCAGCACACAAGGGGCAGGCCCGCAGATGCCGCCGGTGGTGGCGCGGCTGTACGCTGAGGCGGAGCGCAAGCAGGTGGGCAACCCGGCTGCAGGCCTGCCTGGCATGGCGGAGGTTTTGCGGCGCTGCCGCGCTTCCGATACCACTCGCCCTTGACCTCCATTCGCCGGTACCCGGCACGCGACACACGAATACCCTCAATGAATCACTGTTACGGCCCCGCCTCTGGTACTCAGGCGAAGCTGGAAGCCGCACGCCAGGTGCTGTACGGTCCCATCGACCCCGTCACGCAGAGGCCGCTCTTCCAGCCGGAGATCGGGCGCGGTCCGCGAGGCGGCATCGGGCACGCCCGGAACAACCGGCGCGGCGGCCACATCGGCGAACACCTGTACCGCACAGCGCAGGACCTGGCCGCAAAGCGAGCAGCGGCGGAGGAGGCGGAGCGGCGTGCCGCGGAGGAAGAAGCGACTCGCAGCCACACAACCGGTGAGTGCCCTGGCCTCAATGCAGGAGCTGCTCCCGGGCAAAGGGCGCAGGTCGTGTGGGTCGGGTTCCCGTGATGCCGGAACGCGCTGGTCCACCTGGAATCTCCCCAACCGCACCGCCTCACGGCCACCTCGCCCTGCCCCACCCCGCCTCCGACTCACCCAGTCGTGAGCCAGCGCATGTTCACGGACCTCAAGCTGAAGCGCTTCCGCCAAATCTTCGAGTACCTGGACGAGGAGGGCGCCAACTCGCTGGACCTGCTGGCGGCGCTGGGCCGCTCCCCGCCGTTGGTGGAGCCCGACGTGGAGCCCAGCCGGCACCCGCGGGTGGACAACCTGGACAGCGAGGTGCTGCTGGACGTGGAGGCGGCGGCGGACGTGTGGGCGCGGGCCAACGGCCTCATGCTCACGTGAGTAGGGTTACGGCGCAGGCAGGCAGCTGCCGTGACCGTGAAGTCGGGCCGGGCAGCACGTTGTGAGCGGGGCGGTGCGGTGCTGCCGGCTCCATGACGGCCCTCGCAGCCTTCCCGGCCACGACCTGGTCGCCACAATGTGGCTCGGGTCCCTCAGTGCGGTGAGCCCGCTGCACTGTGTTGCATCTTCTTGAACCTCCCCCCCCCATGGTCCCTGTCGCCCTGCCCCCACACAGCAACGAGGAGCAGCGGATGGCGTCCGGTACCCACACCGGCAGCCCCAGCGGTGACGGCGGGCCGCGACCAGCGCCCTCCGGCTCCACCACCGCGTCCGCCTATGCCACCACCAGCCCGCAGCAGCAGCAGCATGTCCTGGCGGCACCCGGCTGCGGCGGGCCGCTGTCGTGCCCCTGCCCGCCGCTGAGCATCGAGATGTTCATGAGCTGCATGGAGGAGGCGCTGAGGCTGCGGCGGGGCCCGCGGGCCTACCTCGTCCCCTCGCCGCCCGCCAAGCAGGCGCCCTCGCACAGCTTCCGACCGGCCATCAACGCGCGCTCGCGAGCGCTTGCCGCGAAGAGCCGCCCCGACACCTCCTCCACCTTTGAGCTGCTGCACCGAGTGGCGGCCAAGACGGCAGAGCGGCTGGAGATGCTGCGGCGCAAGCAGGACGAGGCGGGCCTGGTGGGCTGCACCTTCCAGCCGCAGCTCAATCCCAACCGGTAGGCTTGCAGAGGGCGGGCTTGTTGGAAGGGGGGAACAGGCGTACGTGGCCGCGGTGTCGAACTGAGCTGATTGTTGCTGGCGGCGCATGCGGTCACATACACAACAATCAACACACCCGCAAACGCTGCAGGAACAGCATGGGCGGCCGCATGGTTAGCCGGAGTACTGGCAGCCGCGCCGCGTCGCTGGACCCCTCGGCCTTCGCGCTGGCAGCAGCGGGCATCGCCGCGGCCGCGGACGAGGCCCACTCGGCGCATGTGGCGGAGGCGGAGCGCCGCGACCTGCAGCAGCACCTGCAGCACCTCCGCCTGGCAGCGGACGCCGCCCTGGACGTGCAGGCGCAGCTGCTGCGGCAGGTGGCGGAGGGCGGCGGCGCAGCAGGCGCGAGGGAAGCCCCCGGAGAGGAGGTCGACGAGGAGCTGGCGCGGTTCTCGCTGCTGGAGCAGGAGCTGCGCGACATGCAGGTGAGGGGGGAACGTGTGCGTGGAGGTGGTGTTGGGCCTCGGCTGCTGGTGATCCAGGAAATGGGTTGTACGTCCTGCCCTGCGTCCGAAGAGCGGTTGGGTGTGAACAGGCCTTCACGTGTATGTGTTTGTCGCAATTGCTGACATGTTCGCGTTCTGTCGTGCCCGGCCAGGCTCTCACGCAAGTTGCCATCGACGACCATGACCGACAGCAGCAGCTCCTGCGGCATGCTGAGGCGCTGCAGCAGCAGCAGTCTCAGCAGCTGTCCGGCAATGATGGCCCGCCAGCGGGCGGCTTGCAAGAGCTGGCAGTGGTGCTGGGGGTGGGCTCGTGGGACGGCTCCAGTGTGGCGGCCGCCACCACCAGCGGCGCCTCCAGCAGGCCCTCGTAGCGGCAGCCGGGGCGACAGGGTGTGGTACAGTCTCATAAGGCGTGGAGGGCGTAGAGTAGGGAGGTCGAGACGAGTAGGGAGGTCGGTGGGCGCCCCGTTGGCAGCTCCTGTGTGTGTGTGTTGAGGAGAAAGCGTGGAGGAGCTGGCCTGCGCTGCCGCCTCCTCTCCCACTGTCGTGCATCGTGAGCTTCGCTGTTGAGGAGGTGCGTGCACTTGTGTCCGTGTTGTGTTCCCAACTGAACAAATATGCGTGCAGCAGCTCTGCTGCGTTCTTGCTACTACCGTATGGCCGCCGCAGCCACTGCCACCACTCGTGGATGGGGGCCAGGCCCGTGAGGTTGCTTCAGTGGCGTGTGGTACAGTGGCTCCCTCAGTGGGGTCCGCTACCCCGTGCTGTGCTCTGGGCGTGCGCGCGCGTGCTTCTACTTATTCGCTTTATGACATCTGAACATCATGCTACTTCGAATTAGACCTGGACTACCGCGTCGGTGTGTGATCGCACTCGCACCAGGAAGACCTCACGCGCCCAGGGTAAAGAGGGTGTGTGGCCGCTGGCCAAGGAGCTGCCCAGTATTCGTGGCTGGGGACTATGTGCGCCGGTCAGGGCTGAGACCGTGCCGGGCACGGGACTGTGACTATATGCGGTGGCAGCAGCTAGGTAGCTCGCAGGCGAGTCAACTTGCACGCAATCGGCAGTCAGGTGGTGCGGACTCGGGTCGCCAGAGGCGGCGGCCCAGGTGGCTGGACGAGGCCGCGGCTGGAGAGTAGCCGTTCTGGGGTGCGTGTGTGTGTGCTTATTGCGTTTGGTGTCGGTTGGCTGGTCCCGGTGACACAAGGGGTGCGTTCGCTGCCTGCTTGGTTGACCGTCATTGAGGACGAGAACTTGAGCTGCTGCTGCTGTGTTTGGGGCCGGGAGGGGATGTTGCCCCCTCGGCAAACCTTGTGGGCTGCTGCAAGTACAATCCGTGAGCGAATAAAGGGCAGCGCTCACGGGTCGCTTACGCCCGACTTAACCGCGGTGGACCTGAGTGCGTTGCCTTGCGTGTGTGACCTCGACGAACCCACAATGCAAGTGTGTGCAGGGGACGATACCCTAATACCGTATGTTGGAACCTTGGCTCGGGACGGAGGGGAGGGGTCCACTTTGCATCTGCTGGGCTGTGGGTGGAGGGTTGAGCTGCTTCGCGCATGGCGGAGGGGAGCAGGCGGTCTGCGGGCGGGCATCAGCCCGGGTCGAACCCCCCCACCTACCTTCTCGTAAAGGCGGGTGCTGCAGCAGGGTGTGGTAGGTGCGAAGGATGCATCACGGCGGCACGTGTGCATCGTGCCCTGTGCTGCCGGACCGAATAGGGGGTCGCGCGGGTGAGCACCTCGTGGGGCGGTCCTTAGGCGTCCCGGTGCCACCTGCAGTATTAATTTGTTTCGTTGGGGGGCCTTGTGGGTAGGTAGGTCAGGAGAGAGGGTTTCCAATGAAGGTCGTGACGTGGCTGCCGTCTTAACGCCTCGCAGCTAGCGGACTTGTAACTCTGGAGCTTCGGACTGTGTGTCTGGGCCCTGCCGCACCGCAGCTGCTGGCCGAATAGCGGGGATTTCCGGACTCTTCCCTCCAACCGCAAGTTCATCCCTGTCGCTGCAAGATGCGGCTCCATCCTCGTTTCCCAGATGCCACCAGTCGACCACGGCGGAACCAGTGCCCCGCCCCACAGATCGCGTACGTTGCGGCAAACATCACCCCTTGTGACGTGGTACGTCACGCTCAGGTTTCGCTCGAGGGAGGGGTGGCCGGAGCCCCTGTAACAGCTGAGCTCCTCCCCTCCTCCCCTCCTCACTGCTCCACTCGACGCTGCGCGCCCTCAGTCCCTTCACGTGTATGTGTTTGTCGCAATTGCTGACATGTTCGCGTTCTGTCGTGCCCGGCCAGGCTCTCACGCAAGTTGCCATCGACGACCATGACCGACAGCAGCAGCTCCTGCGGCATGCTGAGGCGCTGCAGCAGCAGCAGTCTCAGCAGCTGTCCGGCAATGATGGCCCGCCAGCGGGCGGCTTGCAAGAGCTGGCAGTGGTGCTGGGGGTGGGCTCGTGGGACGGCTCCAGTGTGGCGGCCGCCACCACCAGCGGCGCCTCCAGCAGGCCCTCGTAGCGGCAGCCGGGGCGACAGGGTGTGGTACAGTCTCATAAGGCGTGGAGGGCGTAGAGTAGGGAGGTCGAGACGAGTAGGGAGGTCGGTGGGCGCCCCGTTGGCAGCTCCTGTGTGTGTGTGTTGAGGAGAAAGCGTGGAGGAGCTGGCCTGCGCTGCCGCCTCCTCTCCCACTGTCGTGCATCGTGAGCTTCGCTGTTGAGGAGGTGCGTGCACTTGTGTCCGTGTTGTGTTCCCAACTGAACAAATATGCGTGCAGCAGCTCTGCTGCGTTCTTGCTACTACCGTATGGCCGCCGCAGCCACTGCCACCACTCGTGGATGGGGGCCAGGCCCGTGAGGTTGCTTCAGTGGCGTGTGGTACAGTGGCTCCCTCAGTGGGGTCCGCTACCCCGTGCTGTGCTCTGGGCGTGCGCGCGCGTGCTTCTACTTATTCGCTTTATGACATCTGAACATCATGCTACTTCGAATTAGACCTGGACTACCGCGTCGGTGTGTGATCGCACTCGCACCAGGAAGACCTCACGCGCCCAGGGTAAAGAGGGTGTGTGGCCGCTGGCCAAGGAGCTGCCCAGTATTCGTGGCTGGGGACTATGTGCGCCGGTCAGGGCTGAGACCGTGCCGGGCACGGGACTGTGACTATATGCGGTGGCAGCAGCTAGGTAGCTCGCAGGCGAGTCAACTTGCACGCAATCGGCAGTCAGGTGGTGCGGACTCGGGTCGCCAGAGGCGGCGGCCCAGGTGGCTGGACGAGGCCGCGGCTGGAGAGTAGCCGTTCTGGGGTGCGTGTGTGTGTGCTTATTGCGTTTGGTGTCGGTTGGCTGGTCCCGGTGACACAAGGGGTGCGTTCGCTGCCTGCTTGGTTGACCGTCATTGAGGACGAGAACTTGAGCTGCTGCTGCTGTGTTTGGGGCCGGGAGGGGATGTTGCCCCCTCGGCAAACCTTGTGGGCTGCTGCAAGTACAATCCGTGAGCGAATAAAGGGCAGCGCTCACGGGTCGCTTACGCCCGACTTAACCGCGGTGGACCTGAGTGCGTTGCCTTGCGTGTGTGACCTCGACGAACCCACAATGCAAGTGTGTGCAGGGGACGATACCCTAATACCGTATGTTGGAACCTTGGCTCGGGACGGAGGGGAGGGGTCCACTTTGCATCTGCTGGGCTGTGGGTGGAGGGTTGAGCTGCTTCGCGCATGGCGGAGGGGAGCAGGCGGTCTGCGGGCGGGCATCAGCCCGGGTCGAACCCCCCCACCTACCTTCTCGTAAAGGCGGGTGCTGCAGCAGGGTGTGGTAGGTGCGAAGGATGCATCACGGCGGCACGTGTGCATCGTGCCCTGTGCTGCCGGACCGAATAGGGGGTCGCGCGGGTGAGCACCTCGTGGGGCGGTCCTTAGGCGTCCCGGTGCCACCTGCAGTATTAATTTGTTTCGTTGGGGGGCCTTGTGGGTAGGTAGGTCAGGAGAGAGGGTTTCCAATGAAGGTCGTGACGTGGCTGCCGTCTTAACGCCTCGCAGCTAGCGGACTTGTAACTCTGGAGCTTCGGACTGTGTGTCTGGGCCCTGCCGCACCGCAGCTGCTGGCCGAATAGCGGGGATTTCCGGACTCTTCCCTCCAACCGCAAGTTCATCCCTGTCGCTGCAAGATGCGGCTCCATCCTCGTTTCCCAGATGCCACCAGTCGACCACGGCGGAACCAGTGCCCCGCCCCACAGATCGCGTACGTTGCGGCAAACATCACCCCTTGTGACGTGGTACGTCACGCTCAGGTTTCGCTCGAGGGAGGGGTGGCCGGAGCCCCTGTAACAGCTGAGCTCCTCCCCTCCTCCCCTCCTCACTGCTCCACTCGACGCTGCGCGCCCTCAGTCCCTTCACGTGTATGTGTTTGTCGCAATTGCTGACATGTTCGCGTTCTGTCGTGCCCGGCCAGGCTCTCACGCAAGTTGCCATCGACGACCATGACCGACAGCAGCAGCTCCTGCGGCATGCTGAGGCGCTGCAGCAGCAGCAGTCTCAGCAGCTGTCCGGCAATGATGGCCCGCCAGCGGGCGGCTTGCAAGAGCTGGCAGTGGTGCTGGGGGTGGGCTCGTGGGACGGCTCCAGTGTGGCGGCCGCCACCACCAGCGGCGCCTCCAGCAGGCCCTCGTAGCGGCAGCCGGGGCGACAGGGTGTGGTACAGTCTCATAAGGCGTGGAGGGCGTAGAGTAGGGAGGTCGAGACGAGTAGGGAGGTCGGTGGGCGCCCCGTTGGCAGCTCCTGTGTGTGTGTGTTGAGGAGAAAGCGTGGAGGAGCTGGCCTGCGCTGCCGCCTCCTCTCCCACTGTCGTGCATCGTGAGCTTCGCTGTTGAGGAGGTGCGTGCACTTGTGTCCGTGTTGTGTTCCCAACTGAACAAATATGCGTGCAGCAGCTCTGCTGCGTTCTTGCTACTACCGTATGGCCGCCGCAGCCACTGCCACCACTCGTGGATGGGGGCCAGGCCCGTGAGGTTGCTTCAGTGGCGTGTGGTACAGTGGCTCCCTCAGTGGGGTCCGCTACCCCGTGCTGTGCTCTGGGCGTGCGCGCGCGTGCTTCTACTTATTCGCTTTATGACATCTGAACATCATGCTACTTCGAATTAGACCTGGACTACCGCGTCGGTGTGTGATCGCACTCGCACCAGGAAGACCTCACGCGCCCAGGGTAAAGAGGGTGTGTGGCCGCTGGCCAAGGAGCTGCCCAGTATTCGTGGCTGGGGACTATGTGCGCCGGTCAGGGCTGAGACCGTGCCGGGCACGGGACTGTGACTATATGCGGTGGCAGCAGCTAGGTAGCTCGCAGGCGAGTCAACTTGCACGCAATCGGCAGTCAGGTGGTGCGGACTCGGGTCGCCAGAGGCGGCGGCCCAGGTGGCTGGACGAGGCCGCGGCTGGAGAGTAGCCGTTCTGGGGTGCGTGTGTGTGTGCTTATTGCGTTTGGTGTCGGTTGGCTGGTCCCGGTGACACAAGGGGTGCGTTCGCTGCCTGCTTGGTTGACCGTCATTGAGGACGAGAACTTGAGCTGCTGCTGCTGTGTTTGGGGCCGGGAGGGGATGTTGCCCCCTCGGCAAACCTTGTGGGCTGCTGCAAGTACAATCCGTGAGCGAATAAAGGGCAGCGCTCACGGGTCGCTTACGCCCGACTTAACCGCGGTGGACCTGAGTGCGTTGCCTTGCGTGTGTGACCTCGACGAACCCACAATGCAAGTGTGTGCAGGGGACGATACCCTAATACCGTATGTTGGAACCTTGGCTCGGGACGGAGGGGAGGGGTCCACTTTGCATCTGCTGGGCTGTGGGTGGAGGGTTGAGCTGCTTCGCGCATGGCGGAGGGGAGCAGGCGGTCTGCGGGCGGGCATCAGCCCGGGTCGAACCCCCCCACCTACCTTCTCGTAAAGGCGGGTGCTGCAGCAGGGTGTGGTAGGTGCGAAGGATGCATCACGGCGGCACGTGTGCATCGTGCCCTGTGCTGCCGGACCGAATAGGGGGTCGCGCGGGTGAGCACCTCGTGGGGCGGTCCTTAGGCGTCCCGGTGCCACCTGCAGTATTAATTTGTTTCGTTGGGGGGCCTTGTGGGTAGGTAGGTCAGGAGAGAGGGTTTCCAATGAAGGTCGTGACGTGGCTGCCGTCTTAACGCCTCGCAGCTAGCGGACTTGTAACTCTGGAGCTTCGGACTGTGTGTCTGGGCCCTGCCGCACCGCAGCTGCTGGCCGAATAGCGGGGATTTCCGGACTCTTCCCTCCAACCGCAAGTTCATCCCTGTCGCTGCAAGATGCGGCTCCATCCTCGTTTCCCAGATGCCACCAGTCGACCACGGCGGAACCAGTGCCCCGCCCCACAGATCGCGTACGTTGCGGCAAACATCACCCCTTGTGACGTGGTACGTCACGCTCAGGTTTCGCTCGAGGGAGGGGTGGCCGGAGCCCCTGTAACAGCTGAGCTCCTCCCCTCCTCCCCTCCTCACTGCTCCACTCGACGCTGCGCGCCCTCAGTCCCTCTCCCTCCCTGACAAGAGCCCCCTCGCTCTTGCGACCTCGCCAGTATTAGGAAGTGGATAGCAGTCACACCAACCTATCACCACCACTCTCACTGTCTCACCACCACAACGATGGCACCCTGCCGCCCTACTGTGGCACGTGTAGGCCGCAATTCACAGTCCAGCCGAGCAGCTGTGCGGCTCCCACTCGGGCTTCCACTCACTCCCGCGGGATGGCCGCGTCACAGCTGGGCGCAACATGACAAGTTAGAATGTTAGATATACACTCGCACACCAAGCCAACAGCGTACAGTACCGGACAAGCACAAGAAAATAAGTTCCACAACAACTCATGCGCTGTTCTACACCCCAGGGCACTGATCACGGATTACTGCACCGGCGGCTGCAGCTGTTCGGTCGGGGGCACCATGCCTAGCGACATTGCGAGGTGGTCGTACGAAAACTGACAAACGAACCGCGGCAGGGGGGGAGCTCCGGCCGACGGTCCCGCCGTCGTCGCCGCCGCTGGCGGGGGTGCAGCCGCTGCGCTGTTGTACACCGCCAGTCTGCGCTGCAGCGCCTCTAGGGGCAGGCGCTCGCTGCGGAATGCGGTGCGGTAGAGGTGCGGGTGCGGGCAGGGAGCCATGTGGAAGGGGGTCTCCTGCCGGGGCGGGGGCGGGGGCGGGGGCGGGGGCGGGGGGAGCCGGGGGCGGGGCGGGTGGTGAGTGACAGGAGAAAGGAGGGGCGCGTACTCCGAGCTGTTGGCCACGCTCAGCAGACCAATGGCACCAGTGGTGGCGAACAGCAGACTGCGCCTGCACCCCCTGCCCCCCTGCCTACTGCAACCCCCTCCCTTCCCCTCCGCCCCCAGCTCCTCCCCCCCACCTCGGACCGCAGCAGCCGCCTCCCGGACGCCAGCCGCTGCACTCCGCTGCCTCCCGCCCCGCCGCTCTCCTCCCACAGCTCCTCCAGCAGCAGCACCGGCGGGGCCGCCTGCCCAGGCAGTGGCGCCACCTCCACCACGTCGCCCAGCCGCACCACCTCCCCCCCCTCTCCCCCCCCCTCCCCCCCGCTGGCCAGCCCACCCCCCGCTGAGCGGCACCGCACGAACCCGGGGTACCTCCGGAGGCCGCTGCAGGGGCCGTGCGGTGGGCCAGCCGCCGCCGCGGTGCTGTCGGGCGGCGCTGCCAGCCAGCGGATGAAGACCCCGCAGGGCTGCTCCTGCTCCAGCCTCTGCTGCCAGGGTTGAGGCTGCTGCTGGTTTTGCTGCTGGTGTTGCTGTTGAGCGGCTGCAGCAGCCGTGGCCGTGTTCCCAGCGCAAGCATCCGGAGGAGGTGCTCCAGGGGCGAGGCCCCCTCCGGCCGCCACCGGCGACTGCGCGGCCGCACCTCCCCCTCCGCCACATGCACCTGCCCCTCCCCCTCCCGCAGCCAGCTGCCGGCGACGCGATGTGGTCTGCTGCTGCTGCTGCTGCTGCTGCTGCTTGGCGGCCTCAGGTGTCGACCTCGTGGCCTTCGTGGGGGACTCCGGGGCTGCCTCCCCCGCCCCCGCCCCCACGTCCTGCTGCCCTGGCCCCCCCTTCCCTCGCTGAGGCTTCCCGCGCTGGGGCCCTGCGGACTGACCAGCTGGCGGCTGCTGCTGCTGGCGGGCCGGGGGACTGCGCTGGCCAGACACCGGGCCCACTGCCGCCCCCCCCCCAGCAGCAGGGCTGGTGGCTCCTGCAGCACCAGCTGCCGTCGCCGGCTCCTGACCGACAGGCAGTCCCTCAGCCCCCGCCCGCTGCTGCTGCACCCCAGCACCCGCCCCTGCACCCGCCCCTGCACCCGCCCCTGCTGGCCCCTGCGACCCCCGGCGGCAGACCGGCGCAAATCCCGGCGGCAAGGCCCCTCGCAGGATGACCGCCACCGCCCACTCCTTGTCCACCACGGGTATGGACAGCGACCGCACAGCTCGACGCAGCGCCGCAGTGCCGGACCGCAGCCGGTGAGCGGTGGCGGCCGAGGCGGCCCCCGGCCCCTGTCCTGCTCCGGGTGCCGCTGCGCCGTCCGAGTCCACCACCACCAGGTCCACTGCGGCCTCCATCACAAAGCTGCCAGCCTGCGGGAGGGGTGGAGGGCGGAGGGGGGGTGGGGCAAGAGAAAGGGGTGTTTTGGGTTTTTGATTTGGGTTTTGGGTGTAAGAGAGAGGTGTGATTGTTGGTCGCACCTCCGAGGGTTGGATCAGGGAGGCCAGGGCGGAGGGAAGGAGGGAGGGGGTGCAGAGCGGGAGGAGCCGCAACCACGTCCGGCTCTCGCTGACTCACCCCCGGCGGCCCCGGCAGCGCCGTCTCCCACTGCTCCATGATGAGGGCTCCGGCCATGGCTAGCACCCGACCGAAGGTGGAGCGGAAGGCCGACTCGCCCGCCAGGAACACCCGCACCCCTGAGGCCGGGCCGGAGCGGGAAGGAGGGGGAAGAGGGGGAGGAGGGGGGGTGAGGGGGGGAAGCATGGGTTTGGAACTGAGGGGAGAACCAGTGTGTGGCAGAGTAGGACGTGAGAGTACATGCAGCTGATCGCGGCTGATCCCACCCACCCACCAAATCAGGCACGCAACCACCCGTCCAATCAGCCACCCACCCACCCACCCACCCACCCACGCACCCACCCGCAAACACCCCTGCGTCCAGCAGGTGCGGCCTGGGCGGGTGCAGCATGTGCTCCCCCTGCGGCCGCACCGCCGGGTCCAGGAACCTGGCCGCCGCCACACTGTCCCTCAGCCAGCGGGCGGACAGCACCGGCACCCCCCGCGCTAGCGGCCCCAGCAGCTTGCAAGTGCGGCGATCCGCGCAGTCCGCCAGCACCACATCTGGCAGCTGCCTCGCAGCACAGGGGCCGCCACCACCACCGCCACCACCACCACCAGCGGCACCAGGGGAGCGGCCGCTGGGCGAAGCGGTGCCGGTGCCGCGGCCCCCACCTGCCCCGGGCCCGCCCCCACCGGCTGCAGCTGCTGCTTGCGCCGCGGGCTGCGGCAGGTCGTCCATGAGGGTTCCCCCGTTGCGCTGGATGAGGTTCACCACGTCGCGCCGACTGGCCCGCCAGCCCTCACCCTCGGAGGGCTCGGCCGCCGCCGCCGCCCCGGCGGCCTTGGACCCCGCAGCTGCCCCCGGCCCCGTCGTTGGCGGCTGGCGCACGAAGCCCGTCACGATGAAGCTGACGCCGCCGAAGACGCCGCAGCGCTGGCGCTTGGAGCGCTGCAGCAGCTGGTCCAGGGGGGGCTGGCCGCTGGGGCGCTTCCGCAGCCGTGAGCCCTCCGGGGTGCCGGGGTCGCTGGAGCTGGGCTGACTCAGCAGACCGGCGGCGGCGGCGGCGGCGGCGGAGGCCACAGTTGGCGGCCGCCGTGGAGCAGCCGCCGCCGTACGATGGCCGGCCGTGGCTGCCGCTTGTGCTGCTGCTGCTGCGGCGGCGGCGTGAGCTGCCGGCGGCGGCGGCGGCGGCGGTGTTGTTTGCAGCCGGCGCACTGCGGAGTTGGGGCCGGTGGGTTTCGCCGCCACCGCCGCACTACGCGCCGCCACGGCTGCTGCTGCCGCCGCCGCGGCTTTGGCTTTGCTGCGAGGCGACCGGCGCAGCGGCGGGTCGGCGGTGGTGGCCCCCGTGGTGGTGGTGGCTGGTGGTGCGGCCGGGCTGGTGGTCCCCTCAGCACCGTGACCGCCGCCTGGGACCACGTGCCGCCTGGCCCCGCTGCTGCACCGCCCACCTCCGGCGACCAGCGCGGCGACCGGCACGTCGTCGTCCTCCTCCTCCTCGTCCCCTTCCTCCTCCTCGCCCTCCTCCTCCTCCTCCTCCTCTGGGTCAACGGCGTCTGATTGGCGCTGCTGCTGCTGCTGCTGCGGGGTGCGGTGGCGGCTGGCAGGGTGAGGCGGCACGCTGCTGCGGGCGGCGCTGCCAGCCCCCCGGGTGGTGGTGGCTGCTGGGGCCGCACCCAGCCGGCTGCACAGAGGTAGCGGGAGCAGAGGGGCAGAGGGGCAGCATTTTCCTGCGTCGTCTACGTCGTCTAAGTTGGCAGCAACAGCCTCTCAGCAGTTCCAAGTCTAAGTTGGCAGCAACAGCCTCTCAGCAGTTCCGACCACCTAGACGTGTCCACCACTCCGTCGCGAAACTCCACATCCCCTCTTTGCATCCACCGCCGCTGCTGACAGCCCAAGCCCTCCACCTCACCCACCCCACCTTGAAACCCCACCTTTTCCTTAGTACACGGCTTTCCTTGCCACCCCACCTTTTCGTCCCAACCCCACCCCAACCCGCAGGCCACCCACCGGCTTCTCCGCAACGGCTGCTCGTCCGTAGCAGCAGAGGCCGCACCGCCGGCCAGCCTCGTTTCCGCTGGGGTCAACTGCTGCTGCTGGGGTGGCGGCTGCAGACCGGCCGCCGATCGCTTCGCCGTATGGGGGGTGGAGCCCAACTGCAGCTCGGACATGCTCCGAAACCGCTTATACGGCTGCGGCCCGCCCGCACCTCCCTCCGACGGACACGGACTGTCACTGCTGAGCACCTCCACTACGTCGTCATCGTCGTCGCCATCAGCCTCACTATCAGCATTGGAGCTGTCGCCAGCGCTACTGCTACTACTGCTGCTGCCTCCATCGTTGCCGCTGTCTCCGTCATCCGCTCCCACATCGTCTACTTCTGCCGTACGCCGCTGGGACGTCCGCCGGCCCCGCCGCCGCGCACCTCCAGCGGCAGCAGCAGCAGCAGCGGCAGCGGCGGCAGGACCGGCAGGACCGGCAGGCGCGCTGTGCCGCCGCCGCTTGCTGCCGCGACCGCTGGCGTCCCCTGCCCGCTGCTTCCCTGCCACGTCAGCACACCGGCCGCCCGCCGCCTCACCGCCGCTGGCATCCCCCAGCCCCGCCTGCTGCCCCTCTTCCTGCCGCCCCCGCTTCCCTGCCGCTGGTGCGGCTGCGAGAGGGGGCGGCGGCGGCAACGACTGCCTGCGGCTCACCCTGCGTCCCCACCTGATACCCAGGGGGCCGCCTCCGTCTCCCGGCACGTCTGCCGCCCCGCCATCTCCCCCCTGCCCGCCCGCCTCCTGCTGCGGCCTGACCCTCCCAGCCACCCCGGCCGCCTCCGTCTCCCGTCTGGCAGACTTCTTAGCCGCCGCTGAGTCGACGCCGGTATGACCCCCTCCGGCATCAGCCGCCCCTGCCGCCGAGCTCCCTCCGACACCCCCCACAGCCCTCGTCCCCGCAAGGCCCTGCTGCCGCTGCTCCGGAACTAGAGATACCGGCCCAGGCCTCAGAGGCGAGGGCCCGGTAGCCGGACCCTGCCGCTGCAACGGCGTACGACGCGGCTGCTCCGCTCTCCCCTCGCTGCCGCTGGGGCTGCTGGGCTGCTCGAACACCACCCGGCGGCGGTGGACGACCCCTCCGCCTGTGGCTGCAGTGGCCGGCGTCAGCGCCTGCACCCCGGCCCCGGGCTTCCGCAGGATGGGCGTCACGGCGCCAGCAGCGACCGCGGCGGTGGGGGGGACCGCGGCGGTAGGGGGGACCGCGGCGGTGGGGGGGACCTGCCCTGTGCTGACCCGCTGCTGCTGCTGCTGCTGCTGCGGGGTGACGCGGGGGCTACGTGGGCGGGACGGGGAGGTCGGCTTCAGCGACGAGCCCGGGCCCCCTGGCCCCCCAGCCGCAGCACCGCCACGCCCCTCCGGCCCCCCACCAGCAGCACCACCACCACCTGCACTACCTGCACACCCGGCGCTGCCCGGCGGCGCCCGCAGTCCGAAGCTGAACGCGCCTGAGGGCGAGGAGGGCCCGGCGGCGCCGCCCCCTCGCGCCCCCGCCGCCCCCTCGCCCTCCTCGCCCAGCCGGCAGATGCGCAGCCACTCGTCATCGGGCGTCAAGCCGCGATCCCTCCTCGCCCCTCCACCACCCGCACCCGGCTGCTGCTGCTGCGGCCATGCCGTGTTGGTGTGGTCGGCGATGAGGCTGCCCACCGCCATCTGAGCCAGTGACAGGCTTTGAAGGGAGGGCAGTCCTGCGGCCGCAGCGGCAGCGTCGGCATCGGCGTCGCCGTCGCCGTCAGCGCCCAGCGAGGGCAGGGAGCTCAGGAAGTACGGGTCGCCGCCGGCGTACGGATCCGGATCCGGATCCGGGTCCGCAGCCCCAGCTGCGCCACCATGCCGGGAAGCCGGCTGGCGGGGGGACGGAGCTCCGGGTCGGGAGGCCTGCGTCGTACCACTGGCGGCGGTAGCCTCCGCTGTCGCTGCCTTGGGGTTGGCAGCGGCGGCGGCGGCGGCACGGGAGGGCGGCTGAGCCCCAGGCGACTTGGTCCTGGGCTCCGGACTGGGTGCTGGCCCCCTCGCAGCGGCGGCAGCAGCTGGCGGTGGCGGCGAATGGACATCGGCGGCGCCGCGCGCAGGCCGACCTCCGCCTCCGCCTCCGCGAGCAACAGCAACCGCAGCTCCTGAAGCCGTGTGGAGTGGTTTTGCTGCAGTAGCAGCAGCAGCAGCAGCCGGAGCACCCGCGGCGGCTGCAGCAGCAGTAGCGGGCCCCCGGGGTGGCGTCAACAGCTGAGTGCGGCCAGGAGGGGTCGCAGCCGCCCCCGCCGCCCCCGCCGCCGCCGCCCGGTCCAGCGCCGCCAGCTGCAGCTGCTGCCGCCTCGCCGCCGCCAGCCTCTCCGCCTTCCGCTCCTGCGAGCTCAGCTTCCCGATCAGCGGAGCCACACCCGGGGGGCCGGCAGGACCAGACCGTCCGCCGCCGCCGCCGCCGCCGCCGCGAGCAGCCGCCGGTCCCGACCCGCTTCGTGGCTTGTGCCCCTTGCGGCCAACCGCTGGCCCGAGCTCTGCTGGCGCCCTAGACCCGGCGGCGACGGCGGCGGCATGTGGTGGCGGCGGCGGCAGCGGCGGTGGCTTCATGGCAGCGGCGGCGGTGGCGACGGGCAGTATTGACTTCGTAGGGTGCTGTTGGCGCAGCGGGTGCTGATGATGGTCATGGTGGGTTACGAGGGCGTTGCTGAAGCTGAACACGGGCGCGGCGCGAGGGAGCGTCTCCGGGTCCGTCTGCGTCTGCGTCTGGGTGTGGGGCGGCGGCGGGGGGGCAGCGGCGGCCGCAGCCGCGTACCAGGCCAGCGAGCCCACCACTGCGCCACCGGCCGTGTGCTGCGAGGACACCAGCGAGGACACAAGCGAGGACGGCACCAGCGAGGACGGCAGCAGCGAGGACTGCACCAGCGAGGACGGCAGCGAGGACGGCAGCAGCGACAGCGGCAGCGGCGGGGGCGGAGGCGGAGGCGGAGGCGGAGCCGCCGTCGTCGTCGCCGTCACTTGCTGGTGCAGCTGCTGCGCAGCTGCCTCGTCTCCCTCGGCCGCCGGCGACATGAGGGTGGCGGGCACACACGTGTCCGGACAGTACTCCTCGGGGGAGGCGAAGGCCATGGCCAGGCTCATATCCTCGTCCACCCCCTCCCCCTCCCCATCCACAGCCATGGCGACAGCGCCCTCCGACGAATCCCCTGCCGCTCCTCCCCGGGCGCGAGCTGCGTCCAGCACCTCAGGGCCCTCACTGTCCGGCAACACAACGAAGTCGGGGACGCCCGCGCCGCCGCCGCCGCCGCCGCCAGGGCAGGCATGGCGGCCTGGGGGCTGCGGCCGCGGCACCGGCAGTACCGCGGTGGCTGCTGCGATGATCGGCTCCAGCTGCAGCTGCAGCTCCAGCTCCAGCTGGCTGCCGCCGCCACCGCCGCCACCGGGAAGGAGGGCGTCCTGTTCCGCAGCCTGTAGGCGAGGACGGGGGGAGGAGAGGAGGAGGGAAGGGGGCAGGTGAGCTCATCGCAGCGGGCGGGGGATGGGGCCAACAGCAGCTTAGGGTTTTAGGAGTCACCGACGCATCCACGCAGCTCTGGGAGGAGGTGCTGACTTCTGTGGAAGGGGGTGCTGGCCAGCCCATCCCAGGTTGCCAGCCCCCCACCCGCACCACCCACGACCCACCGCGGTCGCCGCCGCCAGTCGCGAGCCCTGCAGCAGCAGCGGCCTCCCGGCCAGCGGTCGCACGCTGCATGTGCTGCCCTCCTCCGACCCGTCAAGCCGCAGCAGCCGGGGGTGCGCGGCAGCACCGCCAGCAGCTGCAGCAGTGGCAGCAGCAGCGGCAGCAGCAGCGCTCGCCGGGGTTGGGGCCGGGTGCGGCTGCGGCGCCAGGGCACTGCGTGGGCCGCCTCTGGGCTTGGTGGCTGACGCCGCCGCCGCCGTGGCTGCTGGGGATGCTAGGAGCGTTGGCGGCAGGTCAGGTACTGCCCGGGCGGGGGTGGTGGAGGGGGCGCCAGGCCCCGGTGCCAGCTGCTGCTGGCGGTGGGGGTGGGGGTGGGGGTGGTAGCCGCCAGGCAGCGGCGGCTGCCCCGAAGCAAGCGGCGGCACTGCGTTCAGATGCTGGGGCTGGGGCGGTGGCGGCGCTAGGAATAGGCTCCGTGGAAGCGGAGGAGGAGTCAGCGCGGTGGCAGTGGCGGCGGCGGACGGGTGGTCGGCCCCGTCAGCTGCCGTCACCAGCCCCCCGCATACCGGCGCCGCCGCCAGTCCCCGCCGCTGCTCCCCTGCCAGCCCCCGCCCCGGTGTATCCCCGGCGGAGGGCGGCGAGGTGCCGACGCAGCCAATGCTGGGCGGCTGGGTCTCGTCACTGTCAGCCCGGCGCCCGCCGCTGCCGCTGCCGCAGCCGCCCGAGTGCGGCTCAGCGGCTGGGGCAGCTGCCCCGCCGGCACCACCACCACCCGGCTCCACGCCGCTTGCGCCGCCGGACCCACCTGGCAGCAGCGGCGGCGGCAGCAGCGGCGGCCGGAGGGGCGTGGCGGGGTCCCCCGCCTCCATGCGTGCAGCGGCGGCCGCCCCTGCCGCTGCAGCAGCTGCAGCAAGGGAATGAGTCGGGGAGCTGGCAGCGGCGGCAGTAGCTGCGGCCGCCTGCCTCGCCGCAGCGGCAGCAGCAGCAGTGGGCCTGCCGGTGCTGCCGGGTGGGGGCGGGTGGACGAACATTTCCACCTGCGAGCACGTTGAGGAGTGAAGAGGAAGCCCGTGGTTCGTGAGGGGGGAGCGGCAGGGCCGGCAGCGGGCGGGGGAGGTGTTGGGCCCAACAGCTCGCACAGCGCGATAGACCCACCCGTACCCGGCCAACATTCGCTCCCCCCGGCCTGCGCACACTCGCCTCCGGCACCCCTCTTTTACCCCTCCTTCACCCCTCCTTCACCCCTCCTTCACCCCTCCTTCACCCCTCCTTCACCCCTCCTTCACCCCTCCTTCACCCCTCCTTCACCCCTCCTTCACCCCTCTGTTACCCCTCCTTCACCCCTCCTTCACCCCTCCTTCACCCCTCCTTCACCCCTCCTTCACCCCTCCTTCACCCCTCCTTCACCCCTCCTCCACCCCTCCTCCACCCCTCCTTCACCCCTCCTCCACCCCTCCTTCACCCCTCCTTTACCCCTCCTTCAGCCACCCACCCACCTACCCGCATCCACTCCTCCTCGGGGGCGAAGTCCGACAGCTCCCCGTCGTCACCGCCCCCCTCGCCGCCGCCTCCATCACCGCCAGCCAATGCCCCGCCCACCGCCGCTGCTCCCTCTGCTGCGCCGAAGGACAGGTCCCACGTGCCGTGCTGCTGGTGCGAGCGCATCAGCAGCGCCTCCCACAGGTTGAGCCGCTGCGGCCAGGGCAAGGCAGGAGGGGCTGTGAGGGCCGGCATGTGCGCGGGGGGGGGGTCCGAGCGGCGGTGGTGGTGCTTCCGACTCCAGCTCAAGCCACCACCACCCTCAAAAACACACACACACATTCATATTTAAAACACATTCACGGGCCACGGATTTGCGTAACCTCTACCCTCTAACCCCCTCCCCTTTCCCCCTCCCGAAACTTCTATCCTAAACGGTTTTTCTCTCGTACACGGGTTTCCTTGCAACCCTCCGCCCCCCCTCCCTGCCCACCCGCTGGTGCTCCCGGTCCGTGTGCACTCCGCGGGTCCGCACCCCCGCCGCCACCATGGCGGTCTTGAGCTCCTCCGTCACCACCACACTAGCCAGGCCGCGCTCGGCGTCACCCGACAGCAGACCTGGCGGCGGCGGGGGGGAGCAGCGGGGAGACGCGTACAGCGACACAGCGACACCGGGGGATAGGGTTTTAGGGTGGGGGGCGCTGGTCGTGTGTAGGGGGGTTGCTGCCTGCGGTGAGGTCCGGTGAGGCAACACCCCCGTCAGTCGTCCGCGTCCCACGAGATGGAGTGCAGTGGTCCACCTCGGTAGCCCCCAAACCCAGAACCCGTTAAGCCCCGCCAAGCCCCGCCAAGCCCCGCCAAATCCCAACCGCCCAAATCCGACCTCAACCCAGATCGTTGCTTACCGCCTCGCCCCCCTAGCTGACGCGACCCCACCCGCACCCCAATCACTCACCCCGGTGCAGTCGCGACAGCTCCTCATTGGCCTCCGCCAGGCCGCCACCACCACCACCCCCTCCTGCGGCCCCTCCTCCTCCCCCCGGCATGAGGCTGCTGGTGTCGCTCTCGCAGTCCGCCGTACCGACCCCGGTGCAGGTGCCGGCAGTGCAGGTCAGGGTCACGGTCGCCGGGCTGCTACTGCCGCCTCCGCCTCCTCCGCCTTGTCCGCCTCCTCCTCCTCCGCCCCCTCCGCCCCCTCCGCCTCCGTGGCTGAGGCTGTGGGTGGCGGTGTGGGTGAGGCTGCGCGCCGCGTCACTCGCCGGAGTCCCCCCGTCCCCCCCGGCGGCCGCTGCCGCAGGAGCTGCAGCAGAGGCACCCACGTGTGCGAGGCCGGCTGCAGCCGGGGAGCCTGCCTCCTTGGCTCTATCAGCTGGCGCCCTAGTAGCTGCTGCGGTGTCAGCAGCGGCCAGAGGGGTCGTCGCCGCCGGGGTTTGTGAGGCGGACCCATGCGGTGCGGCGGCGGCGGCGGCGAGGGTGGCGGCGGCGGTGGCGGCGGGGGCGGCTGCTCCGGCGGCTGTGGCGGCGGGGGCGGCGGCGGCGGCGGTGGCGGCGGGGGCGGCGGCGGCGGTGGCGGCTGCTGCTGCCTCCACAGCCTCACCCGGGGCCCGCAGCGGCGCTGCTCCGTCGTCGTCGTCCAGCTGCATGGGATCGGTGGCGCCTTCACCGCCCTGGTGGCCAGCCCCCGCCGCCTCCCCCACCTCCTCCTGTTGTTGCTGCTGCTGCTGCCGGCCCCCCTGCTGATGCTGCGCTCCTTCCGGGAGGGCGGCAACGGGGGTGGTGGCTGCGACTGCGGCCGCACCCACCTCCGGCTGGGCCCCCACGGCGGAGGTCTCCCCCAGAGAGGACTCGCCGCCCCGGGCGCCATCCCTGGAGGTACCGTTGTGGCTCCCGCCCGACCGCCCGCCCTCGCAGCCCCCGCCGCTGCCCCTGCTGCTGTCCAGCGCCACCGCCCCCATGCGGGCTGCCCCCGCCCCACCGAGCCCCCCCACGTGCGTTTGCAACCCGACCTCCTGCCCGCCCTGCCCCGCCCCGTCCTCGTGCGCCACCCCGGCTGTGGCGCACCCAGGGAGGTCCCGCACCGCAGCCGGCGGCTCTAGATCCAGCTCCAGGGGCTGCTGCTCTTGCTGCTGCTGGCCCTCCTGCTGCTCAAGCTCCCCCGCACCGGGGCCCCACCCCTGGAGCATCATCGCCGCACCGGGCCCCAACACCGCCCCCGGCTCCGACCCCGGCTTGGGCAGCCGCTCCCCCATGTACGACAGCGGGGGCCACGTGGCACCCGCCGCGCCGGCAGTCAAGGGAGCTCGGTGGCCGGCGGGCTGGGTGTAGTCCTCTGGATCCGGATCCAGCGCCAGCTGCAGGCTGGGGCAGACGAGCGAGCCGAGCGGGTCTAGGGTCATGGTCTCGGGCAGCCCCTGGGTTCGCCCCTGCGACTGCGGCAGCGACAGCGCCAGCGCCAGGGAGGGCAGCCCCTCGCCGTCATCGCCGCCATCCACGAGGGGCCGCACGCCTGCCTCGTGGGGATCTGCGTCTGGCTGCGGCAGGTGGTGGCGGTGGTGGTGGTGGTGCGCCTCATCTTGCGGCCGCTCCTCCTGAGCTACTGCGGCCCGCCCAGCTACTGCTGCTGCTGCTGCCGGGAGCGATGGCGCCATGCGATCCACGTCCGCTCCGGCTACGACTGCTGCTGCTGCATCTGCTGCTGCTGCTGCTGCTGCTGCTGCTGCTGCCGTAAATGTGCGACCTCCTGTGCCGGGGCTGAGGGCGAGGCCGTCACCTGGGGGTAGAGCAGGGCTGGCGGCAGCGGCAGCACCGCAGGCGAAGGCAGCCGCATGACGACCCTCCGGCTCCCCCTCCTCCTCCTCCTCCTGCTGCTGCTGCTGCTGATCTGGGTACACCATGTCCACATCCGCCAGCTCCTGCCCCACCTCCTCCATGTCTTCCATATGCACATCAATGTCACCAGCAGCCCCAGCTGCAGCCGTAGCCGCAGCCCCAGCCGCAGCCGTAGCCGCAGCCCCAGCCTCAGACGCAGACGCACTCTGTAAGCCCCTGCTGTCAGCGCCCACAACTTCGCAAGCTGCAGCCGCAGGAGCAGCCAAGGCGGGCGCCGGGGGCGGCGGCAGATGACTGGCGGCCGCACTGGCCCCGGTGCGCTCTTGCCCCTCGTCTGCTACCGCATCCTGCTGCTGCTGCAGCTCGCCCGGCAGGTCGTGGTGGTGGTGGTGGTGGTGGTCGTTAACTAGTGCAGCCCCGGCCCGCTGCTCACGGCTGCCGGCATCAGCTGCACCAACGGCCGCTGCCACACCCGGGCTCGCGCCCTGGCCCCCACTTAACGCCACAGTGGGCGGCATCAGTGTGAGGGGCAACGAGCCATCGCCGCTGCCGCCTGCACTGCCGCCGCCGCCTGCACTGCCGCTGCCGCCGCCGCACACAGCGGCACCAGCAGCGGCACCAACTCGCGCGACGGCGTTGGCAGCGAGCGTGGGGGCGGCGTCGAAGGAGGGGCCAATGGTAGGAGCCGCCGCCCCCGCCCCCGCAACACCACCAGCAGCAGCAGCAGGCAGGGGCGCGCTGAGCACTGCCGCCCGAGCCCCCGTTGGCTGAGTCCCAGCGGCGCCAGGAGCCCCCGGCTCGGCCCCACGCAGTGCTGGCAGACGCACCGGAGCCGGAGGCAGGGCAGCCGGCAAGACGTATGCCGGATCTGCTCGCGCCGTACACCCGCCGCCACCGCTAGGGCTCCTGACCGCCGGCGGCTCCTCAGCAGAGGGCGGCGCCAGGGCGGGTCCGTGCCCCAGCTTCACCGGTGCCTCGCCCATGAGCTGGAGCGACACCCCCTCGCGCTCCTCGCCGTCCACTGCCGCAGAGGCATCGCGGTCAGCCGGCGAGGCGCTGCCGCCGCCGTACCACTGACGGCCCTCCTCGTGGTGGTCGTGGTCCGGAGGTGCGGTCCCTCGTCGGACGGGGAGGACGCCCTCTCCCTCCCCGGCCACCGCTGCTGGTGCCAGGGTTAGGGGTGCTGCTGCTCCTGACGCCCCTGCTGACCACAGGCCGACGGCAGGCAGACACAAGCCGGCTGCAGCAGCAGCGGCAGTGGCAGCAGCAGCAGCAGCAGCAGCCGCAGCCGCAACAGCTGGGATGATGCCATGCTGCTGCTGTTGCTCCGGGTGTTGGTGTTGGTGCAGCAATTGCGCACTGGGCAGCGGCTGCGGCTGCTGGCTGACTGCTGCGGCCCAGGGGTCCAGCACCTGGGTGGCCAGGTACGCATCGCAGCAGCCGCCGGCCTCCAGCTCGACAGCTGCAGCTGGGTGGCACTGCCAGGAGGTGGGTGCGGGGCCGGGATGGGGCCAGTCAGAGGGCGAAAGATAACTGGGTGGTGCAGTGTATTGGCGGGAAGGGTCGTAAGGGGCAGGAAGTCAAGGTCAGGCAGGCCAGGGAGAGGCAGCTCCCAGGCTGTACGACAGTAACCTGGGGTTGGACCCATCACGCATGACGCCAGCTGACGAGATGAAGTGCTGCGACCCCAGCTATATTGCCAACACCCACTTGCAGCCCCGGCGGCGGCATCGCCAAGGCTCCCACCGCCGCGCCCGGCCATGCCTGCCCTGCAGCGGTGGCGGCTGCGGTGGCATGTAGAGGCAGAGGCGGTGCTGTGTTCAGATCCGCACCCAGAGGCCTCACGTGATTGCATGGGGCATCGGGGCCCGTCATGCGCCAACGGTTGAGCGGTTGTGTGCCGCTCGCCCGGTGGCGGCAAGGAGCTTGGCGTTGGGCAACGCGCCTGGAAGGTGTTTATGAACGCGGGCACGTGAATCAGCATTGGTTGGCACGTGGCGCGTGCAACCAGCGGCAGCAGGTTACGATGGGGGGCCAAGAAGGTAAGCCGCAACCCCCCTTGCCATCGCGTACACGGTACAAATTGGCGTTCCTACCAAGAAATAAGAAGAAGTACTCGTATTTGTTAACGCAATGGTGTGATGCTTTCCATAGCGGAAGCTTCGCGCCCAAACCGCAAGCAAAGGCGCCAACTAGTATATAATAGCCTCAGCGACAGACGGCAGCTATGCTAAGAACTACCTGGGTGCGCAGCGACACAATGGCAGCTATGTTCATAACTGTCTTAAGGCGCGAGCGCTGATTTTGTGCAAGCCAGCATGCCACCGCCTATGCGCTTTCATTAGCCAAAGTTACCTGAATTGGTTAGCTCCTCGCCAATTTACTTAAGGAGACCGTGGACGCCATGATTGTTATTGGCAGCTGTATAACCGGATGAGATAAAGTAAAGCTAGTACAGTGGCAACTGGCGAGTGGCAGGAAGGGAAACTGGGCTATGGCCTGAGCTCGAGCTGCTTTCCCTAGTGTCCAAGCCTTCATGAACTATAGTAACTTCACGCGAAGCCTCCTTTCTACCCTGGGCATGCGATGCACATTGTGACGTGCTATGCGTGCGGTGGACGAGAGCACATGATTCATTTCCAAGGGTTGTACTCCGCTCTGGTTGTGCTGTCTTATATTGAGTTCCTCAATGTTCTCAGAGAGAATTATAAATTTGAGATGGCCGCCTAGAAGGCATGGAAGATCGTATACTGTCGATATTTTAATACCGGCACCGTAGTACCGGTATACCGTCCTAGTACCGTGCTGCATCACCATTGCTGTGCTAGTTGGCAGAAATGTGGTGTTGGAAGGGAAATGCCTGGGCGCCAAACAAGTGCTGGAGGTTATCACGCCACAGGGCTTCAGGGACCATCGGCGAGAGGCAGCGAGAGCGAACTACCCCAGCTACGCCTCTTCTACAGGCACCATACTGGTCCAGTGCATTCCAGTGGTACCCTCGTAATCTCCTAGGTGTCTATCTAGGCACCAAGCAACCACCTATACCTGTGGAATCGGGTTGCTGCTATCCTCAGCCTCAGCGGCGCGCTCCGTCTGCCTTGCTCTGCTACGACGACTGCACCAGACTAGCCGTGACCTGCTGACGGCCTCAATTAACCCGACGACCGGGGCTACCCTTGGCACCACCTTACTGCCCAGCGGTCCGTCAGGCTACCCCTTGCCACACCTATTGCCCAGCGGTCTTAAATGTTGCACCGGCGGCCCTGGGGTTTTGTCAAAAATATGTATGGGTCACTGGTGGCTACCTTCGGCTTTCTGTATAGTGTTTTTGCGACTTTCACCTATTACCAGCAGCCTCGGTGTCCGCTACCCAAACCCTGTTACCAGCAGCCTCGGTGTCTGCTACCCAAACTCTGTTACCGTACCTAGCCGTACCCAACTGCAGCTATTACTGACAGCTCGCGAAGCCGACCTGGCATAGGTGGCTAACACTACGACATGCAGCGGACACTCCAACGGACCCTGACTCCTGCTGCTGTAAGTTGCATTACGCAAAAAATACTGGGAAGCTCGCCGAAGACCGTCAATTGTCAGGTTGCAGCCAGGGCAGCATCCCACCCCTGGCCTTACAAGTCTGCCGCTACCCATGGCCCGCTTTGGGCCAACAGGCGGTGCCGCGCCGCACCCCTGCTCGGCACGGCTCGGCGGACGTGGGCCCAGGCGTGGCGACGGCGGTGCCGCGAGCAGCTCGGTGTCACCGTGACAGGCCGTGACTAGCTTGTCCATAATCATCATACAGCAGAAAGAATAGTGCTGTATGGTGTCAAAACTGTCGTCCCCATCGGTACCGATGGGGAGTTTGGGCCTTTTGGGGCAGGACGGGGCAGGGGAGTCGCATGAGCTAATCGGTAAGACCTAACCCCCCCGAGAACCACAGCAAAATAGATACGATCATTGGATCATTAGCCAATACTCGCTATGCTTCCTCCATGCCAGCGCGCAGTGACTTTAGACAGCTAAAAGCCTCAGCCCAAATTGTGTCACGTTCCCATGGCTGACTGTGACTATTATTCGCAAAGCTGAAAGGACGAGACTTGAGCTCTTGGTAAGTTGGTATGGCCCTTGACAGTGCCGTACAGCCGTGACGCACGTACACGCAAGTGTCACACCCTTCAAAATGCAATGAGGCAACTTAACGTGTAGATTATCGTTCAATAGTCTAGCAGCTCTTGATAGAAGGGCTGTAATCGAGGCAGTGCAGCGTCGGCACTGTTGGAAGCTGCTGTAGGAGGCTAGGGCGTGAAGGGTCTAGAAGTGCTGTGCCCGATCGACACGCTTTACAGCGAACGCGGCACGTTCTTGTCTAAGACTACCTTTCTAGGCGGATGGCTCTTTCAACCCGCAACGCATCCCTGCAGCGCAGTGGGAGCGGCGCGCTGCCGGCCACGCCTGTTCCACGTCTTACACGGCGAACCAGCGGTCAGTTGAACCAGTCTCCTCTTAGCAGGGCGTGCTCATGCCCAGCGGCGCCGGAGGAGCTTGGTCTCCCCAGCACCAGCAATACCAACTCCGTGGACCCGTTCACTTCTGCGGGGCGTCGTCTTCAGACATTGCTGTCACGTGTTGGGTGAGCATGCTTTCGTAAGCCAGACGCCTTGACCGGAAGCGTCGCGTCTGTGATGGTCCCTTTCGGGATACGAACAGTTATGGACTTTGAGCCTCTTAACAACTTCACAAAGCACATAGCATATCCTTGGTGCAATCTTTCATGTGATGGGGTTGAAGTGTCTCCTCGCCTTGAATCCCATGCAGCGATGGCGAAGACGAGCTACTGAACACGCTGGTGGAGCAAGAGTCGCCAGAGTCTAAGTTGCAAACGAGCGTCATTTTAGGCGGCTGCGTAACCATTGGCGCTGTGGTGGTGGCTAGCCTTCTGGGTCAAGACCCCTGGGGTGGACTCGCGCCATCCCTTGCCACCCTCAGCGCCGCGGCCACCGGCTTGGCCCTAGCTCTGCCACTGTCAGCACTTCGCATGTGGAGCTGGACGCCCGGCGCGGCTGAAGCTTTGCCCGCTCTGCAGGTGTGTCGGGGCTCGAACTTCGTTTCGTGCACGGGGTTCATGACATGCGGGTTCCGACTGAGGACCACGTCCTTGCACACCCTAGCCGGCCAAGTGCATCCCAGGTTCAAAGCCAGTGGTCTCATGAATGGCTCCACTAACCCTGTGTTTTGTGTCTCCGCCCTAACTGCCGCTTCTTGCACCATGTTCCCTTCTGTTTTTTCCTATCTCACCCTTGGCCTCCGTCCCGAATGTTACAACGAAACAATTTACTTGCTTACTGTCATAAAAACGTCGACTTGACGTCATCTTATCACTTGAACCTAAACTCTCGTCGCGCGCCTCTCGTGTCCTGTAACGTACAATTGCAATCGCCCCTGCAGGACGTCCACGACGGCCAGCTGGAGCTGCACCGCCCCTGGCTGTCGAGCATGGACCGGGGACAGGTGTTCACCCTGATGGCGCTGGAGGTGCTGCCGCTAACTATGCTGCTCTTCCCGGCTGGCCAGGCGGGCATTATGGCCGCTGTGTCGATGTACGGCCGGGTACGTCGGCCCATTGGCGCAGCGCCAGTTGTGGAATATGGGCAGGCGCAGACAGCCGGCAGGGCAGGGATGGTGCCACTGGTCATGGCTGTAGGTAGCCAGGGAGGCTTTAGGTAGCCATGGAGGTCGCCTGGGAGTCGGTCGATGCGTGCTGGGCGGCACTGCGTCAAAAACCCATTTGGGCTGGAACTGAACCCGCCCGTCGTTTCTCCTTCCCGCCGCCGCTTCGTGCTTTCGCAGCTGATCAACGGCGCTGGGTTGGAGGTGCACTCCCAGGAGTCCTACCTGACGGCCCTGGCGCTGGTTCTGACCGCGCTGGTGTCGGGAGTGGGGCGCTCCCTGGAGCTGAGCGTCAGCGAGGAGGAGTACGAGTTGGTGCAGACCTCAGCCCGCAACGCTGATAGGTGCGACCGGCCTGCAGGCCGCCTACTCGTGCTGTCGCGTTAGCGTAGCGTGTGTTGTGGCACAAGGAACTTTCCTCTGGATTTCAGATGGGTTATTACTTTTTGTAAGGATGCATCGTTGACACCGCCGCACCCGGTCTTCCGCCCCAGGTATTACCGCACCGTTGCCGCCGACGTGCACACCAGCCCCGCGGAGGCGTCCCGTGCTGCCGAGGCGTTTCGCTATGTGGCTCAGGCGTGGCTGCAAACCAAGGGCGAGGCGTCACTGCTGGCTGGGGTCATCACGGCCCTGGACGTGCTGGCGCTTGGGGCGCTGTGGCACAGCACCGGGAACCTGGCAGCGCCGGTGGCGGCAGCCCTGGCTATCAACGCGGTCGACTACTGGCACCTTCACAATGCGGTGCTTCGGCAGGAGGCCAAGGTGGCGCGCAACACAGGCGGCTCTGGAACCAACTGAGGGGTCGCCTGAGGCTGATGGCCGGGGTTGGGTAGGGAAATGTTGAGCGTATGGGGTGGGGGCAGGGGTGAGCGCTTTGACGTGGTCGAATGCCGGGAGCTCGAAATCGGGGCTCTGCGTGTGGATGGTCGGTCTGTTGGCAACACTCAAGTTGAGGGGTCCGACGCTGTTTTCGAGGCGGGGGGGGGGTGGGGGAGGAGGTCCGAACACGTGGTGAGGTTAGTTCGCGTCGGGTCCTGGTTGAGGACTGACTCGTGCGGTGCGCAGCAGATAGCGGGCCCGTTCGACCCCATATCATAACCAGCCGAGACTGAGCCGTGTTGAGAGATCTGTGTTATGCCGCGAGGGATCGTCGTGTTGTCTGGTTGGGCGGCAGGTGCGGCCGGCGGTGGCGCACAGTATGGTGCCGCGTATGGGCTCGGAAGGGCTTGCGGCTCTAGAGCAGAGCACCGGTGCGCATGTTATCGCGCGGAGCGAGTGCAGAGGAGTGAGGCTTGAAAGTGTGAGGGCACGAGACGGCGCGGCGAACTGGCGGCGGCGTGCTGGGACAGAGTGTGTTTGCGTCTAGGTGGCAGGCTGCCATGGCTGCCACCAGGCGGGCGACTTGTCTTGGTCCGGCGTGCATGCTTTCCTGTGGTAGGAAGCGGGGAGTTGCTCTTTGGCAGCAGGCTCCTGCCTATCATTGGGGGGTTGGAAGATTGTTTTTTTGTCTAGTCGTGCTCGCCCACCCTTCCGTTTCACTGGAATCCACATGCCATTATTGTCACCGCTTCCTTCTTGCTATCGGGCGCCGATGGACTTATCCAGCGACCGGCAATCCATCCCCCGCGAGTTTTAGTCCTCCTGTCGCGAGTTGGGGTCTGTACGGGGGGGGGGGCCTGGGACACGAGCATGCGGTGTGTCGCGTAGGGGGCTGCCGACCCCGATTCGTCCTGCCGTACCATCAGGGTAACGGAACGCCCTTGACGGTGGTGGGAACGAGGGTAGGGCGGCCCGCGGTTGTCGTGTATTATGGTATGGTATGAGGTACCCCAGGGGCGAAATCATGAGACACACTTATTTTCGTCGGTATTGGCTCGGAGGTCTCTTGACCGGACGAAGCCGCGGATGCACACATAGCGTGTAGTCGTGCTGCGCTGTTACGCGCACTACTTGACAAGCAGGAAGTTTTGCCTTCATGCTGGCTGGCGGTGTGCCAGGCTGTTGGCTGGTATGTTAACCCGTCGTGGTTTTGCAGATGTCGGCGACTATCTTTTGCCCGCCCTCCGCCCTGGCCTTTGAGGCGGCGGCTGCTCCAGGGTGCGGGGCGGTGCTGGTGTGTGCGGTTTGAAACGTACGGTATGTTGGACAGTGGAAAGAAAACACAATTGTTCATGCCCGTGGCTGAAGGTTTCAACATCGCAGGGTGCATGAATTGGTTTACGGGAGCCTTCCCATCAATATGAAGGCGTTGGGCCTGGCACATTTATTTTTTTGCTGTCGGTCAAGCCACGTAAGCGGCACAGCAATAAATGCCGCCGGGGGTTTTTGGTGCTTTCCGTGGCCTAGTAATTTGGGGCCGAGTTGGTGGATAGATGTTATGTTATGTTTTGCACGACACCTGAAAGCCATATATTACATGAGCAATCATGTTGCTGTAACATTGTAAAAGTTGTGACCGATCACGCCTGCAGCCGTCAGAATGCGATTGTTACTGTCAGCCCGGAGAATAGATAGATACGGCCATACGGCACAACTGATGTGGCATCATCCTGGAAAATGTAGTAGAAGATGGAATTTGACACCATGTTTTTTTTGCACTGTAGGTGCAGATACCATTGTCGTCCGTTTTTCACGGCAGAGGCCAGAGACTGGGGAAGCAAGCCCAACTAATAGCCCAGACACAAACGTGAAACACGCGTATGCATCTACTTCCGTTCTTGAATTATGGAGATGCAGTAGTAAAGTAAAGTGACATGTATCTAATAAACCTACACGACGTGGTCCGCCGCCTTACAGCTGAACATTGAGCCTCCGTATGTTATGGCGCGTCTGGCGGAGATCACGGCTCTCCCAGCTGTGGCGGCTGCACAGATTGCGGAGGAAGCACTGGTTTCACGCGGGGCCCTGCTTCTGGCTTCAGATGGACGTTCCCGCCTTGTCGTTTCGGATGGAGGCTCGGGCCTAGCGCAGTTCGACGACGCTTCACGATTGGAAAGATCTACACCTAACGTCGACCTTAACTGCATCGATCATCGCTGTGAACCACGGTCGTCAGGCGCAGATGTGTCAGCGCCGGTGTCATTCATGGGCGTGTCGCCGCCAAGCCCCGCGCAGCGCGAGGGCCCTCTCCTCGTGGCGCTGGCGAGCGGCTGTGTTCTTAAAATAATGTCCCTTGGACCTAACGCTGAACCTACAGTCCAGCTGCTGAGCATTTTGTCGTCTCCGGAACAGCTGCGATGGCTGGGTGCGTCCTGGCACCCGCAAATCAGCGGTCTTCTGGCGGCTATATGTCAGGTGATGTGGTGTTGTGCTGCACGCATAGCCGAAGCTCCTTTTTCTCCCCTCTGCTGTCAGCGCGTGCTCGTGGGTGCGCGCAATGACCAGGCGGCTGCCCCTTGGACTCCGCTGGTCGCCGCCCGCGGGTCCCCGCGCCTGCGTGTCTCGAATGCCTTCCCGGCCCCATGCGGTCCCTTCCTTGTGGTAACAGGCAGAGGTCCGAGTCGTGCTGTGTCCGGCCCACGAGGAGGGCCCCAGCTGCGATGGCATCGCCGGCAGCACCCGCGGCGGCAGCCGCAGCTGCACCGGCGAGGGCGAGGGTGAGGCTGCTGCGGCACCTCAGCCGCCCTTCCAATCGCGCGCACCTTTTCTGCTGGACCTGTCCCGCCTGCATTACCCCCCGCGTGGCCCCGGCGGTCAAGAGAGCCCTGGGCCCCCCTGCCGCTCCGTGCAGTGCCACGTTGCGTGGGTCGGCGAGGGGGACGGAGGCGGAGAGGCTTGTGGGGGGGAAGACGGCGGCAGTGTTGTCACGCTGGTGGTGGGATGGGGGCCGGACTTGGAGCTGGTCACCTGGCCAGTGGCGGCGATCAGGGCAATGGTGGCGGCGGCAGCAGGAGTGCAGCAGCAGGGCAGCGGGGATGGTGGCGGCCGGCCGCTGCTGCTGGGCCCCCCGGCCAGCCGCCGGACGTTGCTGCTGGGCGTGCCGGGGCCGCTGAGCGCAGTCGTACGTGGGCCGTACGGCAGCGTCATGGCCACCACCGACGCCTGCCTGGCACTGGCTCCGTCAGTGGTGCAGCCGCCTGCAGCGTCAGAGCTCGAGCAGCTGGGCGGCACTGGGAGCGACGGGGGCGGGGATGAGGCGCTCTCCGGCAGTGCGGAGGGTGGCAAGAAGCCAGGACATGGGGCGGGGGGTACTGGTGGCGGTGTCCGGCAGCGGTGTCAGCCGGAGGAGGTGATTGACCTGCGAGGCGGAGTGGGGGCAGACGGACCGGTGCCGCGCCTGGGTGACGGCGGCGGCGGCCTCGGCGGCGGGTCCTCCCTGGCGGCCCTCTGCAACATAGCCTCGGGCCTCCGGCTTGAGGAGGGCGGAGCCGCTGCTGTGGCGGCAGGCGGGCGGGGCGCGGCGGCGGTGCCCCCCCACTTCCTGCTGGCTCGTGGCGCCAGCACCAGCACCACCACAGGGACTGGAGTGGCTGCGATGTCGCAGGGGGCTCTCTGTGTAGTGTGGCCGGGCCGCATGGCCGGCGGCCGGTGGGCAGCTGCAGACGAGGCGGCGGCGGCGGCGGCAGCACCGGGCGCTGCGACGGCGCCATGCCCGCTACGCCTCACCCTCACCGCCATCGCTGGGTCCGGCCGGGTGGGTGGGTCACTTGCCCCGCCCCGCGGTTTCCGCGCCGTTGTCCCCCTGGGCCTCCCGCGGCCCGACCTGCTGAGCTGCTGCGGCTGCCTGGTGCTGGCGGCAAGTAGCGTGGGGCCGCCGGTGGTGGCGGCCTTCGGGCTGTCGCCGCGCGGCGGGCTGACCCAGTTGGCCACACTCACACCCACGGTACCGGGCATCATTGACCCAGCCCGCGGCCGCCTGCGCGGCCTAGCGGCTGTGCTGGTGCCTCCGCAGGGGCCGGACGGCCAGGGCGGCCAGGGGGCCGTCCCGTGGGGCCCCGCTGGTGGTGCTGTCCCGGAGCTGGGCGGGACAGCGATGCTGGTGGTGGTGATGGGCGAGATGGAGCAGCCGGCGCCGGGTGGGGGCATTGTGGGTTTCGGCCGCTCGGGCCGCCCCCTGGGTGCCAAGATGGCCCCTCTGCTGACGTCAGCGCACCTGCTGGCCCCGCAGCTGGCGGCACATGCTGCCACTCCTGCCGCTGCCAGGGCAGGAAGCGCCAAGGGCGGTGAGGGGCCTGCCGCCGCTGCGGCTTCAGCCCCGGCAGTGGACCGGGGGCCTCCGGCCACGCCGGCTGGTACCCATGCCCCTGCGGTGGGTGTCACAGCCGCCCTAGTTGGGGATGCCGCCCCGGCTGCGGCAGCCCTGGCTGCGGCAGCCCCGGCTGCGGCAGCCCCGGCTGCGGCAGCCCCTGACGCCGTAGCCGCGGCGGTGGTGGGCCAGCTGGCCGAGCTGCTGGGGGGGCTCCGGCGACATGTGGACCAGCGGCTGGATGAGCTGGCGGGCAGCATGCAGGTGGGTGGGAGTGGGTGGGGAGTGTGGAGGGGCGGAGAGGAGTGACACGGTTGCGGCGCTGGGAGGGAAGGGGAGTCCCCGTACTCAAACCGAACGCATACATGCCCAGATGCAGGTGGAGGAGATGACTCCGTGTTGCGTTGTATAGCCAACACGACCCACCTCCCTGACCAACACCTGAAAGCCGCTGCCACATCGCGCCACGTCACGTCACCTGCAGACTCACGCCGCCCGCCTGGAGCGCATCGAGGCAGCCATGGCGCAGCAGCAGCCACCTGGGCAGCAGCAGCAGCAACAGTAGTAGGGTGGGGTGTGGATTGGATGGAAGGTGCAGAGGTGGATATCGGCTCGAAAGGACGCAGCCGCATCGATTCAAGGAGCTGAAGGCAACGGCTGCGGCAACAACCTGTAACACCACTGTTCCTTTTACGCTGTTACCCTCCTTGCCATCCAATCCCCCCGCGGTAGCAGTCCACTGGCAGACGGGCTGATCCGCTGGTTGCCTGTTCACCACCTGAGGTTGCACGAAGTGACGGTGTTCTCTGTAAGCAGCAGCCGTTCGGCTACAGTGCTGAGTCTACAACCCCTGGGACTTTAGAGACGGTCGCGCATGCGGCGCTGTGCAATGCCCCATGGATGGGTGGACCACCGTAGGTGCACACGACGGGGCTGTACGGCACGATTGGACCTGCCGATCATACAACCACGTCAATGCTGCACCTACAGATCACTTTGGCAAGAGTTAATCACATAAAACCTAGTAGATATTTGAACCTGACCACGCATTTAAGGAAAGACTGTAACGATGGCGGAAGCCCCGAGGTTCAATCTCCGCAACCCAGCTGTGAAGCGGATCATGCAGGTGCGCTTTAATACGAGAAACTCCTGTAGGCTATTTTGGACCTGATTAGGTGCTATTGGGTAGGCCTATGCACGCGTTCGACGGAGTAACTGGCGGTGTCGCGGGTGTGGCCGCAGGAAATAAAGGAAATAAAACAGGATACTTCAGGAGATTTCCTGGCGGAAGCCCTAGAGGTAAGCAGGCAGCTGGTGTTGTCGCCGCGAGGGCTTTCACCTGAAACCGCCAGCGTGTCCCTCGGGAAACCAGAGCAAGTTGGGCAACGCGAACGCGGCAACGACCTGCTCTACATGAAATTTATATCAGGGCTTTATCACGAGATCAGGAACTGGGGCTATGGCGTTCACTCACCCTTACTCTGCCTGCAGACTGACATCTTCGAGTGGCATTTCGTCATTCGCGGACCCCAAGACACCGAATTTGACGTAAGTCTAACAGGGATGTCATATCCTTAGGCTCTTAGCGAAGGTGAACTGATACTTTTGGTGCGCATGCATCGCACGCATCCGGCCAGCTGCTAGGACTCCCCCGGTGCGTTGCCAATAGCAGGCACTGTGCAATCATAATGCGCCCGGAGCGTCAAGTATTGTCGGGTGCCGGGCAAGATTGCTACTGCGAATCCTTACTAGTCTCCAAGCCCGATATTTAGGCGCACCCGTTTCCTGAAGATGCACATGCGCACGGGGCTGTTTGAGGGGAACACCGCGTCTGGGCCACGCGTTCCTATGGCAAAGATCTGCGTGTTGGGGGGAGGGAGCGGGGGAAGGGTGGGAGAACGGCCGTCGCCCGGCGCCCAATAGATTGCGGCTCAGCACCGTTGAGTTGCCCATACCGAGAGGGCACTGAGCTTGCTTGGCTGGTGAAACCGGATGAGCACGGTCCATCACGGGCCTGCCGGGTCTTAGGAATGGTGGCGTCGATTAGGGTTTTGCGCGCTCGACGCACGTACCTGGCCGGCTGGCTGGCCGACTTGACGAATCTCTTGGTTTTTGACGTCTGGAGTGTGCGGGACACCGCTGCCTCTCTCCGCTCCATTCTCCTCCTCTGTTGAAGCTTCTTCATATGCCCCCAGCCGGTTTGGGTGGGCCTGGTGGAGGATTGAGGGGTCCCATTCCTTGGGGCTGTGGACTGTCCCATCGATGGCACCGCCAAGCTCCCCCGCCCGCTCTAGCGGGTTTTTACCAACCCACCGCGGCTACAGCCAAGTGCCGCACCACCTTGGCTCGTCCCCTTTGTCAACGCGATCCACCCTTACCACACGTTTCAGCCGTTCCGTGTACTGCTGCCTTCAACACGGGGGGGGGGCTGCGTCCGCCTCGCGAACCCAGCAGCTCCTTCCATCACAACACCCTGCATGATAATTGTACCGTACGGCACCGTACCCACTGCGGCCGCTGCGCCGTACTACAGGGCGGCGTGTATCATGGCCGCATCCTGCTGCCCGCGGAGTACCCCTTCAAGCCGCCGTCCTTCATGATGCTCACGCCCAACGGCCGCTTCGAAACCAACGTCAAGATCTGCCTCTCCATCTCCAGCCACCACCCGGAGCACTGGCAGCCCTCCTGGAGTGTCCGCACCGCCCTCATGGCGCTCATCGCGTTCATGCCGTCGCCCGGAGCGGGCGCACTGGGGGCTCTGGTGAGCGCAGGATGGGGAGCCCTCTAGAGCAAACACGGGCTCACATGCCAATGAGGCCAACAGGGTTGAACACCCTGCCTGCCTGCCCGCCTGCCTGCCTGCCCGTCCGCGTGCTGTCCTGGCCGGTGCAACCCTCCTTGACCCACATCCTGCCTCCCGGGGGACACCTGCCGCAGGACTTTTCAAAGGACGAGCGGCGCGTGATGGCGGCACGCAGCCGGCAGGAGTCACCCCGCTTCGGCAGCGCGGAGCGGCAGCGGGTGATCGACGAGATGCACTGCCGCATGCTGGCGGCGGCGGCGGCCAAGGAGGCGGAGCGGCGGGCGGAGGCGGAGGCGCGGGTGCGCCCCAGGGAGGGGAGGGGGGGCTGTCGGGGGCGGGGAGGCTAGGGGGAGGGACGAGGGGCATCAGGGTCGGGGTCGGAGCCGACGATGTGGGTCGGGGTGCGAGAATAGAACGGGCCGGGAGATACCGACCGATAGGGACACGATGCCTTGCGAAGCAGCGCACCAGCCCACTCCACTGCGTGCTGGCGTCCCTTGCCTCGCCTGTGGTGCGGCCCCCTCCCCCCTCCCCCGCCTCCTAATGTCACAAGCTTACCAGCCAACTGCTGCTACCCCCTTCCGATGTCAGGGGAGTACGGACGCCGGCGCGACGGGGAGCTGCCGGGCCTCCCTGGAGTCCCCATCGGGGACGGAGCAGCAGCAGGCCCAGGCGCCGGCGACCCCAGGGCCGCAGGCGGGTGGCGAGCTAGCGGCCAAGGACGGGTCGGAGCCCGGGCCGGGCAGCAGCAACGGAGCGGCGTTTGTGACAGCGGCCGCGGATAGCAGCCCCCTAGAGGCAGTCAGATCCGCAGGCGGAGCGGGCGGGGACCCGGCCCCATCCACCTCCGCACCAGCTGCAGCCGCCGCAGCCGCAACCACCTCCAAGCAACAGCAGCCGCACGCGCACGAGGCCAGCCCGTCCACATCCACATCCGCCGCCGCCCCGCCATACCGCGCCGCTGCGCCGTCAGCTTCTCCAGCCGCTGCGGCGATGGCCGCGCGCTGGGACGCCGCGGCGGCGGCGCAGCAGGTTCCGGAGCCGCACCTGGGCGCCGCCGCAGTCGCGGGCGCCACCACCAGCGCCGACCACATGCTGACGGCGCTGATGTGGGCCTTATACGTGGGCATCGGTGCGATCCTGCTGAAGAAGGTGATGGGCGTCATGGGGGTGGACCTGGCGGAGCTTATGCAGTAGCGGTACGGACCGGTGGAGGCGGCGATGCTGGCGGCTGCAGCAGCAGGGGGGGTGGAGGCTGCGGACGGAGCGTCCATGCTGCTAGCAGGGACGGCGGCGGCGCCGGACGCCCGTCCGCGTGGTGGTGATGATGGCAGGTTGAGGGTTGAGAGGAACCGTAATGAGAGGAAGGGAGAGGGGCAATGGGCCACGAGATGGAGCATTGGGCGCCGGTGGGGATGTGGCCGGCAGGGTGGTATGAGAGGGGGTGAACGCGAGGGGGCGGTGGGTCCTTGGTTTGGTGTTTGGTGCAGCCGGGGGCCCAGTGCAAGTGGGGCGCCTGCGGGTGGGTGGTACCTTTGGCTAGGACCGGGACCGGACAGAGGGCAGTGAGGTGAGCGAGAGAGCGCATGCTGGGTGGCGGTAGTACGGCTACATTGACGTGAACTGCGAATTCAGGGTGAGGAGGCGGTGATCCAGGGGGGGTGCTGTCCGCCAGGGCAGCGAGTTCGCCGCTGTCGCTCTCCGCTGCTGACCGGGGTGGGTTCACCGCCCCCGGAACGAACCATCTGCTGGCTTGCCGCGCAGCAGCATATCACCACTGACTGCTGCTACTGCTGCCGCTGTTTGGGGAGCGGGAGAGGCCTTCACGCAGGAGGCGGCGCGCATCGGAGCATGTGTAGTTACCACAGTCTCGGCCGTACATTATGCGACGCATAGGGTCGGGGGATTAGAGCCGCCGTGGAGCCACCGCGCGATGACACCCGCGTGGTTGGTTGATTGGCTTGGTTGCGCGGGACCCCCCTCCGATCCGGGGCCGAACTGAGTCCCCAGCGCTGTCTGAGGTCGAGCGCGGTCCGAGGTCGGGTGCTGCGCGGGGATGCTGACGGGCTATCTATGCATGCTGAATGCCGTAGTGGGACTGCCGCACTACGGTATTCTGGGACCCGGTTTTCGGTTTTTGGCAGATGGAAGGATGTTTTTAGCCGGTGCAGGGCCGCAGCTGCGCAGTGTAGTTTTGCGTCTGTAGGGTTATCATCTTCACCCATCATCATCGCCATTGTAAAGTTTTGTCGGTGTGGAGCTGTTTTTGCCGGGCTGCCTTGCGAGGTGCCGCCGGCTGGCGCTGGTGTTTGGTGCTGCGATGCGGTGTGGTGCAATGCGCTCAGGGCAACAAAGCCACCAACCCATTCCACTCCATAGCAACACGGGCGCCCAGCAGGTATGGAGCGGGGTTCTGGTTGCGGGAGGGCGGCAGCAGGTGTACTTTGCAGGACATGTGTAGGTTGCTGTACATTGCGCGGTAAATGATTGCTGACGCTTGCTGTGGCATACGCCTGTAACAACATTCGTACATACACATGCGCACACACCAGGTCACGGCGCGACTGGATGGGTCACGGCGCTACCTCGTCCAACGCAGCAGTACGTCTCGTTCTGCACCTCAGGCCGCCCCTCTTCACGTGCTGGCGCACACGGCCCCAGCACGTCCATGGGCCCTGCATCTTACCAAGTCAGCGTCAGCAGCTTACGGCGGTAACAAGCATTCCAGCACTCAGGCTGCACCCGGAAACGTCGGCGCCATCCAGCCTGGAGGCGCAACTGGCTGTTCACCTCCGTACCGTCCGTACTCCCTAGAAAGGCACCACCTTGGTCAAACTTTATAAGCAGCATCGTAGCCCCGCTGTAGACATAAGGGAGCTGGCCGCCAGGTGTCGTACATAGCATTGGGTTGGGGGAGCTATTGATGTGTACAGGTGTATATTGGCGGGCCTCCGGAAGCCCTAAAGATGCCGCACCCCCCATACCCATTATTTAAGTTGGACCAGTGGCCGGCCGTGACCTAGGCTCTCAACCACCGAGGCCGATCGAAGCTTGCCGTAGAAGCCGATGCTTGCCGATTTGCCCGGACGTCCTCGCGTGGCGTTCCCGAGAGGCCAATTTTAGCAGGGACGTTCATTTCACCTAGTTAGTGCTACCGTTAAGCTGCGTGCCCAAGAGCGAGGGCGATCAATGGTTGCCGGAGAAGCCGATGCTTGCCGATTGGCCCGGACGTCCTCGTGCGGCGATCCCGAGAGGCGAATTTCGGTGGGGGCGTTCCTTTCACCTAGTTCTTGCTACCGTTAAGCTGCGTGCCCAAGAGCGAGGCCGATCGAAGGTTGCCGGAGAAGCCGATGCTTGCCGATTGGCCCGGACGTCCTCGTGCGGCGATCCCGAGATGCGAATTTCGGTGGGGACGTTCCTTTCACCTAGTTCTTGCTACCGTTAAGCTGCGTGCCCAAGAGCGAGGCCGATCGAAGGTTGCCGGAGAAGCCGATGCTTGCCGATTGGCCCGGACGTCCTCGTGCGGCGATCCCGAGAGGCGAATTTCGGTGGGGACGTTCCTTTCACCTAGTTCTTGCTACCGTTAAGCTGCGTGCCCAAGAGCGAGGCCGATCGAAGGTTGCCGGAGAAGCCGATGCTTGCCGATTGGCCCGGACGTCCTCGTGCGGCGATCCCGAGAGGCGAATTTCGGTGGGGACGTTCCTTTGACCTAGTTCTTGCTACCGTTAAGCTGCGTGCCCAAGAGCGAGGCCGATCGAAGGTTGCCGGAGAAGCCGATGCTTGCCGATTGGCCCGGACGTCCTCGTGCGGCGATCCCGAGAGGCAAATTTTTGTGGGGACGTTCCTTTGACCTAGTTCTTGCTACCGTTAAGCTGCGTGCCCAAGAGCGAGGCCGATCGAAGGTTGCCGGAGAAGCCGATGCTTGCCGATTGGCCCGGACGTCCTCGTGCGGCGATCCCGAGAGGCAAATTTCGGTGGGGACATTCCTTTGACCTAGTTCTTGCTACCGTTAAGCTGCGTGCCCAAGAGCGAGGCCGATCGAAGGTTGCCGGAGAAGCCGATGCTTGCCGATTGGCCCGGACGTCCTCGTGCGGCGATCCCGAGATGCGAATTTCGGTGGGGACGTTCCTTTCACCTAGTTCTTGCTACCGTTAAGCTGCGTGCCCAAGAGCGAGGCCGATCGAAGGTTGCCGGAGAAGCCGATGCTTGCCGATTGGCCCGGACGTCCTCGTGCGGCGATCCCGAGAGGCGAATTTCGGTGGGGACGTTCCTTTCACCTAGTTCTTGCTACCGTTAAGCTGCGTGCCCAAGAGCGAGGCCGATCGAAGGTTGCCGGAGAAGCCGATGCTTGCCGATTGGCCCGGACGTCCTCGTGCGGCGATCCCGAGAGGCGAATTCCGGTGGGGACGTTCCTTTCACCTAGTTCTTGCTACCGTTAAGCTGCGTGCCCAAGAGCGAGGCCGATCGAAGGTTGCCGGAGAAGCCGATGCTTGCCGATTGGCCCGGACGTCCTCGTGCGGCGATCCCGAGAGGCGAATTTCGGTGGGGACGTTCCTTTCACCTAGTTCTTGCTACCGTTAAGCTGCGTGCCCAAGAGCGAGGCCGATCGAAGGTTGCCGGAGAAGCCGATGCTTGCCGATTGGCCCGGACGTCCTCGTGCGGCGATCCCGAGAGGCGAATTTCGGTGGGGACGTTCCTTTGACCTAGTTCTTGCTACCGTTAAGCTGCGTGCCCAAGAGCGAGGCCGATCGAAGGTTGCCGGAGAAGCCGATGCTTGCCGATTGGCCCGGACGTCCTCGTGCGGCGATCCCGAGATGCGAATTTCGGTGGGGACGTTCCTTTCACCTAGTTCTTGCTACCGTTAAGCTGCGTGCCCAAGAGCGAGGCCGATCGAAGGTTGCCGGAGAAGCCGATGCTTGCCGATTGGCCCGGACGTCCTCGTGCGGCGATCCCGAGAGGCGAATTTCGGTGGGGACGTTCCTTTGACCTAGTTCTTGCTACCGTTAAGCTGCGTGCCCAAGAGCGAGGCCGATCGAAGGTTGCCGGAGAAGCCGATGCTTGCCGATTGGCCCGGACGTCCTCGTGCGGCGATCCCGAGAGGCGAATTTCGGTGGGGACGTTCCTTTGACCTAGTTCTCGCTACCGTTAAGCTGCGTGCCCAAGAGCGAGGCCGATCGAAGGTTGCCGGAGAAGCCGATGCTTGCCGATTGGCCCGGACGTCCTCGTGCGGCGATCCCGAGAGGCGAATTTCGGTGGGGACGTTCCTTTCACCTAGTTCTTGCTACCGTTAAGCTGCGTGCCCAAGAGCGAGGCCGATCGAAGGTTGCCGGAGAAGCCGATGCTTGCCGATTGGCCCGGACGTCCTCGTGCGGCGATGCCGAGAGGCGAATTTCGGTGGGGACGTTCCTTTCACCTAGTTCTTGCTACCGTTAAGCTGCGTGCCCAAGAGCGAGGCCGATCGAAGGTTGCCGGAGAAGCCGATGCTTGCCGATTGGCCCGGACGTCCTCGTGCGGCGATCCCGAGAGGCAAATTTTGGTGGGGACGTTCCTTTGACCTAGTTCTTGCTACCGTTAAGCTGCGTGCCCAAGAGCGAGGCCGATCGAAGGTTGCCGGAGAAGCCGATGCTTGCCGATTGGCCCGGACGTCCTCGTGCGGCGATCCCGAGAGGCAAATTTCGGTGGGGACATTCCTTTGACCTAGTTCTTGCTACCGTTAAGCTGCGTGCCCAAGAGCGAGGCCGATCGAAGGTTGCCGGAGAAGCCGATGCTTGCCGATTGGCCCGGACGTCCTCGTGCGGCGATCCCGAGATGCGAATTTCGGTGGGGACGTTCCTTTCACCTAGTTCTTGCTACCGTTAAGCTGCGTGCCCAAGAGCGAGGCCGATCGAAGGTTGCCGGAGAAGCCGATGCTTGCCGATTGGCCCGGACGTCCTCGTGCGGCGATCCCGAGAGGCGAATTTCGGTGGGGACGTTCCTTTCACCTAGTTCTTGCTACCGTTAAGCTGCGTGCCCAAGAGCGAGGCCGATCGAAGGTTGCCGGAGAAGCCGATGCTTGCCGATTGGCCCGGACGTCCTCGTGCGGCGATCCCGAGAGGCGAATTTCGGTGGGGACGTTCCTTTCACCTAGTTCTTGCTACCGTTAAGCTGCGTGCCCAAGAGCGAGGCCGATCGAAGGTTGCCGGAGAAGCCGATGCTTGCCGATTGGCCCGGACGTCCTCGTGCGGCGATCCCGAGAGGCGAATTTCGGTGGGGACGTTCCTTTCACCTAGTTCTTGCTACCGTTAAGCTGCGTGCCCAAGAGCGAGGCCGATCGAAGGTTGCCGGAGAAGCCGATGCTTGCCGATTGGCCCGGACGTCCTCGTGCGGCGATCCCGAGAGGCGAATTTCGGTGGGGACGTTCCTTTGACCTAGTTCTTGCTACCGTTAAGCTGCGTGCCCAAGAGCGAGGCCGATCGAAGGTTGCCGGAGAAGCCGATGCTTGCCGATTGGCCCGGACGTCCTCGTGCGGCGATCCCGAGAGGCGAATTTCGGTGGGGACGTTCCTTTCACCTAATTCTTGCTACCGTAAAGCTGCGTGCCCAAGAGCGAGGCCGATCGAAGGTTGCCGGAGAAGCCGATGCTTGCCGATTGGCCCGGACGTCCTCGTGCGGCGATCCCGAGAGGCGAATTTCGGTGGGGACGTTCCTTTGACCTAGTTCTTGCTACCGTTAAGCTGCGTGCCCAAGAGCGAGGCCGATCGAAGGTTGCCGGAGAAGCCGATGCTTGCCGATTGGCCCGGACGTCCTCGTGCGGCGATCCCGAGAGGCGAATTTCGGTGGGGACGTTCCTTTGACCTAGTTCTCGCTACCGTTAAGCTGCGTGCCCAAGAGCGAGGCCGATCGAAGGTTGCCGGAGAAGCCGATGCTTGCCGATTGGCCCGGACGTCCTCGTGCGGCGATCCCGAGAGGCGAATTTCGGTGGGGACGTTCCTTTCACCTAGTTCTTGCTACCGTTAAGCTGCGTGCCCAAGAGCGAGGCCGATCGAAGGTTGCCGGAGAAGCCGATGCTTGCCGATTGGCCCGGACGTCCTCGTGCGGCGATCCCGAGAGGCGAATTTCGGTGGGGACGTTCCTTTGACCTAGTTCTCGCTACCGTTAAGCTGCGTGCCCAAGAGCGAGGCCGATCGAAGGTTGCCGGAGAAGCCGATGCTTGCCGATTGGCCCGGACGTCCTCGTGCGGCGATCCGAGAGGCGAATTTCGGTGGGGACGTTCCTTTCACCTAGTTCTTGCTACCGTTAAGCTGCGTGCCCAAGAGCGAGGCCGATCGAAGGTTGCCGGAGAAGCCGATGCTTGCCGATTGGCCCGGACGTCCTCGTGCGGCGATCCCGAGAGGCGAATTTCGGTGGGGACGTTCCTTTCACCTAGTTCTTGCTACCGTTAAGCTGCGTGCCCAAGAGCGAGGCCGATCGAAGGTTGCCGGAGAAGCCGATGCTTGCCGATTGGCCCGGACGTCCTCGTGCGGCGATCCCGAGAGGCAATTTCGGTGGGGACGTTCCTTTGACCTAGTTCTTGCTACCGTTAAGCTGCGTGCCCAAGAGCGAGGCCGATCGAAGGTTGCCGGAGAAGCCGATGCTTGCCGATTGGCCCGGACGTCCTCGTGCGGCGATCCCGAGAGGCGAATTTCGGTGGGGACGTTCCTTTGACCTAGTTCTTGCTACCGTTAAGCTGCGTGCCCAAGAGCGAGGCCGATCGAAGGTTGCCGGAGAAGCCGATGCTTGCCGATTGGCCCGGACGTCCTCGTGCGGCGATCCCGAGAGGCGAATTTCGGTGGGGACGTTCCTTTCACCTAGTTCTTGCTACCGTTAAGCTGCGTGCCCAAGAGCGAGGCCGATCGAAGGTTGCCGGAGAAGCCGATGCTTGCCGATTGGCCCGGACGTCCTCGTGCGGCGATCCCGAGAGGCGAATTTCGGTGGGGACGTTCCTTTCACCTAGTTCTTGCTACCGTTAAGCTGCGTGCCCAAGAGCGAGGCCGATCGAAGGTTGCCGGAGAAGCCGATGCTTGCCGATTGGCCCGGACGTCCTCGTGCGGCGATCCCGAGAGGCGAATTTCGGTGGGGACGTTCCTTTCACCTAGTTCTTGCTACCGTTAAGCTGCGTGCCCAAGAGCGAGGCCGATCGAAGGTTGCCGGAGAAGCCGATGCTTGCCGATTGGCCCGGACGTCCTCGTGCGGCGATCCCGAGAGGCGAAATTTCGGTGGGGACGTTCCTTTGACCTAGTTCTTGCTACCGTTAAGCTGCGTGCCCAAGAGCGAGGCCGATCGAAGGTTGCCGGAGAAGCCGATGCTTGCCGATTGGCCCGGACGTCCTCGTGCGGCGATCCCGAGAGCGAATTTCGGTGGGGACGTTCCTTTCACCTAGTTCTTGCTACCGTTAAGCTGCGTGCCCAAGAGCGAGGCCGATCGAAGGTTGCCGGAGAAGCCGATGCTTGCCGATTGGCCCGGACGTCCTCGTGCGGCGATCCCGAGAGGCGAATTTCGGTGGGGACGTTCCTTTACCTAGTTCTTGCTACCGTTAAGCTGCGTGCCCAAGAGCGAGGCCGATCGAAGGTTGCCGGAGAAGCCGATGCTTGCCGATTGGCCCGGACGTCCTCGTGCGGCGATCCCGAGAGGCGAATTTCGGTGGGGACGTTCCTTTGACCTAGTTCTTGCTACCGTTAAGCTGCGTGCCCAAGAGCGAGGCCGATCGAAGGTTGCCGGAGAAGCCGATGCTTGCCGATTGGCCCGGACGTCCTCGTGCGGCGATCCCGAGAGGCGAATTTCGGTGGGGACGTTCCTTTCACCTAGTTCTTGCTACCGTTAAGCTGCGTGCCCAAGAGCGAGGCCGATCGAAGGTTGCCGGAGAAGCCGATGCTTGCCGATTGGCCCGGACGTCCTCGTGCGGCGATCCCGAGAGGCGAATTTCGGTGGGGACGTTCCTTTCACCTAGTTCTTGCTACCGTTAAGCTGCGTGCCCAAGAGCGAGGCCGATCGAAGGTTGCCGGAGAAGCCGATGCTTGCCGATTGGCCCGGACGTCCTCGTGCGGCGATCCGAGAGGCGAATTTCGGTGGGGACGTTCCTTTCACCTAGTTCTTGCTACCGTTAAGCTGCGTGCCCAAGAGCGAGGCCGATCGAAGGTTGCCGGAGAAGCCGATGCTTGCCGATTGGCCCGGACGTCCTCGTGCGGCGATCCCGAGAGGCGAATTTCGGTGGGGACTTCCTTTGACCTAGTTCTTGCTACCGTTAAGCTGCGTGCCCAAGAGCGAGGCCGATCGAAGGTTGCCGGAGAAGCCGATGCTTGCCGATTGGCCCGGACGTCCTCGTGCGGCGATCCCGAGAGGCGAATTTCGGTGGGGACGTTCCTTTCACTAGTTCTTGCTACCGTTAAGCTGCGTGCCCAAGAGCGAGGCCGATCGAAGGTTGCCGGAGAAGCCGATGCTTGCCGATTGGCCCGGACGTCCTCGTGCGGCGATCCCGAGAGGCGAATTTCGGTGGGGACGTTCCTTTCACCTAGTTCTTGCTACCGTTAAGCTGCGTGCCCAAGAGCGAGGCCGATCGAAGGTTGCCGGAGAAGCCGATGCTTGCCGATTGGCCCGGACGTCCTCGTGCGGCGATCCGAGAGGCGAATTTCGGTGGGGACGTTCCTTTCACCTAGTTCTTGCTACCGTTAAGCTGCGTGCCCAAGAGCGAGGCCGATCGAAGGTTGCCGGAGAAGCCGATGCTTGCCGATTGGCCCGGACGTCCTCGTGCGGCGATCCCGAGAGGCGAATTTCGGTGGGGACGTTCCTTTCACCTAGTTCTTGCTACCGTTAAGCTGCGTGCCCAAGAGCGAGGCCGATCGAAGGTTGCCGGAGAAGCGATGCTGCCGATTGGCCCGGACGTCCTCGGCGGCGATCCCGAGAGGCGAATTTCGGTGGGGACGTTCTTTGACCTAGTTCTTGCTACCGTTAAGCTGCGTGCCCAAGAGCGAGGCCGATCGAAGGTTGCCGGAGAAGCCGATGCTTGCCGATTGGCCCGGACGTCCTCGTGCGGCGATCCCGAGAGGCGAATTTCGGTGGGGACGTTCCTTTCACCTAGTTCTTGCTACCGTTAAGCTGCGTGCCCAAGAGCGAGGCCGATCGAAGGTTGCCGGAGAAGCCGATGCTTGCCGATTGGCCCGGACGTCCTCGTGCGGCGATCCCGAGAGGCGAATTTCGGTGGGACGTTCCTTTCACCTAGTTCTGCTACCGTTAAGCTGCGTGCCCAAGAGCGAGGCCGATCGAAGGTTGCCAGAGAAGCCGATGCTTGCCGATTGGCCGGACGTCCTCGTGCGGCGATCCCGAGAGGCGAATTTCGGTGGGGACGTTCCTTTACCTAGTTCTTGCTACCGTTAAGCTGCGTGCCCAAGAGCGAGGCCGATCGAAGGTTGCCGGAGAAGCCGATGCTTGCCGATTGGCCCGGACGTCCTCGTGCGGCGATCCCGAGAGGCGAATTTCGGTGGGGACGTTCCTTTCACCTAGTTCTTGCTACCGTTAAGCTGCGTGCCCCAAGAGCGAGGCCGATCGAAGGTTGCGGAGAAGCCGATGCTTGCCGATTGGCCCGGACGTCCTCGTGCGGCGATCCCGAGAGGCGAATTTCGGTGGGGACCACCTAGTTCCTTTCACCTAGTTCTTGCTACCGTTAAGCTGCGTGCCCAAGAGCGAGGCCGATCGAAGGTTGCCGGAGAAGCCGATGCTTGCCGATTGGCCCGGACGTCCTCGTGCGGCGATCCCGAGAGGCGAATTTCGGTGGGGACGTTCCTTTCACCTAGTTCTTGCTACCGTTAAGCTGCGTGCCCAAGAGCGAGGCCGATCGAAGGTTGCCGGAGAAGCCGATGCTTGCCGATTGGCCCGGACGTCCTCGTGCGGCGATCCCGAGAGGCGAATTTCGGTGGGGACGTTCCTTTCACCTAGTTCTTGCTACCGTTAAGCTGCGTGCCCAAGAGCGAGGCCGATCGAAGGTTGCCGGAGAAGCCGATGCTTGCCGATTGGCCCGGACGTCCTCGTGCGGCGATCCCGAGAGGCGAATTTCGGTGGGGACGTTCCTTTCACCTAGTTCTTGCTACCGTTAAGCTGCGTGCCCAAGAGCGAGGCCGATCGAAGGTTGCCGGAGAAGCCGATGCTTGCCGATTGGCCCGGACGTCCTCGTGCGGCGATCCCGAGAGGCGAATTTCGGTGGGGACGTTCCTTTCACCTAGTTCTTGCTACCGTTAAGCTGCGTGCCCAAGAGCGAGGCCGATCGAAGGTTGCCGGAGAAGCCGATGCTTGCCGATTGGCCCGGACGTCCTCGTGCGGCGATCCCGAGAGGCGAATTTCGGTGGGGACGTTCCTTTCACCTAGTTCTTGCTACCGTTAAGCTGCGTGCCCAAGAGCGAGGCCGATCGAAGGTTGCCGGAGAAGCCGATGCTTGCCGATTGGCCCGGACGTCCTCGTGCGGCGATCCCGAGAGGCGAATTTCGGTGGGGACGTTCCTTTCACCTAGTTCTTGCTACCGTTAAGCTGCGTGCCCAAGAGCGAGGCCGATCGAAGGTTGCCGGAGAAGCCGATGCTTGCCGATTGGCCCGGACGTCCTCGTGCGGCGATCCCGAGAGGCGAATTTCGGTGGGGACGTTCCTTTCACCTAGTTCTTGCTACCGTTAAGCTGCGTGCCCAAGAGCGAGGCCGATCGAAGGTTGCCGGAGAAGCCGATGCTTGCCGATTGGCCCGGACGTCCTCGTGCGGCGATCCCGAGAGGCGAATTTCGGTGGGGACGTTCCTTTCACCTAGTTCTTGCTACCGTTAAGCTGCGTGCCCAAGAGCGAGGCCGATCGAAGGTTGCCGGAGAAGCCGATGCTTGCCGATTGGCCCGGACGTCCTCGTGCGGCGATCCGAGAGGCGAATTTCGGTGGGGACGTTCCTTTCACCTAGTTCTTGCTACCGTTAAGCTGCGTGCCCAAGAGCGAGGCCGATCAAGGTTGCCGAGAAGCCGATGCTTGCCGATTGGCCCGGACGTCCTCGTGCGGCGATCCCGAGAGGCGAATTTCGGTGGGGGACGTTCCTTTCACCTAGTTCTTGCTACCGTTAAGCTGCGTGCCAAGAGCGAGGCCGATCAAGGTTGCCGGAGAGCCGATGCTTGCCGATTGGCCCGGACGTCCTCGTGCGGCGATCCGAGAGGCGAATTTCGGTGGGGACGTTCCTTTCACCTAGTTCTTGCTACCGTTAAGCTGCGTGCCCAAGAGCGAGGCCGATCGAAGGTTGCCGGAGAAGCCGATGCTTGCCGATTGGCCCGGACGTCCTCGTGCGGCGATCCGAGAGGCGAATTTCGGTGGGGACGTTCCTTTCACCTAGTTCTTGCTACCGTTAAGCTGCGTGCCAAGAGCGAGGCCGATCGAAGGTTGCCGGAGAAGCCGATGCTTGCCGATTGGCCCGGACGTCCTCGTGCGGCGATCCCGAGAGGCGAATTTCGGTGGGGACGTTCCTTTCACCTAGTTCTTGCTACCGTTAAGCTGCGTGCCCAAGGCGAGGCCGATCGAAGGTTGCCGGAGAAGCCGATGCTTGCCGATTGGCCCGGACGTCCTCGTGCGGCGATCCCGAGAGGCGAATTTCGGTGGGACGTTCCTTTCACCTAGTTCTTGCTACCGTTAAGCTGCGTGCCCAAGAGCGAGGCCGATCGAAGGTTGCCGGAGAAGCCGATGCTTGCCGATTGGCCCGGACGTCCTCGTGCGGCGATCCCGAGAGGCGAATTTCGGTGGGGACGTTCCTTTCACCTAGTTCTTGCTACCGTTAAGCTGCGTGCCCAAGAGCGAGGCCGATCAAGGTTGCCGGAGAAGCCGATGCTTGCCGATTGCCGATTGGCCCGGACGTCCTCGTGCGGCGATCCCGAGAGGCGAATTTCGGTGGGGACGTTCCTTTCACCTAGTTCTTGCTACCGTTAAGCTGCGTGCCCAAGAGCGAGGCCGATCGAAGGTTGCCGGAGAAGCCGATGCTTGCCGATTGGCCCGGACGTCCTCGTGCGGCGATCCCGAGAGGCGAATTTCGGTGGGACGTTCCTTTCACTAGTTCTTGCTACCGTTAAGCTGCGTGCCCAAGAGCGAGGCCGATCGAAGGTTGCCGGAGAAGCCGATGCTTGCCGATTGGCCACGTCTCGTGCGGCGATCCGAGAGGCGAATTTCGGTGGGGACGTTCCTTTCACCTAGTTCTTGCTACCGTTAAGCTGCGTGCCCAAGAGCGAGGCCGATCGAAGGTTGCCGGAGAAGCCGATGCTTGCCGATTGGCCCGGACGTCCTCGTGCGGCGATCCCGAGAGGCGAATTTCGGTGGGGGACGTTCCTTTCACCTAGTTCTTGCTACCGTTAAGCTGCGTGCCCAAGAGCGAGGCCGATCAAGGTTGCCGGAGAAGCCGATGCTTGCCGATTGGCCCGGACGTCCTCGTGCGGCGATCCCGAGAGGCGAATTTCGGTGGGGACGTTCCTTTCACCTAGTTCTTGCTACCGTTAAGCTGCGTGCCCAAGAGCGAGGCCGATCGAAGGTTGCGGAGAAGCCGATGCTTGCCGATTGCCGATTGGCCCGGACGTCCTCGTGCGGCGATCCCGAGAGGCGAATTTCGGTGGGGACGTTCCTTTCACCTAGTTCTTGCTACCGTTAAGCTGCGTGCCCAAGAGCGAGGCCGATCGAAGGTTGCCGGAGAAGCCGATGCTTGCCGATTGGCCCGGACGTCCTCGTGCGGCGATCCCGAGAGGCGAATTTCGGTGGGGACGTTCCTTTCACCTAGTTCTTGCTACCGTTAAGCTGCGTGCCCAAGAGCGAGGCCGATCGAAGGTTGCCGGAGAAGCCGATGCTTGCCGATTGGCCCGGACGTCCTCGTGCGGCGATCCCGAGAGGCGAATTTCGGTGGGGACGTTCCTTTCACCTAGTTCTTGCTACCGTTAAGCTGCGTGCCCAAGAGCGAGGCCGATCGAAGGTTGCCGGAAAGCCGATGCTGCGATTGGCCCGGACGTCCTCGTGCGGCGATCCCGAGAGGCGAATTTCGGTGGGGACGTTCCTTTCACCTAGTTCTTGCTACCGTTAAGCTGCGTGCCCAAGAGCGAGGCCGATCGAAGGTTGCCGAGAAGCCGATGCTTGCGATTGCCGATTGGCCCGGACGTCCTCGTGCGGCGATCCCGAGAGGCGAATTTCGGTGGGGACGTTCCTTTCACCTAGTTCTTGCTACCGTTAAGCTGCGTGCCCAAGAGCGAGGCCGATCGAAGGTTGCCGGAGAAGCCGATGCTTGCCGATTGGCCCGGACGTCCTCGTGCGGCGATCCCGAGAGGCGAATTTCGGTGGGGACGTTCCTTTCACCTAGTTTGCTACCGTTAAGCTGCGTGCCCAAGAGCGAGGCCGATCGAAGGTTGCCGGAGAAGCCGATGCTTGCCGATTGGCCCGGACGTCCTCGTGCGGCGATCCCGAGAGGCGAATTTCGGTGGGACGTTCCTTTCACCTAGTTCTTGCTACCGTTAAGCTGCGTGCCCAAGAGCGAGGCCGATCGAAGGTTGCCGAGAAGCCGATGCTTGCCGATTGGCCCGGACGTCCTCGTGCGGCGATCCGAGAGGCGAATTTTCGGTGGGGACGTTCCTTTCACCTAGTTCTTGCTACCGTTAAGCTGCGTGCCCAAGAGCGAGGCCGATCGAAGGTTGCCGGAGAAGCCGATGCTTGCCGATTGGCCGGACGTCCTCGTGCGGCGATCCCGAGAGGCGAATTTCGGTGGGGACGTTCCTTTCACCTAGTTCTTGCTACCGTTAAGCTGCGTGCCCAAGAGCGAGGCCGATCAATGGTTGCCGGAGAAGCCGATGCTTGCCGATTGGCCCGGACGTCCTCGTGCGCGATCCCGAGAGGCGAATTTCGGTGGGGACGTTCCTTTCATAGTTCTTGCTACCGTTAAGCTGCGTGCCCAAGAGCGAGGCCGATCGAAGTTTGCCGGAGAAGCCGATGCTTGCCGATTGGCCCGGACGTCCTCGTGCGGCGATCCCGAGAGGCGAATTTCGGTGGGGACGTTCCTTTCACCTAGTTCTTGCTACCGTTAAGCTGCGTGCCCAAGAGCGAGGCCGATCGAAGGTTTGCCGGAGAAGCCGATGCTTGCCGATTGGCCCGGACGTCCCTCGTGCGGCGATCCCGAGAGGCGAATTTCGGTGGACGTTCCTTTCACCTAGTTCTTGCTACCGTTAAGCTGCGTGCCAAGAGCGAGGCCGATCGAAGGTTGCCGGAGAAGCCGATGCTTGCCGATTGGCCCGGACGTCCTCGTGCGGCGATCCCGAGAGGCGAATTTCGGTGGGGACGTTCCTTTCACTAGTTCTTGCTACCGTTAAGCTGCGTGCCGAGCGAGGCCGATCGAAGGTTGCCGGAGAAGCCGATGCTTGCCGATTGGCCCGGACGTCCTCGTGCGGCGATCCCGAGAGGGCGAATTTCGGTGGGGACGTTCCTTTCAC